>JARFIZ010000002.1:0-1200000 GCA_036325965.1 Sinopyrophorus schimmeli | reverse complement strand
TAATTTGCCCTTTTTAAAATAAAAAAATTACTTTTTTTCCAATAAATTTAAATTCAGTGTTTTGAAAAAGGTATTAAATCTGATATTTGATAGTTTTCGAATGAATAGGATTCTGCAATTTTAAATCGCCAATTAAAAAAAAAATTCTAAATTGTTCTTAAAGACGAGTGAGCAGATTCCAGCGAAAAGTGGCACATTTCCGATCGCCAGAGAATTTACCAAATTCCCTAAAAATGTAGGTCAAATTACCCAAAGTTGGAGAGAACAAATATTCGATTCCCCACAAACTCCCCACATAATTATCAAGAAAAAAAACAAGTTTTAATAAAAAATCAATATTTATTTATTAATTTTACTCCGTCATTTTTTTTTGCTATATCTTTGTTGACATTTTCTATGATAGATTAAATTTTAAAGTACCCCCTTATTTTTTAATTCCTTTTTTGATAACTATTCAAGATACTCTAGTATCTGTATGTAAGCGATTTCGGTTTTATGTTTTTGCGTTTTTAAGATCACTAAATTTTCTTTCTACGAAGGCATTTGCAAATGGCAACACAATAATGTACTTATTAGACTGTTATCGTTTTTGTTTTGCGTCGATAAGGGGATTTCCCGAATTATTATTATACAGGGATGTGTGATGTTTGAAAAAATATCAATTTTATTCCTTATAATCGATGTTTTAATCAATAACCATCAAACTAGCAATGTATCAGTTGTCGATAAATTAATAAATGGTAAAATGTTAAAATCCTCTCATAGTGCCAATCGGGTTGAAATTCTCCACAAATTGGCAACACTGGTTCTATGTGACATATTTCTGATATCGAGAAAATATGTCTACATTAATATCATATTTTTCATTAAATTCCAAAAGTATCCAATAAATCGGTACATAATTTAATTTTGTTTGCAGTCCCGTATCCCTCCTGGCTGCCCCCTTTAGATCCAAAGCTTTAAAAATAACTAAATTTCGCCTAATTAAGGAAGAAGTAACTAACCTAAAAAACTTATTAAATCAAAGCTTCCCAAATTGAGGACCCTTAAATTTTATTGCAAATAATAAATCGTTTTAATACAAAAAGTCTTTAGAAAAAAACCTCCGACTTTAAGTATTTAGGGTTTTTATTTTTGATATGGACCATGCGATATTTTATTCTTTGCAAGTACTGCATCGATTCAGCAACGTTTCTCAACCTGTTACACTCATCACACTTTGCTCTAATGGCATTAAAAAAAACATCATTTGAAATGTATTAAATTTATCTCGTTAGATTTAAACAAATGTAATTGGAAGAAAATTAAAAGTTCTTTGTTCAAAATTTTTATTAATTAAAAAGCTTTCGTTATGTAAAAATTCACATGCGTGCGAGGAAATTTATCACGAATCTGTTATTTAAATTATGGTCACGTGAGAATGCGATATGAAATCTATTGAAATTTCTTTACATAATTCCAAATAACCTTCGATCCGCATAAATGAACCTGATAATTAATTTCCAGTTTATTCTGACTCATAATCAGCAATTTCATTTGAATCACTTTCGTAATTCGCATTGATTGCAGGTAAAAGACGAAAAACAAACAGATTACCGCACACGTGTTTAAAAACGCACGTGTTTTCTTTATTTGGGTTAAGATGACGGGGCAAACCTGAAAAGAATATTAAATAGAAAGCACGCTCGCATTATTCCCACAATGCATGCCAAGTGCTGTTTTTGAAGATGGCCCAGAATTTAAACTAATCTAAAGTATTTGCATCGTTCATAGATATAACGATTTGTTTCGAAATACAAAAGCTCTTAATGGATCTGTCGATCAAAAATAAATTTCCATTTGTATCTAGCGAACAATTTGAATGTAACGGAACTAATTCTGATTGGTTGGTTTCTCCCGTAACTATAGTTACTAAAGCAATTAATGAACAGCGGTTTTGATTTAAATCAGGGGGTGAACATTTCTGCCCCCACCATGACCAATTTTGACAGAACGAATGACAACTTGACAAAATCAATTTCTCCTAAATAAAACACGTAAATAAAAGTTATAATGAAATAATTTAAAACTTTTAAACTTAAAATTGCCGCCTTTTTATTTTGTTGAAATCTTTAATTGATAGAGTGCGCTGGTATGTTCTGCCGCATTAGTAACCATGGAAACAAACAAATAACTATAAAAAATCTAGAAACTGTGGGGCTATACTTTTAAGTTGGTATTGAAATGTCAAACCGCCGAGACAAAGTTTGTCAACTGGCTCTTTAATGGCCCATTGCTTTGCCAAATAAGCTTGTTAATGGACGAGCAATGGCAATTGTTAACGACCCATAAACGGCTGACTGCCGCCATGATAACGTCGGCCTGCAATGGCACTCCGCTATCGGCCGTTAATGGCAACCAGCAGAGACCCGTTAATGGTAATCATCAATGGGCCATATATGAAAAAAAATTATCATGGCGTTAATGGCAATAAGCAATCAGCCAAGTCTACTAAAAAATTTAGTCAACCTGTTATTCGAAATTAGGAATGGGCATTAGGAACAACATCTTAACAATTATTGTTATTATTTTAACTATACTCTGTCCGGCCAACAGAAATAGTTAAGCCACGCCCCACTAAATTGAACCAATGTATGCAGTGCCCAGTTTCACACGGTACAAATTAATAATCAAGTTTGTCCCCGTTCTTGCAGGACATAAATGCTTGTATGGTTGCTTGTGTTATGTGCTTTAAAAATTAGGCCAATAGAAAAAATTATATTTAAATTTAGTGTATATTTGTGGGAGTGGCTTAACTATTTCTGTTGGTCGGACCGAGTATAGGTATATTATTCAAAATAAAATAAAAATTATAAAATTAGAACTATTATTAAAATTGTTAAAATACTTTCTTAATCAATATCACTGTTTTCGTCATAACTAAATTCACTATTATTGGCTTTTTTAAAAATTAAAGAAGTATTGTTTTGTTTTTGTTTACTTTTTACACGATCTACATTATTTACACGTTGTTTCAATTCGCGAAATTTTTTTATGCGTTGATATCCTTTAGACATTTTATTTAAGACCTTAACACTAGAACCGCGGCAATTTTGAACTTAATACAACCGCGGTTATCGGTCAATTAGACCTTTAAGAAAAATTGGTGTTTAACAATTAAATATTTATTCCAACGCATTTAATGCTTTTGAACAGTTTTTAAAAACAATAAATGCCATAAATTTCACCGAATATAAAATCAAAATTGATTGAAATTTGAATTGCTTGATTTAAAAAAAAAAAGATTCATGTAAAAATCTAATAAAAACGAAGATGTGCGCATTCGAGCGAAAAGTGGCACATTTCCGAGCGAGGGAAGCAAATGAAGCGCGACGCGGAGCGGCGCGCTTCATTTTCCCGAGATCGGAATGTGCCACTTTGAGCTCGAATGTGCACACTCAATTTTAAGCATCATTCATAAAATTAGACTAATAAATTATTCAAAAAATTAAATAAATAATTTAATCGTTTTCTCTCACTCGCACCTACCAAATTATCGTATCTTTTCGCTCACTTCCACTCATTACTGTGGCAAATACGTTTCTTGAACATAAAATTCATATTTACTTTTAATTTTTGATTTGAAAGTGAAACGATTAATTAAGGCAAATCAATAAATAGGAGGATGTGCACGTTCGAGCGAAAAGTGGCACATTTCCGAGCGAGGAAGCAAATGAAGCGCGACGCGGGCGGCGCGCTTCATTCCGAGATCGGAATGTGCCACTTTGAGCTCGAATGTGCACACTCAATTAAGCATCATTCATAAAATTAGATAATAAATTATTCAAAAATTAAATAAATAATTTAATCGTTTTCTCTCACTCGCACCTACCAAATTCTCCTATCTTTTCGCTCACTTCCACTCATTATTATGGTAAATACGGTTCTTGCACATAAAATTCATATTTACATTTAATTTTTTGATTTGAAAGTGAAAAGATTAATTAAGGCAAATCAATAAATACGAGGATGTGCACGTTCGAGCGAAAAGTGGCACATTTCCGAGCGAGGAAGCAAATGAAGCGCGACGCGGAGCGGCGCGCTTCATTTTCCCGAGATCGGAATGTGCCACTTTGAGCTCGAATGTGCACTCTCTACTTTAAGCACGAATACTTAATTTATTTTCTAAAAAAAATTAATTATCCAAACTAATATAAAAGCGAAAGTAAGTCTGTCTGTCTGTCCGTCTGTCTGTTATTTTTTCACGCCTAAACCACTGAACCAATTTTGATAAATTTTTATATAGAGATAGCTTGGACCTTGAACAAGGACATGGGATACTGTTGTCGAGCAAATATAGTGAGTAATTCCTGTTATATTCAAAATGTTAAAAACAACCGATTCCGCGGTTCTAGTGTTAATGCTCAATAAGGCTTACACCACAAATAACTTTAAACGTTGGTAAGTCAGCTGATTTTAAACTTATTGCGCATGGGCAAGTATCGACTGTTGACCAAATACTATGAATGGTAAAAACGAACGGCTTCTAGTAATTAACCAGATTTGGGCCATTACAAATTGCCAATAATGGGCCGTCAGTTAATAGCCAGGCAGTTTCTCCATTAACGGGCGCTTTGTATGGGCCGAGTGATAAAATTGCCTCCCATCTAAAAACATTGGGGCTATCACCCCTTGATTTAAAGCCAATTTTGCAAAAAGGGCCGTATGACCGACGAATGATGTTAAATTAAAATAAATCTTTTAGATTTGAGTTGTTTTGAGAACATTCTTTAACCTTCGTGCCGAATCCTTAATCTTGCCTTTAAAAAAATAGTAAAAACAAAATTAATATTGTTTACCTTCGTTTTGTTGTGTCGATGGCAATCTTTTCTTGAATAAACTTCTTTGGTTTTATCTGACCCTTAATTTCATTGTAGTTATTATTATTGATATTGCACGAATATATAATACCGTTTCTAGTCGGTTTCACCTAAAAAACGATTCCGATTGAACGGCAATTAATCAAAACACAGATAAAGCTCACCTGTTTCACCAAAACTTTCGGACAAACAGTTTTAGTTCCTCTTGCCGAAAGTTTATTTCGTTCTGATGGTAAACCATTTGATTTTGATTTCGAACGATCGGATAGATTTGGCTTATTAATAACTTTTACAGTTTTCGATGCAATAACGGATTCGTAAGACGACGTTTTTTTCGAAATATTTGTTTGGTGTTGCAACGTCGATTTTATGGTGCGTGTCGTTCTGTAAGAAAAAGGAAACTTTTTAGAATGGATTACCTAAAAGCGCGTCGGCAATAAAAATAATCTTAATTTGGCGTATGCTTTTTTATTACGTTTACGATTGGGGTTATCGAAGGAAATTGCATTTTGGTTGAAATATCTTCGAAGGCGGTTTTGTAGAAGAAAAGTCCTATTGGAATTAATGGCGTCAATCTTTAATTTGTTTTTATATAAAAGAAAATGCTTTGTAAATTAATTCTGTTATTAGTAATATCAATTGGTTTAAACGGACACAAGTCGTTGACCATGAGGCTATTGAATGAATAAGATAGAAAGAGCTGCGCTTCAATTGCTAAAATTCCTATGGAAATACTTTGTTACTAATTTGCATTACATATAATAAGAAATTTCACAGCCTTGCTTTATCTATATATGGATAAAATATTACTCGGCGAGCAGAAAATCACAAAGGTTTCAAATTTTATAAAATATTCACATCTAACAAGAAAACGTTCAACGATTGAATTTTAAGTGGATACATATTTCCATATGCTATTTGACTGTTTTGGAAGTTATCATTAGACCGTTTTATTATAAAATAACACATAATAAAAATCTATGGATTTTTTATAAATTTTTTTACAAGTAGCAAAAAAAATAAGATCCAAAGGAATACACAACATTAATAAATATGTAAAAAGCAATTTTAGCACAGCACATTTTTGTGTCCGTTATTTCACAATTTTTTTTTATCGTCCCCTTATTCTCTAAAACAGCGGTTTCCAAACTGTATGTAATCGCGCCTCCCTTAAAAATATTTAATCGTATGACGACCCCTCGCCCCATTTTATAAAATAATACGAACGCAAAATTTTATTTATAAAATTTTAGAGCCTCCCCTTAGACTAGTCCGCGCCTCTCAGTTTGGAAACGCTGGATTAACCCCTTTGCTTTTTTCGAGGAAAACAATTTTTAGGTAATGGATTTGCTTTAAATTTTTGCAGAACCCCAAACCGACATAGCCGGACCCAATCTATCCTGCTCCCCCCTCAATCCTCCAAAATTTTCACATAAAACTCAATAAATAAAAAAAATACACTATGACTCACAAAAACGATCGTAGCGCCCTCATTTTCGATCCGATCATTAACGATGACCCAGATTCGGAATTCTGAGGCTTTTTTCTATAAGATACGTGCAAAATCGGCATAGGGCGCAATGTTAATTTTTCAAGTAATTAAGGGTTGAAGTTTTAGGTTTAATTTGTAGCACATAATTTTACGTTAAAAAAATTGTAGCACCGTTATGTGTTGAGGAATCTCTAAAGACTATACAGATTCGAATTCAACAGACTTTTTTGGTTTCGGATAGGCCCAAAAAACCATAAGCGTGCTATTTGAAATTCTCAAAAAAAAACGGGTTTGAAAAGTTCGACATGTAATTAATTTTTTTATTTTTAGTTTGAAAAATCGTAGCTGGGTTATTTGTGAACGGATCTTTAAAGACTTTCCAGATTCTGAAAGCCCGTTTATCGGAGTATAGAGCAGAAAAAAAATCAACAAGGCTCAGTGTTAAGTATGGGAAAAAAACGCGTTCAAAGTTTTCAAAGTGTAAATTTTGCTAACATTTTTAATTTTCAAAATGCTCTAACTCAGCCGTCTTGGCGAATTTCGCAAAAGCCTGTCATTTCTGAACGTTTCCAGCACCTACGCGTCGGAAACCGGCATTAACTCAAACCCCCCAAAATCGGCCAAAATAGAATTGCTTTATATTGCAAGGGGATGTTCCTACGTACTCCTAGCAACTATAGCCGGTGTCATTTCCCGGGGCTTTCCCTCTAAAACAAAATTTTTCGCCCTTTTGAAAAATTAAATTTGGCTTTAAAATGAATCTTTTAAAACGCATTAACTATTTTATTTTTGAGAAGTACGCGAAAAGGGTTCATTTTCGAAAGTACGTCCGAAGCAATTGCTAACTCAAAACCCCCAAAATCGAGAAAAACATGAATGTTATTAAAAAAATAAACCTTTTAACTTTTTCCGAATATAAAATCTAAAATTGCTATAAATTTGAAGAAGAGAAAAGTAATCCAACGAATACGAGGTGCGTGCAAATTCGAACGAGAAGTGGCTAATTTCCCGAGATCGGTAATCAGCTATTTATCGCTTGAATGTGCACATTCGACTTCGCGCACGATTCACCATAATTAATTTAATTTCGAAAAAAAAATTGATTAAAAATTAATTACATAGAGTATTTTCTGTAAGGAACATTTTGGAGACTTATGAATAATGACCGCAGTTTCCGCAGAATAAAATTCTGGGTGCGCTACTGGTTTTAATAATTTTGTGAATAATACTAATTCCGAAAAACCATATGATCCTTAATTAACAAACCTCTGATGTGAGAAAGTGTTCGAAGATCAGAGTTCAATAAGCGGTTATAAAATGCCAGACAGAGAATGATTACGACAATTTCCATTCATAAATCTTGGCTGAATTTAATTATCCCATATCTAAAATGACATTTTTTTTTAAATGAAAGATAGTTGAAAATAACAAAATTGTATTTAAGTTTCTACATTTAGTAAAAACTATTGAAAAAATAGTGAAGAAAAACAACTACAACATTTTAAATCTATTAGAAAAAAAGTGAGGGGGCACCCGGGTTTGAACCGGGGACCTCTCGATCTGCAGTCGAATGCTCTACCACTGAGCTATACCCCCGTATAACTACTCTCCCTACAAATAGCTACATAGATGTATTTCTTCATTGATTATTTTACAGTCATACACTTCTGTGCATTATAAGTTGCCTATACGCATTTTATTAAATAATCTTCGTGGTAGAATTTTATAATATTATGTTTAATTCATGTGTATTTTTACACGGTTTCAAAATAAAGAACAATAAGCACAACAAACAAATTGTAACAATTAGTTTTTTGAGGTTTTACACCAATTCTTAGGAATGTAAGCGTTGCTGTTTTCGTTTTCTTTATTTTACTGACGATATTTATATTATGCCTTTGTTTCTATTTTACAATTTTTAAATAATATTCTCGACACGATTTTTTTGCACGATAGTCTCTGGAACGTATTCCCTCTGTGCAAAAAAAAGTCAGGTGTATTTATAATAATAACTATGTTAAAATAAAGTAGTTACTATTTCATAATAAAAATTTTGAAATTAAAATCGGTTATTTATCCGAATACCAAAATTTCATTTTTTATTTCATAACCCACATTTAAAGTTTTAAGCAAAATCATTTGCAAAATACGAAGCTCGTAATTTCAATGTTCACGAAGCATGTCCAACGGCATTTTCTTTCTGCACAGTTGCGAAATGCCAGGAACTATCGAATTTCCGTATTGCTCATTATTCTATTTTAGAATAAAATTTTGCGCACTTACTTTACGAGAAAACGATCATAAAAAATCACCAAATAACATTTTTTGACCGGTTCTAGGAGACAAATACCGAGCGTAGCGGTTTTTATCTAAGAACTGGCAACTTAGTGTTTTTAATTTTATTTTAAATTTTTTAATTGCGTTATGCAAGATCGTTGTTTGATGTTAATTATACGTTGTGGGTTACTTACAATGATGAAATTAGAGGTCGTTTGTTCTGAATCGCAATGCCATTCTTTGGATTGGCTTTGGTAACTTTTGGTTTTGGCTTTGCGGAGTCCTTCTGAAAAAATAAAGTCGCTTTATTAATGCAAATAAAGTATTATTGTATGAAGTTAACAGTAAATGTTAAAAGTAATTAGAGAAAAAATTAGTACGTGAACTTATTTCAATTAAAGTATACTGTTATACCTATATAATTCTTCCATGAATAAACTTTTATTAGTTTCTCGACTTTTAAATTGCGTTCGGATATAGAAATGGTAAATAACGATTATTATAGAATGGAGAATTCAATTTTCTATATAAAATTTATAAAATAATATAAGCACACAGCAATTAGAGCCTGAAGTAGCGTTCTATGTTATGTTAATTGCTACATTCCATACATTTATTAACTTTCCATGATGCTTCCGTATTTACTACAGACAGGAAACTAAAATATAACCCTTTTATAATTTAACAGTTAAAATTAGCGGTCATGCAGCTGATTTTATGAGCCCAGCAACTTTTCCTCCCTAGGAAAAGTTTATAAGTGCGCGCCTTTTTTAAAAATAAAATTTAACTAACGCCAGACCAAAATAATTAGAAAACATTAAATATCAAAATTGGGTCAAATGTGGCCCAGTTGTTAAACGTGTATTTTCCTAAAATTCTGTTGTGTATTCAATATTTTCTTGACGTTAAATGAAGATAAATATTATTTTAGAAATTTGAAAATGAAAAGTGTATTTTAATGTATTACTTCACAAAACAAGTTAAAAATCTATGGTGCCTTGGTGGGTCCCAACTAGATCTAGCCTTTTCAAAACCTGCAAATTATTACATTTAATCTTTTTTTTACATTAAAAGAATCGTTTTTAGTAGTTTGGGCAATAACGACAAAATGTTTACTTCTTTTTTTTAAATGTGGTACAGTAGGGCCTCGTTTAGCGCTATGAATGTGTTCCTAGACGACAGAACGCTAAACAGCGTTAAACAAGATCGTTTTCAAATGTCGCAATAAGTCGAGCCAATTTTGAGCTTTCGAGCAGAGCGGGTTATATCGAATCGATGAAGCCTTAAACGAGGTCTCACTGTATTTTGATTTGGACATATAAATTTCACCTCAAGACATAACCCATATCAACAAAACTTCGATTATTTCCAAAAATATAATTCTTTGGCAGTTCTGACGTGCGACGATCGATTGTTTAAAGTCATTAGTATTCACAAGAGAAAGATTTTCAAAAACCCACACGCACCTATACAAAATAAAACTTTGAAAAACGTTATACTGTGTAGTGCAACGGTAGTAAAGTATTTTACTTAATTTTTTGTAATTTTAGGGGGCCGTGACACTAAAAAAAGTTGAGTAACGATGATGAACATTAATCTTCTCTCCATAAATATAAACAAAATCCAATAAACTTATACAACTATACTTCTTTTGGCGTTTAAGAGTAATCAGGCAACGGAAGTTGCGCGCGCAATGCTAACGAAAATTGGACATTTGAAGTTAACCTTTTGAGAAAGTAAATTAATTATTGTGAATCGTGCTTATGGCCGAGTGTGCACATTCGAGCTCAAAGTGGCACATTCCGATCTCGGGAAAATGAAGCGCGCCGCTCCGCGTCGCGCTTCATTTGCTTCCCTCGCTCGGAAATGTGCCACTTTTCGCTCGAATGCGCACATCCTTGTATTTATTTAATTTATTTATATTAATTTTGACACGTTGTTATATTGAATTTAGTTACGCGCGTACATAAGTACAGGCATCGTTTTTTTTTAATTGTGGCAATTTTTCGATTTGCGCCCAAAATGTTTCGTTATACGGCCAAAACAATACTGTACTGTAGGCAACTTTCTATTTAGTTTTATTCATTCGTTATACATATAGCTTTTTGATTTACGGCCAACTATTCTGGAGGCCGTAAAGCGAGGTATGGTTATACATACATACAGTAGTGTGCGCATTAATGTGAATACAAGTGATAATATCAACTCTAGCGTGTGCTAAAGCTTGTCTTTCTAGGATTTAACTTACTTTCCCGAATTAAAAAGTTTTCATCTCTGACAGTTGTTTTCCTTTTTCTTCCACATTTTCCTTTTCTCTTCGCCTCAATTGACCCAGTTTCCCTTTTTTGCTTTAATTTTTTTTTTATAGCCCCCAAGCTTACCCCACACTGTTTAGCAATGTGCCTTTGAGTCATAGACGTGTGCTCACTCAAAGTAACAATCTTTGTTCGTATTTTGGGCAAAATATCCATCATCAAAGAAGACACGAACACAAAAAAATATACGAAAATAGCCAATCGGGATTAAAGTTTTATAAAAAATAAAATTTGCGATAAAACTCTAAAATTAAACATCCATAGTTTGCAATAGGTTATTACTTACTAAATGACAGTATTAGTAAAAGAAAATGGCCGCCGCCAGTAACATAAGATGTTGCCAACTGTTGAAAAGTCAAAATTGTAGGTATGTTCACATTAATTCGTACACTACTGTATGTATTTATTCTTCTTCTTCTTTATCTTCGCCCTTAATGCAATTGTTCCAACTGCTCCCTTATCGGGGTAGACGTGTTCTTACGAGGTATTCTCTTCTATTATAAACCATTTTCGGAGGTATGTTATAATCACATTGAAGCTTAACAGAAGACCTATTATTTAATATTTATTATTTATTGTTCGGAAAAGTTTATAGGGTTTATTTTTCTTGTCTATATTGTCCATATTGTCCACATTTCTCTTTTTCACAACTCTTAACTCTGCGAAGTTGTGAGAATCTATCAGCGATTTTTTAAAACAATAAGACAACGTTATAAAAATAAAATAATATCAATTACTGTTTCCAAACTTAAAATCTAAAGTAATTGGGATATACATACATAAAAATTACAATATTTTAAATTGTTTATAAGTCCATTGATAGATCTATTACAATTTGAAATTTTGTGCCCTAGAGGGTTGCAAATTTCAACTAATGGTGTAGCGCCGGCCCTGACTTGAACTGAAGCTATTTAACTCATGAACAGCATGGTAATGCAAAAAAAATCAATAACGCTTTATATGTATAAAATTAGCCCCCTTTTATACGTGTATAAAAATCGCCCTGCGATACTTTTGTAATTCGAGCAACCGTTATGTACAACACCCTTTACAAAATAACACTAGATTTTTACACTTACAACCCTTCTGCTCCAATTACTCAATTTCACAACGAATAATTCTAAAAGAAACAAGTTAAACTTCTAATATTTTTAAAATTAGCGCAGTTTTGAAAACAGAAATTTTACTTCGAAAAAAAAATAACGCTACTTATAAATACAAATACAAAAATAGTACGTCTTTGACATTTAAAAGGAATTGCAATTAAAATTCCTCTTTAAATTTGTATTAAACTAATTATCACTATTTTTTTAAATAGCACATTTCATTCGGAAGAAGTGCACTTTTTTATACATAAATAAAACTTTATATCGGCGTAAATATCTACTGTTCTGAAAGTTGAGGAAGGCTGAACTAATTTAATTAGAGCGTGCATATCGGATTACTAAACAAAAACGTACTCCACATATTTGAAAAAATTCACCTATTACTAATTTAAATTTAAAAAAAAATGTGAAATTAAAGTTACCTATGGCATTGTGACGTCCTAATTAAAATCGAGCCTTTCAATGATTATTTAAAGTACTGTTAAGGCTATAAATAGAATTCCCTGATGCATACGAGGAAATATGACTACCACACGAAACCACCCCTTATACACTACTATTACTATAAACCCTTCTTCCGTGACACACAATTGATGTATTTAAAAGCACTCAGTTTGGCTAGCACAAAATTTAAAATTACATGCTGGTGCCTTGATTATTTTGTTGGATTAATGCGATCAGACTAAGAAATGTTTACAATATTTTTTAAATGTAGATACGAATAATGCAACCGTATCGAGCAGGCGCGGCGCAGCAAACTACGATTGCGTTGAGAGCATGTGTTTGTTTTGATGCGGTTGCGCTTGCGTTACACTCGAAGATTATCAGAACTGTAATTAATTTATCTCCGATCTAAATATAAATGGAAATAATAACTTTTTGTCTTCGATATCTTTTAAAATGTCAATTAATCGGAATTAAGAAATACACACTAATTATGATAAATCATTCATGTTTGTATATAGAACAGTCAACTCCCGATTAGAATGGATACAATAGGTTGCCTAAGAATGCCTCTCTAATTAAATTTGGCAAACAACACGAAATAGATACAGGGCAATTTTTAAAATTTTGAATTTTTATTGTGGTAGTACTGTATGAGATCTGTTGAACAGGAGTTGCCAATAGCGTCTCGAATAGGGATGGTCAAAATTATATTACCTAATAATTTTAAAAAGTGTGTTCTCGATCGTTTGTTGTTTTCATTCAAAATGTAACAAGCACTAAAATTTAAAACGAAATTTTTAAAACGCGTTTTTAAGAAAATTAAACCGACCGTAGAATAAAAACAAAATAGCATAAATGCGGGAAAGACGCCGCATAGGGTACAATATCCACTATAAATGATAGATTTTTTTTGATACTACATATTCGGTTATTATTTGTTGCCTTGAAGATTTTGTGTGTGTTAAAGAAGTGATCTCGTTATTCTCGCTTAGGTTATTACGAAGGTAGGTATGGACAAGCAGGTTATAATTTTATGAATGTTTATATTTACATCGATAGAAATGCTTATGTATAATATTTACAACATTTAGGTGTTTTAACTCCATAACATGTTTTTAAATAAGTTAATGACTACCTTAATCTATTTTTACTTTTGTTGTTCATGTGAGTCCCATGCGGAGTCTATCCCAATAAAACGAACAGTTGCCGCAGTATGATTTGGAATAGATGCCGCATTATTTAATATAACTTATGTGTTTAGTGTTACCATGATTAGTACACTTATGAACAAAAATACCATTCAATCTTTTTTTAAGGTATGTCGCACAAGTATTTACTAAAATCAACAGCTCCAAAATGGATACATTGGTCTGAAAAACAATTATTGGAAGCCATTAGAAAAAATTAAGCGGGCGAAATCAAATACCATTATACAGCACAAAAAAGCAAGCCGGGAGTGTATTAACTACTGAACAAAATATCTAGAATAAAAAAAAAATAGATAAGAGTAAAGGTAAAATAAACTTGGATAAAATGTTACCAAAAAAGAGTGGCACTAAAAAGAAAATTCGAAAAACACGGTTCTGTAATCAAAGACAACAATATTACATAAGTATGAGTAAAGTGACAGTGACGAAGAGCCTCTTGACAAAAAACGCAGTTATAGAAGCACAAATAAAAAAATATATTTTTTGTGTCGAATGCTTTGAGTCTTATGAGAAAACTACAGAAAAAGATGATTAATTATTTCAATGTGTCAAATGCTCAGAATGGCTTCATGGCTCTTGTACGATGTATAATAGATATGTGTAATCTAGGTCCCAGAGCTCAACCATGAGAAAATAATTGGAAACCACCAAAATTATAAGTGCGCTATCTATTCTTTTTTAATGCGGCGTCTCTACCCAGGACGAAGGAGAGACGCCGTGTTATTGGGTTTTTTGTTTTTAATTTTAAGAGTATTTCTGAATGGAATTTTGATTCCGTTTTGCATTTATATTAAAGTATTATATAATAATTAGAATCTGTTAAAATATTATTTCATTAAACGCAATATTGCCAAAATTATGAATTTTTTTGGAAATGTGCGGCATCTCTCCAGCATTTACCCCAACAGGCAAGTTTACTACCGAATAAGGTGAAGTACAACAGAATATCAGTAAAAAGTAAATAAACTTCGGTCCAAAAGCAGAGAAAAATACACATCAACCATTTTCAAATTCTTAGCCGCAGTCAAACCCAATTATTAACTTTGAAAGAAAATGTAATAAATTTTTTTATTATGCTTTTTAAAATTTACAAATAAAGCTCGCGAAAACTTAGCCTCATTTTGTTAGCGAATTATCTAATTTACTGAATGTTGTTAAATTAAGCATTCTTATTTTAACCACTAAAATTCTAGGAATTCAACATTACAGTAAAACCTCAATTATCCGGACCTCAGTTACACGGATTCGCGATTATCCGGATTGTCAACCGCGTTTGGACTCGTTGCGAAAATTAAACCTCGGTATTTCTTACTAAATATTTTATTTTGTATTTCGCACTAAACAGTGTTTTTTTGCTTTCTTGCTTTTAAGATAATGTGCGACTGTTTTATCTAGTTTTTTGTAAACATATACCTAACAATTTGACCAAGTTTTTTTCTGTTAAAACGGGACGCTTCGTAATCGTGCTTAAACCGAGTGTGCATTCGAGCTCAAAGTGGCACATTCCGATCTCGGAATGAAGCGCGCCGCCCGCGTCGCGCTTCATTTGCCTCCCTCGCTCGGAAATGTGCCACTTTTCGCTCGAATGCGCACATCCTCGTATTTATCGGATTTGCCTATATTATTATTTTATTCTTCAATTCAAAATATTAAAAGTCGAATAAATTAGATCTATTTTTTGTTTAAAAAAGGTTAGCTATTTTATTCCTTTTGATAAGTTATCATGCTGCTCTTCCGCACGCCTAATTGTAGCGAGCTTGATAAAAATATTTTCAGGTGTACTTTCGAATGTTTACTAATTTGCATTTTTGATTAATTAAAATTGTATATGAGTCAAATTTTCTGAAGTGGGTCACTAAAAATTAAATAGTTGATTTTTATATCATCTTTTGCAGATTCTTGAAGGTTTATATATCAAAATTAATGCCTCCAAGTATTTTTGGGTAATTTTCGTTTTTCTGAAAATTATAACAAATTAGTTTTAAGGCACATTTCGTATACACTGTTGTAATTAGACTTCATTTATGGATTAATTCAATTTTTAAATATAAAAAAATATTTATATGTTACATCAAAATTGTAGAACGATTTGGGTGGGGTATGTTAAAAAAAACGTTGGGAAATAAGAGTCAAAATTTGGAAAAAGTTAAAGTATTTTTTATTCATGTACGATGAAGTCTCCCATCTAGTCTATTTTAAAAGTACTAAACTAGAAATGTGGTTTTTGGTAAAAATACCCTACTGTAATTTTTAATTAAAAGAAATGCGAGAAGTGATACATTTAGTTCAGTTTGATTTAATTAATATTATTTGTAAGAGAGAAGAATAAGATAGGCAAATTCAATTAGGAAGGAGTACGTGCACTTTCAAGCGAAAACTTTTTCCGAATAGAAAATCTGGATTTGAAGGATTTGTTATTACTATAGTCGAATCCAATTAACACGAAGATGTGCGCATTCGAGCGAAAAGTGGCACATTTCCGAGCGAGGGAGGCAAATGAAGCGCGACGCGGAGCGGCGCGCTTCATTTTCCCGAGATCGGAATGTGCCACTTTGAGCTCGAATGTGCACACTCGGTTTTAAGCACGATTCAGAATAAAATAGACAAAATATTAGATAACATCGTTCCCTCTCACTCGTACTTATGAATTTGTTGTATCTTTTCGCTGCCTTCCACTCATTGCTATGGTAAAACGTTTTTCCAACATAACATTAATATTTACTCAACTTAATTTATTATTTTGTTTTGAAGGAGTAAAGAATAAAGTAGACAAATTTAATAAATACGAGGATGTGCGCATTCGAGCGAAAAGTGGCACATTTCCGAGCGAGGGAGGCAAATGAAGCGCGACGCGGAGCGGCGCGCTTCATTTTCCCGAGATCGGAATGTGCCACTTTGAGCTCGAATGTGCACACTCGGTTTTTAAGCACGATTCACAATAGTTTAGGCCAATTAGTTAGACCAAAAAGCAATTGAATAATTTTAATCGTTTCTTCTCGCTCGCACTGACGAGATTGTCGTATCTTTTCGCTCCCTTCCACTCATTGCTATGGTAAAAATATTTTGCCAACATAAAATCGATATTTATCACACTAAATTGAATTTTTGGATTTGAAAGAGTTAAGGGATAAAGTAGACAAATTTAATAAGTACGAAGATGTGCGCAACGGGACAAATGGTCTAAAAACAGAACAGTCCCATTCAAAACAGGAAGTATGGTTACATTATATCTATAGCTAAAATTGGCTTTTTTTCTATACATTCAACTAACCGAATTTTCGATTATCCGAATGAGCTGCAACAATAATTAGTTCGGATAACCTAGTTTCCACTGTAGTTATTTTTTTTTCAACTTTACGTGTGTTAATTTCGTCATTTTCCACATTCTAAATATTTTCCAAGCAAATCCAAAAAAGCATACAACACTACGAACTGAAATCTCGAGTAATTTGATCAAACGAAAATTAACTTACGTCATTGGTGGTTCCATCGACAACATCCATGATAACAAAATACTTTGTACAATGTGCACCCTCCCAACAACAAAATCGAAGAAAAAATACGAGGGTAGGTGTGTGCGGAATCGAATCGAGAAATAGACCAATATAGGAAATTGTGCCGAGCAAACTGCGATAAGATCACCACTAATTATTTCTTCTCACAACTGCTTTGATTAATAAAAACATGCGGTATCGTAATTAATATGTGTACTTCATATTAAAACCACATGTCACCACTTAAAAAAGGTTTTGTTTCTCTGTCGCATGCACTTGATTTAAATAAGAAAGTAAGCGAGAACTTTGCGCTTAATTATAAGGAACTATTTTTTGACTCACATTAGTTCAGCGTTGGGAAATGTTGGCGTTTTGTATTTGAAACCAAACAGCTGAGAAGGTACAAAGAGAATGTGTATCTTGTTTTTTTCTTGTTGCATAAGTTTTGTTATAATTTATGCCGGAAAATATATTAGCCATTATTAAAATTTAACGTGAATGCTAGTTAGTGGATGTAGGTGGATCGTTAAGATTTAGTGGGTGATTCTTGGACGTGGTCGACAAAACCCAAATCAAATAATATTAATGATTTTCTTCTTTTTAATTATCTTTTCGCTTGATTACAATGAATGAGAATTAATGGTGAAGGATGTTTGGAAACAATTCGATTTCGTGATCTGTCATTTCGGTGAAGAGTTCATTGATCATGGCTAAATTACGAAACGAAATGTTACAATCTCCGCAAGCCAAAAAAAAGATGTTTTTTCGATTTCGATGACGAACGTGCGATACCGTGCAGATTGTTTAATGCGAACTTCCTGTTAAGGGAAACAATGTTTTTCTTGCCAATAACATGCAATTCTATAAGACAGCATTGATTTGCAATGTAATCAGTGCTTCCTTTGCTTTGGGGATTTGCATAATGCGTACTAAAATGAAATTGAAAATAGTTTTAAGCCGAAATAAATACAATAAGCAAAGATGATGATGTAAAACTATTGGAGACAGTATGAATCTTTACTTTTCATCATATTTGCGAAATGATTTTTTTTAATTTGTAATAAAATTAGTAGCAAAAGATTAAACTTACAAATAAAGTAAGAGACGTATTGCCCGATCACTATTAGGTCATATTGTTTGATTAATGTACGTTTTCAGATGAAAAATTAATACATATTTCAAAATAATCATTTGGTTACCCCAATACCCGATCACAAAATTAGAAGTCGATCGGTATATATCCCAGTACCCGATCACTACAAAGTTATGGTAATTTCAAACGTAACCTCCAATTATAATGCACATTGTAATAGACATTTTCAATACATATGCGTCAAGCGAGGAATTTCGATAGGATTGAGTTGGACAACACCAGGTCATTGTTATGAAGTATTCACTACAGGATCGAGTACGCAGAATACACATACGAGCAGATTGGCGTTGTGAATATAACCTAAACATAACCTTAAACAAGTGTTGTCAATTCAAATCTACCGCGTCTCTCGTTTTACACATACACATCGAACAATATTTTTTGTAAAACGCGATCCAGAACTTTGAGAGGGACACTCGCATTAACGTTAATAATAATGGATAATTTAATTATTCACAACAAAAAAAATATAAATGACATACCTCAAGAAAAAACTTTCAAAGAAGAAATTTTTAATTTAACACGATGATTACTACGTTTATTTAAGCTGTGTAATTATATAAATAAAAAGACAATAAAAACTAAAACAAACTATAGTATTTTAGAATACGAAAGCAGAAAAAGTAGAGAAGATAAAAGCGAAAGTATGCACTTTCCATACCCGTGCAGAAAAGATAGACGCAACTATACTTTATTCTAACATGGGGGAATCGACTGCTTTACCATCGCCGCACGGCACTCGAAAATCAAACTTTCGCAGCGGGTATTCATCATAATCATTAACTTCAGCGTTCATTACTCCATTTCTGGAGAGGTGTTATGGGCGACTAGATCTGAACACATGCCTTAGCTTCCCGTGAGAAGCCCATCCTAGCTGGATCCGTCTTTCTACCTCTTGCACTTCGCAGCCACCCGAAAGTGATATTCGTTGTCACAGATATATATGTAGTATATATTCCTTGACGATTCTATTTTTTCATCTCCTTCAATTTAAATTTGGGTTATGTCTTCTCTGTTTGACATTATTTTAGTTTTGTTAATGTTCATTTTCAGAGGCAAGATACGTAATACGATTATCAGACAACGTACACAAATCACGGATGCAGTAATCATGATAACGAAGTTGAAGTAGAATTGGGTCGGCCATGTGGCTCGTTTGAGAGACGATAGGTGGACGAAACGTATAGTCGAATGGAGGCCAAGGCAAGAAGCATACAGAAGCAGAGACAGACCACCAACCAGGTAGTATGATGATGTCAAAAGGGTATCAAGTAATTGGATCCAGGTTGCACAAAATAGAAGTGAATGGAGGGACCTGAGGGAGGTCTATGTCCAGCAGTGAACAACTTAGACTGGGAGAAGAAGAAGAAGAATGTTCATTTTCAGTCCTATAGTACCGGCAGCTTTTCTTATTTATTTTTCTTTATCTCTTACATGTTATCAGAGATAAGTACGGTGTGGTCTGCAAATTTCAGATTACCCAGTCGTTCTCCGTTTATATTAATTCCGAGGTTGTCCCAATTTAGTAGCTTGGAGCTGTCTTCCAGACAGTTGGTGAACAATTTGGGGGAGATGGTGTCCACTTGTCGTATTCTACGTTTGATTTCTGTGGGCTTGGTCTCATCAAACGTCTGAATCGTTATAGTAGTTTTTTGGTAAAGGGATTCCCTTAGTGCTGTATAGGGGTGATCAATCCTACATCTCTTCAAGGAGTTAATGAGTGCCCATTTTTCGACTATGACGAACATTTTCTTGAAATCAATTAAGGTCAAGTACAGAGGCTGATGGTGCACATGTGTTTTTTCTATTAGTTGTCGGACAGTGTGATCGATGGTGCTATAGCCATATCTAAAGCCAGCTTGTTGTTGGTGATTGGAACATCTCGAGTCGACTCGATATTCTATTATTAATAATTTTAGTAAGTAGTTTGTAGTTCATAAGATCTCGTTTATTTCACCTTCTTGAATATTAATACTACTTTAGCATTCTTCCACTCTTTGGCGATGTTTCCTGTTTCTAAGCATTGATTTAATAGGTATTCCAGATGATGTAATATATTTTTTCCTCCTCATTTAATTAACTCTAGAACCTGTTGGTCTGGGCCTGGTGCTTTGTTGTCTTTCATCCTTTTCATCGCCGTCTTCATTTCATATTTACATATAGGTGGTATGTCTTCTGTGTAATGCTTTGTGAGTTTCGCTTTTTTGTCTCGTGTGATATTGGTCTGTGGTGTCATTAAAGTGTATAGTTCTTTATAAAAGTCTTCGATATATGTAAGGATCTGTACTCGGTTGAGTTTGCCATTTTGATCTATCAAGTTTATAATTTCGGGTATTACAAAACTTTAATTTTTTAAAATCTCAACGTTACAATAAAAATGAACCACCCTAAAAAAGTTGACGTAGGACTTTAAAATTACGTTCATAAATTGATCGAACAATATTTATTTAAAAAAACTAATAATGTGTTACATCCTCTTATGCATATTGCAACCCTTCTAGTTATGCTCGCAATTAGATAGTGTAGTGCATCTTGATGCACATCATCCAAGACTAACTGAAGTTGGTGTAGCAGTTCTGTATGAGCATTTTTGGGATAAAGTAAACGGCGAATATTTTTATCCATCACATCCCAGACTGATTCTATGGTTTTCAGGTCCTGTCATCAAGGGGACCATTTCAAACAATCATCAAGGATACCTCTGGTTACATTGACAATGTGAGGACGCGCATTATCCCACTGATAAACTGCCCTTGGATGGTTTTGGACGAAAGGAAGAACAGAGTGCAGGACTGTGTCGACATACCGTTTAACGTACCACCAATGAACATCAAAGGCGACGGTTACTCCATAAGTTCTTAGATGGATAATTTATAGTCTCGAATTTTCGTTAGCTGTCCGCGCGCATCTTAAGTTGTCTGCTAAAATTTTACTCTCAGCGGACCAAAAGAAGTATAGTTTCAATTTAAAAATAATGTTGGTTCACTTTATTGGTATAATATGATATCGTAGGTACTACTTAATTGTACACAGCACTGTATGGAAGTTAATGTTTGTAATTCTTCCTCAAAAAATATACTCCCACTGTTTAGCAAAATAAAATAATTACTTCAGGAATAACAACAAAAAGGGTACACATTTAAACAGCTGGTTACAACTTAAAAATAACATTTACATACCCACAAGCCAGGTTGCATGCATATCCGGATATATTTATAGGATGGAACTAATACATAGGTTTAATGTATTCAAAATCTTTAATTTAATTACTTCTAAAAATAATTAACCTTCGAAACGTAATTCCTCAATGAATTAATTGTATCGACTATTTCAAATATGCAAGTCAAAATGTAAATAATAAATATACGTCTAAGCTTAGTTTTAAACAAAGCAATTTTTTTGATAGTATGCATAAACGGGTAGATTATAATCAAATTTTTAATTTTTCGGCTATAAATTGTAAAAAAAATATGGTCCCTGCTCAACGATTAAAAGGGTAGACAATTTTTGAAAGGTCCTCGTTCTTTACGCTTTTTCACAAAACTATAATTGTATACTTATATTTTTTTTTTAAATTATTCCACATACCCCTCAACCAATAAACACATTTTTTCGAAAGATACACAGACATGAAAGAACCTAAAATTTTAACTTTTTATCGATTCAAATAAAGGTATCAATTAAACTCATTTGTGTGCATCTGGTTATGCAATTAAAGAGAACATATTTTTAGCAAAAGAACCAAGCAGCTATGCCCAAAAATGCAGAAGACTTACCTGCATTTTAACTTGATTTGTTTATCCAAGAAGCATAGTCGATGACACCCAAAACTGGAAGAAAAATTTAAATGAGTTCGGTTTACAAAACTTCATATGTTCGTTTTGAAAGAGAAACCACTAATATAATCTAATGATATTCATAAATTACACCAACAACCGATATCCGAACACCTACGGATATTTATTTCACTTATTATACAATACCTACATGTACACTCACACCATTTAGTAATGTCCCTTGGTTTGGAGCGGACGGATCGTTCGTGTCCGACGTGGAGAATAATAAAGAAAACGCTAGTTTCAACTTCAACTCTCCGTTATTATTTTACAATCCTACACATGATGGTGGTATTCACTTTTTACAGATTAACCATACACTTTTTATCTTTCACCCATAAGAAAAAAAATATTTTAATATAAATGAAAGTTAATACAAGATAATTTTATCATTACAAAATAATGTAATTATTCTTTTCTACGCATATACCTTGTGTTAAAAATCCATGTCTTTCTTTTAAATTCCATATAAGTTAGTTTGTGTATATATTAAGAATATTTAACATAACTGAAAATAGAACTATGCGAATTTTGATTTCAGGAATTAATTAGTGAAGTTTTCTATAAAAGATTTTCTTTTCCATTTCTAAGCAAATATATCCTATCGAAAATTATTATTATAACTCTTCACATAAGAGTTAATATTTAAATACTAAAATTAACTGAATTGTAAATTTGTTAACAATTTTCGGATACCCCTAACGATTGGCAGCTCATTTCGCTGTTAAAATTCTTATAACTGCATTGCCAGCATTTTAAAATAGAACAAATTCAGATTAATTTTAAATTGTTAATATTGTTGTTGTTGGCGCCTGCCTTTTTATACCTGTATCAGGTTTAGGCGTTTTCCCCGCTTGAAACTTTGTTGTGAATGTTGTAGTGTTTCAAAGATTCAAGGCACCTACTGTTTTACGTGGATTGCAAACCACGGCAATTTCTAAGGAAATTTTGAGCAGTTTTACTCTTGCCAGGTGCTCAGCCTTGCGAAGAGAAGAGGAGCGTGAAATTTTCGATGGTCGGCGCGGGGATTCGAACCACTTCGAATCCACCTCGCTAGCAAAGCAGCCCAAACACTAAACCACTTGCACCACGCTTCCTCTTAAATTGTTAATATTACCCTTATTAATGTTTTTCTAAAGTATTGTTTGATATGTCTATCTGCAGTTGGGACATAAATACCATAACTATTCATTTGAAAATTATTAGAATCTAGTTTTTTTTTTTTATTATGGACCCATAATTTTTACATTAATTGATTTTATTTGAATTATTACGAGTATGTATTAAACCTCATTTGAATAGAAGTCACCATTGCATTAAATTATCGATATTCGAGTTACATACCATATTTGCTCGTAAGTTAAGAACCAAATTTACTTTTTTGTTTTTAAAGTTTTTGTTGTAACCACGAAATCTTATAGAAGAATATCCTTCTAGCTAAAAGTTTAAAATCGTTTTTCTCGAACATTTTTCAATGCTTTGCTAAATTTATATTTCAATATTGGTCTTCAAATGAGGTATACACAGCTCGGAGTATGATGCAGGTATACGGATTAAAAATATCCGGACTTAGCATAGCTGACATCCATTTATTTTTTATGAATAATTTTAAGAAATTTTGTAAAATTGTATAGTTCTATATAATTTTATAAAGAAAATTTTTTTCGGGTAGTTAATCTTCTATAATTAAAAATCATAAAAATAAGAATTAAATCGATAACTTTTTCATGATATAAAATATTTTTTCAGACTATTTGATAGTGCATTAAATAGAATATAAAACTGCCATTTCACTTTTGACCTATCTTTAATAGTTTAGCCTTTTAATTGAAAAAATTTGAAATTTCGACAAATTTCAATTTTGTAAGTTCTTTATTAAGTAAAATATTAATAATAGAAATTTGACTCAATTAAATTTTTGTAGAGAATTTAATGACTATAAAGGATTACTAATTAATTATATAAAAAAATTATTACATAGTTTGTAGAAGTAAATAATGTTAAAAATCATTTTCGTAACTTTTTAAATAAAAATGTTTAAGTTCGATGAAGGACCTCTTAAAATTGAAATTAAGAGATGTAATTTGGACAGATTTTTTAATTCGACGTATTCTGAAAAATTTTCATGTGATAGTGAAAAAAAATTGTTTTTGTTGGAACACCCTAGTATGTATACTCCATTGTATTCTTCAATTATACCTGAATCACTTTATGTCAAGATGGGCATTTTAAATTTGTTCTTAGAAAGGGATTTAGACTTAAGATATTAACTTGTGCCGAGATGGACGTTGCTCTTTCAAATATTTTAAATAAACCGAAAATGTGATTCACCTACTTGAGCTTCCCTTTGTAACTTTATTGTTTCATGCTGGTAAAACACCAAAAATCTTATTCTTGAAAAAATCGAAAATATTACCAAAGGGTAGGTATTAAATTTTTTTGTTGTGGCCTTACAAACCATCATTCTAGTATTTTGTGTTGTGTTGTAGGGGAATTGTGCTTAAGATGACATACTTTTTGTTTTGAGGCAAATATTTGAAAATTCAAAGGTGGTAAAAAATAAATCTAAGGTTATACATTTAAAACGTTTATTTACAAAGCACAAAAAAAAAATCTTGACGCTATAGAACATTTAATAATCGAAATAAAATAAGAAAACATCAATCATATTTATGTGGTTAAGATAACACACATCAGTCTAAGTTGACATAGTTAATTTTCTTTGCACAATTCACATGTAAACACTTTAATTCTTGGTGCAACGCTACACATAGAGTGTGGCACCATCGCTTAAATAATTGGCACCATATCCAACGCGATTAGACTGCAATGAATCAACTGTTACTAAGTCATCTTGGAAAAATTGTGTGGAACCAATTGCTCATTCAGGAAGTTATTCGTTATGTTCCTCCTTGCGTCCTTTAAACTATTAGTATTATGCCAATTTATGATAAAAATAATCAAATAAAAGTCAACATTTTTTAAACTCTGGTATTTATCAAAAAAATATATATATGCAGAAATTGTTTATTTTTCATTGCAAACTTTTACTATCTTGAGATTTTCTGAGCTAGAATATCGTCACACTTTTAATTTATTATTTGAGATGGGGATAAAACAATGATAGGATCGTGTGTTTTTATTGTTATTATATTATTTTTAATAAATAACAGAATTTGAAAATTTTATTTTTATTTGATTATTTTTATCATAAATTGACATAATTCTAATAGTTTAAATAAGTTAGAAAACTTTTATAAATTATCAAACTTCCAGATTATTTTCATATTTATGTATAAAAGTAGCACTTTAAAAAATATTTCCTAAAGAGGTGAAAATAACAGAATGGCACTAATTGGTCTTTATTAACGAAGATATGAACTACATATTCTGAAAATTTCATATTTTTATTTTTCCTCCACATGGATTTTTTGAGGTCAAAGCTGAGCTATTTACAAAATTATCAATTTTCACAATTTTATTTTTCGTAGATTTTATTCTAGGACAATAATAATTATGTCACGACATCACAAGAGTTAGTACTTTATTGTAAAAAAATCAATTTTAATATGCAAAAGGGTTGACACAGCGTTCAATCAAATATCCTAAAAATGAAAAAAAATTGTGAAAATTTCGGATGGTCACCATCTTGTTCCTAATTGTTTTAATTCAATTTTCTTGTATTATATAAAATGCACATTTATGACCCTTTCAACTAAAGTAACAACCATTTCAATACCTGTTCTAAATAAAAGCTAGAGCTCATTATGTACAAGTATGAAAATGACCCAATTTTTGAATTCGGATGGGTACTGATCGGAAGTTATACAATAAAAAAAATAAATGTGCCACCACAAAGATCAACTACAATTTTTTTATTAAAATTAAAAATCATACGGCACACTTTTTAATTCAAATTTGTTGATTTCATATGGAATGACCCAACATTATTTTATTCATTATTTTAAAATACACCCATACCTCACTTTGCGTCGGAGTTACGTTCCAAAAAAACACGACGCAAATTGAAAAGACGCAATGTGAATTAAGAAAAAAATAGAAAAAAAAGTGGAGCCGTCTGTTAAAAAACAAGAAAAAAATTAAAGACTCGAACCCAAAACAACGCAACCTCGAAAACCTAACGACGCACGGTGAAAATTAGTACTAATTAAGTAGCGACGCAACTTCGAAAAAACGCAAAAGAAACGACGCAAGGCGAGGTACGGGTGTATATCTTTATCTTATCATTACAATTTTTTTAAATGCGGGTTGTGAATAAATTGTAAATTGCGTTGCACTGTAATTTATAAAGTGTCGTTCAATAGGCACCTAATAATTCTAATCAAATAGTTAATATATACATTACGTAACAATTTTTAGTGTTTGGGCTGCTGCGCTAGCGAGGTGGATTCGAAGTGGTTCGAATCCCGCGCCGACCATCGAAAATTTCACGCTCCTCTTCTCTTCGCAAGGCTGAGCACCTGGCAAGAGTAAAACTGCTCGAAAATTTTTCTAGAAATTGCCGTGGTTCGCAACCCATGTAAAACGGTAGGTGCCTTGAATCTTTGAAACACTACAACATTCACAACAAAGTTTCAAGCGGGGAAAACGCCTAAACCTGATACAGGTATAAAAAGGCGCCAACAACAACAACGTAACAATAATGATCAATCAATTATTCTTATCGTTGGATTTATCCCAAAACTCCTTCGATTCAATGACCGTAAAAGAAGTGTCCATAATAAAAAAAGTTCTATTCTAATTATTTTTAAATGAACAATTATAGTATTTATATCCCAACTACGCATAGGTATATTAACCAATGCATTATCCAAAATATAAATAGGGGTAATTAAAAATTGAAGTTGATCTGCACATGTTAAATTTAAAAAAATATGTATGAAGTTATAAGAATTTCAATAGTTACTTTGTTAGGGCTATTCTAAAAGTGTTAACAAATTTACGAGTCAGTTAATTTGCATCGTTTAAATATTAACAATTATGTGAATATAGTTTTAATAACCATTTTAATTTAATGGCGTAAATTTTCTTTCAAATTGAAAAGAAAATTGTTTTCTGTTCCGTTTAATATTTTTGTTATATTATTATATTGTAAAAAGTGAACACCATCATTTGCAGCGTTTTAAAATAATAATGGAAAGTTTAAGCTAAAGCTATATCGCTTTCTTTATTATGCTCCACGTCAGACCCGAACGATACGCTGGCTCTAAACTGAGGGACATTACTAAATGGTGTGAGTGTACTTTCCTCTGCAGATGGAATCAAAAGAGGCTATTTCAATTTAAATCGAGTTTCGCACAATAACATGTTACGAAAAGAAGTAATATCGACATTTAAACTAAATTTGAATGTTAGAACCCGAAACTCAACCGTTTAAAGTTTTCTGAAACTGAATTATCACTTTCAAATTTCTGAAATGTTGACAATTAAACTGGTTTACCTTTAATTCAACTTAACCGCCGTTTCGTTATGTTTTGTCTTTTTCTAACAGAAGAAACATGTCTGGTGAGGTATACGTTTTCTTCTTACAGATTCTACCCGAAATGCAATACGTTTGTTTGTTTAGATTATAACCGACTTTCGTAAATGGAAGCGTAATTCCTTCTGCTTCGTGTAAAAAGAGAAGGAAACAATAACAAACTAAATTCGTGATTCTTAAAGATTCTCGGCGACTTAGGCAACTAAATATACACAGTGGTAATGAGCAAGAACTACATGACAAAATTTCATGTAGAATAATGAAGAACCATCACGTTTTTTAAATTAGGAATAACTTTGTTTTTTGAATTATAAATAAATATGTTATACGTAAATTAAATTTTAGCAAAAAAATTAAAATTCATTAATTAAACGAATAATGGTTGTTAAAGTAACACAGTCAAAACTTTTTTTTTACTTTAAAAATAATTAAATCATAACCCATTGTCTTTTTACACACAAGATATTTTCTAGAGTCTACCGTGCAAAAAAAACTGTAAGGAATGATAAGTACAGTGAATATTATATAATAATTGTAGAAAGATTTTATTCAATTACAGGAGAAAAGAGAGCGATACAGAAATATCTTAATTAAAATAAAGAAAACGACAAACAGCTATAATTACATTTCTTAGAATTGGTGTACAAATTCCCACAATCCTATTTATGATTATTATTTTCTGATATCTTTATTTGGTTTGATGTATTTACATTTCACTTTTCTCTCTTACTCTTATCAATTGAAGAATTATTTTTTTTTTTAGATTTGTAAATTGTGTTAAACTAAAAAAAAATCATTATCAGTGTTTTAGACCTTGTTATATCGAAACCGTGTAAAAGTCCGTGAAAAAAGAAAATCGAGTGTTTTTAAATTAATTTCAATGTTTGTTTTTAGGAGTTAATCTGTTACGAATTTTGCCCATTAATATTTTTAAAATAAAAAATCACGGGTGGAGCTTATGTAAAATAATTTTCTGTAATGGAAGTATAGGCTTCTAGACTTTGCTTTTGAAATTAGTAAACGAGTTCCACCACAGAGGGACGCACTTGATACGAAATGGGCACCTAATTTAGTAATAGAGCGAAAGAAAATATTTATTCATAATTTTTAAAGAAAAATATGAAAAGGCTATCGACCTTTGTGGTCTTTTTGCTTTATATACAATTATACTTATATCTAGTTATTAAAATTTCAAATACAATTAAATCAACTTAAAATTAACATTTGTAAATAAACTTTCCATTACTAAATATTGAAATATAATTACAGGTAACTTTGTCTTAGAAGTAATCATTGTTCAATTCACCCTGTTGTCTTTGAATTTTTGTAGTAGTTTTTGGCTTTTGTCTTCCTATGCCATTATATTCGGTTTTTTGTAGAGTATTTCAAAATAGTTTTTAGAAAATAATTGAAGCGAAGGTTATAAGTAATTTTTGATTGTTAATTATACTATCAAATTCGTCTACAGAATGACTTAATTTTCACACTATTTTGTAGATTTAGGCGAATTTTTTGTTTCCAGGTGCGAACTGTATTAATAAAGCCATTTTCATGTTTTAATTCAAAATAATCTAAAGTTGCGGAAATTTGATGGTTATTCTGAAACAAACATAAATTTATCTGCATATTCAGCGGCGTAGACAAGGTTTTTACGGAGGGGGGAAGGTAAAACTAAAATACACAATGTACTTATTAAAAAATGTTTCTATTTAAACATTTGAAAATGTTAAAATTAATTGGTTGCAATGCTATTCGAAGTTGCAGGTTTTTTTAAATAATTCATTTTTTCCTGACTCATCAATTTATTTTCAATAATTTTTTGCTTCATTAAATGAACCAGAGAGGGAAAAGCGTCCCAGTCTGCCCCACCGTAGCTACGCCCTTGTGCATACTTATAAAAACTATTAGTCGCTTATGTATTAGTAAAATAAATAAAAGAGATAGAATAGCTTGTACATATCAAAGAATAACAAGAAAAAAATTGCTTTTTGAATTAAATTAGACATAAGAATTAACTAAAACTTATAAGCACATAGATTTAAAATCAAATAAGAGTTCAATTTATTGAAAACAAATACATTTGTTATCAAACGTGCGCTGTGCTATGGTGAAATCTTGTAAAAACACTTGATCCATGTTAAAATAATTCGACGTCCGTGTTACCAATAAATTGTATTCATTAAATTTAATAAATGTTCTATTTATCTATTTATCCAAAACGTGTACGAAGAAATAACTTTACGAATCCATAACGAATGCACAGCAATATTTCCAAAAGCGAGAGCAGTGGTAGAATTTCCGCAACCCTCTGGTTTATACGACAAAACTCCTACGATGACGTAATGAAACACAAGAGCTGCACCATAATCCAACTGAAGCATAAATATTTATGAAATATATGCATATATAACTAAGCTTAAATATTCGACCGACAATGAACTCCGTCTTCGTGAAAATACGTTGCACAAACTGTTGTTTCTTTAACACAATTTGTGTCTCGTAATTGGTTCTTGGCACGTTGGTAGAACTTGTAGCCTTATTTCTCGCCATTAGAACTTCTTCCCTTAAACATTCAGAATTATCCTGACAATTGTGAACAATTTCTTTTTACTTTATTTGAATTCATTAGGAACGTGCTTTTTAAGACATTGCAATTTTATTTGGTGGTTTTTGTGACAGCTTGCTACTACACAAATAACCAAAACATAATTCGCCTTTGCGTGTAAGGGCGTTGGTCAATTGCGCGCCGCGGTCTGTTTATCTTCCGTTTATGGTGCCTTTTTCCAAAGGCAAAAAAAAACTATTTTATATCTGTACTTTTTTATAAAACGCGAAAATTCCTATAAGAGTCTCTCTTTAGGTAGTTTATAAATCTAACCGTTTAAAAACAAAATTCAAAAATTTTTCGATTTTTTTACGTGCTGTTTAAATGAGAAAAAAAAAATATTAACATTAAGAGCTCATATTTGACTAAGATATATCATTTCAGATGCCCTACCAAAATTGTGATACGCTATTAAAAAATTTTTTTTGGATTCCAATAGAATATTTACAGTTCTTTCATTTAAGAGTGATTAATTTAATTAAGTTGGACAAAATTTGTTCATTAGTTTTTTTTTTTTTTATTTCAAAGATTATGTGTAAAGCTGGAAACTGTTTGGCGCTACGAAAACAAGTTCGCTTATTTGGAATCTCTTCTTTCATCAGAATAAAGTTGGTATTAATTTTGATGATAATTATTTCACTTTGCACGCAAGTGTTCTATTCCCAAAAAGGCGCTTGTGCGCCATACATTACGCCTACCTGAATTTTTTTCTGACCGCGGCGCGCAATTGACCCACGTCTTGCGCGCGCAAAAGAATACAAACTCAAATAGTATTTCTCAGATATGGACAATGAAGGAATTACAGTTGTACCTCAATAACATGAATTTTTGATAATTTGAACTCATATCTGGAATCGAAAGAAAAAAGTATATAGCTGAATACCTACGCGAATTATACAATTTATTTCGCCTTAACTAAATATAAATAATAGTTTAAAGTTTATCTATTGAACAATTTAAATCTTATTAAAAAATAATTAGAAACAATTAAAGAATTATTCGAAGTTGTGTATGTTATAAAAATAAAAATTTAATAAGTACTAAAAATTGGTAGTTAAGTTTTCAATTAAAATGTTTACAAATTACGTAATTGTGTGTAATAATGCATTGGTTACTGATTGTTATTATTTTTGGTAAGATAATTCCTAACTTGTTGGTTTTATTTTGAAAATAATTAAAGATCATGGAAACTGGTTTAAAAAAATCAAAAAACAATGTTAAAAATGAGCTGGATTTTGCCTCTGCCACTAAAATAAATTATTGTTCAAAATTAATTGTTTAAAACCTTGAAAAACAAAAAAATATTAATATTGTCGCAAACAGTCAAAGTTATATTTCTTTTGGCCCGTTGACAGTAAAATTTTAGCAAGCAGTGGAAGTTGCGCGCGCACAACTTTCAAAAATTCGACAGCATGAAGTTAGCAGTCAAAGAAAATAAATTAATAATTGTGAATCATGCTTAAAACCGAGTGCGCACATTCGAGCTCAAAGTGGCACATTCCGATCTCGGAAAATGAAGCGCGCCGCTCCGCGTCGCGCTTCATTTGCCTCCCTCGCTCGGAAATGTGCCACTTTTCGCTCGAATGCGCACATCCTCGTATTTATTGAATTTATTTACAATATATTAATTTTTAAACGTGGTTATATTTAATTCAGCTACGCCGAAGAAGTATAACTTCTAACACGCGTACAAAAGTACATGCACCGATTTTTTCCTGTGGCCCATTAAATTTCGTGAAGATCACTAGAAATGATATGGTGTTCCTTATTTTAAATACATAGAAACAATTGGTTTATAAAATTGGATAGAGGTCATTAAAAATACAATTTTTTGTCAAATTTTTGTCAAACTTTTATCATTTTGTTTTAGAAAAAAGTATTCACAATTTTAATTTTAATTTTACAACTTTTTCTAGTACTATTTCCAATCGTACCATGTGAAAAAATTGTGGTTTGTGGCACTTTAAGAAAATATAATTTGAAGCCATCGCCAACAGATAAACCGCCAGTGGGACCAACTACTACCACTTGTCGACCTTGCCCGCCCTGTAACCGAACTACTTTAAAAAAATCGACTATAGTTCCACCACACGCGCTTCGTGCGTCATCCTCAACAAAATCTTTTTGGAAGAAACCAACTTTTCCTACTTGCACACCTTGCCCACCTTGTATACCATATGGTGGACAACCCCCAAGAAGACCTTCTTTGACAACAACGCTCACTGCCCCGAAGCCAATTTGTCGTTCTTGCAGATCCTGTCGAAACGTGGGAAAACGTTTTCCACATTCAAAATCATTAGCACGTTCGCCTAAAACCAATTTAAGATGTATTTGTCAATGTGATCCAACAAGCGGTAAATAAATCATAATTCATAGTAGGGGAAAGGAGGGTAAGGTACATGCTTACTGATGCTATAGCGAACGAAGGGCACAGAATAATTTAATTTGAAAAAATGGTGGGGCAAAGAAAAAAATAAAATTTCTTACAATCAGTATTTTACCCTCCTTTCCTCTACGTAACTATATACAACTAGTTTTTTTCAACAAAATTTAAGATTTTTTGGATATATACAATATATTGGATGTTTGCACTTACCATTTCTTTTAAGTAGGAAGTGCAATGCTGTAGACCAGGAGTCAGCAACTTTTCGGTGACAAAGAGTCAAATTTGTATTGAACAAAAATATGGAAAAGTCGCTAAAAAGATTGTATCTAAAATTTAGGGGGTTTATATACAGAAATATTTAATATTAAGAAAGTTAAAAAAATTTTAAAAGAGCCGCCTGCGACTCCGGAACTACAAGTTGTAAACCTCTGCTCTAAACCAATGGTTTCCAAACTTTTTGAGGTTGGGGTGCATTTAAAACATTACAAATAATTGTAGGCACACTGTATAAAAATGTCTAAGAAATATGTTACAATAATTAAAGCTTTTGCTAGAGGAACTAAAATTAAAGAAGGTCCAAGCCACCATGAAGAATATCATAATGAAAAAAAGGCAAAAAACGCGTCCGATGTCCAAATATTTTTAATAATTATAAATAATTCATTTTAATAATAATTTTCAAATAGCATCAAAATATGATTTTGAATTTAAACCGCCGCCTTATACCCCTCTACTGTTTTTGTACAAAAGAGACACTAGTACCGTCCTATTTTAGGAAACCATTTGTATACATGGAGTTTGTGTTCCTTATGTAGAGCGCACCAGTGCGCCTTGGCCCACACTTTGAGAACCATTGGTTTAGACTAAAAACAACACCTGTCCCGAAAAATACGGAGTTCATATTCAAAATAACTATATCAGAACTCGTCGGGATTTTGTAAAAATAAATTATGCCTTGTTATTTATGAAAACTTGTAAACAAGGTAATTTAATTTGCTCATTCATTTCTGTGGTTTAGGGAGGGACATTCCGTGGGATCCCAACGTACCAATGGTCATAAAACCAAATCATACAGAGCCAACTAACAATTATTCGGTTAGTAAATAAATGGTTTTAGTTCATTTCTAACGTTGCTCTTTTAGTGTTCTTTGATTAGACGTAATGTGCCAATCTGTTCTGGAATTATCATTTCCCAAAATTTTGTACTTACAGCGTGCAAGCACTGCATCAGAACGTAAAAATATTACTTTCTTGTTCTTTTTTAAATCTATTAAATTCTCTTATGTTTAGTAAAACGCAAGTCAATAAGGCGGAATATTTCAAAGTCAATTATGAAGTTACAAATGGCGGATCGGAAGTAGAAGTCATAAGCAATCGAGTGAGAAGATTTATTCACCATCCGCATTGTTATGACTCCAAACAAAATTACAACCCAAATAGTGACATCGGCCTTGTGCAAGTATACAAAAATAATTATGGTTTAATTAACTAACAATAAGTCTACTTACGATTATTTTTTAGCTCATGTCTGTTGTACAATTGGATCCAAAATATTTCGCTAAAATACCAAAACATTATAAATTTACGTTTGATCACACCAAATATCTCCATTTGACTAATTACAACTTTTACGAGGTAAATTATAAAAAGTAAGCTTTTGAAAAATGAACACGCTCTGTTTTATATCGCATGTTTTTAATTGGTTTAATAGAAAATGTAGTTTTTTATGGAAACGGTAGTAGTTTTTTAGACGTTTAGAAGTTTGAAAAAATGATCAATTGTTATTAAAAATATACAATTTTACAATTTCTGTTAAAGAAGTAATAATTAAAAAGTATGTGCCACGTGGTCTAATGGTAGTGCATGCTTAATGTTAGTGTTGCTTATTTTTTTTTTTTTACTTAAAACAAATGCTTTTATAGTAGTTTTAGGAAAAAAAATTTAGTCATAATTTTGAACGTTTGTACACGGAAACCTTTCACACCCTACGAGACATGGTCTAGCTGGCAGAAAAAAAGCGCGAAAGTAGGAAACAAAACCTAAATACTTCCTTGACAACAGAGCTTCAAATCAAGTGGTGTGGTGCAACATAAAACATTCATAATAAATAGTTGCTTACTAGTTACTGTCAGAACAAGATGTGTTCCAAAAACGTTCCGTTGTTAATCTTAAAATTTTAGTTATACAATTTACAAAAAAACTATTAATGGTGATATAAACCATAATGGTGGCACGCAAACTATATTGGTGCCCGCAATAACAAACAGAACTATATAGGTATACAATACTAATCACGCACTCTAGCGGCGAGTGGCATAAGTATGGTGGATAACGTCATACTTATGGTACTCGTGGCAATCAATTTAGTAAATAACGGAAAACTAGTGCCCTATTATTTTGGGAAACCATTTGTATATATGGAGTTCGTGCTTCTTATGTAGTCTCCACGAGTATGGTAATAAATTCCATACATTTCTTTTCGTGTATACTCAAATAATTTTTTAAACAGCTTATTGCCAACCATTTTTTTATAAGAATTTACAAAACCCTTTTTTCTATATTTTATTGGAATACCATTGCACTTAAACTTCTTCTTACGAAACTTTTTTTACGCAAATTAGTATTTCTTTTTAAATTGACGCGACATTTATTCACTTTAGTGTTCATTACTCCATTTCTGTATATACGGCTCTCCATCTGCATGCCATTCCTAATGGTATGGGTTGTCCGCCTCCATGGTTTTCTAGCATAATTTTGCATATCATCTCTCCACCGTGATCGTGGCCTGCCTGGGTTACGTTTCCCTATTTTCGGCCACAACCCCGTGACCGTCTTTGTCATTTGCTAATATCATGACGTGTCCCGCCCATTGGTATTTAAGTTTTGCGATTCTCTGTATGACGTCGTTAATCCTTGTCTTGTTTCTGATCCATTCATATCTTGTAAGTGTATTTTCAGCATAGATATCACCATCTTCCTTTGAGTGACTTATATTTTGTGTATTGTTGTTTCAGTAAGCGGTCACGTCTCTGATGCATAAGTATGCATTTATTGAAAATTCTGGTCTTTAGGTGTTGTGGGAGACTAGATCTGAACACATGTCCTAGCTTCCCGTATGCAGCCCACCCTAGTTGGATACCTCTTTCTACCTCTTTCACTTGGCAGTCACCCAAAAGGGTTATTCGTTGTCCCAAATAGATTTCCTTGACGATTTCTATTTTTTTATCGCCTTCAATATCCATTTGAGTTATGTCTTCTCTGTTTGACATAGTTTTAGTTTTGTTGATGTTCATTTTCAGTGCTATAGTACCGGCAGGTTCTCTTAGATCTTTAGTCATTTTCTTTATATCTTCTATGTTATCAGAGATAAGCACGATGTCATCTGCAAATTTTAGATTACTCAGTCGTTTTCCGTTTATATTAATGCTGAGGTTGTCCCAATTTAGTAGCTTAAAGCTGTCTTCCAGACATTTGGTGAACAATTTGGGAGAGATGGTATCCTCCAGATTTTTATGGACTTGGTCAGCTTGTTGGTTTGATGAAACCAAGCCCATAGAGACCAAAATTGTAAGTTACGGAAAATCATTTGTAATTTAAAAAATTTTGTAATATTTTCGTGGATTAATTTCACCCAAATCATTTAGAAACGTACCTGTTGCGTAAAAAAAGTTTTAGATGTGTTAATGTTTTATACCAGGTGTGCAACCTTAAAACGGCTGTTTTTTTATTTAGCAAAACACAATAATTAACGCAGAAAAGTGAAAAATATTTTATTTGAAGTAATTGCCCTCGCTGGCTATACATTTTTCCCATCTTCGAGGAAGATTGTGGATTCCACCCCAAAAGAATTCATCCCCTTTGGATAAGAACCACCCATCGAGCCATTTTTTAACATCTTCATAAGAATTGAAGTGCTGCTCAGCAAGTGCGTGTCCCATCGACGCAAACAAATGCTAATCTGAAGGGGCCAGATCAGGAGAGTAGGGCGGGTGGGGTTGCAACTCCCAGCCAAGTGCATCCAATGTATCCCGGACCAATCTTGCTGTGTGTGATGCTGCGTTGTCGTGCTGGAAAATGATACCCTCATGCCGATCCGCGTGTTCGGGTCTTTTTTTGCACAATTCACGATCCAATTTGATGATTTGTTGTTGGTAGCGTTGAGTATTGGTCGTTTCACCAGGTTTCAACAGTTCGTAGTAAACCACCCCTTCTGGTCCCACCAAACACACAGCATTGTCTTTTCCCGAATCGATTTGGCCTAGCAGACGATGTTGAGGGTTCTCCGGGTCCACCCACGATTTTTGCGCTTAGGGTTTTCAAAAGATCCATTTTCATCGCCAGTGACGATTCGATGCAAAATGATTTTCTGTTGTGCCGATCAAGCAAGATTTCGCACGCGGTCTGGCGTCGTTCCATCTGTCGATCGTTCAATTGATGTGGCACCCACTTCCCGATCTTTTGATCTTTCCCATAGCAAAAGGCGTTTCGAAATTGCTTGGTGGCTAACATTCAACTTCGCGGCAAGTTGTTTCTGCGATTGGGTATCGTCTTCGTCCAATAAATCTTGCAATTCGGTGTCCTAAAAAACTTTTGGTCGATTTTCGCGCTTCTTGTCGGTGACGTTAAAATTCCGTCTCTGAATTGCCGAAACCACGCTCTGCACCGAGTTTCACTAAGAGCACTGTCGCCATAGACCTCCACAAGAATTCTATGCGCTTCGGCGGCGGATTTCTTCCAATTGAAGAGGAATAGCAGTGCTCCCGCAAATGCTCTTTATCTGGCACAAAATTCGACATGTTTATCGTGATCAAAGGACACGTTATTGTCCGAAATTGCTGACTTTGTCTTTTGTTTACTAATGGCAAAGATCAAAGCAATGAGAAAAAATGGCAGGCAAGGTTGGCTAATGCTTAATGCGCGCCTACTGCCATCTATTAGAACACGGCCGTTTTAAGGTTGCACACCTAGTATACCAATTATTTGCTTTATTTTATATTCTTAAAACTAACTCTAATATAAAAAAAATCGAAATAAATTTCTAGTTACATTCAACTAGTAACAAGGATTCAGTTTGGCACGTACTGACAAAAGCTATCCAAAGCAAATTCTGCAGAGACCTTTTGGGGCACTATCGTTACGGTACCAATAACATTTGCTTCTCCTATCAACATACACGAAGTAAAGACAATTGTGTGGTAACTTTCTTATTATCACTTTTTATAAGAAATAATTGATTTAAAATTATTTGTAGAGCGACATCGGTGCATCTATTGCTTTCAGAAAGAAAGGCGAAGAAACGGTGGTCGGCCTTCTCATCAACAAAATAGATTGTGGAAAACCGCGATCGGTCGGAGGTGGCGTCAAGCTAACAAGCCACCTGCAATGGATAAAACAACAGTTGAATTCCGGCAGAGGAAGAGTAGGCCGCAAAGATAAGAAAAGTCTTTAATAAACCATTCCGACGCTTTTGATATATTTCTTTTTCCTTTCCAAGATTCCATTTCTTGCGAGCGCTTTTTTTCCCGATTCGCAAATTCGGTTAAAAACTCTTGAACCCTAAACGCTGCAAAAGTGGAAATGCCGACAGCATAAGTGACGCGTTTCAAGGATTCCTCTCAATTTGAAATTCGCACAGAGTAATAGAAAAAAGTTTCCGAATAAATTACCAAAACTACGAGAATGTGTCACATCTGCGCTGTTTCATTTCGAGTATTATTGGAAAAGATGCGGAATATGTTTTTTGCGGGTCGTATGCTGATGTTATTCGAATCTTTTTACAATGTTCCGAAACTTTACGAACCGAAAATAATGGAAACGTACCTACGAAATGCATTTGTGTTGGATCCGTCGAAATTGACCATTACTAAAATTCTATTCTATTTCTTCTTACACGTTTAGGGTTTTTATATTTGAAAGAGTGCTTTGGGATAAGCACTTGTTGAAGTTTGATGCAGTTCGGAATTAAAATTTAATTCAATATTTTTTTTTTGAGAATCCGAATAGTTTCATTTGAAAGAAGAGAAAATTTATGTTAACTTTAACGGCAACTATTTTAGTAATTAAAGGATTTTAAGACTGCTATTGCTTTGCGAGATACAAAAGCGTTGCACATTTCGAAGAGCGATAAAACGAAATTACTACCATCATTACACGTTGATATTAATCGTTAAATGTTGCAGCATTTGCACTGCAAGAGTTGAACGTTTTTAACAATAATTGATAGCATTTACATCTGCTTGTTGCTTTCATTTGTGTTTCACTAAAATCGAAGTTGTTAAATTTATGTATTAATCGGGTTCGTTTAGTCAATTTCAGTAGCACGCATTTTTGTATTTTGCCGTTTTTGAAGTTGTGCTTCTTTTGGTGCGTTGGGAGTAAAATAGTAGGCGAAGGAAGTTGCGCGCGCACACCTAACGAAAATTTGACAGCATGAAGTTAGCAGTCTAACGCCCAGAATTTCAGTGCATGATTAACCATTCGTTTGCGCTAACGCCTGTTTAAGGCTGCGCAGTATGTAAAAATCATGGCTGTGCGCAGCCTTAAACAGGCGTTAGCGCAAACGAATGGTTAATCATCCACTGAAATTCTGGGCGTAAGAAACTAAATTAATGATTGTGAATCATGCTTAAAACTGAGTGTGCACATTTGAGGTCAAAGTGGCACATTCCGATCTCGGGAAAATGAAGCGCGCCGTTCCGCGTCGCGCTTCATTTGCTTCCCTCGCTCGGAAATGTGCCACTTTTCGCTCGAATGCGCACATCTTCGTACTTATTAGATTTGTCTACTTGATCCTTGACTCTTTTAAATCCAAAAATTCAATTTAGTGTGATAAATATCGATTTTATGTTGGCAAAATATTTTTGCCATAGCAATGAGTGGAAAGGAGCGAAAAGATAAGAAAATCTTGTCAGTGCGAGCGAGCAGAAACGATTAAAATTATTCAATTGCTTTTTGGTCGAACTAATTGGCCTAAACTATTGTGAATCGTGCTTAAGCCGAGTGTGCACATTCGAGCTCAAAGTGGCACATTCCGATCTCGGGAAAATGAAGCGCGCCGCCCGCGTCGCGCTTCATTTGCCTCCCTCGCTCGGAAATGTGCCACTTTTCGCTCGAATGCGCACATCTTCGTACTTATTAGATTTGTCTACTTTTATCTTTGACTCTTTCAAATCCAAAAATTCAATTTAGTGTGATAAATATCGATTTTAAGTTGGCAAAATATTTTTACCATAGCAATGAGTGGAAGGGAGCGAAAAGATAAGAAAATCATATCAGTGCGAGCGAGCAGAAACGATTAAAATTATTCAATGGTTTTTTGGTCGAACTAATTGGCCTAAACTATTGTGAATCGTGCTTAAAGCCGAGTGTGCACATTCGAGCTCAAAGTGGCACATTCCGATCTCGGGAAAATAAAGCGCGCCGCTCCGCGTCGCGCTTCATTTGCCTCCCTCGTTCGGAAATGTGCCACTTTTTGCTCGAATGCGCACATCTTCGTACTTATTAGATTTGGCTACTTTATCATTGACTGTTTCAAATCCAAAAATTTAATTTAGTGTGATAAATATCGATTTTATGTTGGCAAAATATTTTTACCATAGCAATGAGTGGAAGGGAGCGAAAAGATAAGAAAATCTTGTCAGTGCGAGCGAGCAGAAACGATTAAAATTATTCAATTGCTTTTTGGTCGAACTAATTGGCCTAAACTATTGTGAATCGTGCTTAAAACCGACTGAGCACATTCGAGTTAAAGTGGCACATTCCGATCTCGGGAAAATGAAGCGCGCCGCTCCGCGTCGCGCTTCATTTGCCTCCCTCGCTCGGAAATGTGCCACTTTTCGCTCGAATGCGCACATACACCGCATTCATTGGATTTATTTATATTAATCTTTACACGTGGGTATATTGAATTTACTTACTCTAAAAAATCATAAATTTAAGGCCTTATATACGTCCTGAATTTAAAAAAAATCGTTTTTTTTACAGATTGTTGTTCTTTATAGTTTTAGGCTTAGTTCTGTAAAAGTTGATTGCAAAAATTCCCCTTAGATCCAAAGTTATAGTAGAAAATGTGACCGACCCACAAGTTTGTTGCACGCCGGTAGCTGTCTTTAAACGCGTTTTTCTCAAAACTACCTTTTCCGTCACGATCGGCATGATAACTCATACAGTTTGTAATATTTTTTGATGCGATTTTTAAAAAATATTCTAAATAGTTTTTTCTATAGTCTGTCGAGCAGGATTTTTGATATTTTGATTTAAAAATTTTATTAAAATTATTAGAGTGTAAAATTTATGACGTAAAATACATATTATTTTTTAAACTGCCATAAATTGCAGCATTCTTCAAAATTCAAAATTCGGGCTCGACAGACGTATGTAAGGCTTTAAATTTAGTTTGGTAAATATCGATTTTATGTTCGAAAACATATTTACTATAGCAATGAGTGGAAGGGAGCGAAAAGATACGGCAATCTCGTCAATGAGAGTGAGAGGGAACGATTAAAATTAATTTAGTTACATCAAAAAAATATAACTTCTAACACACGTATATAAATACACGGAACGTTTTTTTTTACATAAATTTCGACTTTAAATGTGTAAGATTTATGTTTTTTATTGTAATGTAAAATTAATAAGTAATTATTTGAAATTTATTACCCAAAAGTATCCATTAATTTGCTTAAGAAAATTGCTTACAAACATTAATTCGGTTTCAGGGCCAGTAATCAAAATTATGCTATTTAACTTTAGTTCACAAAATATCAAAAACTGCCTTGTTTAATAAGACCTAAAATACTATTTTTTAATATTTGAATAGAATCTAACACTAAACTTTTTTACCAAAGATCTTGGGGCAGTTACTGAGGTTCCCTAGGTATTAGTTTTCTAAACTTCCTGGGGCGGCCTATGGTGTTCTCGAAAAAATAGTTCCTGGAGCAGCCACTGCTGCATCCGAAAGAATAGTCCACTGGGGTCCTCGAGGCAGCCACTGTATTTTCTCGAAGGAATTATTGATGATTTCCATAGATCAGTATTTCTCAACCTTGTTTGTGTCGGGTTCCGCTTCAATGCCTCAAAAATCTCGCTTGCAATAGTAGTTTTCTTGCCAAACTTCTCATAATTCTAAATTTAAAAAAAGATCGACATCGGATGAGAAATGAAAAAGTTGACCGAATTGATTTTTGAACTGTTCGGATCGGGCGTCCCATTACTATTTAAGTTGAAAAATTTTAACGTATAGTCGGTTTTTTTTTAAAGCTCTAGACGAGCTCTATCCAATTCTCTACAAAAATTAACATCTTTTTGTTTAGGATAAAAAAGTTGACGCATATTCCGGTTAAACCGGAAGTACTACAAAAGTTGAATTTATGCAAGTGCATAGATAGAATAAATAAAAGAAGTTTTTATACTTGTACTTCTTTTGAATTTTTTATTATTTTAGGAATTATAAGCTCGTGGCACTTTACTGAAACACCTTCATAATCCAAAAAAATCATTTTTTTTTAAATATTGTATTTATTAAATATATTTATTAATCAATTGGCAACTTGTTATACATTTTTGGGAAGCCCTCAACGAGCACTATCCAATTATCTAAAAAAATTAATATCTCTCTTCTTAAGATAAAAAATTTGGCACGATTTCTGCTGATACCGGAAGTATTACGAAAGCAGTATTAATGCCAGTGGATATATCCAATAAATTAAAGAAACATTTATACTTGTACTTTTTTTATAATGTTTATTATTTTAGGAATTGTAAGCTCGTAGCATTTTAAATGAAACACCCAGTATTAGTCGCATAAAAAACAATAATTTTATAAATAGAAATACAGTGAGACCTCGTTTAACGCTGATTCGATATAACGCGTTCTGCACGAAGCCTCGAAACAGCTTTAAATTTATATTGATTTGACTTATTGCGGCATTTCACAATGACCTCGTTTAACATTGTTTCGTTTGGCGCTAAAACTCATGGGATTGTATCGCCCGCGTTAAACGGGGTCTTACTGTATTCGAGTAGTTTTAAATGCTCTAAACTTGAACAGTTGTTACGTCCGTAGCAGGTAGCCCTTATTTCATCAAGCTGAGGCGACAACTGAAGTGTTGAATATTAACTTATTTCAGTTTACACCTTTGAATAAAATGGACCATTATTCGCCCGAATTGCACACTCGCCTTTTTACCATAATTTACAATTATTAATTATAGCTTGTTATAATTCGGTATTTGTTGCTGTCTTCGTACAAAAGTACGACATTCAATTTTTTATGTTGAATAAAAGATTCATCATTATCGAATTTTAAAAGTAAAAATCCCCCTCCCGCGCACTTCATTGTACGTGTACCCCACGATGAGCAAAACGACCATAGATGACCAAAACCGCTCTTATATACATATTTATTCTACTAAAGTGTAAATCTTTATACATAATGTGCAGAATACGAAATTAATATGCTTGTCACCTATTAAAAACTATTATAAATAACACAACAATATAAAACCAACAATTACAAAATGTTAAACGATTTGATTTTCCGGACAGCATCGTTTCCAGAGGCGCCGGTTCAACGCTTGGTTGATAACTATTTAACGGTGTTTCTATCATCGGAATAATGACTAAAATAGAAAAAATACATATATATTATTTATTGTTAAGCCAAATTAGCAGTAATACGTTTACCTTCTGTTAAAACCGGTGCTTCCGTTGGAGGATATGTAACAGTCGTGGTCTCCTTTTCTGTAAAAAAAATTAACAAAAAATATTTATTTTTCTGGCCAATTGTAAGCTACAAAGTTTAAATTTGTATTTTAAATAACATGGGAAAATTTGATTTCTCAAGTTTGGAATTTTTTAGCTCTGCAACGAATTAACGAATCGATAAACCTTACCATACCTTTACAGGAAATTGAATGCTCTACAAAAAAAGCCTCTTATAAACTTTTGATAAATTCACTCCTTCAAAAGTTATTCAAGGTCAAAGTTGAAACTATTGTAAATTCTAAGAAATTTTCACTTTTTTGGAGCATCTATCATACTTATTACAATATTTTGTTACAAATTAGCTTTTGTAAAATTTTTTTGGGTTCCACAAATTTTTTGAACTATTTAAATGGTAGATTATCTATCAAAAAACTTGTTTTTAGATGCTTGCTATTAAAATCAAGATTCTAAAGAATGTTTTTTGTCGTTTCGCACCTTCTCTTTTGACTTTAAGGACATTAAGGAGTATTTATTTACCAGTGTTTATTAACGCATACAATTTTTTCAATGTTTATTTCCACAAAATACTTATTAGGTAAAGCTTATAACTTATAAGTCTTGGTGATTGTTATTTAACTGAAATATAAAATAGATTAATTTACTCGATATATATTTTCAAATATCGATTTATATTAATATCTTAATATTATACTAAAATTCATAATAAATATTTTTCTCTTTTTTCATTTCCTCAATACCTAGCGCAATATTTCATATTTTTTGATAGATAATCTACCATTTAAATAGTTCAAAAAATTTGTGGAACCCAAAAAAATTTTACAAAAGCTAATTTGTAACAAAATAATGTAATAAGTATGATAGATGCTCCAAAAAAGTGAAAATTTTTTAGTATTTACAATAGTTTCAACTTTGACCTTGAATAACTTTTGAAGGTGTGAATTTATCAAAAATTTATAAAAGGCTTTTTTCGTAGATCATTCAATTATTTTTCTGGCCAATTGTAAGCTACAAAGTTTAAATTTGTCTTTTAAATTAAATGTATTTATGAAAACAGTTTCTTAGTTAATTAAAAGCAGTAGTCCTTTGCAAATAATATCAGTTATCTTTAATTAGTTTCTTTGATACTCAAATCAAAAGTAAAAGTAAAGGCGAATTCAAAATAGAAGTAGTCGTTGATTTTACGTAAATAGGTACTACAGTGGAAACTCGGTTATCCGGACTAATTATTGTTGCAGCTCATTCGGATAATCGAAAATTCGGTTAATTTGAATGTATAGAAAAAATTGTGCTTAAAACCGAGTGCGCACATTCGAGCTCAAAGTGGCACATTCCGATCTCGAGAAAATGAAGCGCGCCGCTCCGCGTCGCGCTTTATTTGCTTCCCTCGCTCGGAAATGTGCCACTTTTCGCTCGAATGCGCACATCCTCGTGTTTATTATATTAGCATAATTTACCGTGCGCTTCTTCAAATCAAAAATTTTAATTTTATTTAGTAAATATCAATTTTATATTAAAAAAATGTATTTACCATAGCAATGAGTGAAAGCGAGCGAAAAGATACGACAAACTCATAAGTACGAGTGAGAGAGAACGATAAAAAATTAATTAATGATTTTTCGTCGCCCAAAATTATTGTCAATCGTGTTTAAAACCGAGTGTGCACATTCGAGCTCAAAGTGGCACATTCCGATCTCGGGAAAATGAAGCGCGCCGCTCCGCGTCGCGCTTCATTTGCCTCCCTCGCTCGGAAATGTGCCACTTTTCGCTCGAATGCGCACATCTTTGTTTTAATTGGATTCGACTATATTAATAATAAATCCTTCAAATCGTAAAAAGTTTTCGCTTGAAACTGCACATACTCCTTAATAATTGAATTTGCCTATCTTATTCTTCTCTCTTACAAATAATATTAATTAAATCAAACCGAACTAAATGTACCACTTCTGGCTTTTCTATTAATTAAAAATTACAGTAGGGTATTTTACCAAAAACCACATTTTTAATTTAGTACTTTTAAACTAGAATAGATGGGAGACTTCATCGTACATGAAAAAAAATACTATAACTTTTTCCGAATTTTGACTCTTATTTCCCAACCTTTTTTCTAACATACCCCACCCAAGTCATTCTAAAATTTTGATGCACCCCCTATGTAACATATAAATATTTTTTTATATTTAAAAATTGAATTAATCCATAAATGAAGTCTAATTACAACAGTGTATACAAAATGTGCCTTAAAACTAATTTGTTTATAATTTTTACAAAATAAAAATTACCCAAAAATTTTTCGAGACTTGATTTTGACATATAAACCTTCAATAATCTGCAAAAGATGATATAAAGATCAACTACAGTAGACGCCGCTTAATGTGATCACTTTGGGACCGAGGTAAAATGATCACATTAACCGACTGATAACAATAAGCGAAAGACACCAGTGGAAAAAGTAAAACTCGAAAAAAATAATTATAAACTAAATAGTGTGTATTAATTAGATTTGTTGATGTACATATTAGGAAATAATAATTTTATTTAACGTATAATGCAATTTTTTATAAAATTTACGTTAAAAACAACTTATTTTAGAACAAAACAAAATAAAGTATTAGGAACGTACATAAGTAGAAGGAGGACAGCGATTTGAATCATTGTTTTTATAGCAATTTTCTTCGTCTTCATCATCTTCTTTTATGTCTTTTGTTTCCTGCAATATTTCATTGCAAATAGATTCTTCAGTAATATTCTGATCAGTCTAACATGTCTAACTTTTCCGAAAAACTAAGATCACGACGTTTACCGGTGCTCATTTCAAATTAAAAAATAAATTTAAAAAAACAATACAACTTTCATAAAATTCGACAAAACGACTACACAACGATTCAAAAGACGAAAACATACTAAGCTTTGACAGCGTTTTTTGTTACTACAATTAGGGGATAAATGTATTTTCTGGGAAAAATGGATAATTCTTTAAACACCATCGGTAGTTCCAGTCGTGCTTTGTTCTCAAAGACCATAAAAGATAGTCTCTCATTGTCTAACGGACTGAACTTTGATCACAATAAACGAAATATCGATAACAATAACCGAACTGAGTTGAATGCTTTTGTATTGTGTCCGTTGGTTCCAAGCCAGATTGATCACACTAACCGGTTGATAACATTAACCGTGATCACATTAAGCGGCGTCTACTGTAGTTGATTTCTAGTGGCCCACTTCACAAAATTTGAATCATATACAATTTTAATTAATGAAAAATGCGAATTAGTAAACATTCGAAGATACAGCTAAAAATATTTTTATCAAGCTCGCTACAATTAGGCGTGCGGAAGAGCACCATGATAACTTATCATAAGGAATAAAATATTTAACTTTTTTCACACAAAAAATAAGGTAAAAGTCCCTATTATGAGACACATTTCTAGGTAGGTCAAACATTAGCGCTATTATTTAATTAGTTTTAGTGTAAAACACAATTTAAATTAAATGATACATATGTTTTATCATTCCTATATTAATATTTTGAGTTTACACTAAATATTAATTTAAAAATACTTAAAAATAAGCTTTTGTAATGGGAACCGCTGTGTCCCTATTTATGAGGCACTCTAAAGGTGTGTGGCCCCAGTGTCTCATGATACAGGTCCCCATTATTGAGACAGTTAAAAAATCAATTTAAGACAATAAATCATTAAATTTTTGTAAATTAAACGACTAATCAACGAAATTTATCGTAAGATCAAATTTCTTTTTCTTTAATTTTTTTTGCAGCTTTTTAACCTGTTCCATGAATTTTCTTTTTTTCTCTTGCAATTTTTTAAAATTTTTTTTTTCGTTATAGTATAATTTTATAGACAAACAAAAAATACGTTTCTGAAAGTTTCAATTTAAAATTAGAGTTTTAAAAGATCGCTCAGAATTTTTTTTTATTTATTAGTACATGACTTTGGATTATATCTCAATGCTAATAAAGCAAATTTAATACGCACTTTTTAATGAAATTATGTTTTTTTTGTCATGTGTGTTATTTTCAGTTCATCTCGTGGTGAATTTTTGTTTATTATTTTAATAAATAATGGAAAAAAATGTATGAAATTTTAATTTTAATATTAAAATGTCGCTCGAAAAAATCCAAAGTGATGCACTAATAAATAAAAAATAATTCTGAGCGACCTTTTAAAACTCAAATTTTAAATTGAAACTTTCAGAAACTTATTTTTTGTTTGTTTAAAAAATTATACCGTAACGATAAAAAAATTTAAAAAAAAAATTGTATTTTAACGGATTTTAAAATTTTAAAAAATTATGAGCGACCTATTAAAAATGTTTTTTTGAGCTGTCCTTTGGAAGTAGATCTTAAAACATCAAAAACAAACATTTTTTCCTCGAGATTACAAAAAAAAAATAGTCGGTTTTTTTGCGCCACCCTAAGGCGCTCCCATCGCAGCTCTATCCAGCACCCACTTGAAAATATCATCCTCTTCTTTCGATGATAACACTGTGCTCGGTCCTGTCTTATTTTTTATCTTCTCAGCAGGACCAATATTTTTCTTTCTGCCTAGTGTAGCTACAGGTACTCCAAAGGCAGCTACTGCATTTCGTAAAGATCGCCTTTAAAGCTTTTTCGATACTTAACGGATCATAGTTATTCCTTTTAATCTTTTTCTTTGTTATTTTACTCTTCACATTTGAGCACAACTTGTTTTTTTTGGTTAATTTAGAATGCTTTCTTGTCTTCTTTGATTTTTGTTTATTCTCCATTCTCTCAGTTTCTAAATAAAATTTTTGTTTTGCACACTGTTGTTATTTAATCCAAAACATTTTATAAATCAATATACATATAATATATGTAAAAATATTAAAAACTTATTTAATTATTAAATAAAAATTGTTTAAGTACAACAAAGTTTCATTTTATGATTGTAGGTTAGGTTTATAATATAACGTTATTTCATTAAAAATACTTACTCGTAAATAATTATTTTAAGCTGTACTAATCAACAATACTTCATATTACAGAACTAAACTTTTTAAATAGTTAATATCGTTGGTTATTTATTTAAAAACTTATAAATGTAAACTGTCTCTTGAAATCTGTACAAGCGAAATAGTATGTCCCTATTGCGCGATACACACTCTTAAGTGTCTCAAATAACCGGTACGTCTAAGTTTATAAGTGTAGGTGTTAATGATACGGTCAAAAACAAGTCATAAAATAGCATAAATGCTTATAGAATTGAAATCTAATACTCATTAGCTTTCAAATATCATATAATGCACATATATAAATAGAAGTGGCAATTAAATTTAACGGACTGAAGAATTGAATAGTCGTTGTCGCCCAACTTTGCTCAGAGCGTCGATTCAAGTACATATGTCAAAGCGCTTATACTTTTATATTTTTTCTTTAAACAATAACAAAAGAATAATTGCAAACTTAGTAAATTGCTTTCAAAATTGTTGAAGTTATATATTCTTTGTATTTTTTAAAAGGATTATTGTGTACTTTTTGAATAAATTAATGTATTCACGTAATGTATCATAAATCGAGACATCGTCTCATAATAGGGACTTTTACCTTAGATCTAATTTATTCGACTTTTAATTTTTTGAATTGAAGAATAAAATAATAATATAGGCGAATCCAATAAAAACGAGGATGTGCGCATTCGAGCGAAAAGTGGCACATTTCCGAGCGAGGGAGGCAAATGAAGCGCGACGCGGAGCGGCGCGCTTCATTTTCCCGAGATCGGAATGTGCCACTTTGAGCTCGAATGTGCACACTCGGTTTTAAGCACGATTACGAAGCGTCCCGTTTTAACAGGAAAAAAGTTGGTAAAATTGTTAGGTATATGTTTACAACAAATATTAATCACTAAATAAAACAATCGCACATTATCTTAAAATCAACAAAGCCAAAAAACACTGTTTAGTGCGAAATACGAAATAAATTCCGAGGTTAAATTTTCGCAATGAGTCCGAACGCGGTTGATAATCCGGATAATCGCGAATCCGTATAACGGGGTCCGGATAATTGAGGTTTTACTGTATTTCAATAATATTAATTACCCAGTCTAACAATTTATTAAATTACAAAAGAGAAATAAAACTTCAAAGTGTTGTTACTTAAACGTATAAAACGAAACAGGAAAGTATGTAAGAAGCAAAAATTGGAATTCGAAGTTCGTGTAAAGCCCTAAATTGTGCAAAGCTCGCACATACATATTTCACTTTTAGTTGCCATTTTCCTTATCTTTCAATGACCCATTACAAATATTAGAGGGCGATCTCGGCACCAACGGCAGCGTGGATTTTCTAAATATAACACCTTCTATCTGACGTGCTTATCACTTTATTTGAAATCCAAATCCCTTTTCCACAACGTCTTCGTCTCAATATTACTACGCTTAAATTTAACAAATTTCGATTTATTTCACTGTTAATAATGTCTTGTGTAATGTTTCGGATTTGAAAAGATAATTTTGTTTGATTGCTTAACGAACTTGAGTCGTAACGGAATTATTAGGTGCTTATTAGTGAAACGAGTGGAAATTAAGCAGATGCATCGAATATTCAAGAATTTAAATCGGAACGGATTAAATGTAATGAAATACGGAGCTTATACGAATCTTAGTAATTTCGTAAATATAATTTCAATTTTAATGGCGTCACATCTTTTACAACTTGGCATTTTTCATGTACCAGTTTGCAGAAACAGTGCGACCTCGATAATCCGGAGCTATAGGCGACCGAGGTTTTCGGTAATCCGGACAAGCATTTCAATTGCATTGTGTAAGTACTTTATAATCTAAAATTGATAGTATTCGTTAAGCGCTACAAGAATATGTACGAACTTATCAATGTTACACAAAGAACCCGCGCCTCTTTGATCACATGTTGGCCTAAATGCGAATGAGTGGATGGAAAAATTACTGACTAGCGTCATTAGCAAGTGCATGAAAAATAAAATTGATTTGTGGAAAAAAATGTTAAGTTTGGGCACATTGAGAAAAACTCAAATGAAAATCGACCCATCAGAATTAGTTTCTGAAGGCTGAAATCAAAAAATTTTTTTAATAATAATTTTTTAAATCATTTAGAACCTTTTTCGTCAATATCTAGCTTAAATAATTGGTGACAATTCAAAAAACGCGTTAAAAAAAAATATACACGATTAATCAGTTATTTGCCCTCTACAATTTGAGACCGGTCAGTAATGTTTCCGTTCGATAGGCCAAAAATTGACCTAAGAGGCGCTGGCTCTTTCTCAGAGGAGCGATAGAAATAAAACCAAAACTGGAAAGAAAAAAATATTAGTACCAACATTAAAAAAATCAATTTTTAATTAGTCCCAAAAATATAATTTTTGTAAATTTAAATTTTGAAATAAATATATGTTATACATTAGTAAATAAGCAATAACTGGTAAAACAATGATGGGTGTCCCTAATGAAAAAAGTACTCAAAATGTCATATTAAAAAATTTAAATATACCTACAAAAATTATATTTTTTCGAATAATTAAAAATTGAATTTTTTTAAATGATAGATCAAATATATGCCTCTAACATATCCAAGGCACAATCAAATCAAAATAGCCGTTTTTGAGAAAAAAAATATTTTCAGAAAATGAAAATTAATTTTTTATTCAAAAACTGTAATAGCTGGGGAGATATAAATTTCAACAATTATTACTGATAGTTGAATAAATGAAAGGAAAAAAAATCAGATCATTATCTGCGGGGGCACTTTTCACATGTAAATCCGGCAATGGCCTTTCTAGTCGGATAGGTTACAATAAAAAACCAAAAAATCTGTCTATAGATGTTTTAAACGAGAAAATAAAAAATAGTAGGTATCCAGGAAGCAGTTAAGAAAATATAGTGCAAACAAGAAATATAGCAATAGCAAATGAAAAGAAAATTAGGAAAAAGTAAATCGAATAAGCAATAGCAATATACGAGGGCAGTTTGATAAGTCTGTAACTTTTTGAATAAATGACAATTTTTTTCGGCAAAGGAGCGCTTTATTTTTTAACATAGTCTCCTTTTAGCTCGATACATTTAGTTTAGCAGTGTTGCATTTAAAGTTACTGCCCGGCAAATTAAAAAAGTCACTGACTTATCAAACTGCCCTCGTATTTTTACTAATAAAGAAACGTTTATCTATTGTAAATTATTCATAATTTGTATTCGTCCGAAATAAATTCGTTAAACCACAATTAGTTTCATATCTTATTATTTATCCTAAATTTTTAATCGTTTAATAAACGTCGCCTTAATGAAATAAAATAAAACGGTATTAGACAGTTTGATACGTCAAAAAGAAAATTAGTAGCTCTTTCCGAGGGGTAGCGACTTTGACAGAAGATAAAGCGTTTTTAAAGTACTGAATTACGTCGTGACGTGAATGCTACTTACTCTTTTCGACTGCATTTCGTTCTTGTAAGCACACAAAAACCAAAAAGTCGAACAAAGCAAAATCTTAAAAGTTCATCGAATGCTTTAATAGAATTAGCAAAGAAACTGCATCGGAAGCTTTTATATCCGGCTTCTGCCGCTTGCTTCCCCGTATTTTGATCTATTAAACGGTAATTGTTCTTGAAAGACGGTCGGTTAAAAGAAATAACAATAGTACTTCTTGTAGAAAAGAAAATTATGTACTTTTCAGTTTAAAATTATTTTCGAAATAATTATAATCTGAAAGCTTCTTTTGATATTTTAAAGTTGTAATTAAAATTGTAAGCTTTTCGAAGAATGGTTTGTTTTATTTGCTAAAACTTACCGGTCGTTTTTAATTCCGTTGTTGTAGTCGTGGGTGCTTTAGTTTGTAATTTAATTTCTGCAAAATAAGAATTTGAAGTCAAGTAATTTATATTTGCAAAATTCATAATGTAAAAATTATCCAATGCTCTTGTTTTTGAGGTTATGTTTTTTTTGGCGGAACGAAAGTAAAATTTTAGCGGGCAGCAGATGTTGCGCGCGCATAGCTAATGAAAATTCGACAACATGAAGTTAGTCGTCTAACAAAACAAATTAATAATTGTGAATCATGCTTTAAACTGAGTGTGCACATTCGAGCTCAAAGTGGCACATTCCGATCTCGGGAAAATGAAGCGCGCCGCTCCGCGTCGCGCTTCATTTGCCTCCCTCGCTCGGAAATGTGCCACTTTTCGCTCGAATGCGCACATCTTCGTATTTATTGACCTTGTTAACATTAATTGAAGTTATACTTCTTTTGGTTCGTTTAGAGTGAAATTTTAGCAGGTAAACGGAAGTTGCGAACGCACATCTAACGAAAATTGGACAGTATGAAGTTAGCCGTCTAAGAAAGTAAATTAATTATTGTAAATCACGCTTGAAACCGAGTGTGCACATTCGAGCTCAAAGTGGCACATTCCGATCTCGGGAAAATGAAGCGCGCCGCTCCGCGTCGCGCTTCATTTGCCTCCCTCGCTCGGAAATGTGCCACTTTTCGCTCGAATGCGCACATAGTCCACATCCATTGGATTTGTATACTTTATCTTTCGCTCTTTCATCATAAATTTAAATTTTGTTCAGTAAATATCGATTTTATATTCGTTACAATAGCAATGGGTGGAAGAGAGCGAAATGATACGACAATCTGGACAATGCAAGTGGGAGAAAATGATTAAAATTAATTTAGTAACATTAAAGAAGTATAACTTCTAACGCGTGTACATAAGTACACGTACAAATTTTTAAAAAAATAATAAATTACTCATTAAAAAAAAATTGTTAATAAAAATTTTCTCATTGCTCATTTTTAAAAATAATTTAAAAAATAAATAACTATTAAGTGACAATACATCACTCATTAAAACATTACGATTAAAATAAAAATAATTGATTATCTACAGTAGACCGCCCTATAACACGTTCCGTGTTATATGAATCCGTGCTGAAGGGGAGCGAGGGGGAATAGCGCTCACTGGGTAATGGCGCTCACCTCTGTAACTCTGTTAAAATAGAACGTAGAAACACGCCTAGTCGCGTGAAGTGCTAGGAAAGGGGGCCTCTAACAAACAGCGTTGCAAAAGGGCCTTCAGCTAGCGTCATGGGACCGTGAAATACATTTCTTCGTTTGCGGCCGCGCTGATCTAATTTTTGGTTAGGCGTTTTTTGTCGGTAAGTCCAAAACTTGAATGCTTATTTAATTATTAATTATACTTTTCTGGCAATAAAACTATTCTATTTTGTGAGAATGTAATCAATTTACAACAATTGCTTATGATTTTTTTTTAATTTCAAATTAATTACAAAACGACCGTTTGGGGTTATACCGCTCATCTGAGCGCCATTACCAAAAAGAGTTGCCGAAGAAAAGAAGAAAAAACATATGAAACAAAAATCATACAAGAAAAAAATTTTACAAGGAAGTTCTTCAGAGAGTCAAGATGAAGAGCACCTTTGCAACGATGACAGTGATGACGAAATGGATGTGAATGATGAAAATTATAGCACATGTATTATTTACGAAGAATTTGAAAAAAATAACGAGTTGTGGTATCGCTGCACCATCCGCGCACTGTGGGCTCATGCTATATGTTCAGGGTGGGATTCGCCAGATAGGTACATCTGTGATTTATGTGTCCAAAAATAAAATATTACTATTTTTAATTTGTATTACCTCTAATAATAATAATAATTCTTTTATATTATATTTAATTTAAATATATCTTACTTGTTAAATTCCAACAAACATATTTGAGCGTCATTACGTCGTACCCTGAGCGCCATTACCCAAAGTCAGGGGCAATGCCGCTCAAACATGTTTTTTTTTAAATCTTGTCCTACTACTAGTAGGTCAAAAATATATCGTTTTTTTGTAAAATTGTTGATTACTCGATCATTAAAGATTTAGTTTCTTTTGTTAATTTTGATTTATAATAAATATTTAAAAAAATACACCATGTTTTCGTTAAGTGAACGCCATTCCCCCTTCCTCCCCTACGGGTTACCTAGACTATACAAATACATGAGCCGTTCACAGCCCAAAGCGATTAACTTGTTACATTTAACTTTCTATAATAATCATACTTAATAAAAAAGGCTCCAGTAGTGGGATTAATAATTTAATTTTCACAACGGAAAGTTAAAAATTTTAATCGAAATTAATTCATTATTTATAAAATATTAGAAAACGAGTAGTGAGAAATAATTCCTTACTTATAAAAAATTAAAATGAGCAATGAAAAATGGATACATTACTTATTAAATTTTTTTAATGATAATTATTGAATTACCCATTACTTGAAAATAAAAATAAGTAATAAAAAATGAACACTGAATACATTGCTCATTAAAAAAAATATAAATTAATTACTCATTACTCATTAAAAATGAATAACGAAGAAAACATTCATTGCTCATTAAAATAACAATGAGCAATGAAACTTTAATGCAGTACAAAAATAATGCGTTTTTTTCAAATATGATTGCTAATAAAAATATCTACTATTAAAAAAAGAACGCAAGAAATAAGATAAAAAACACTTCAAAAGTTTGTAGAAAAAAAGCAAACAGTCGTAAGATAAAATCTAATAGAGTTATCAAAAGTTTTTCAGACTTACCATAAAGACGAATAGTTCCATTCACTTTTCCTAAGGAGTTCGTAGCCATGCAGGTGTATGTTCCAATATCTCTTCGTAACACATTATGGATTACTAAAGTCATGTATACTTTGTAGCCTTGTCTTTCTTCTGATATGACATGTTTTTTTCTAAAATAATATATCAACGTGGATATTTCAAAATATATTCTTCTATCATAAGTTACTCGTTGAAAATTGATATACCAAAAGTATGTTCAGAAATGACAGGTTGACTAATATTTTTTCTTGTAAATCAAAATATACATGTCCGATATTTTTTAAAGGGTCTAGCCTTGTAAGCTTAAGCAATCGGCCTCCGAAACTTTTTGATTTTTTTTTTGAAATTTACGGTAGTACTGTCGATACTGCAAGTGTCAAATGTGTGCTCTCGCTTATTTGATTTCTGTAGTATTTAGATTTGGCAACGTAAAAGCAAAATGCCAGAATCGCAATTCTTGAATCATAAAAAAAAAGTATTGGAAAGGCAAAAGAGTCATACAAAAAAATACGAGAAAAATTTGAAATAGGTTGCATTAGCAAATAAATTGAAAACCAAAAATGGGAAGTTTGTATCATCTAACCTCACAATGACTTGTCACATCTAAAAAACGAGATAAAAAACACATTTTTCCTAATTATTTGGTAATTACTTTCATCACATGCTCCGAAGCGCGATTCGTAAGTAAAAAAATTACTATAATATTAAAATGTTAAAATAAACAAAGATTAATTGTAAACGAAAAGAATTAATTTATGATTAAAAAAAATTACTTGGTACAATAAATCACACAATTTAGTGATTTAAATGGTTTCTAGTTATATTATTATTTGTTTTGTTGTCTGAATTGGTATTACTGTCAATAATGCTAATTAATTGATGGATTTGCTATGACAACACAATAAACGATGAAAGATTGTGAATATCTTAAGTTTTTAAAGATCCGTTCACACATAATCGAGCTACGATTTTTTTTAACCATTAACTAAGGAAATAAATAAAATAGAAGCTTTTGGCTAAAGTAAACACATTTACTAAAAAAGGCAGTAAACGTATACGTTATCTAGTTAGTGTATACTTTAAATGAAACGCACGCTTTGTCTGTAACGTATTGCGTAAGAGTTGATGTGCAAGTGGGGCAAAATTCCAATAAAATAAGATTGTTAGATTTCAATTATATCAGCGTTTTAAAACTTTGATTTTAATCCACTTTCCATTGGGCATTAAAAATGCTTTATAAGAGTGTAGATTTCAGAAAGTGCCCCAGTAAATTTGGTGAAAGACCATAAGAATGATAAATAGAATTAGAAAAATAGACCATATAAAATATGTACCTACCCGTTCATGAGCATTTCTCTGTTCTTCATCCAGTAATTTATGGTGTTGGGAAACGCCTCTACGTAACACTCGAGGTGCACGTCTGTATTTAATGGAGTTCCAACAAGCTGATTGGGAACTTTTACAATCGGAGCGACTGCAAAAATAAGCAATCTTTTAATGTTCGCCGAAATTGTAAAATCACTTTTTGCAGTAATGCCCAATTAATTTCGCAAACATGCAAGTAGAGCCGACTAAACCGACGCATAACGTCAATTCCAAAAAAGAATCAACAAAAAACAGATGTAGTAATTAGGCGGCTAGAACCATAAATCGTGCTTTGAATAAACGCTTTTAAATTTTTGGTAGCCGAAAGTATTATAGCGAGGCGCATAAAAGCAAATAAAAAATTTATGCAGTACGTGGATTTATTTAGTAAACTCTGGGAAGTAGAATAAAGGGCAATCTGCTTAATGCACGATTCGAGGACAAACCAATGTGAGGCGAAAACATGTGTTTAAGTCGCACCGGATAACTTTTTATTTTGCTCGTTTACTTTTGAAATATTCCTATGTTCGACTGTACATTACGGCCGTCCTGGAGCTATCGCCATAAAATTTCAAGTTGTTTTTTGTCTAAAAATTAAACAAAAAAGCTGTTGTGTAAAATTTACATTGCGCATAAAAATGTCAGCAAATACAGGGTATTAAAGTTTATATGTACAGTAGTGGTTAAAATAATTGAGACTTTTTTTTTAATTTATAAAGTACGTTTATGTTTTGCTACTAAATTATAAACAAATTTTTAATGAGAAATTGGAGAGTTTGCCAATTTATGTTATGCTTTTCTGATATTGATGAATCATTGAAAAAAGTGTTGCAAATTTTAGGTTAAATAATCCAATTCGAATCGTTAAAATTTTATCTAAAAGTTTGTTTTTTTCCCGTCCATTTTTTTTTTGGAAGAGAAGAGAAAAGAATTGGGAAAATCTTTAAAATAAATGCGCTAGAGTAATTTTCTTGAAAAATTAACATTTAAAAAATTGTAAGGGTCAGAAACTAAGTCCGTAAACATCGGTTTTTAAAATATTAATTAAAATTAGTAATTTAGTTATAATTATTGTATTACACATAAAAAAAATTTCAAAAAAAGTATAATTATAAAAGTTTCTTTAATTTATACAATCTATGAACTGGCATTTACATATATAAATTTTGTACTCCTAGTTTAACAAAAAAATCGTGTCAACTTTTTATTTTAAATAGAAGGGTATTAATTTTTCTAACTAATTGAATAGATTTTGTCGAGAGTCTTTCAAAAATGTATATTATATTACAATTTGATTAATAAATAATTTAACAAAAAACGATTATTTCGGATTGCCACGCGTTTCAGTAAAATGTCAAGTTAAATCTTCAAGAAAGTGTTCAAAACGACGTTCTTGTGAGAAATGCACAACTCACATCTGCTAAGTACTGATCTGGTAGTAATTCTAATAAATTCTAAAAGAAAGGTGTCAATAATACGTTATATAAGCTCTACCACATTTTCTGGAGAAAATGCTCAATATAAGGCCATAAGTAAACAACACTGTAGTAAATGCAATACATTAATGTACGAACGCAATAGATTAACCTAATCAAGCGGTCAAGAATCATCTATCGCGTAGGACCTTGAATACTGGTATCGTTAAAGATGGCAATTATCTCGATCTTTCTGGAAGCTCTGATACATAAAAGCGCAGCTGACTGCCGTAATAATCAGTCTAGTTTGGTTCAGTGAAAAGCTCTGGACGAGTTCCATGCAATTGTCTAAAATAATGAATACCCTTCTATTTAAGATAAGAGAGTTGACACGATTTCCGGTTAAACCAGAAGTAGTAAAAAATTTATATTAATGCTAGTACATAGATTATATAAATTAATACATTTTTTATACTTATACTTTTTTTTGAAATTTTTAATCAGTTTAGGAGTGGCACTTTAAATGAAACACCCTGTACCTATTTTAGAATTTTCATTTTTGTTGCCATGTAAAAGGGAAATTGTGTAAAAAAGGTGGCCTGTAAATCGGGGATAGGTGTATTTAAAATTACTCGAGTTAAATAAAACATATCTAGTTTTTATCCATTTATAAAAAAACGATTAATAATTTTAACGTATTTAATTAATTATCTAACCTTTTTTATGTGCAATTATTAATAAAGATAAGCAAACAAAAATTTTATACTAAATAAACCACCCAAAATTAATTTAGGATCAAAAATTCAGTTTAAATATAGGAAATGAATATTTTATGGTTTCAGATATGGTCGCGCTCAAGCATGTTTTGCTCAAAGTTATAAACGGAATTCAAATAAAAGTTTACGTAGAAGGTTGCTTGCTCTTTTTATATAAAATTCTTCGACTTCTATAGGTTTCCTAAACAAATTGAAAAGGGGAAACGATGCAAAAATTCTGTTATAATGTAAAGGGTTTTCTTTAATTTAAACGAAAAATCTCTACCAAAAAAAAACTTCGCTTTTATTCAGGATTGCTTCGCAATACTTTTATTTGGGCCTCCTTTGAGTCTATTTTTAATTATTGCTTTATCGAAACTATTGAGACGTTAATGTTATTTGTTTTGTCGTTTTCAAAGTTTTGAAATCGGCAAAGAATTAGAATAGTTTTTAATGGATTTTACGGAACTTTTTATAAAAGATATAAATTTAAAAGTAAGTTAAAAAGTACTTTATTCTCGAAAAATTATAAGCTTAGAAAGTGAAAATTTATGTGAGTTAAAATATCCTTGGGGTACAGAAGTTAACTTTAACCAAATTAAAGAATCGTTCTAGAAGTAGTTTCAAAACTGGAATTTTTATCCGCACTTTTCAATTATATTTACGATTTGTTTAGTTCCATCGTTTCAGACGAACGCAATTATAATATTGCTTTCGGGAGCCGAGTATCCGATTAATATTTCACGGTCTTACGAAATCAAAACTGTCAACGCCTTATCGTATAATTTATAAGAATTTTAGAAGCCAAAGTAAACATTGTTTCGCTAAGGATTCCGCAAATTTTGCCATAAATTGAGATTAAGAACTAAAAGCTTATATTTTCTTGTTTTGTATTTGTTGCGATTTTGCCACCTATAATTCTAGGAATAAAGGACACATTCTATTAGTATTTTACGCGAAATAGCCCACAATCGATAATTTTAATACTAAATAACTTTTTTTCATGTGTGGTAGTGTGATAGCACCAGATATTGACCGACTATTATATAAACAACAGAAAAATACTCTATCTAAATTAACTAGAAGAGGTTATGAGTTGCTAAAGTATTAACCTCTTTTGAAAGTTTTATATGTATAAGATAAACCGTCCGGTAAATGACCGTTACACACTGCTTCGCGAAATGGAAACACCGCTGGGAAAAGTGTGTAAATATAGGAGGAGAGTACTTTGAAGGGACAAAGTGCAATAATCTGTAAAATTAAAAATAAAGTATGGTTATTTTCTGAACAGACCTCATACATATAGGTAATATTAGGTAATAATAGGTAATAATAATAATAATAATAGGTAATAATAATAGGTAATTTTTTCTGATGGCACAAAAAAACCTTCCTTTTAATGAAAAAAATACGGAGAAAGTTTTTTAAAATTTTTTTAACAAAAATAACACGTGCCTCAAGACAATCAAAGTTAATTTTTTGATAAAATTGTAGTTTTTTGTAAGTATCTCTTAAAGTATACGGATTTGAGAAAAGGTTATGGCAGTATTGTGTAGGAAATTTAATTTTCTATAAAAAAGGTATTTTCCATTTCTTTCATTAAATTCATATTTATAAAGATATTCTCAATAATAACTTCATTAACTTCATATAGTCAATATTTTAAGACCCTTAAACGTCATCCCTTTTTAAATATATATAAGTTCATAAAACTATAATAAATTCTAGTTGTTACAAAATAAATGGAACTGGGTCAATATTTACAGTCATTACCCTAGAAATAAAAAAATAATAAGCTCTTAAAATTCGTAGTTCGGTATCGCAAATTCGCAACTAAAATAAATAACTCAAACTTCAAACATACGACTTCAAATAGTAATTGATTTTGGCGATAATAAATAATTTATGGCAGCAATAGAAATCAAAGTATAAGAAAAAATATGGATTTTCAATTTCCTTAATAACTCTACTCGACTGCTTAAAAAATGATAAACTGCAAATCGAAAAGAAACCATTAGAAAGAATTATATTGAAGCAGGTTCGGAGATACAGATTACAAAAGTATAATATATATAAATATTAAACTAATATATCGGAAGAAAAAAAAACGTTACCGATATTTCTTTTGTGAACCGAATCGTTTTCTTTCGGTTTGAGCCCATAAAACCCTTAATAATTTGATTGTTACAATATTTAAAATGAAAAATCTCTGAATCATAAATTATTCTTACGTATTTAGATTAGCGACAAATCTAGAATTTTCTTTTGGGGCAAGAGGGGTCAGCGGTTATGATTTTAGAAATTTCTTAGTGTCTAAAAGTTTTTCTACATTTTCTCTTTTTAAATTTACAGTTGATTAATATTTACTCGAGCAAAAATTCATATTCAATTTTTAAATAAAAATTTATTTAGTTAATTTATGGCGTCCCAACATTGCCGTACTTCAAAATTTGATTTTTCGGTGCTATAACCGCATAATTCATAGGGTCACGATTTTTCTGACAAGAAGAGAACGCAGGAGGAGGAACCGCATAATACAAGTAACGATATAGTAATTTTTCAATGTACATATGTTGTACTAATGTACAGTGCTCGTCAAAAGAAAATGGACACGCGAATTTAACATGGAAAGTTGAAGTTCTGAAAGTTGTCAATTTTCTTTTGACGAGCAGTGTACAATATTAGGATTGCACGTATCGGCAAAAATCCTATAATCGGCCCTATATACAAAAAAATATGAAATAAAAAATACAAGCTTACTATCGATAAAATAAAATAAATCATTTTTTAAAAATTTAAATATTCTATTCCCGTATTTTTATTATAAGAAAAAGATATTTGTTATGAAGTAAAATAAATAATTTTAAGTGGACATTTTTTGATTGAAGTATTATGTAAAAATATTTTAAAAATTAGATAAATAATTAGCTTTTTAATATTTTGCAAAATTTTAAATATATTATCTTTCTCAGAAATGTGCCACTCTGAGCTCGAAACTGCACACTCGGCTTTCAACAAGATTCAGAATTAATTTACCTGTTAAAATTTTTTAATTAAGTATTATAAAACACCAGTGGCGTTCCCAGAATTTTTTCTTGGAGCTTCAGTAATTTTTTAAATCAATTTTTATTTTTTTGTTCGTTTAAAAGTATCTCTTCCAGTTAATTGGTATTTAATTATTGGGTAGCGGGAAGGGTGCAGTAGAACAATTCATTCCCTACGTGCGCCACTGATTTAGATATTACTTAATGTTGTAAATTAAATTGCCCTTAAGTATTTTAATGCATTCTCAACATTAAGCTTTTATACGTTTAAAAATCGTAAATGTTAAGTTGGAAATTTTTTACATTTCAGTTTTAGCGTCAAAGTCTTTTCTCAGCAGCAATGCAATCTCTTTAATGCGCACAACTGATTAAATCGGTATTTCCAATGAAACGTCTTTTTTTAAAACTTTTTGCAATGAATATAGAACGTCCTTATACTTCATTTTTTACGACTTCATAACTTTTTAGGTCTCTGTTTTATAGTCGGCTTATATCAAACTTTGTTTAGGATAACATTCTTTATAGAACATTTTTAAATTATCCGCTTCAAAAAACTATAATCACATATTTAAGAAAAAAATGTATCGACAAAATAATAAAGAAAAAATTTTAATCAAAAGGCAATGTTCATTAAAGTTTGATAAAAAACCGAAAACGTTAATTTCTAACACTGCAAGTAAAAAGTCCCTCAAAGTACAGGGTGTTCCAAAATCAACGGACACATTTCAAATATAATGTATTCGACATGTTTAAAAAGCAGAGATAGAGTTATGTATTGTTTTAAAAAGAATTTATGAAATTACATATTCGAAGGTGGCGCCACCTGCAACGACAATGTGACCCAGATGCTTCTCGAAATTTTGTGCCACGTTTTGAAGCATTTCCGGCTCACATCGTCATTTTGCGAAAATATGCTTCGCCATAAAAAAAATCTTGCCAAAGCTCATCTCTAAATTTTTTTTTCTGACGGGCATTTCGTTGGCACAGAAATACGCTCGTGAATTAAATATTCTGATATTTTTTACAAGTATATCGTTTGCAATTCTGACTGACTTAAACAAAATTCTTTGGGCGCCCTTTATGTATTACCGAAATATTTATCTGTTAGCGTAACTCTTTCCCATAAAAAACTGCATTTGAAATGTGTCCATTGATTTTAGAACACCCTGTATTTCAAACGATCATTGTGTCCAGCTTTACTTGTTAGTTTCCTAGAAACGGAGTTATTTGTTTCCTATGAAAAAAATCAAAGGTAACTAGTTCTACTGTTTGGACATCTAATTTGTTAGATGTTTTTTTAGTGGTCTTTTTATAGACCATTACAAGTTACGATCGTTAACTTCTAAGCCCTAAAGTTAAGGTTGTGACTAATTTGATATCCTTTTCCTTAAGTAATTTAGAACATTTTTTATTTACCAATATTTACGACACCATTACTCCTTTAAGATTCAAACTTTAAGTGCTAAATTTTCGTTTTTACGTTTTTCCTCCTACAAGTTCATCGATCCGTTTAATGAATTGTACGTTTAAGTCGGTTTTTTATTTGGCGATGGTTGAAAAGAAAATGTTTACTTACAGTTAACGTGTAGAAGAATTCGTTTACTAACGGCCGGAGGAACGTCGTTGCTGGCAATGCAAAGATAGGCGCCCATTTGTCTTCGATCGACACGAAAGAGTATCAAACGAGGACCATTAAAAGTGTCTACTGGAAATAAATGTTAAATTATGACTTGTTTAATAAATATTTATTTAACAAATGCACCATAAACTTAATTTAAGTTTACACATTTTAGTGATGTATTTATTTTATAATCCAGAGAATGCAAAATAAATTCTATTACTAAAATTTAATATTGTTTATCATTATACCAACGTATGAAAAATTTGGAATTTCTGATTATAGGTGATTGGTATTATTAGTTAGGATCATTATATTTTTTAAAATTGGTAAAATTGATTATATATTCGTGCTTAACAAATGAACCAGTTTTTTAAAGTTATACTTCTTTTGGCGCTTTAGAGTAAAATTTTATAAAGCAACAAAATGTCCACATTTGAATTTAGGCTTCTAAGAAAATAAATAAATTATTGTGAATCAAGCTTAAAATCGAGTGTGCACATTCGAGCTCAAAGTGGCACATTCCGATCTCGGGAAAATGAAGCGCGCCGCTCCGCGTCGCGCTTCATTTGCCTCCCTCGCTCGGAAATGTGCCACTTTGAGCTCGAATGCGCACATCCTGGTATTTATTGTGTTTAACTTAAAATACGCAAGTTATAAAGTACCGGAGGGTAATAAGGCCCACCAGGTGATAAAGCCCAGAAGCCATTAAATAAAAACTATAATCGAAATCGTTTATTTAGTGCCATCGGCGAGCGGGAAACATCTAAAACATATCACCTCTGGGTTGGAAAATTTTCTGGGCTTTGATTGACGCGGGAAACCTCGATTTAGTGAATCTACTTCATTATTATGTTAAATTTATAAATGTAACTCTGCAAAATTAACTTTCAATTAGTGCTATCGTGTGAATATTTAAGAGGAGCATAATTATATACAAAGAGGTAAGCTTCTTCTTTGACTTCTTCTTTAGTTGACTTGATTTATTTAATCAGAAAAAAAGATAATCTTAAAAAAGGAAAAATTGACTACTCATGTAATAAGGCCCGGGCTTTAATATTTTAATAAAAGGCAAATGCTTGAGGGTCGTGACTTACAATCAAAATCAGGGTTACGTAAAAATACAATATTGCTGGCTCCTTAAAACAATCTTGGATGTGTTCCGTCTGCAACCATGATTTTGTGGCTGATATGATATCTTGTACGTTATGTAACACTTGGGTTGGACTAACGGAAGATGACCAAGCACCTTTTATATGCCAAAGTTGCTACCCCTGAATTGAATACCTTATTCGGGACGTAATATCTGCCATTGTATTTTAAGGCGGGCCTTATTATCTGCCTGTTCGTTTAATAAGGCCCAAACACAATTGTATGTTTTTGCTTTTTAAAAATACATTATTTAAAAAAAAATGTAAAAATCACTTAGAATTCATATTATGAGTTGTCTTAGTATATTTTATAAAAAATATTTAACACTAAGTGGGCCTTATTGGTAATAAAAATAAAGTATCTTAGTTTTTTTAATTTTTCAATGAGTGGGAGCGTGTAAAAAGATACAAGAATCGCATAAGTGCAAGCGAGAGAGAACAATCAAAATTGCTTCAATAGGTATTTGATCACAGCTGGTTAAAATGGCGGCGCATGAGATTGTCAAAACGCATAAAAAGACGCCATAAGTAAATTAAAAAAAAACAGAGACATTCTAAATGTTACATTGTGCCCTGTGTTACACTGTTTCCCACTTGACCCTAATCCTAAAAAAACTTTTTTTTTGAGATAGAATGTATAGGTATTTGTTTTTAAAAATACATTCTGGATTGGGCGATTTGCTTTTAAACAATTTTTTTGAGGAAGACAGACAAAAGATTGTTATAAACATCTAAAAAGCAATACTCACCAAATGTCAGTTATTAATTTTAATTCTAATTGTTTGCTAGTTGATTTTAAAATTTTCCTCTTTGCTTAATATGTCAATCTAATTTTTTTTTCAATTATCTACATCTCTACTGCATTTTATGCAACTGTCTTGTTCTTAACGGCAAAAATCAATCTTTAAAAGTGCCCACAGTTGAATCAATGTTATTTAAACGTAAATGACAATTTTGAAAGAAATTCAATTTGTTACAAAAAAGGTTACAGTGTCTAAGTTATAAAACTAACAAATAAACACTTATTTGACAATTTCATTTTTAATACGATGAACTCGATAATATAGATATTTTCGACTTCTATTTGTCTAATGTACGTTTCTCCTAAGTGCTTTCCAAAAACATACAAAGCATGATAAGGTAAAACGTCCAGCGAATGACTACTTTGTTGCATTGAGAGCTATTACGATATAAAAAAATAAACAAATTAATAAAACCACCCCTACCCGTTACAGTTTAAATAAAATACTATTTTTGTTTATGAACTAACGAAAACTTTATCACAATTTGGTTCTAAACTTTGTAAAACTAACTAGGAATTCAGTAAATGACCTTTTCGTCTAAATAATGACCGCGGTATAGCCCAGAAAATAACTGATTAATTGATTCGCCTATTAAAAACGTGTAGATCATAAAATTTTGTAATTTTAATTTAAATACTTACATGTACTTTTTTGTTAAAGTACTTTTTAGAATTCTATACATCACAAACATTGTTGGTGCTTAATAGGTTACGCCCATATTTTTTAATTGCGTCCTTCAAAGCCTCAACATTATATTTAAATCTTGGAAACTGCAATATAAAAATTATTTTGGCTATACACTTCTTTATTACTTTTATATCTTTTGCACTTAAATAAAAAAAAGACATACAAATTGCACGAATAATATCATGAATATAAATTAATTTTTTACTTGTTATAAACATTTTTTTGCGTACGGGTCATTCATTGGTAGGTGGTCACAGACTGAACGTTTTACCCTAAAACATTTTAACATTACGATTATCCAGTCTAAACTAAACGGAAAGTATCGCTGTTTGTTTTTTTGCGCTAATTTCTACACACCGTGTATATGTTCCTATACTTAGTCGATTAAGTCAATGCAGTTTTTTATATATAAGTGATAATGAAAATTAAGTAAAAATCGAAAGTAAACAGACCTACGTATTTGTCTAAAACAAAATGTCAAGACTATATTTACTTAGGATGAAATTCAAAAATTCCTAAGAAATAGAAAAGAATTTCTAAAATCAAAAATTATTATATATTGAAAGACAAGAATTTTTATGACCTTTCAAAAAGCTAGATATTTTAGAGTTTGGTGCCTAATATAATTTCTAAATAAAGATGTAGAAAATGGAACACAATATTTATTAAAATTATATATGAACTATACTTTTGATATTAACGTAACCTAAGAAATTAGATAATAAAAATATTTTTTAATAATAACTAAAAACCAATAAATATTACAAAAATTAAAAAATCTCTTATGTAAGTTAAATAGTAATAATAATTTATTTCAAATTATTGATCGAATTTTCTTATTTTCGTTTTATTTAGTATGTCGAAACACAATCAGTCGCAGGAGTCTGATATTGTGGTAGCTACATATTTGATCAGCATTCATAAAAACGTTTTTCATTCATTCGCATCACCTATTTTTTCAAATTTGTTCGCCAAATATACAATGCTCTGGCAAATTACATTCGGAATATAAAACAGCACCCAAAGCCAACAAGAAAATAAAAAAAATTGGACGTTTCGCGTAAACACAGAGCGCGGCTTATTGTTAAATTTGCTTTTAAAATACCTTTCTCCGTTTCGTATGGACGTAAATGTAGTTGGAGATGATCACCGTCTTCCCTTCTCCAAAGAATTCGAGGAGAAGGATGTCCGGTTGCTTTACACGTTAATGTCACATTTTCACCTTCTGAAACAGTAACGTCGCTACTCGTTTCCGTATCATCAATATCCGGTGGCACTGAAACCAAAGAAAAATAACATATTTCTTTTTTGTATTACGATTTTTTCCGATTTTCTCAATTTTAAGATTTACGATTTTTTTTTTTTTGATACAAAATCCTCTTAGCTTTCAATTTTGCTACGCATTACAAATTATTTTTTAAGAAGTACAGTCGCATATCAAAATGTTTCGGATACATCGTCGATTTTGATATAATTCTATGATTTAGTGTTTAAAATATTTCTAAAAATGAAAACAAAATGTCGGCATAAAATAAAGGTTAAAAAAAAATAACTAATAAATAAAATTGTTAATTAAATAAAAAATTTGCTTATTTAAGATACTCTAAAGAATAAAACATGTGAAAAACGTATCGAAGGAACCGGACACTTTTTTTTTGCTGCCGCATAATAAATTTTTAGTTTTTGCCATATAAAAAAAATCCAAGCCAAAAAAATTTTTCATTTTCAAATTAAACCGTGCCGAAATCATGTTATATTTTCTAGTTAAATAACATGATAATTTCGGACGTTTTGCATTTAATTTTTTTCCCCTGAAACAAAAAATAATACAGCAATGACCATATATATTTTTATAGAGAATTGAGCGCTCTACAAAAAAGGTCTCTTATGATTTTTTGATAATTTCTCTCTTTTGAAAGTTATTCAAGATTAAAGTCGGGTTCATGATTAATTTTATAATTTTTATGATTCTCTTTACTTTCAAGAACCATTTGTGGTACTTGACTGCTGAAACTGCTGCTTTGGCTTTTTTTGATCCAATTGATCCCATAAAACGCAAAATGATTAAAGCATTAGAAACTAATGAAGATTTAGATATAGATTCTCCTAAACGCTATATAATAAACACAGATAGTGAAATTCGCAATTTACAAAAAAAAGATATTGATTTTTTCATTAATTCAGATTCGTTGAAATTTTTTGATTGAATCTCTATAAATAAAAACTTTTAAGAATTCGATGTTGAGACGTGAGCTACCAATGACGATTATTTGGAAGGCTTAAACATTGTTTATAATCTAGAATGCTTAATGATGTAGCGGAAAGAGCAGTTCAATTGACTCAAGAGTATATGAGCATTTTAACTACTAAAGAAAAACTAAAACAGTATTTACTTCAAGTTATAAAGAGAATACAAAGCTACCTATCCTAACGCGACTAAAGGTTGCTTAATAAAAAAATCGTAAATAAAGCAAAAAAAAAAGAAATAAATCTTTCCTTAATATTATTTACAATGTATTGTTTACGTTATTGTAAGTATTAAGCTTTTTTAATTATTATAGATTAGTTGAATGATTTTAGCAAAAACTGTGATATTCACTATGGACAAAACTTTAATCTTAAAGAACTTTCGAAGGAGCGAATGATATCACAAAATTATAAGAGACGTTTTTTGTAGAGCGTTCAATTCCCTATAAAAATATATATTGGTCATTGCCATATTGTTATTTGTTTCAGAGAAAAAAAATTAAATGCAAAAAGTCCGAAATTCCCATGTTATTTAAATGAGAAAAGTCACATGATTTCGGCACGGTTTAATTTGAAAATTAATAGTTTTTTTATAATGGATATTTTTTTTAGGGCAAAAACTAAAAATGTATGGGGAGGCAGTAAAAAAAATCAACTTGGGAAATAACGGACACCCTAACCTATTATGTTCCTTAACTTGGGTTTATTCATAATTAGACTACTGCTTTTCAAATCATATTATGTTAGTGCAAGTCTCTTAAAAAAACATAGTTTTTACACCTCCCCACTGCACACCTATTCCATAAAATCATAATTTTTTGTATGGGAAAACGTGTAAAACGAAAATAAAGTAAAATATGCAAAAATTGATGTAAACAAATTCAATAAATACGAGGATGTGCGCATTCGAGCGAAAAGTGGCACATTTCCGAGCGAGGGAGGCAAATGAAGCGCGACGCGGAGCGGCGCGCTTCATTTTCCCGAGATCGGAATGTGCCACTTTGAGCTCGAATGTGCACACTCGGTTTGAAGTGCGATTACAAAGTGTCCCGTTTTAACAGGAATTTATAGTCTTTATTAAACAAGGCAATTTTTGATATTTTTTGAACTAAAGTTAAATAGCCTAATTTTGATATCTGGCCCAAAACCGAATTAATGTTTGTAACCAATTTTCTTAAGCAAATTAATGAATATTTTTTGGTAATAAATATTAAATATGTATTAACCCTGCGTGTGTATACTGGCTCTTGAAAGGAATAGTCGAAATTTTTCGAAGGCACTTTTGTCAGACTTGCGCACAATAAATTCCTTTTTTTCTCTGATTATATTATTAATATTTAATTTCTTTGGTATTTCTAATAAATAAAAACTAATATTTGTAATAAATAAAAATTCATTTTGTGCCAAATAATTACTGTTCCGTTTATTTATGACTTGCCTGAATTCGTAAAATATTCCCCACTTTCAGGTGCTTAAATAATTCAACTTTTTGGAACCAGCACCAAAAAGACTATATTTTTTTGAAAGCTCATAGTATAAGCTATAAAAACCTTAAACCGCATTTTTTAATATTCGTTCATTGTAGAGTTAGGAATTTTTTAACAAAATTTCATTTTTCCCGCTTTTTTGACTATTGTTCAATTTTTATTAGCAACGATTTTAAACTTTTGACTTTGGCAACTCCTGGGCCATGTAGTAACCACATCAAAAAGTAACCCAGAATTTTTTTAAATATTTTGGAAGCCTAGAACGCTTTGAAAACACGACCGTTCCTTAAAGGACTCAGTGTACACTCCGGGTATTCGAAAATATTGTGTACATTCGCAAGGTTAATTTTACATTACCATAAAAACCATAAATCTTCACATTTAAAGTCGAAATTTATTTTAAGAAAAAACGTTCCGTGTATTTATATACGCGTGTTAGAAGTTATATTTCTTTGGTGTAACTAAATTAATTCTAATCGTTCCCTCTCACTCGCATTGACGAGATTGTTGTATCTTTTCGCTCTTTTCCACTCATTGCTATGTTAAAAACGTTTTTTGAACATAAAATCAATATTTACTAAATCAATTTGACAGAGTGAATGATAAAGTAGACAAATTCAATAAATACGAGGATGTGCGCATTCGAGCGAAAAGTGGCACATTTCCGAGCGAGGGAGGCAAATGAAGCGCGACGCGGAGCGGCGCGCTTCATTTTCCCGAGATCGGAATGTGCCACTTTGAGCTCGAATGTGCACACTCGGTTTTAAGCTTGATTGACAATAATTCAGGCTAATAGACTAGACGAAAAATCAGTTCAATACTTTTAATCGTTCCCTCTCACTTGCTTTGACGAGATTGTCGTATCTTTTCGCTTTCTTCCACTCATTGCTATGTTAAAAAAGTTTTTTGAACATAAAATCAATATTTACTAAACTAATTTGACAGAGCGAATGATAAAGTAGACAAATGCATAAAATATGAGGATGTGCACATTCGAGCGAAAAGTGGCACATTTATGAGCGAGGGAGGCAAATGAAGCGCGACGAGGAGCGGCGCGATTCATTTTCCCGAGATCGGAATGTGCCACTTTGAGCTCGAATGTGCACACTCGGTTTTAAGTGTGATTCACAATAATTAATTTATTTCCTAAATAATACTACTTTATTTATAACAACTTTGATTTAATAACAATATGATAACTCATTGCAATGTTAAAAAAGTTTTTTGAACATAAAATCAATATTTACTAAACTAATTTGACAGAGCGAATGATAAAGCAGACAAATGCATAAAATACGAGGATGTGCACATTCGAGCGAAAAGTGGCACATTTCCGAGCGAGGGAGGCAAATGAAGCGCGACGCGGAGCGGCGCGCTTCATTTTCCCGAGATCGGAATGTGCCACTTTGAGCTCGAATGTGCACACTCGGTTTTAAGCTTGATTGACAATAATTCAGGCTAATAGACTAGACGAAAAATCAGTTCAATACTTTTAATCGTTCCCTCTCACTCGCTTTGACGAGATTGTCGTATCTTTTCGCTCTCTTCCACTCATTGCTATGTTAAAAAAGTTTTTTGAACATAAAATCAATATTTACTAAACTAATTTGACAGAGCGAATGATAAAGCAGACAAATGCATAAAATACGAGGATGTGCACATTCGAGCGAAAAGTGGCACATTTCCGAGCGAGGGAGGCAAATGAAGCGCGACGCGGAGCGGCGCGCTTCATTTTCCCGAGATCGGAATGTGCCACTTTGAGCTCGAATGTGCACACTCGATTTTAAGTGTGATTCACAATAATTAATTTACTTCCTAAATAATACTACTTTATTTATAACAACTTTGATTTAATAACAATATGATTGCGATAAATAATAACTGCATTTAATCTAATATAGTATTCGTTATTACATTTACATTACCCATCCTTGTCTTTCTTTCTAAAACGTGCACCTCTACAAAAGCTCAATTTGAGTAAGAACCGACGCTGGTCGTGTTAGAGAGATTTTACTGTATATACATATTTAAATAGTAAATTAAACCTGTATTAGGATAGATGAGATCTATAGATATTTTTTTGGTTCCGTTTATATGAAAATATGAGCCAAAGTACGTAGTAACGTTATATCAGCAAATAAAGAACGTGCTTTATGTCTCAATTTTATGGCTCTATAATCTGTATCGATCTATAACTTTGAGTCAGTATCAGTTTATACGTTGACAGTTACATGCAAACTTACTTCACTTTCTCAAAAGGTTGTAAACAATGTCGCACAATTGTTGTTTGCTCCGATTTTAAATCCGCACACAAAAAAAAATTATTAAGGATGACTTTGAAAGAACGGAAGCCGTAATAAAATTCCTGTCTTTTTAGAAACTCTTTCTGATTTCTTTATATTGATTTCGAATTATAAAAATTATTGAAACAAGAGAAAGAAAACTTCAAATAAATTTTTGTAAAAAATAGATAAATGGACGCGTAATCGACGAAGAGAAATAAAAAAGGCAAATCTATGAAACAGAAATTTACTTTAGGCGTCTACTAAATACAATTCAAATTAAGTCAACAGACGAGACGAGCATTAAACTTAATTGAAAAAGATATTGTAAGAATCTCAAAAGCGACGGTTGTTCAATTAATTACGGTTCCACGAATGAAATCTTTAAATCGCATTGTTTTCAATTTTTATTAAAATCTACTCAAAAGTTATATTGTTGATTTACAAAAATTGATGGGTAATTAAATATTGATAAACTAATTCGTTAAATATTGTAGATTAGATATTAGATTTTAATAAATATACCTATATATATTAGAAAATGGTGTTTTTTAAATTTTTTATGTTTCATATGACAATAAACAAAAGAGACAGAATTTTTAGAGAAAAATTTAAAAAACAAAATGTTTTAACTAAAGCATATCTAAAAAAAAATTGAGAAATAGAAAATATTGCAAGAACAATTGCTTTTAAACATATTTTTTTTCATAAATTTACTAATATCAAACTTTTGTTAATTTAAATCGAATTTAAGATGACTATATGTATAATATACACATTGTGTATATAAACAAACCTAAGCAATTTGCAACATATAATCTCGGACAAAATACATTAAAAACTATATTTAAAAAAATGTTAAATTAATTCTTGTTAACAACCCCAATCAACAGTCGTAGAAAATGCAAAACATGTTTTGAATGAATGTTGATTGCATCTAGAAATAACATAATAAACTACTATTTTTAGATTGTCACAATTTGTGCAAATTAAGCAATCGTGTTAGTTCCTGTGCAGTTTTGAACAAGCTTTAAGAAAAAAAACATTAATTTACATTTTTTTAATTCGCAATATTTTTTGCGTCGAAATAGTATGATTAATTAATCATAATGTTCACGTCCAATATCTTATAATATGTTAATGTTCACTGGAATTGGACACAATAAAACACAAATTGTTAACTTGCAACGTTTCGTTTCTTTATTGAAACTTTATCAAGCAACTGAAAATTAACAAACTATAACAACAATAACTACAAGTATTTTATAAAATAATATAAATTATAAAATACCTTAACAACACAAAAAGGAAGTTAACCATTAAAACTCAATAATTCTACATGTGTCAAAATGAAAGATTTTTAAATATGAAAGATTGTAACTATGATTCTAAATAATTACATGAAAGGCTGTAACTATGATTCTAAAAAGAAAATTATTTGTAGTTGTATAATTTTGATTTAAATTTTATGATTAATTTTAGTTTTATGTTTTAATTTTATTTAAGATGTCATTATATATTAAACTAAGGCCTTGAGTATCCGAACGCAAATTTACAGTTTTATTAATTTTGATATAAACCATTTCACTTAAATTTCTTTTATGTATATTTTGTTCACGATGTAAAATGGAAACGTTTTCAAATTGGAATTGATGTCCAACATCAAAATGGTGCATAGCTAATGCTGTTTTGTTTGGTTTAACATAATTTATATTTTTACAATCATTTTTATGTTGTTTTAATCTTTCTTCAAGTCTTTGATTTGTTTGACCAATGTAACTACTTCCACAGCTACATGGTATTTTATAAATCAAACCAGATTGTTGAAGAAGAGGAATTGGATCTTTTAATTTGCTATACACTGTATTAATTGTTTTATATTATAAAATGCTAGTTTTCCACCTCTTGGTCTAATAAAACGATCTATACTACTGGACAATTCTTTGATGTAAGGAAATTTAAAGTATGTTGTTATTTGTTGGACATCTTTTTTGTTATTTACCAATTTATAATTATTTATAAATCGATTAATGAGTTTTATAGGGTAATTATTATTAATAAGAAGATTTTTCATGCGTAGTATATTATCTTCATAAAAATCTTCATGGCTTAACCGTAAAGCTCTATCCATAAGACCTTTAATTACACCTATCTTTTGACTCATTGGGTGATTAGAATAGTAGTTTAATAATCGCCCTGAACTGGTAGGCTTTTGATACCAATTCGTTTTAATTTTCCATCTGAACCTCTATTTATTTTTACATCTAAAAAACAAAGAGAACAATTATCTTCAATTTCCATGGTAAATTGAATTCTTGGATGGAAGTTGTTGAAACTTGATAGTGTGAAATCAACTTTATCTTTAGGAATAGCCATAAAACTATCATCTACATAAAGTTTTAAAATTGGAATTTTGAAAGGTAAAGTTGTTAAAACTTTCTTAACAATATAATTCATCACTAAATCAGCTATCACTGGGCTGGCTGGGTTACCCATACTACTTCCATCACATTGAAGATAAAATTTACCATCAAATAACAGATAACTGGAATTAAAATAAAATTTGATAAGTTCAATAAGCATATTTTTGATATTGTTAGAACTTCAGACAAAATATCCCAATCTTTGTCAATTATATCCAGTACAAGTGTCTGTGGAATATTAGTGAATAGGGATACCACGTCTAACGATACCAAAACGTAATTTGTTGGTAAAACTATATTTTTAATTTCATCTACGAATTCAAATGAATTTTTTAATCTAAATTCATACGTCGCTATTAAAGGTGTTAATAAACGATGTAATAATTTCGATATCTTGTAACTAGGAGAACCAATACAGCAAACAACAGGTCTAAGTTTGCAACCCTCTTTGTGCGTTTTCCGTAAACCGTACAAACGAGGTGCTACAGCATTATGCGTTTTAAGTTCTTCATAGTACAATTGTCAATAACCAAATTCTTATTTAGCTTTACCAACAAATCATTAGCCATTTTTTCAAACTTAATGGTCGGGTCTTTATTAATAATTTTGTATATCACTTCATCCTGTAACATTTCTTGTAATGTTTTTCTATATTCATCCTTATACATAATTACTGTTCCATTCCCTTATCAGATTTGGTAACAATTACATTCTGATTCAAAGACAAGAATTTTTGTTTCAATAATGTCTCTGCTAAACTGATCCAGATGTTTCGGTTCTGGTTTGTTATAAAAATTATTAATTAAATTTGATACCTTTGAACGTAATAATGTACGTTCATTATCAATAAGTTTCGGATCCGTTTCTTTTGAAGGTAAATTATTGATGCAATGTTCAATGTCTTTAATTAGGATGACAGGATGTATGTCACTTCTCTTAGGAGGTACACCAAATTTTGGATCCACACATAAAATTCTTTTTACGTTTTCGGGAAGTTGTAATTTCGTATAATTTGAAATACTACTCTCTTCATGAGTATTTACTTTTATTACATTAGAATCAGTGATCAAACTATTAATTTTCCTCAAATTTGTTTCTTTAATCATCACGAACTGTTTTTCATAAAATCTATCAACATTAACTTTCCATGAATTAAAATCGTCAATGTTAAGAATCTTGTTAATATTCAATTCATGATTATTACAAATTTCCATTAATTGATTCGTTTTCCATACCGTGATTTTGATTTCTAAATTTAAAATGGATTTCCGTAATTTTAATTCCAGTTATCTGTTATTTGATGGTAAATTTTATCTTCAATGTGATGGAAGTAGTATGGGTAACCCAGCCAGCCCAGTGATAGCTGATTTAGTGATGAATTATATTGTTAAGAAAGTTTTAACAACTTTACCTTTCAAAATTCCAATTTTAAAACTTTATGTAGATGATAGTTTTATGGCTATTCCCAAAGATAAAGTTGATTTCACACTATCAAGTTTCAACAACTTCCATCCAAGAATTCAATTTACCATGGAAATTGAAGATAATTGTTCTCTTTGTTTTTTAGATGTAAAAATAAATAGAGGTTCAGATGGAAAATTAAAAACGAATTGGTATCAAAAGCCTACCAGTTCAGGGCGATTATTAAACTACTATTCTAATCACCCAATGAGTCAAAAGATAGGTGTAATTAAAGGTCTTATGGATAGAGCTTTACGGTTAAGCCATGAAGATTTTTATGAAGATAATATACTACGCATGAAAAATCTTCTTATTAATAATAATTACCCTATAAAACTCATTAATCGATTTATAAATAATTATAAATTGGTAAATAACAAAAAAAGATGTCCAACAAATAACAACATACTTTAAATTTCCTTACATCAAAGAATTGTCCAGTAGTATAGATCGTTTTATTAGACCAAGAGGTGGAAAACTAGCATTTTATAATAAAAAAACAATTAATACAGTGTATAGCAAATTAAAAGATCCAATTCCTCTTCTTCAACAATCTGGTTTGATTTATAAAATACCATGTAGCTGTGGAAGTAGTTACATTGGTCAAACAAATCAAAGACTTGAAGAAAGATTAAAACAACATAAAAATGATTGTAAAAATATAAATTATGTTAAACCAAACAAAACAGCATTAGCTATGCACCATTTTGATGTTGGACATCAATTCCAATTTGAAAACGTTTCCATTTTACATCGTGAACAAAATATACATAAAAGAAATTTAAGTGAAATGGTTTATATCAAAATTAATAAAACTGTAAATTTGCGTTCGGATACTCAAGGCCTTAGTTTAATATATAATGACATCTTAAATAAAATTAAAACATAAAACTAAAATTAATCATAAAATTTAAATTCATTTTCCTGAGATCGGAATGTGCCACTTTGAGCTCGAATGTGCACACTCGATTTTAAGTGTGATTCACAATAATTAATTTACTTCCTAAATAATACTACTTTATTTATAACAACTTTGATTTAATAACAATATGATTGCGATAAATAATAACTGCATTTAATCTAATATAGTATTCGTTATTACATTTACATTACCCATCCTTGTCTTTCTCTCTAAAACGTGCACCTCTACAAAAGCTCAATTTGAGTAAGAACCGACGCTGGTCGTGTTAGAGAGATTTTACTGTATATACATATTTAAATAGTAAATTAAACCTGTATTAGGATAGATGAGATCTATAGATATTTTTTTGGTTCCGTTTATATGAAAATATGAGCCAAAGTACGTAGTAACGTTATATCAGCAAATAAAGAACGTGCTTTATGTCTCAATTTTATGGCTCTATAATCTGTATCGATCTATAACTTTGAGTCAGTATCAGTTTATACGTTGACAGTTACATGCAAACTTACTTCACTTTCTCAAAAGGTTGTAAACAATGTCGCACAATTGTTGTTTGCTCCGATTTTAAATCCGCACACAAAAAAAAATTATTATAGATGACTTTGAAAGAACGGAAGCCGTAATAAAATTACTGTCTTTTTAGAAACTCTTTCTGATTTCTTTATATTGATTTCGAATTATAAAAATTATTGAAACAAGAGAAAGAAAACTTCAAATAAATTTTTGTAAAAAATAGATAAATGGACGCGTAATCGACGAAGAGAAATAAAAAAAGGCAAATCTATGAAACAGAAATTTACTTTAGGCGTCTACTAAATACAATTCAAATTAAGTCAACAGACGAGACGAGCATTAAACTTAATTGAAAAAGATATTGTAAGAATCTCAAAAGCGACGGTTGTTCAATTAATTACGGTTCCACGAATTATTGTTGATTTACAAAAATTGATGGGTAATTAAATATTGATAAACTAATTCGTTAAATATTATAGATTAGATATTAGATTTTAATAAATATACCTATATATATGTATTAGAAAATAGTGTTTTTTAAATTTTTTATGTTCCATATGACAATAAACCAAAAAAGACAGAATTTTTAGAAAAAAATTTAAAAAACAAAATGTTTTAACTAAAGCATATCTAAAAAAAATTGAGAAATAGAAAATATTGGAAGAACAATTGCTTTTAAACTAATTTTTTTACATAAATTTACTAATATCAAACTTTTGTTAATTTAAATCTAGTTTAAAATGACTATATGTATAATATACACATTGTGTATATCAACAAACCTAAGCAATTTGAAACATATAATCTCGGACAAAATACATTAAAAATTATATTTAAAAAAATGTTAAATTAATTCTTGTTAACAACCCCAATCAACAGTCGTAGAAAATGCAAAACATGTTTTGAATGAATGTTGATTGCATCTAGAAATAACATAATAAACTACTATTTTTAGATTGTCACAATTTGTGCAAATTAAGCAATCGTGTTAGTTCCTATGCAGTTTTGAACAAGCTTTAAGAAAAAAACATTAATTTACATTTTTTTAATTCGCAATATTTTTTGCGTCGAAATAGTATGATTAATAGTCAACACAAGTTTTTTTGAAATTAGTTAGGAAAAGCAATATTTAATTTTTTTTAATTGTTTAGAAAGAGAAGTTTAATTCGTAATTTTGAGCTTAAGAAAAAGTAACAAAGATCAAAATAATATTTAAACTACTAAAGATATGATGTTACCCAAGATTTCCTTACGAAGCAAATCATACTTTATATATTTATATCGCGTTTTAATTTTGAGCCATTGTTGCCAAGCCTTTTTCCATATTTTAAAACATATTTTGCAAAGAAAATGCGGTAATAAATCCAGCTGCAGAATTATTGTCAGCACTCTAAAATCGAGCATCCGTTCAGCCTGATGTAAATTTGCCCACTCTTCAGGACATTGAAACGCCTTTTGTTAAAATCGTTCTATCGACATTCAAAACCAAGAAAACTTCTGAAACCTTGTTACCATCAGAAACTTTAAGACTTGACGAAAACCACCTAGAATAACGGAAAACAAAGTTCCACGGTCTTAACGTGTTGAGCCCCCTATCGGGACTAACTGATCGCCGCCTTCGGTTCGCTTTATATGCGTGCCGAAGAAGAAGCTGGAGCTTCAAACGCATTCCTTTCGCAACTCGACCTTCAAACACCTATGCGGTAAAAGTCGTCGTATTTTAGACGGTTGTTATAGAGAACACTAGAATCTTCTACAACATTTCTTTGAGATTGTTTAAATAGCTTTTTTCGCAATTTTTATGAAGTGGGCCAGTATAGGGTCCTTACCAAACTTGTGTATGTTGGCTCAGAAATAGACTAATACATAAAACTTAATTGTTTTTCTGTATTTCGTTCTTATACCAAGTGTGAACTTTTAAAAGAATAGGACACAAAAGAACTTAAGTTAAAAAACAAAGAACACTTCAATGTCTTTGTACGGATATTTTCACTAGCATAAATAAATTATAACGTTCTTTTCTTCCTTTTACTTTTTACGATTTTTCGATTCATATTTTTTTAAATTTAGACCAAAGAGGACTGCTGGTACTTAATTGGGTCGATAAAACGAGGCATTTACGATAAAATGTTTGGCTGGCTGATTTTATCGTTTATTTTTGATATTTCTATTTTAGGAAAAGTAAATTTCAAAAGTAGGTCTCGATGATTTTTATAACATCGTTAGAGTTGCATATTTTTTACCGAGGGAATTTTTGAAAAACGTTCTTTGAGGATTTGTACGTTGGTAAATAATTTATTTATAGCAGGCTAAGCTCTTTATTGTCGCAAAGCCTTGTCCAATTTGCTTCTTCGAGAACGATTTATAAAAATATTTTTTTTCTGTAATAATTAGTCGTTATATTAATAAATTTATCTTATTCCAAACGAGGAAGCTTCAGAAATATCCCATTGTACGAATTAAAACAGAAGATTAATTGATTTCGAAAACAAAATCTTCTTATAAAAGAACGGTTAATCATATTTTCGGAGCATTTCCTTTCGAATAGCTTTCTAAGTCTTTGTTAAAAGAAACGTACAAATTAGTTCCGACAAATATTTTACAAACAGCTCTGAATCGAACAGAATCAATTTTGCACGGAAAATGTTCATAAAAATAATAAATTCATTCAATCTCATTGAACGTTGATTGATTTTTAATCTATTTCATTTCAGATAATAATTTTAAAATACAGTACAATAACAATATATAAATATTTTATAAAGATTAAGAGTCAAATTTTTTAAACATTTTTTATTATTTGTTAATAATGATAAGAGAATGTTCTTAAGTGCAATTTTGTAAAATTAAAAATTTTGATGTTGTACTCGCGCTTAAAACATTATTTATGGGAAAATTACATCGAAGAGAAATAATAGTAGCGTTTTGTGTTAATAATTTTTTTATACACCTGATTAGAGATATTTTAGGATTGTAAATATGGACTTTTAACACTTGGACCAAAAACAAAAGAGCTACCACATTATTTTTGCCCCAAATTGTACATTGTGACCGGATTGGGCCGGATTTGGACACGGCACTTTAAAAAACAGTATATTTTAAAATAGATTTCATTTTTGTAAATCGTGTAAAAAGGAAACCGTGAAAAACAATAAAAATGAAACAATGAAAAAAATACATTTTTAAAAACACAAAATTCCGCTTATAACTCAACCGCTATAAATTTTTTGAACATGTAACTACCTGTTTGGCAAATCTAAAAATCAATACGTTGAATGCTTTGTAAAAATCAATACATAAATTCCGCCCTTTTACTTAACGCAAATGTGCCTTAACTTAAAGGCAGCTTCTATACAACGTGCTTTGAATGTAAGATATGTGCTTCAAAAAAAAATTAGAAAATTTAAATTATACTAGTCTTTAAATTTTTTTTTTAAATGACAAATAAATTAATTAATATTAATATCTGCTAGAGTAATAAATAAATATATTCTTTTAGAAGAGCGTCTCAAAAAAATTACAACCTGTAAAGGGAGTCGCAGTATAAAAAAGATTGGGAACCCCTGAGTTACAGAATTCCAAAGTTGAAAAATAAAATTGTAAAAACAGATCATTGTTCAAGGCATGATTACGTGGAAACGGCTTATCGTACAAAAAATTGTAATCAGATATTTTTTGTACAGAATTTAATTTTCTTCAAAAATATGCATTATTTATAATTTGCAGGTATATTGTTAAGATTTGAGTGAAAGATGCGTGTGATGTAAAAAAATTAAAATTCTCAATGAGAGACCTCTTAATATTAAAATTAAGGTCTCAAATTTTTTATCCTCCTAAATAATATTTTCGGTGCTCCATCCAAAAAAAACACCATTTATTTGCCCCAATATATGATGGAATTCTGTAAAAACTACCGATTGCGGGAAGCATTTTACTGTCTAATTTTTGGTCTAGTAGACATTTATCACACGGAAGATATTTGTCTAAAATTTCTAGTTTAGTTGCTATACTCAATAAATTAAGCATTTAATAGTGTAATAATTGAATAATCTTCATCAACAATATTATTGTCTTTATTAAATAATTTTTTGATTTTTACAGCTGATTTAGCCATTTCAGAAAAATATCTAGCGTGTGCTAATTATCTATTTTACCAGAAATTCGTCAGTAAAATTCTTCCCAGAGTCGGTAGTTCGTACAGAATTGCATCATTTCTTTACAATAAGTATCCAAATATATATTTTTTTATATTGTTACGTTATACAGGATATTGTGCTCTTACAAATTGCAAAATAAGTGTTAAATTGCAATATTCAACGCTGAAATGCTAATCAGCTATATCAGCACTTGTAATGGAAAAAAAGTCTCCGATATTGTTCAACAAAATGTGCCACTTTTCGTTCGTATTTCTTGAACTGGTTTATATTAATTTTTGAATTTAAAAAGAAGAAAATGATGTACACAAATATAACGCGGTACTTATATGCACATTCAAGCAAAATATATAAAATACCTTTTAAGAGGAAGCAGGAGTCAATTGCTCCATAAGAAAAACAATGTTAACGCCGCCCCTGTTTCTGCCTAAACTATAAGGAATAACTAAATTTTTTTACACACATAATCTTATGACCATTTTCTAGAGATTTCAGGAATTATTTTTTTGAATTAATCTTTTTAAATTAGATTTTTTTGATGATAAAGATGGAACTATTAAAAATGGGCGGATTTTCAAAATTCTAATTCCTGACATCTCGGCAAAATTGTCATAAGATTCAATTAAAAAAAAAACAAAATCGAATATCTTTATAAACAAAGGCGGAAACAGAGCGAACTGAAAAATTTATATGATGGGGATTTATTTGGATACTTGTATTGAGGGTATCCCAGCTAGAAATTCAGTGAAACGTGTTAAATCTTATTTCAACTCAGGTAATGTCCGTTAACAAAAGCCTTTTCAATGTTACTTTTTCTAGTCGTTTCTAAAATAATTTTGTTTATTTTGACAATTTAAGAATAGATATAAGACTATAATCTGAAGAATAAACATAATTTTATGTAATTTTATGAAAAAATTTTAAAATAATGAAAAAGCATATTAGAAATGGGATAAAACAAATATGGGTAATTATCAGAGTTATGCATAGAAAAGTCGGGCCCAAAGAAAATATCATACGACCTTGTCATTGATATCATAGATTTCAAAGAAAAAAATTAACTACACATTACGGGCTTTAAAATAAACTTAGGCCCGGGGAGAAATGCCTCTCTCTATTGACAGGATTGCTAATTATACATCAATATATGTAAAAATATACAAAACTACTATCAAAAAATTTATGTCTTCATCTAAATACAATTTCTTGTCTTCAAAAATTAAGTACTGTAACAAATTATATAATCTATAGTTTGTTGTGAATTCACTTATTGCTACTTAAAATTTTGAACACAATGCCAAAGTTTTTAATTAGAAAGTCCAAGACGACAAGGGATGTACCATAACAAGTTTACCTGAAATTTCTTTCAGAATCAAACAGTCGTAAATATGTGGATTTTTGTATAAAGTTCTGTCAAACCTAGACGAACAATAATTGGTCTTATACAAATAACTGAATATTTTAAAAATTGTTTAATAAATTTTTTTTCCAAAATTTGGAAATTTAATAAACTTGTATGTGTCTTAAAAAAATATATACCTATTAATAATTTATTAAAGTTATGTAAGTACCTATAATTTGGGCGTGATTTTCATTAGATGGGATTTAGTTTATTTATTAAATTTATTGATTAATTTTAATTAAAGAATAATAATTAATTTTAAAATGTAGATTACATAGCAATAAGAATTTTTTTCTTTCTCGACAGTACTTCCACTTCGACGTAGGCAAAATTTGCCGGGTGAGAAGGCTTGTGTACTTTTTTTTATTACAAAATAAAGTTAGACCAAGAGCACGTTGCTATTAAAATCCTTACATTGTTCCTTAAAAACGCAAACAATTTTCGTTCAACTTCTGCCAGGAAAAAGCTAGCCGGAGCGAAATTGGGAACGTCTGACTTGCGAACTTGATAAGCAAATGGTAGGGAAGGCGCAGCAGTCTACCGGACGACAGTTGTAGTAACGTAGGGCCTCCATATATTTCGGAGAGCGACGTATCCGACCAGCAAAACGACATGTGTGAAAAGTGGCAATTGGAACATTTCCGAGATCCCGGATCCCGGTCGGCGACAGTTTTATGCTGAGCATGAACGTGGGTTTTTCATATAAGGGAATCCTGCTAAACCCGAGCTACACGCGAAGTAGGTATTTTCGTTTTCGCACAAAAGCATTCAACAGAATATCTTTAGCGGTTTCTTTACAAAATGGAATGTGAATACCTAAGTGGATTCACTGGATCAACGAACCCGCGATAATCTTGTTAACGATTTATCTTTGCCGTTCTGTGCGAATCTTCTATTTAGCGGTTTACTTCTTCGAATCTTCCACCCAAATTACAAACCACTAGACCTGCGATCAAATGGAATATGCCTGCCCGTCTTCGAGTAGGTGGTAGGTGAATGAAACTGCTTTTGCATCCGCCGGAAATGGGCAGGTTTTAACGAAAATTGTCTTATCTGGAAGTTCCATGCACGAGACAACGGAATAAAGCAATCCGCAGAATAAAACACACACACACACACACACACACGGATTTAAGCAAGATTTGAAGCTTACTTTAAATTAGATTATGATTAATTATTAATTAAACTATTTAATTAAAGCTAGTAATTAAGCGAGGAGCGCTTTCGGTAGTTACAGAAGGCAAGACTCAAATTCCCAAATCGTGCGATATTTTGGAATTAAGGCGACGCTGCTTCTAACGAAGTAAACGTGTTTGGGTTCTTTAAGATTTTCAACAAAATGAAATCATCTTGCATCGGTACTAATTTTGCAATAAATGTTTTGTTTTTTTTTTTTTGATGAACAAATCCGATTTTGTTGAATGGATCTTTATAATTTTTAATTAAATATTTAAATATTTAGACTCGTCTGCGCCAGCCAGTTTGGAACACGCTGGATTAACTCTTTCAATGTTTTTTTGATGAAAAATTAGGTAATTAATTTGATTAAAATTTTTGGGGACGTTCCTATGGACCCCCATTAATGACTCTTTTCCTTAAACGAAAACAATTTTCGTTCAACTTCTGACCAGGAAAAAGCATGGCCGGAGCGAAATTGGGAACGTCTGACTTGCGAACTTGATAAGCAAATGGTAGGGAAGGCGCAGCAGTCTACCGGACGACAGTTGTAGTAACGTAGGGCCTCCATATATTTCGGAGAGCGACGTATCCGACCAGCAAAACGACATGTGTGAAAAGTGGCAATTGGAACATTTCCGAGATCCCGGATCCCGGTCGGCGACAGTTTTATGCTGAGCATGAACGTGGGTTTTTCATATAAGGGAATCCTGCTAAACCCGAGCTACACGCGAAGTAGGTATTTTCGTTTTCGCACAAAAGCATTCAACAGAATATCTTTAGCGGTTTCTTTACAAAATGGAATGTGAATACCTAAGTGGATTCACTGGATCAACGAACCCGCGATAATCCTGTTAACGATTTATCTTTGCCGTTCTATGCGAATTTTCTATTTAGCGATTTACTTCTTCGAATCTTCCACCCAAATTACAAACCACTAGACCTGCGATCAAATGGAATATGCCTGCCCGTCTTCGAGTAGGTGGTAGGTGAATGAAACTGCTTTTGCATCCGCCGGAAATGGGCAGGTTTTAACGAAAATTGTCTTATCTGGAAGTTCCATGCACGAGACAACGGAATAAAGCAATCCGCAGAATAAAACACACACACACACACACACGGATTTAAGCAAGATTTGAAGCTTACTTTAAATTAGATTATGATTAATTATTAATTAAACTATTTAATTAAAGCTAGTAATTAAGCGAGGGAGCGCTTTCGGTAGTTACAGAAGGCAAGACTCAAATTCCCAAATCGTGCGATATTTTGGAATTAAGGCGACGCTGCTTCTAACGAAGTAAACGTGTTTGGGTTCTTTAAGATTTTCAACAAAATGAAATCATCTTGCATCGGTACTAATTTTGCAATAAATGTTTTGTTTTTTTTTTTTGATGAACAAATCCGATTTTGTTGAATGGATCTTTATAATTTTTAATTAAATATTTAAATATTTAGACTCGTCCGCGCCAGCCAGTTTGGAACACGCTGGATTAACTCTTTCAATGTTTTTTTTTGATGAAAAAAATTAGGTAATTAATTTGATTAAAATTTTTGGGGGACGTTCCTATGGACCCCAAACCGATATAGCTGGAGCCGTTCTTCCCTGCTGCCCCTTCAACAACCAAAATTTTCGAGAAAACTAAACAAATCTAAAAAATACACTTCGACTCACAAAAACAATCGCAACGCCCTCATTTTCGATCCGATCATTAAGGACGACCCTGATTCAAAATCCTGAGATCTTGTCAAATAATAAACGTGCAAAATCGGCATAGGGCGCAATGTTAATTTTTCGAGTAATTAAGGGTTGTTTTAGATTCGTTTTTGTAGCACACTAGTTTACGTTAAAACAATTGTAGCGCCGTCATTTTTGGACGAATGTTTAAAAACTATACAAATTCGGATACGCCAGACTTTTTGGCTTCGGATAAGTCCAAAAAATCATAGACGTACCGTTTGAAATTTTCGAGAAAACAGGTTTGAAGATTCCAATTTGTAATTATTTTTTTCCAAATTTCCACTTAGAAAAATCATTGCCCAGTTATATGTGAACGAATCTTTGAAACCCTTTCAGCTTCTGAAAGCCCGTCTATCGGAGCATAAGATCAGTAAACAAAATTAAACAAGGCCCAATTTTAACACTGGGATAGAAATGCGTTCGAAGCTTTTAAAACGTAAGTTTTACCTTCTTCGCTGGTATCTTGCGCTTATTGTTATCAGTCAGTTAATGTAATCACTTTATCTAGGTTCCAAAGTGATCATATTAAGTGGTGTATACTGTAATATAATTGAACTCTGTTACGTTTAAAACTTTTTAGTAAGATGTTGTTATCATTTGACTTTTAAAACTGTCCAGTTTGGCAAATTTGTTAGCGTTTCTGATTGAAAGTTGTTTTGTTATTCAATTATTATTAGTTTTAATAGGAAAAAAAGGTAGTAATATAAACTCCCTATTACTATTTCTTAGTTAGAATGCAAAATATAACACAATAATAACAAATATTTAGACGTACTCAATCATAAACTTAATAATGTCTTATCAAATTTTATAATAAAGCAGAATAATAACTGAATCAAATTTTGGAATTCACATATTTAATTAAAAAAACATAGAAAATATAAATATAAAATATAAAATAAATCATCCTGTACTACCAGTACAAAAATTAATTAGTATAGCGCCAAATTTAAAACAACCACAATTTTAAAAATTTCATCCTGTACAGTGTTCGTCAAAAGAAAATGGACATACCAATTTAACATGGAAAGTAAAAGCTCTGAAAGTTAGAAAACCAATCTAACATTAAATTGAATGCCCAATTTATGACAATAAAATTAAAATTTGAAAGTTCTAATGTTTTATTTTTTATATTGTCATTATACAATACGTTATATAAGAGCTAATTGTACCCCAACTTTAATATTGCTCGGTTTCATATATAAAAAAACATTTTTTTTGAAATTTTTGTACATCATACTTAATGAAGTAACAATAATAGCTAATTAATCCACGCATTTCGAGGAAATTCATTTAAGGTAGCCGTGCTTAAAAAATTTTCGTTATGTATCTCAATTTATCATTCATTTGTGTGAGTGCTTTGTAAAACTGGAGAAACGTTGAGCATCGAATAAAAAGGCAACAAAATTCGCGCCCGTATTTATTTGAACGTTCATGAAGCAGACATATAAAGTACACGAATAAAAATGTCGTTTTACAGGGTAGTTGCCCCAACGTGCAACAATGAATAATACCGTTAGGCTCATTAAATATTGTCGGTTTAGATTCCATCATCATTTTTTGCTTGCTATAAATCATTTCTACATTCTGTTATTTTAGTCTTTTGTTGTGCGGGTGATAAAAAGGGCTTTCAAATTTTGTTTCCATATTTCCATAGCACGAAAACTTTTGTTCGAACGTGACAGCGTGAACAAATAATTTTTTAAGCTTCCCTAGAAAAATTTTAAATTAGATACGTATACACACATACATGCCTAGTACATATATTTCAAAGAGTGAATCCATTAGATGTTGTTAAACATTAATCTTTTTCACTTTGTGTGTGTTACAGCGTTTAATAAAAACGAAGAAAGAAATGAATTGCGAGAGGGGAACGCGCTTGTCTTCTGCATCTGTTACGTAGCTGCAGGTTCATCAAAATGTATTATTTACAGTTTTATTTATTTCTTTTTTAATAAAAGTATTTCAAGATCTAAATAAATTCTCTTTAAAGTGTGTACGTTAGGGTGCTTCGTTTAGAAACGACTTTTTTTAATTTACGCTCCATTGGCAAAATAAATTAAAAAATAACTCTTACAAAATTTCAAGCTTTCATTTTAATTCTAAGTGGACTCTAGTTGATTTTAAAATTTTCCCATTAATTTAACATGCACATCTATAGTTGTATTTTCAATTATCTATATCTTTGCTGCGTTTTATGGAATCGTCTTGTTCTTAATGGGTAATTGTAGCGAAAATATCAATCTTTAAAAGTGCCTAATTAAATATTTCAAAGTATAGAAATGGGAGGAAAAGTATCGCTAGATTGAAATGTATCAATAATGACATCGATTTATAAAAAGGGAGATAGGCGAAAATGTAAAAATAATAGAGGCATAAATGTTATCCCACCCATGGCAAAGATTTTCGGAAAAGTAATTAAAGAAAAGATTGAAAAAAAGTTGAAATGAAGTCTAAAACGGCTTCAGGAGTGGACGCTCATGTCTGGATAACATATACATATTGTGTAAGGCAAATCATGGAAAAACTTAAAAACCTATGTTATTCATAGATTTTGAAAAAGCCTATGATAACATACATAGGAACAAGGTATGGCAGACACTGAGACGAATACACATAGAAGAAAAAAAAACAGAACACTACAAGGGGTCTTATGGAACAGGAACCTGATAAAAAAACAGAAAAAAATATATTTAAAAGTGTGATAGAAAGCATTACACTACATAGAAGAGAAACATGATCCGCGATTGAAACAATCAGAAATACCATACGTACGGTGGAATTGGACTTTATGAGGAGACAGATGGACAACTCGGAAAATATAGGAAGAAATGGACGTAAAATTATCAATTACAAGAAACTTAGAAAACCGTACTTTAAGGTGTTATGGACATGTGGAAAGAAAACGGAAAGATAGATGGCCAAAAAATATATTAAAGAATAAAATGGAAAGCACACGTACAGATGATCATGAAAGACAGGAATCTGAAAGATGAAAACGGGAACAACAGAAAATTGTGGATGCTAGAAACGACTAATCTAAAAAAGGACAAAGTCGGATAGAAGAAGTAGAAAAGTGTCTATAGTTGGATCTATGCAACGTGAACAGTCTCACCATTAAAAACTTAGCATTGAAATTAAAATAGTGAATTAAAACTAAAGGTTGAAATTTAGTGAAATTTTTTTTTCAATGTTTAAAACTATATTTTATAAACCGTATATGAATAAAAACGTCGTTTAAAATCATATAGTCGGTCGCATTGAAAATCGTACATCCACTTTTTGAATGAATTTTAATTTTGATAAAATATATTTTGCCCATTTCATACAAAAAATATATGAAAACTTAATCCTTGTAATAACTGCATTAAATTACATAAATTTGACAACAAACTGGATGATATTTATTGTTTAAAAAAATAAAAGATAATATATTGCCAAATTGAACTCTAATTTAAAACTGTACAGAAAAATATGTAATACAATAAATTTATTAATATTTAATTCTCTACTCCTCCAGAGGTTACACATCTCCAAACCATCTGAGAACTACCATCGTATTTTAGGATTGCCTGTAAATTTTGTAGCGTACGATTTTCACTGTGACGGACTGTATGTAATATATTTATGTAAAATTTTTTAGTAGTTTTTGAAAAATTTGTTTTAAAACTTCTTCTTCTTCTTCTTACGTTAGGTCTAATGACCTGTGTTTTAACTGGACTTTACGTTCTTTATTCTTGGGAAGTTGATGACCAGCTGTATCGCCATTTTTTCGGGGGTCTCCCTGGTGGTCTGGATCCTTCTGGTTTCCCTTCACGTGTCGCTTTAACTATCCTTTCATTGCCCATCCTTGAAATGTGTTGGTTCCATTGTCTCCTTCTTTCTCTCCCCCATCTTACGATATCTTGTGTTTGACATTGCTCTCTGATGTTTTGGTTTCTAATGCGGTCAAGTCTCGTTTTTCCTACTATGGTTCTTAATACTTTCATTTCTGATGTTCTCAATGATTGTTTTGTTTTACTGTTGTCGGCTCTGGTTTCTATGGCATACGTTAGTATGGGACGGACACAAGTCTTATAGATGCGCGTTTTACATTCTGTTCTGAGATATTTGTTTTCCATATAATATTCCTCAGTGCTCCTGAGACAGTAGCGGCTTTTTACTTGGTTTTGTACTTCTTTGTGGATAATGCGGTCACTTGTTACTGTTACTCCGAGATAGTTAAATGTCGTTGTTTGTTCGATGATTTTCCTGTTTATTTCAGTTTGCATCTTACAGGCTCTTTAGATGCTGTAAGACATTTGGTTTTCTCGACCGAGATGGTCATGTTGTATTCCTCAGCCGCGTTGTTAAATTTATGTAGGGTTCTTTGTAAGTTATCTTCATTATCAGCTATAAGGACCGCATCATCTGCATAGCATACTATGTTAAAGTTGTGGTTGCCTAGTTTGTATCCTTCCATGAACTTTACACTTTCTATGATCTTATTCATCACTAGGTTAAATAGTGTTGGACTTAGACTATCACCTTGTCTGACTCCAGTGTTCACCGGGATGTTTTCTGTTAGTTTACCTCCCGTTCTTATTTTGGTGAAGGTTTCAATGTTTAGCTCTTCTATCAGTCTAATGATTTTGAGTGGGACATTCAGCTCTTTTAGTATGTTAGTTACATCTGATAGTTTTATTTTGTCGAAGGCTTTAATTAGATCAACGAAGCACATAAATACTGGATTATTAAATTCAATTGCTTTTTCGATAATTTGACGAATGACATATATGGCGTCTGTTGTGGATCGATTTTTCCGGAATCCTTGTTGTTGCTCGTTGATAGGCACTAAGTCGCATATTGAATCCGCAATTATTCCAGTGAACAATTTCATGGTTGTGTCCAGTAATGATATTCCCCTGTAATTTGCTGGGTTTCTTTTGTCGCCTTTTTTAAATATTAATATGGTGATACTAGTCTTCCATTCATTTGGGATAGTTTTAAAACCAAAATGACGACAATATTGAACAAAAAATATATTTTTATGATTCAATTTAATTTGAATAAATGTAGAATTAAGTAAATGCAAAATATTAATTTACCTTGAAAAGGTTATTTTCTAGGATAACGCGAATTTAAATTTTTTACTATGCCATGCTAAGAAAGCGGAACGTCGAAAATTTGTTTTTATGTTTGAAATAAATTTACAAGTTTTTGAAAAGGTGTGAAATTTTCATGAGTAGTTGAGCGTCTTGTAACGTCCTTTGGTTACGGTACTAAATTCAGAGCCCTTAAGGATCATAAACTTGTCTGTAGACAAAAAATAAACCAACATAACATGTTTTATAAACAAATAAAATTACAATAAAGTTAAAAAAAATATAGTGTTGATGACAAACATTTAGGTACCTATCTTATTTTTTTTAGTTAAATATAATTAATTAAAAAACTTGTGTCTATTCATTTATTTATCTTATAAAGTGCTTTAATCGAGCTCATAAGGAAAATCAAATTTGTTATATGTATTTATTATAAATAATTTGCAGGTCAAAGCTGCTTATCAAGTTTGTTTTTGTGTTTATTTTGAATTAAAAAAGTTACCTACTATCTAAATAAAATTACATATTTTAAATTTGTATTCATGTTTAAGTAAAATTTTATTTAAAAACTTTGCATTGCACAATCTCTTCATCCATTTAATTTATGAAAAAAAAATTGCAGTTTGCGTTCAAAATTCTAAATTTTATTTACTAAAGATAGAATATGGTTTTTTTAAGAACCATTTAAAACATTGATTTCATACATGCTATGTTTCCAAATTGCAGATTTGAAAATATTCTTATCTTAAATTTTATTCCTAATTTTTACCGATATACAAACTTATTTTCAATAATTGTCCAATATCTTTTACTTTTTTTATTTGAACATTGCTCATGCAGTTACTTTGTATCGAATTATGAGAGGTTCTGAAGGGAAGCGGCAACAAACACCTAGCTGCACCACTCGCTCCTTCATAAGTTCTTTGATAATTTTCAAGTGGATGCAACAGAAGTTCATTAGTTAGAGGTAGTAAAAGGCAAGAGAGCACTACTGTTAAACAGTACAATTACAGATCTCATAAAATCTGATTAATCAAATATGCAAATTTAATTTTAGAGACGTGGTAAGCACTTGGTGGTGTGGAAGCCTTTCAATGAAAGCCGGCCCACTTGCGAAAAATCAATTTTGAACTTCTACATAAAGATAAAAAAAAGTTCATAACATTTCCATTATTTTCTCAGGAAACACAATACGATAGTTATCCGTAATTATTTCGAATGGATGGAAAAAATGTGGAATGTTTATAAACGTATCAATCGCTTAAAAATCCGTTTAAATATATATGTAATTTTGTTTGCGAATTCTCCAGTAATAGTGTTTTTAGTTTAACTTGCGTGACATTTTAGTAAGTCATTTTTATATGACATTTTTAGTAAATATTTGAGAAGGCTTCGTAGCTCAGAGGCGAAGGAAGCAGTTTCTCGATCCAGGGGTCTGGGGTTCAAATCCCCAAGAAAGCTATATATTTCTGTTTCAGATTCATCGATGACATTATCAATCGCTCATCGCTGCTCTACCATTGCCAACTACCTTTCCTGCCATTACTAACTACGTCACTCCTTTACCTTACCCCCCATTTCCAACACCCTGTCGTACTATCAACAAAATAAGCAGATGCCAAATTAAAGGTTCTCTTCTAATTAGTAGTAGACTAATGGTAATTACCACAAATGTGCTGTAGAGGAATTATATATAAAACTTATTTTTATAAATTATTTCATAAATATTTCGTAAAAATTCCATAAAAATATCGGAAAAAATATGTTACGTTTGTGTTACATATTACCTACGTGTAATAGTTACGGAAATATTGCTGACACGATCCGCAGGATTTTTTTCGTTGCCGTTTACGTTATTTTAACGGAATTATTTCACATTTGTGTTTCCTGGGTTATTTGATGGTAACATATTGAAATGCTTAATTTAACACTTCCGATTAACAGGGAACGATAATAAAAGATGTTTTAGAATCTTTCCGTCGATTAAGTCAGCAATTCACAGTCCATATAAAGTGAAGACCTTTTTACGAACCCTAAAGTAAGGCATAAAGATAACCGACCCACTTTGTATCAAATCTGCATACTTTAAAATCTCATTGTAAGCCAATAGGCGATTTCTGCAGCCACGTCGGGGCCCAATATTTTCCGTGCAATAAAACAGACCGCGACTGCCATTTTACGGCCTGTATCTAACGTTTCGATGGCCATATTGTCGGAATAGTTTCGTCACTAACCTTAACGCAAAATACAGTAACACCTCAATTATCCGGACCTCCGTTATACGGACTCGTTGCGAAAATTAAACCTCGGTATTTCTTATTACATATTTTATTATTTTATTTTGTATTTCGCACTAAACAGTGTTTTTTTTTGCTTTGTTGATTTTAAGATAATGTGCGACTGTTTTATTTAGTGATTGATATTTGTTGCGTTTTTTGTAACCATATACCTAACAATTTGACAATGTTTTTTCCTGTCAAAACAGGACGCTTTGTAATCGTGCTTAAAGCCGAGTGTGCACATTCGAGCTCAAAGTGGCACATTCCGATCTCGGGAAAATGAAGCGCGCCGCTCCGCGTCGCGCTTCATTTGCCTCCCTCGCTCGGAAATGTGCCACTTTTCGCTCGAATGCGCACATCTTCGTACTTATTAGATTTGTCTACTTTATCATTGACTCTTTCAAATCCAAAAAATCAATTTAGTGTGATAAATATCGATTTTATGTTGGCAAAATATTTTTACCATAGCAATGAGTGGAAGGGAGCCAGAAGATAAGAAAATCTTGTCAGTGCGAGCGAGCAGAAACGGTTAAAATTATTCAATTGCTTTTTAGTCTAATTAATTGGCCTAAACTATTGTGAATCGTGCTTAAAACCGAGTGTGCACATTCGAGCGAAAAGTGGCACATTTCCGATCTCGGGAAAATGAAGCGCGCCGCTCCGCGTCGCGCTTCATTTGCCTCCCTCGCTCGGAAAGGTGACACTTTTCGCTCGAATGCGCACATCCTCGTATTTATCGGATTTGCATATATTATTATTTCATTCTTCAATTCAAAAAATTAAACTAATAAAATAGATCTATTTTTGTTTGAAAAGGTTAGATATTTTATTCCTTTTGATAAGTTATCATGGTGCTCTTCCGCACGCCTAATTGTAGCGAGCTTGATAAAAATATTTTTAGGTGTACTTTCGAATGTTTACTAATTCGCATTTTTGATTAATTAAAATTGTGACTCAAATTTTCTGAAGTGGGCCACTAAAAATCAACTAGTTGATTTCTATATCATCTTTTGCAGATTGTCGAAGGTTTATATGGGTGACGCCGTTCTAACTGTTACTTTTTTGATTAAAAATTTTTGAATTCTATAACTAAACATTTTTTGTTTTTTCATGCGTATTATTACTCTATTTTATAGTAAAAATGAAAGTGCGAGAAGATTTTGCTACAACTTTAGAATATCGAGAATGAGAATTATATTTTATAATTTCCATGCCACGGTACTGACATAAAATAAATTTGGTATACATTCTTCAGAAAAATTATTAAATTCATTTATGAATTGTATTGTAACATTTTAAAACTCTTTTTTTTCGATTATTTAACATTTCAATAATCCATAGTAACTTATCTATAACAAATAATACATTATAATTTATATCAAACATTAATCAACTCAAATCTAACACATTTCACAAAAATTAACTTAACTAAAATTTTTTTTTTTAGTTTTCATCACAGCATTTTTAATTCTTAAACTTCTACACAGTGATACAGTTTCAGTCATCTTTGGCAATTTTTGAACTTACGATGAATTCTCAGATTTTTTTGTTTTTGGCGTCATTCTGTTATTTATTTTTCTCACCTTATCATTTGAAGAACAATCAATTTTTCTCATAGAAAAGTGTTTGCATACATTCCTATTAGAGCAATCAAAGTAACTTAACGGATTGGATAAAATACAATTACGTTGTAATTTATTCCACGTACGTATATACTTTCATTGTGCCTACAAAAGGCTTAAAATTGTCTTGTAATTTGGAAAAATTGTACTCTACTAGCCCCAAAGTGTACCTACTGACTGAACTTCTGTTTCATATCTACATGAATAATTTTCAGTGACGTCATTATTATTTATTAACAATTAAATATATTTTTATTATTTGTTGACACGGTACTGACCGCCATGGTACTGACATTTTAAATTAAAATAGCAACTGTAATTTTTTGATTATGTATTTAATAATATCCTATTACCCTATAATTTAGATTAGTAATAAGTACAGAAATTCATTATTTATGATGAAAAAAATTAATCGTTAATTAAGTTTACCAATACCACGGTACTGACAAGTTTTATGACATTATCTTTTAAAAATTGAGTTTTAAAATGACATAAACTCGCTTGAGAATTTCACTTGTGTTATGTTTGTAAACATAACTCGGTTAAGGTATTTCAATATGGCTTATTAGCTGTTTCATTAATTTCGAGGTAAATGGCGCACGAGTCATACAAATTCAAATTTAAGAATTTGCTTAAATCTGAGGACAAAAGTTATTAAGCCGAAATTGAATCTTAAATTGATGTATTAAAAAAATATTCGAACATTTCTTTTAAGTTTGATTATATACATTAAGATTTATCAGTTAATTGGTTTGAATTACTTATTGCAACAAAAAAATAACCGATTTATAGGTAAATTCTAGAAAAGGACATGACACGGTACTGACATTTAAGTGACATATTGCAAGTTTTCTTTGGACTGCAACTTATATTCTATAAGAAAAGTGATGAAATATGTTCATGATGATCGTATTGATACAAAAACTTCATTAATAGATTTATAATGTATGATCAGGAGAGCAAACAATAGGGGGAAAGTGGCATGAAACAGCCAAGTTTTGAAACAGCCATTATCAATTACGCGGTAGTTTTCATACAAATCGTTCATGTATTATTATTTTAAGATAGCAACACTAGCCAGATATCCCCCACAAAAATTTGACCGTTCACCGTCAATAAGCGGCGCCGATACGACGTATTGAAGATTTTGTCGTCAAAAAGTAAGGTTTTGAGTTCAGTTTATTTGTTTTCTAACGCCTATACGTACAAAACTAATAATAATATGATTACACTATAATTTTATAGATATATTAGGCCTTCTAATAACGTATATATTTTGTAGACTAATCTTTGATTTCATAGTAATTTTAGAGATTTTGTTTCTTGAGAGAATATGTTTTGAAATAGCCGGACTGCAGTGTAATGAAAAAGCCACCTTTTAATTGCATAAAATGCAATAATAATTGTAGTAACAGCAATCAAGAGTGGTACCGATGCAAAATTGTAATGGTTGGGCATATAAATCCTGTGGCGTAAAAGGAAAATTGCATTATTTTTGCTAAAAACGTTTTTAAGTTTTTGCAATGATTGATCTCAAACGTCAAATTTTTTGACATTTTCTTAGATTTATGTAAGTAAATATTTTATCGAGAGTTTGCGTTATTTAAAACGTTTTATTATTATATAAGATCTAAAATTATAGCTTAAGTTTATTATTAAATAATATCTTCGTTAATGTGCAGTTTTAATCTTGTAATAAGAACATGGCTTTTTCAAAAATTAGGTTGGCTGTTTCAATACCTATAGGTTATGAAAAAGCCAAATTTTATTTTTTTTTATAAATGATTAGAAGTCGAAAAATATCGTTAATTTTGAAAAAAGTTTTATGACATTACGTACATAAATGCATGAACAATTACAGATTAAAAAAAAAATTGATTTATTTATGTCCTTGCATATTATTTATCCCTTTTTTTTAAACTGGCTGTTTCATGCCACTTTCCCCCTATAGGACACAAAAAATCACAATTAGAATGGAACCACCCATGTGCACTTTCAAGCGAAAACTTTTTCCCAATAGAAAATCTGGATTTGAAGGATTTGTTATTAATATAATCGAATCCAATGAACACGAAGATGTGCGCATTCGAGCGAAAAGTGGCACATTTCCGAGCGAGGGAGGCAAATGAAGCGCGACGCGGAGCGGCGCGCTTCATTTTCCCGAGATCGGAATGTGCCACTTTGAGCTCGAATGTGCACACTCCACTTTCCGCCACGATTAACAATGATCAATTTACTTTAAAAAAATTCAAGTAATTCTGAAACCGTAGTTGCGTTCTCAAAATGTCTCATTTGGGCTTCGCTTATTTTTCATAATTTTTGACTTTTTTCATTTTCATTTAACCGAACTTTCGATCATCCGAACGAGCTGCGACAATAGTTAGGCCGGATAACCGAGCTTCCACTGTAGACATAAAAAACGCACGTAAAAACGTTCGCCCAAAATATATTACCTACTTATTTGTTATTCCAATCTTTTATTGCTAACGATTCTTTAGTTGCAAATGCAGGAAATTGCATTCCGCGCAATTTTATTGGCAACTCCGATCTAAATCGTGACGAATTCTCTTCGCCTAATTGGCAGTAACAATTTCCTTTTTATTTTTACGGAATCTTTTATGGCGCCCCGTCCTTCGGATATTGTAGGAAATAAGAAAACTTTATTTGTTTTTCTTAATTGGTTGATCTCTCTTCGAGGAAAGCAAATGTATGCCTCCGCATTTCGTCTTCCGATGTTATAAATCTAATTTTTTTTAGAGGCGAATCTATTATCGTCTTCCTAGGACAGTTTGGGAAGTTGTTTCGCATAAAGAAGTCGGCAATTTGATTACGTGTAATGATCGTCTGTCGGTTGAAAACTTTTTTTTTGATGTTTGCGCAAAACTTTTAGCGTCCATAACACATTATAAATTATTTTCCGAGAATGGCTTTGTAAAACTGATTTGGAGGCCCCTTTGAAGTTCGTGAATTTGTAGGTCGGAAAGTTGCCTCTCGTTTCATGTTCAACACACACCCATATTGGAAATATCAAAGAATAACCTTAAAAAAAGCAATAAGGCAGAAGAAATCAGTGTGTTTGTAAATCGCCTTTGAATTTTCGCCATTATGGGTCGACTATAAAGACGAATTGAATTGCGTACAGTAGAAGTGAGCATTTAATGGTCGGCAAATAATAGGCACAATATTTACCTACTATTCGTTTTCGTAATTGCGATTAGAACTAAATTTGTTAGAACAATTATGTATCATTTTTCTTATTTAAAAATAATCGATTTCTAAATAACATAAACAGATAAATATTAAAGTTGATGAAAAACTGTGTTTAATAAGTGTTTTTATTAAGTACTTACGAGGTCTGTTCAGAAAATAACCAAATATTTTGAAATACGCGCCAACGCAGATATTTAGTAATACGCAATTGCTAACGGTTGACAGCGGTTGCGCATAACCTCTTTTATAACCACATGTTTTTGGAGGGGGGTGAAACTCGCATTGGGAAGCGAGCTAGACTCCATTTTCTGTTTCCCAGGAGATGTAGGTGCGCATATACAAATTTAGCAAGCTTTTGAACCATTTTGAAAATTTCTACTATTCGGTTAGTTTCTTGAAACATCAGCTGTTTGGAGAAAAGTAAACATATTATATTAATTATTATTTAAAATATACATATTATATGTTTATTTTAATTGTAAGCAATGTAAAATTTTTTGACATTGTATTATAATGTATTAGTTATGCATATTTTATATTTTATTTTTAATATTTAAATGTGACCTGTTATATTTTCGATACTTGTAAATATTTATTGTTCTTAGTTTTTATTTTTACTTAGTATTGTTTATTTTTAATTATGGTAATATTTTATTTGATTTCAATAGCTGTTTTATATGTTCTTTCTTGTCTATTTCTGTTTTTTGTTAATTGTAAAATATTTGTTTCATAGGGGTAAACAGTACAGTTGTTGGCCAGTCGACAATGATTGGCCATATTTAAAAATTTATTTAATAATAAATCTATATTTCCTAATATATATTTTCTAATAAATGGTTCGTTTTTTTTGCTAATTTACTATATCTTATTTTAATAAGAAAATATTGGCCGATCACTGTAAATTTACTAGTCAATTACTATATTTATATGGCCAATAACTATGTTGTTTAATAAAAGGGCCAATCACTGTACTGTTTACCCCTATTTAAATTTTATTTATTACTAGCGACCCGCCCCGGCTTCGCACGGGTGGCAAAAACGTTTCCGTGGAAAATTATTTTGTTCTATCGTCAATAGTTTTCGCAGCCTACGCGATGTAAGGAATTTTATGAGTAATTTTTTTACACCTTGGGTTACATTATTCGAGATTTCATACGGAACCCTAAACTTTTTGAAAATCCAATATAGCCTATGTTACTCACGAAGAATGTAGCTTTCTAATGGTGAAAGAATTTTTAAAATCGGCCCAGTAGTTTCTGAGCCTATTCATTACAAACAAACTTACAAATCTTTCCTCTTTATAATATTAGTATAGATAATATTATTATCGATATTATTTTTAATATGTATATTGTATATTATTATAGTTGATGTGATTATCGGGTTGTGGAACATTTCTGCGAATGCGCATTGTAATTTTTTGCTCATTTCAATACTGCTCATGTGTGGGCGCCATTTTTTGAGAACGAGTTTCTGCGCATGTGTTGGAAAGAGAAGGGATGTATACATTTGTAAGAAATAAAACATTAAAATATAAAAATGCATAGACGTAAGTAATTCTAAGATGAGGCATGATAACAAAGTATCGTACCGTAAAAAAGTTAGCTTTTAAAACTGTGTAAATAAAAAAAGGTACCTTTAAACAATCCCATACAATAAAATAAAATTTTAAAAAACTTTTTTCTTTAGATTCAAGAATATCATTCCCGAGCATTTAACTTTTTGCATACGTATTTTATAAATTACTTAAACACATTATAATTTATTTCAAATACCTAAGTATGGCACGAAAAAATGAAACCGATGTATTTTATGGACTAGGAAATAACGTTAGATAATGATGCGAATTAGTTTCGAGATTGAAAGGATTGCGTGTGTTAAACGAATTACCTTGGACATCAATACATCCCAGCTGTTTTCTCATCGAATTTGTGTTTATCTGACACATATAGCAGCCACGATCGGATTCTTTTAATTGTCGAATGCGGAGCTGCCAAATTCGATAATTATCTTCATGGGTAACCGAAATTCGAGGATTGTGCGTTATAACACGTGTGTGAAGACTTAATATTGTTTGATCATCCGCTTTCATCCATCCAACCTGCAACAGACGATTTATTATTGTTATTTTTGTTATTAATTATATAATTTTAATAGTAAAAGAAAAACGTCCAGTGAATGACCGTTTTGTTGCATCGGGAGCTATTTTGATATAAAAAAATAGAAAACAAACTGAACCCAAAACAAACGTTAATTATAAAGAATATAAAATGAGAATTTGAGTGAATGACCACTTTTATCTAAAGAATGACCGGGTATAGCTTGGTGAATGACCGATTAAAATGAATAATTCATAAAATTTTCTAAAATTTATTTTAAATACTAGGTAATAAGTAATTAAAAAATCTGTGTGTAAAATAAGTTAAATTTTTAACATTTTATTCAAATTGCCATGTTTTTTAACAAATTTTTCTTTTAAATTTATTTTCATGAACATCATAATTTGTTAAATATAAAGATTTTGCCGCTTTTTTTTTCATTTGTAGCTCAGTCTTGATTTTCCTTTTTTTTTTTTGATATCTAATCGAATATTTTCTTTATTAGCTTCTATTTTCTTTTTTTATACCATCTGTTATAAAAAATATTCACAATCAAATAATTGTGAATGGAACAATTGCAAAAGGCTTGATTACGACACTAAAAAATATTTTCATTGAGTTTAAAAATTTGAGAAGTTGTTTAACTCTTCTAAAAGTTTGCTTCGTTCATTTACAGGTGCAAACCGACGTATAATTTAACATCCGAACAGTTTTGATTTGCGAACTAATTTCTAAAGCTTTTGAAGTAATCCAGTTGGTAGGCATTCACGATAACAAGTTCAACTTGTAAGTGTAGATCAGTTTTCCACAAATTTCCATTGAAAATTTGCCCTCGCCTCAAATTCCTGTTTGCGTTAGAAAAGCGTTTACGAATGAAATTTTTAGCGTTATTCTTACCCACTTCCAATTAATACGAAACACTTTTGCTTCGAGTGTACAATTAATATTTTGATGTAGTGCATAATGTTTTGCAAATTGATGAAACATATAAAACGGCTTTGATGGTTAATTTGATATAAAATAAAGTTTTCCGTGCGTAAATATTAAATTTATTAAAGCGGCGAACTGTAAATATTGAAAAGAAGACCGCTTTGATTTTTAAACGCAGTAAAATGACGGAGTTTTTGCATGTTTATGTTTTTATTTGTTTTTTTTTTAGATTCATAAAGGCGTATGGGGTATTCGAATTTTATTTAAATTTTTATTCAAATGCCGAATCTTCATGTACGATCTGTTTCACGATATGTACTAATCTAATCACAATTGATACATTCTTAATCGTAGAACAAGTTATTGAAATTATTCGAATTATTGCGAACATAGTAAAGCAATTAAGATTTAATTAACAAGATTTCAATCGCATTATCTATCTCCGAATAGTCAATTTTGAAAGTTTAGGCAAGTGCCTAAACTTTAGGTAAATCAATCTGATTAAAAGTTAGGCAACTAATGGCACTTTAATAAAGTTGCCAGAAAAATTGTTTTAAAAGTGGATTTTGTATGGCACGCAATTTATTTAAAAGACATAACTTTCTAAACTTAGAATACGATAGTTAAGTATACTCGGTGTTTGTTTTAATTACTACTACCTAATTGGAATTAAGCTGCTTACTTTCTCGCAATAGCATTTACGATTTTTGCAAATAAAAATTAATTGAAGAACACCGTGTTTCAGTCTGGTAAATGTCTTCTTATTAATTTTATGAAAAACAAAAATATCGTAGATTAAATAATAATTGAGATATTTTACGGAAAATTAGTATTTGTATGATTTTCCTGTCAAACACATGCATGTCTTGTATTAGAACTAAAAACTAGACAATTTAATGAAAATTGTTAAATATATTGATTTTATATTTTATAATTGTTCAAAAGAAAGTTGTGTAATATATTTGTATACATTCAATATGTATATATCCATTAATAAATCCTTGTTCACCTAATACTTTGTTGTAGTTATTTGACTAATAAACGGCTTACTTGTATCCTTAGAAAAATTGTGATCATTTATATTAAGTACTTTTTCTTTACTGCTTCCACAATGTTTCATTTATCTATTCTTTGTATTATTTGCAATTGCAACGACTTTGCTAGAGTTCGAACTAGGGTTGTGAATATTAACAGTCGGTCACTTATTTTAACAACAATTAAAATTTATTTAACAAAAAAATTAACAAATAATTTACAACAATGACTAAAATACTAGGGGATTTACTTAATAATTTTTTTAACTTATTTACTAATTTACTTACAGGTTAATACACTACATTATTTTATTTACGCACAATTATTTATTTAATTTCATCGCGCGTGGGAGAACATCTTGAATTTCACCAAGAGCCAGCCGAGTAGAGAAGTGAACTGAAGTGATTATTACCGCAATCGGGCCCACTTATATGTGTATTTCGTTATCGATATCACAGCTTCTAGAGTTGTCGATAGAATTGTCCGCTTTGAAGGATAGGCGCCGTTCAAAGTCTTGGACTCGCTATACGATAGATCTTTCTCGGCTGTTTGTACTGATTAATCTATTGCGTTTACTACAATATATTGTTTACTATTTTAGTTTGGATAAAGTAGAAGATCTCCACTCCACGCCAATGCTTCGAATCGGGTCTTTAATTTTAAGAAGCTTTATAATATCGTAACCTAAACTTTTTTAAATTTCTATACTTTTAGATATGAGATAAAACGTACAGTCTGTGACCATCTACAAGTGAATGACCGATGCGAGAAATAATGCAATTTTGGATTTCTCCTTTTTTATTTAATTACAAGAAACAAAAATAATAATGAAATGGATAATTAAATTTATATTACAGTTTGCTTGTTACTTGATTATTACTAAAATTTAATTAAAATTTATGAAATATGACGATTCTATAAATTATGTATTTTGACAATCGTATTCGTTTTTTGTTAATCACTTGGTTTATAATAATTTAATAAAGTAAATAATAATTTAAATTGAGTTTATATAGTTTTAACTTGATTAAACAATTAGTTATGATTAATTTTATGTGGGTCATTTACTGGTATGTTTTCTTGCAATAATAACCAGATAAATGACCGACTATTGTGAGATATTAATATTTTCATTGATATTACATAGGTATTGCAAAGTAACAAAATAAGAAGAAACAGAGAATAAAACAAAAAAAAGAATTAAGATGAAAAGACAAAAATTGATTAAAAGTCACAGAAAAAGAAAAGGAAATGCAGATTACAACTGAAAAAAATGAGACAAAATATTTATATTTAACAAATTACGTTGCTAGTCTTCGTCCCAAGTAAATGTTTAAAAAAAATTAGTTAAAAAAACATGGTAATTTGAAATAAAAGGTTAAATATTAAATTTATTTTATACACATATTCTCTAAGTATGTACCTTTCATATATATTTATTATAAAATATTTACACTTTTTAGATTGCTATTTGGAACATGGATACATATAAATATATGTAACTTTCACTAAAATATATCTATACAGGGTGTCAGACGAATAAGTACTGAAACTTAAGCGGGTGATACCTGACACCAATCTAAAGTGTAAAAGTATATATGCAATAGGGTGGCGCAAAAAACCGACTATTTTTTTTTTTTTGAATCTCGATTGAAAAAATGTTAGTTTTTGATGTTTTAAGAGCAACCTTCAAAATACAGCTCAAAAAAAAATTTTTAAAACGTCACTCAAATTTTTTTAAAATTTCAAAAACCGTCAAATATCGAACTTTTTTTTCAAAAACTTTGTTTTGTTTGTCCTTAAAATTATACTGTAACGAGAAAAAAAATTAAAAAAAAATACAATTTTTGAAGGATTTTGAAATTTTAAAAAATTTTGAGCGACCTCTTAATTTTTTTTTTAAGCTGTTCTTTGGAGGTAGCTCTTAAAACATTAAAAACTAACATTTTTTCACTCGAGACTCAAAAAAAATAGTCGGTTTTTTTGCGTCACCCTAATATACAATATGTGCTAAATTGGATTTTAATTTTTTGTTAAATGGCAACACATCTTAAATAGGCTTTAAGAAAAATGTAATTCATTAAAATAACTACGATTCTATTTTATGAAAAAAGTATGGGAACCTACTAACGATAAATTCCGACTATTTTTGGTTATGCAGAAAAAGAAAATCAAATGACAAAAAATAGTAATTTGTAAACAGATCATCATTTTGAATACGAATTTTCTAATTTAGTTGGCAACGCAATTTTTTTTAAATTTGATCGTACAATCTGTTTTTTAGTAGTAGATATTGCTTTTATACGAGATAACGAAGCTCTCCTATTTATGCAAAAAAATTCGTACAAATTTTAAAAAATCGATAGACAATTTAGATTATTTAAAACAACCGTTTTTCCAATTGGATATTTCTTTAGCAAAAGTTTGATTAAAGTGGACGGCAATCTGGTTAAGCGTTCGATCATTATTAGCGAGGCATATCGACTCGACTAGAAATTGTTCTTAACTAACCCCAAGTAAAGTAAGTTTCATCACTTGTCCCTCGACAGAATTATCTTTGTTGTTGTACACGCATTTAATTTCCGACAACTTTGATAGAATTACCAACGGTATTCGCTTGAGAATTTCCCATTTTGGAATATGAGATGATTTTGATTAATCGATAGTTTCGTGTGACATAATTACTGAGGGTTCGTGTTGCAACCACAATCATAATAAAACCAAAAAGGCGGATTAAACACCTTTTCAACACTTAAAAATATAAAAAAAAAGATCAGATCTTTGATAGAAGAACTTATTAAAAAGATTTAAGCAAAAATTAAATTACTAAAGAGATAAAAATACATTTATATAAAAAAACAAGACGAAGGAAATTACGCAAAAAATTACAACGGGCTTTGATGTTTTATAGCCGTCCTTTCTAAAGGCTAAAAAAATGTAAAAAAGGGATTCCATTAAAAAAACAACATAAAACCAAACAATGCATTAGCTTTTTATGTGTTTTAATAACTGATGAACAAAAATGCTAGTGCACTATAAAATTAGAAATTGCAAACTATAAAACTAATTCTGCGAGATTTTTCGATTTTAGAAATGTCCGAAGGAATTTTCTTATTTTACCTTGTAATGACCGAGATCGTTAACGGTGCATGTTAGGACGGCTTCTCTTCCGACTGCTGCGGTTACATTTTGTATAGGGCTTCTGAAATCAGGTGCTGTGTCTAATAAGGAAATCGAAATAGGTGTCGTATCTGGAGCCACAACATCAACTGTAACAAAACAGATTTTGTAAGTTACCCAATTTTGATTAAGACGTCTGATTATTAAATTTATACAGTCAAATATTGAAATGATGCGGAAGCTTGTAAACTTTAATGTAATTTTATGACATACCTAGTGCTTAGACTATTCCTGACGACTTAAAAAAAAATTATCAGCACAAAATAAACGATTGACAACAATAATTTATAAATAAATAAAAATATGTATACCGGGTGTTTCGTTTAAAGTGCCACAAACTTATAATTCCTAAAATAATAAAAATTCTCAAAAAAGTACAAGTTTTAATTTATAGAATCTCTTCTATTTAAGATAAGAAAGTTGTCACCATTTCTTGTTAAACCAGAAGTGGAACAAAATTTATATTTATGGCACTGCATAGATCCAATAAATTGAAAACACTTTTATACCTACTTGTATTTTTAAAATTTTATTAGTTTAAGAGTTATAAGCTCGTGGCGCTTTAAATGAAACACCCGGTATATACATTGTATATATGTATACATTGGTTCCTCGAAAAAGGCTGTAACGATTTGAATGGAATTTTGTATTTAGATAATTTTTTACTTTCCAAGTTTAACTAGATAAGTGTTATACCTCAGAAAATGCGTTTTACGCAAAAAAAAATTCTAGCGCCATCTCTGAATATTGAGGTACCGGTAAGCTGATATATTCATGCAACAGATGGCACTACATTCATATATAAATATTTCTGTATCCGGGCGACCGAAAGCTATCACGTTCCTACGACAAAGTCAACACACGCCGAGCAAAGCTCGGTCGCCCAGAGATTTATTAAGTAAATATAATCTGCTCATTTTAAACACGTTGAAGATGAAACATGAAAACGCACATATCAAGAAGAATCGGGTACTATCAATAATGTCACGTTATGAGTTTTTCCTAGTGCTAACAACTTTTAAAAAACCATTGAATGTGAAGTTATCTTATCCTAATATGAGTGAAATTTTCTATACAGGGTGTACCACATATAGTTACTGGAAGTTAACCGGGTGATACCTTTTAGACAAAGCTATCATTCCAAGTAACACTCCATGAAAAAATCAACAAAATCCAAATCGATAACGGTCTGAAACAAACGGATACAATGTCTTCTAAACTTTTCACTTTGTCATTAGAAGACGTATTTAAAGAGCCGAGAAAAAATAAATCAAAATAGGAGGCGAATATCTAAGTCATCTGCGTTTTGTGGACTATGTGGTTCTGAAGTATAAGAAATATTGAAAGAGCTGTATCAACAATACAAAAAATTAAAAAAAATGAAGATATAAGAATACAAATTGACAACTTTCAAATAAGTAAAACCAAATCATACGTATACTTAAATGCCTAATTGCTTTAAAATTTTTGGTTCTGGTTCTTGCATTTTCCACTATTAAAAATGCGAAAAGATGGGACATGTTATACATACATGTTGTTGATATGGGCCAAAGTGAACTTCTAGAATAATAAAGAAAATATCTTATTTAAATTTGGCCATAAACATCAAATTATTTTTTTTTAGTAGATGTACCTCTACGAAAAAATCTGTTAAAATTGTAGCAGGAAAAATTTTTAATCCTTAAATGGGCCATATTACCCTCATGTACCTTACATTTAAAAGCAGATATAAAGAAAAAAGTACAAAAATATCCCACTTCAAATCAATAAGATTTAAAGCGGGCATTAAAAGAGGAATGGTCAAAAATAGACTACAAAACATTTCAAAATTTGGTGGTTTTTGTGCCTCAAAAATTATAGTGTTTTAAGAAATAAAGGATTTGCAACATCATATTAATTTTTCAATGTTTTTTGTTTTCATTTATAATTAGTTGTCTGAATTCTTTTGTACCTTTCGTTTTCTAAATTGTTAAGGTTTATAAGTTTATAAGGTCTTAGGTTTTAGTTGAAACAAATTTATATTTAAAATTTTATACTTTATCGTTTCTCTTGTTTGTAAATTTTTAAAACAATTTATAATGTATTTTTAAGCTCTAAATACATTATAATTCCAAATTATTTTGCTATTTGACTATAGTTGCCGTTGACACAATTTGAATTTATAGCATGCAGCCTTCTAGTTTTATTTAATTAATAACATATGAAAAGACCAACATTTCATGGTCACTCATGAAAAGATTTATTCGCTCGGAGAAAATCGTTTACAGTTAATCGTCAAAAGGAACGAACAGTAGAAGTTATATTGTACACGAATAATGGCAAGATTAAGACTTTGTAAAGAATCTAGTGTGCTCTTAAACAAAACGCAAATTCCTGAAGATAAGTTACACTTAAGAATCAATAAGATCTGTTGTTATTTAGATAATCGCGATTGTATTTGTCAGTTCTTGTAGTTGACATCAAAGCATTATTAATTGTAAATTCTTGGAATCCTCAGCATTGAACAATATTTCACAACAAAGTCTAAAATAGGAATTCAACGATTATTTTGATACAACTTCAACATTAATCAAAATAATGCAGTGCTAAATGATTGGAAAAGTTATATTTTTGAATGTCTGCCGGTAAAATAGATCTTTACATTGTTAATAAATAATAAGCAAAATTTACTCAAATATAAAACAGATTTTAGATTAGATGTCCCACTAAACTTTTTTTTAACTTTAAAAACCCCAATTTTTAGAAAGTGAAGCATCAAATCCTACCTTAAACATGACAGTTCTTATTGAAGAACAAAAATATGGCTGTGTATAGTACGTCGGAGCACACAAAAACTCCGGAAAATATGCGAAGTAAACTTAAAATTTGTAACGGTAAAATCCACATCCAATCAGGACAAAAAAATTGATAAACTGTTAAAAGCATTTGGTGTGCCCAAATTACACGGTTTTTGTATTTTTAAATTGTTGCCAAATATTTGAAAATTTCAACATAACCGTGAGCACGACAATTTGGAGGTTCTTTGGAAGTCTCTCGACCATCATTGAATATTGGTATCGTTAAAAATGAGAATTATTTCGCTCTTTCTGGCAGCCCTGATACTGATATCCAGACACAAATATAAGCGCAACCGACTTCCGTAATAGGCAGTCAAAGACTAAGTTTAGTTTCGTACCGTTCAGTGCTCTCTCTAGCCAGCTGGTTTTCGGTGAAACTCAAGGTAATCTACGACGCGCAGTGATTTAAATAAATTTTAAAAATAAATATACATTGTAAATTAATACGAGTGTAAATCAATTAGTTTAGTGCATTAGAATTGTAAGTAAAATAAATAATTAACATAAAATGAGGTCTAGGAGACGTCAATCGTTTAGGGTGTCATTGTAGATTTTGACGTCTCTAAGACGTCAAGAACTGTATTCAATTTTATGTTCCGAAAAAGGTTTCTTTTCAACAATAATTTTGTTAAAAGACACAAAATTGGCGATTTGGGAATTTTGTTATTAATATAATTCTGTAATATTTAATTGCGAATTGTCCAGAGAGTAAATGAATTCTTGTAAAGTGTGCTTAAAGCCGAGTGTGCGCATTCGAGCTCAAAGTGGCACATTTCCGATCTCGGGAAAATGAAGCGCGCCGCTCCGCGTCGCGCTTCATTTGCTTCCCTCGCTCGAAAATGTGCCACTTTTCGCTCGAACGCGCACATCTTCGTATTTATTCAATTTGATTAAATTACTTTTTGGATTTAAAAAGGAAATAGAAATGTATTCAAATAAAACGACATATGCGCAGTAACATATAGTTTGATAACCACTGGTCTAGCTATACACAAGCGCAACATAGCGCGTTGTTATATTTAATTTAGTTGTGCCAAAGAAGTATTACTTCTAACGTGCGTACATAAGTACATGCACCGGTTTTTTTTTACATAGAATGAAATTTAGTTTTAAACATTTAGCAAAATTATTAGAGTAAACTCGAAGAATAATTTATTTTAAGTTTATAGACAACTCAAATTAAATAAATTAATAACTTGGAAAACTTTAAAATATATTTAAGAACTTTAAAAAAATTTTAATTATCAATTTTTTTTGTATAACACAAATTGAATAAAACACAACTTTATTCGGTAAATTTAAAAGGAAATTTTGATGAAAAAATTATTATGTATTTTCAGAAAACTCAAATAGAGTAAATACAGAATTTGTGGTTTTTCAAAAAACTTTGAAAAACACTAATTTACTCAAATAAAATTAATATCGGAGAAAACTCAATAAATAAATTATCTTAATTGTTCAGAAATATTAAATTTATCAAATTAAATACAGTCAAACCTCGATAGGTCGAAGTTGAAGAGAAACTAAAAATAATTGGCGCTATCAAAAATTCGAGCTATCGATATAAAATATTTTTTAGTTTATGTGTTTAAATTTACTTATTGTTTTTTTTTTCTTAATAATTTCCTAGTGATTTCTTGCTAAAACCTAAATCTTGTGTCTTGAACAAGTTGTAATTAGGCTTCATTTATGGAATAATTCAATTTTTAAATATAAAAAAATATTTATATGTTATATATTATATGCATCAAAATTTTAGAAAGAGTTAGGTGGGGAATGTTAAAAAAAGATTGGGAAACACTGCTCTACATATTTCAAAACTATTAATTGTTTATTTTATGTTATTTATGTATGCTCATAACAGTTAAGTTGAGCCAAATTAATAGTTTTTTTCGGACTCATCAAACTTGTTTTTTTTTGTATGTCAAGGGGTTAAGCAAATGTACTAGTATTTAAGTTATTGTTTTAGGCAAATTTGTTTATTATTTTGTTAAATAAATTGTAATTGCTATTAAAATAAGTGACCGACTGTTAATATTTGCAATGCTAGTTCGAACCTTAATAAAACGTTACAGTATTACAGTATTACAACAATACAATAAAGAGATACATAACATTAACCATGTGCGATTTGCCTTCAGTGATAACAATAGTGATATAACAATTTAAAAAAAAACTGCATTTTTTTGTTCATAAAAACTGAGATAATTGTGAATGATTTAAGTAAGTTTTTTAATGACTTAAATGATGTTTTCAACACACTTTTTTTGTTTTTTGTTCGATTTTTATTAAAACAATATTTTCTAAAAGACTAATTTAAAAAAAGTGTCTTGTTATTTTTTTCTAATTTTACAGCTCTCGTCTGACGCACGGTTCCACGACACTTTAAAAACAATAAAATTCGAGCTTTTAACTTAATTGTGTACAGAAATAGCGGTGTAATAAATTTTCGTGTAATGTGGTGTGCCTTTAGCAATTTACTTGTCTTTTAGATACCTCTTCTCTAACGCAAACGTTTTATATAGTTTCAAAATAACTCTAATTCATTTATGTAATTACAAAAGTTAAAAACATGAAAGTAAACTAATTATGTGTCAATTTCGTGGCCGGTTCTGTTAACCAAATTGTTTCTCTTCATTTAAAAAACGTTCACATTTCATTGTTCGTAATTACAACAAAGTCCTTTAAAGAAAATAACTCAAGTTGTTAAAATTGTGTTAAAATACAAAAAACCACCATTATAATTTTAATCTTAATAAAAAAATTTTAAAAAAAAATAAATTTTTTACAAAATATTTAACATTTTTATAAATTTTATTTTTATATAAAATCTAAAATTAAAATTTTTGAAAGAAATAACCGAAAACATAACGGAAGAAAAATTTATTATCGAATCACTATGGAATGAATCTACTAAACAACTGTATCAATCAAGAATAAGAAAACATATAGAAACAAACCCTACAACAAACGAAGAAACAGTAGAAGAAAGCTGGAAAAAGCTCAGTACAAATATTGAAAAAGCTGCCAATGAAGCAATAGGGAAAAGAAAAACCACTAAGAAAGTTAGCACAAAGATACCGTGGTTTTGTAAGGAAGTGAAACAGAAATGCCAAGAGAAAAAGAGCCTATCTCAAATACAAATCAATAAATACATCAGAAGCGTACGAAGAATACAAAAGAATTAGAAACGAAACAAAATTACTAGTAATTAAACTAAAGAGTGAATATTGGGAAAGATTTTCCAAAAATATGGAGAGCGACTTCTATGGTCTACAGAAACAGATGTGGAGACTAATTCGAAGTCAGCGAAAAGAAATAACAGAACTAGTAGAATCCAATAAGATAGATGAAAAAACATGGGTAAAATATCTAACTGAACTATTTAAGGCAGATATAAATACTGACGATGAAAATGCTCCAACTATAATGGTAGAAGATGAAACAAGCGTCAGTTACTTAGAGGTGGAAAAGGCAATCAGACAACTTAAAAATAGAAAGTCACCAGGTCTGGACCAAATACCAAATGAACTACTGAAGTATGGAGGGGACAGATTAACAAAAGAAATAACATCACTTATTAGAAAGATAATTTTAATACACAGAATACCCGATAGCTGGAGAACGAGCATTATGATTTTATTATTCAAAAAAGGAGACAAGATGAAACCGGAAAATTATAGAGGCATTAACCTACTTAACACAATGCTTAAACTAACTACTAAAGTAATAACAAACCTTATCAACTCACGTATTACCCTCTCTGAAGAACAGCAAGGGTTCAGAACGGGCAGATCGTGTACTGACGCCGTATTCATAATCCGACAAATCGTTGAAAAATCCGTAGAATATAATAGGCCAGCATATATGTGCTTTATAGATCTGCAAAAAGCATTTGACCGTATACAAGTACAAGACGTAATACACCTACTATATAATCGAGGAATCCCCCTTAACATCATTAAAACCATCGAGAACATTTACAAAAACAACAAAATTCAGGCCAAAGTGAATGGCAAATTAACAACTCAAATAACGGTGAATAATGGAATAAGACAAGGTGACTCTCTAAGTCCTTTACTTTTTAACATCGTAATGGACGAACTAATTAAAGAAGTTAAAAAAGGAAAGGGGTATAAACTTAGAGATTCTGAAATTACTGTATTATGCTATGCTGATGATGCTGTCTTGGTCGCAGAACGTGAAGACGAATTACAAAGGTTACTAAACATCTTTAATATAACTGGCAAAAAGTTTAACATGATAATATCCTCAGAAAAAACAAAATGTATGACCACCTCGGCAGAACCTATTAGATGTAAGTTAGAAGTAGATGGAAAAGTTATTCAACAGGAAATGAAATTTATGTACCTTGGCATAGAACTATCTGCAAATGCAAGCATTGACAAAGAAGTAAAACGACAAATAACTAAGGCCAATAAAGTAGCAGGAAGTTTAAATGATACAATTTGGCGTAACAAACATCTACAACAACAAACAAAGGCAAGGATATACAAAGCCACAGTGAGACCAATTATGACCTATATGGCGGAAACGCGGCCCACGACAACTAATACATGCCGTTTACTGGAAACAGCGGAAATGAAAACCCTAAGAAAGATTGCTGGTAAAACATTAATGGATAGAGAGAGAAGTGAAAATATAAGGAGCGCCTGCAATGTAGACAATATCAATAAATGGATCCATGGAAGAAAGCAAGACTGGAATGACCATATCAGCCGAATGACCGACAACAGGATCGTTAAGATTGTCAGAGATAAGTCGCCAGTAGGAAAACGAAGTGTGGGAAGACCGAGGAAGAGATGGTGTGACAGCCTCAACGTAGAACAATAGAAAGGCCCAACCGAAGAAGGAACAGGCATTAGCCTACAATAGAAGAATGAAGAAGATGAAGAAGAAATTAAATAAATTAATAACTTGAAAAATTCTTAAAATATATTTAAGAACTTTAAAAAATTTTTAATTATCAATTTTTTTTGTATAACACAAAATGAATAAAACACAACTTTATTCGGTAAATTTAAAAGGAAATTTTGATGAAAAAATTATTATGTATTTTCAGAAAACTCAAATAGAGTAAATACAGAATTTGTGGTTTTTCAAAAAACTTTGAAGATCACTAATTTACTCAAATAAAATTAATATGGGAGAAAACTCAATAAATAAATTATCTTAATTGTTCAGAAATATTAAATTTATAAAATTAAATACAGTCAAACCTCGATAGGTCGAAGTTGAAGAGAAACTAAAAATAATTGGCGCTATCAAAAATTCGAGCTATCGATATAAAATATTTTTTAGTTTATGTTTTAAAATTTACTTATTGTTTTTTTTTTCTTAATAATTTCCTAGTGATTTCTTGCTAAAACCTAAATCTTGTGTCTTGAACAAGTTGTAATTAGGCTTCATTTATGGAATAATTCAATTTTTAAATATAAAAAAATATTTATATGTTATATATTATATGCATCAAAATTTTAGAAAGAGTTAGGTGGGGAATGTTAAAAAAAGATTGGGAAACACTGCTCTACATATTTCAAAATATTTTAAAACTATTAATTGTTTATTTTATGTTATTTATGTATGCTCATAACAGTTAAGTTGAGCCAAATTAATAGTTTTTTTCGGACTCATCAAACTTGTTTTTTTTGTATGTCAAGGGGTTAAGCAAATGTACTAGTATTTAAGTTATTGTTTTAGGCAAATTTGTTTATTATTTTGTTAAATAAATTGTAATTGCTATTAAAATAAGTGACCGACTGTTAATATTTGCAATGCTAGTTCGAACCTTAATAAAACGTTACAGTATTACAACAATACAATAAAGAGATACATAACATTAACCATGTGCGATCTGCCTTCAGTGATAACAATAATGATATAACAATTTAAAAAAAAAACTGCATTTTTTTTGTTCATAAAAACTGAGATAATTGTAAATGATTTAAGTAAGTTTTCTACTGACTTAAATGATGTTTTCAACACACTTTTTTTGTTTTTTGTTCGATTTTTATTAAAACAATATTTTCTAAAAGACTAATTTAAAAAAAGTGTCTTGTTATTTTTTTTTCTAATTTTACAAGCTCTCGTCTGACGCACGGTTCCACGACACTTTAAAAAACAATAAAATTCGAGCTTTTAACTTAATTGTGTACAGAAATAGCGGTGTAATAAATTTTCGTGTAATGTGGTGTGCCTTTAGCAATTTACTTGTCTTTTAGATACCTCTTCTCTAACGCAAACGTTTTATATAGTTTCAAAATAACTCTAATTCATTTATGTAATTACAAAAGTTAAAAACATGAAAGTAAACTAATTATGTGTCAATTTCGTGGCCGGTTCTGTTAACCAAATTGTTTCTCTTCACTTAAAAAACGTTCACATTTCATTGTTCGTAATTACAACAAAGTCCTTTAAAGAAAATAACTCAAGTTGTTAAAATTGTGTTAAAATACATAAAAACCACCATTATAATTTTTTAAATTCCTTTGAGAGAGTAATAATATTAAAATAAAAAATAGCATTACGTTTTGAATGAAACATAAAAAAAATGTTCAAACACATAATTGTTTTTTGCTAACCAACGTAAAATTATATATCTAATTTTACAAAGCCATAATATACATATTATGAGCTTTTTTCAATTAAAAGCTTTTTAGTCATGTGCTTAATTTTTTAATTATGAATGTTGAATAAACATAAGCATTCCTTGTAAATAATAATTTCAAATGACGAAGAGCAGTTTTTTTTTGTACAATTTTAATAAAAATATAAATGTTCCATGTCAAGACAAACGTACGATTGGTTCCAACCACTTTAATTAGCTTGAAAATAAATTTCTACTAAAATAACATTGTTAAAAATTAAGTATTTTGTCCGAAGTTCTGTGTAAAAAACCTTTTTTTTTTGTTAATCTCGTGCATATTTCTTAAACCGCAGACTCGATTTCGGCAAACTTCAGTGCAACATGGACCAAAAGTTACCCTTTCGCCCTAACTCAAAAATTTTAATGAAAAACCACAGGAGCTGATGGTCAGAAAACTTTAAAACGCCGCACTGTGCGTAATTTTTTAAAATTTTGTCATCAAACTTTTTTTGTTTGATTTATTAACTATTTATTAATAAGTATAAAGGATGTTATGTATAATAGCATTCGTATACAATATTCGCATTTTTGTGAATAATAGGACATTTCAAAAAAGTACAATTTTGTTATTTACAATCTACTTTTATACAATTTGGAATCCAATTTTAGGAATACTATATGAAATAATAGTTCAGAAAATTCTTATCCGTCCAGTGTAAATTTTTGTAAAACTAGAATGTCCTAGATTTATATTATTTTTCAAACGTTAATCTTCTTTGCCAACGGATTATTACTTAACATTTTACATGTTAAGCATTCTTTCTTTTTAATTAATTTTTTTTCAATCTTTATATTGACCGAAAGCAAGCAAAGAAGATAGCAAAGACACATACGAGGTCCGCTCGAAAATAACCGAATTACATGCCAACGAATAAATTTACTAGTTATATGCGGTTGGCACCACTGCTTGCACTTAACCTCCTTTGTATCCACATAGTTTTGTATTGTTGATATTTTGTTTAGTTTTCGTAAAATTGTTTTTAAGTGTTTATGCAATTTTCTAGAGCAATGATGAAACGTAAAATTTTTCGTGAAAATGGAGAAAATTATTACAGAAAAGTTTCATCTTTTGAAACAAGCTTATGGAGATGATATTCTGGCTCGTACGCAATGTTACCAATGGTTTTTCCGATTTAAAAGTGGTCGCCCGTGAATTGAAGATAATCTTCGATCAGAAAGAAATTGCACTTCAACTGATGACTCCCACGTTGAAAAAATCAACGATGTGGGCCGTGCAAATCGCCAATTGATTGTCAGAGATTTCAACTGGGCCATGCCATGAAATGTTGACTAAAAAATTAATCATGCAGCGAGCTCTAGCAAAATTTGCTCCTCGTTTGATGACCGAACAACAGAGTGGACGTTTGTCCGCAACTTCTTCATCAAGTCAAAGACGATGAAACATTCGTGCAAAGGATGATAAAGAGAGACGAAAGCTGTGTCTACGGCTACAACATTGAGGGAAACCTTCGATCATCACAATGGATTGGCAAAGGATGCCCACGCCTTAACAAATCACGTCACTTTCGATCCAATGTCAAAGTGATGCTCGCTGTTTTTTTTACTTTAATGGAATTGTGGATTTTAAATTTTTGCTTCAATGTAAAACAGTGAACCGTCTGTATCATTAACGGCGTTGAGAAAGGGTTAAGTGAAAAAATCCGCTGAAAAAATGGTAAGGCAACTTATGGTTCTTGCACCATGGCAATACGTCAACACACTCAGCGTTGTCAATTCGCAGTTTCATTTAGAAATCAGATAAACGTCCTCCCTGCAATTTTGTCTTATTTCCGAAATTAAAATTAGTGTTGAAAGGACGCCGTTTTCAAAGTACTGATGACATCAAAGCAAATTCGTCATAGAGCTTAAAGCCATCACAAATGAAGCTATTCAGGACTGCTTCGCGAAATGGAATTACCGCAAGGAAAAGTGTGTCAATAGGGTAGTGGAGCACTTTGAAATGGACGAGGAGCAATAAACTGTAAAATTGATAATAAAGTTTCAAAAAACATAATTTGGTTATTTTCTGAACAGACATCATATAATAGAAAATTACCGTAATGTACAAAAAATAATTAAATAAATAAACAAATTTAGGAATTAAAGTTGTTTTTTGGATATGTCGTTTAACTTTCCGCATACTAGGTGACTAAATGTCACATGCCGTACTAGGTGGGGTTTGCCATACCCCGAAAATAAAATGAAAAAAAATTATTTGAATTAAAATAAAGCACAGATTACAAAAAAAATGAAAGGCCAATAAATATCGCGCGATAAAGGGTATCGACAGTGGTTAGCCATGCGGCCAATTACTATTCGAAGGTTAGAGTGACTATATGACAGTTATTGACACTATATTTTAAGTAACAGATAAGAGCAAAAGAAAGTAAACAATTTTGTTTAGGTTAAAATATGAATTTTATTTATATCATTAGCAAAATATTTAATATTTAATTTAAATAATTAAAAGTTAAAACCCATTTCACTTGCATTAATTTATTTATTTTGGGGATTATTTCCAGCATGACTGTAACTTAAATCAAACTTATAATAAAAAATTATTATAGTTCTTTTTGTTTCCTAAAATGTTTCGAATTTTGAGATACGAGGTTTTGACTTCGCAGCGACGATATGCCTTCTTAAATATTATAAAGTTAATTATTAAATTTATATATAAATTGTTTGTTTTTAAATAAGTACTTATACAAATTTATAATTATCTTTTGTTTAGTATGTGTGATAAATAAAATAATTTTTTTTTCTATTAAATGGTTCGTTTTTTTGCTAATTTACTATATCTTAGCTTAATTAGAAAATATTGGCCAATCACTGTAAATTCATTGGTCAATTAGGAAACCCGGGCAAAGTGAATACCTTAACCTATTTTTGGTTATAATTGTTTAGTTATAACTCGGGAAATTAAAATAAGTAGTTATAATCAGTCTTTATTTAACGGACTAACAGGATTATATAACAATTTTCCTTAAAAATAATTTAATTATGAATTATAAGCAAAGTTTACAAAAATGACAAACTATCCACTTTGCCCGAGACTCCGGGCAAAGTGGATATGGTACCAGGCCAAAGCAAATAACAGCAAAACTCTGCCAGAAACAAAACTAACAATCGAAATAAACGTTTTAAATTAAAATAACATATTAAAAATACCATTTTTCTGTTAGAAAACTAACTTTTGCAGTTATCACAAACAAAATTGTTACTGCCTTCAAAGTCTGAACGTTCTTCATGATACCCCTGAGTACCGTTGGCTGTCCATCTTCTGTAATGTACATTTCTCCACAAAAAATGCAGTTGACATCGTCGAATGTCTTTAAAGGTGTACTTATTAGTATTATAGAGCTTTGTCACTTCCGTTTACGTGTTGTTATTGGTTTATCAAGCTGAAAAATAGGTTTTAAAACTGAAGGATCATAGTAGGTCTTTGAACATCCAGGTAAATTTTCTTCATGATGATTGGGAACAGTGAATACTTTGCCCTATTCGCTTTGCCCGGTGGGCACATTTTTAAAGATATCCCAAGTCATTTAAAAACCATTACATCTAAGCTTGTGTTCTACACATAGTTGAAAGCTACATAATCATGCATTGGATCTTTCTTATAGCCAAGCACTTTTCATGAATACTATTATAGTTACAAACGAAACACTTACCTCTGAAAATTAATGTTTTTCGTGCAAAAACACACTTTGCCTACTCACGAACACCGCATAATGTAATCCCGCGTTAGGGTACTTGCGCCGCGCTGTGAGGCAACAAAAGAGCGGCTATCGGCCAACGAATATTTTGAGAATAATAAGAAGTATTCGCTTTGCCCGGGGTGTCCACTTTGGGCGGGTTTCCCCTACTATATTTATATGACCAATAACTATGTTTTTTGATAAACCAAATATTTTTATTTTTATTTTATATAAAACATTAAAAAAAAAAAAAAATTTTAACTCCGCTTGCAGCATTTCACTAGGTGGATTGAGTAGCTTAGTGAGTGCTGTTGCCGGTCCCAAGCCCGGATAAAGGAGGAGGGTTGAGGCATATGGGCCTGCCACCCTGTACTCGCAAAACTGTAAAAAACGCAAAAAATCCCAAAGCCAAGCTCGGAACTCGGACGGAAACTTGAAACGACAAAATATGCGCGAAAAGGTTATGAATTTTGGAACATGGAATATTCGTGGAATGAGAGGAAAACTGGAGGACATTGCTAAAGAACTAGAGCGAATGAAAGCAGATGTAGTGGTCCTAACAGAAACAAAGAGAAAGGGTAAAGGAATAGAAGAAGTAGGGAATTTTATACACATTTTCAGTGGAGTACCCAAATATGAACGCTCTCGCAGAGGGGTATCAATATTAATAAATAAAAAATATAAAAATAAAATATTACAATGGGAATCTGTAAATGAGAATATTGTAACTGTAAATATAAACCACAAAGGAAATAGACTAACTATAATCGGAGTGTACGGGCTAAGTGAAGACGCTCCCATTTTAGATAAAGATAATCATTTTACAACATTAAATGACGCTATAAGTTCCTTAGGAGACCAAAGAGAAATAATAATGATGGGTGATATGAACGGAAGAACCGGAAGAAAATTGAAAAATCATGTAGTCGGAAGTTTTGGAGAGGATACAGTAAATGACAATGGACAAAGGCTTATACAGTTGTGTGAGGACTATAAGTTAAAAATTTTGAATGGGTTCTTCAATCACAAAGACATCCACAAATATACTTGGCACCAGGATACACGACAACTCCGATCAATAATAGATTATATTATCATTAAACAAGAAACAAAGCTGACAGCTCAAGATACCAGAGTATTCAGGGGAAAAGAATGTGGTTCTGATCACTATTTGGTGAACGCAAAATAGCAATTCCAACCAACTACAATATAAAAGACAAACTGGGCAAACCCAGCGATACAGAGAAACAAATAAATGCAACAAAATATAAAATAGAGCTACTGGAACAAGAAAGCATACGAGAACTGTACAAGAAGAGATTAGAACAAAAACTTGATGAAGCCTACAAACCTGACAATACAGATGATCTTTACCAACATATTATAACAGCTATTACAGGAGCAGCAGAGGAAGCGTTAGGAAAAATGGAAACTGATAAAAAAAAAAAACAAAATAACATAACATGGAATGACGAACTGGAAAACCAGAAAGACCTTAAACAAAAATTATATAAAAACTGGATCTCGTCAAAGTCACAACAAGACAGAGAAAATTATAAGCGGGAGCTAGCAATATTTAAAAGAATGATCTTGGAAGAAAAGAACAGAAGTTGGGAATAGAAATGCTCAGAGATTGAAATGTATTTAGGAGGAACAAGATCATCTGAAGCGTGGAAATTTATAAAAACATTAAGAAATGAAAACACGCAAAGGACAACATTACCATTAATTAGCATAAAGGCATGGGAGGATCACTACAAAAAAGAATTAACAGAAGATAGACAAGAATACTTAGTACAATCACCAGTTCCATATCAAATAGAAGGCCAACCAATCACGGTGTCTACAAAATTAGTAGAAAAGGCAGTAAATAACATGAAAAACAAAAAAGCACCTGGGCCAGAAGGTATACCAGCCGAACTACTGAAATGCAATTCGAAAAATTAAACAAAATGCTAGCATATCTTTTCGAAAGGTATTTAAATGGAGATTGTGTCCCCGAAAACTGGAAAATAGGATGGATAACACCAATCCATAAAAAAGGACAAAAGAATAAATGCGAGAACTATAGATGCATAACTGTAACCAGTACATTTAGCCGAATATATGGGAAAATATTGAAGTATTTCATAGAAGAAGATTACAATACCTCGGAAATTGAACAGCAAGCAGGATTTAGAGCAGGTCGTTCCTGCATGGATAATATCTTCTGTATAACACAAATAATAGAAAAAAAACTGGCAACAGGCAGAGAAGTTCATTTGATGTTCGTAGATCTAACCAAAGCCTATGACAATGTACCCATCCGTAAACTATGGCAAATACTAGAAAAATCCACAATAAATAGTACTGTAATCCAGGCCATAAAACAATTGTACAGTAAATCAGTATCTAGAGTAAAATCGGCAACAAAATATCGAATACGTTTGAGGTGACGAAGGGCCTTAGGCAAGGTTGCTCGATATCACCAACTTTATTTAATATATACCTCAACTATACTCTACAACAATGGAGAAACAAATGCCGGGGAATGGGAATCCAACTAAATGATGACACAACTCTATACACACTTCACTTTGCAGACGACCAGGTGGTGGTGGCGCAGGATAGGGAGGATTTGGAGTATATGAGCAGGAAGCTATTAGACGAATACGATAAATGGGGATTAAAAGTCAACTTCAACAAGACCAACTACCTATGTGTCGGTGCACCGCCTGAAGACCTAATACTGAATGATGGAAAGAGAATTAAAGCATGTGAAGAATACACCTACCTGGGCACTAAAATAATTAACAGTGGAAGAACTGAGAAGGAAGTTGAATGCCGAATAGCAAAAGGAAGAAAAGTAATCGGATGCTTAAACTCTGTTTTATGGAGCAGACGCGTAACGAAAGAAAGAAAGAAACAAATATATAATTCAGTGTTTAGGAGCATAACGCTATACGGATGCGAAGCGTGGCAAATAAATAAAAATACAGAAAACAAATTACATGCATTAGAAATGGACTTCTGGCGGCGATCAACGGGGATATCACGCTTAGATAGAGTTAGAAACGAAAGAATAAAAGAGATCATGGACATCAAAAGTTCAATAACAGAAGACATCAAACAAAAACAATTATGTTGGTATGGACACGTACAAAGAATGGGAGAGGAAAGATTGCCGAAACAGGTTATACAGTGGTCACCAAGAGAAAACAGAAAGAGAGGAAGACCAAGGACTACGTGGATAAGTGGCATTGAAAAAGCCATGTCGGAAAGAAATCTAACACCTAACGACTGTAACGATAGAAGGCGATGGCAGATGGGAACCGCAGGGCGTAGAAGAACGCTATAAAGCGGATATATATATATATATATATATACATTAAATTTTTTATTCAAATTTTTATTTATATTGAAAAATATCGTTTTTTTACGGCTACTAGCACAATAAAAAATCATAAATACATTTTATAGAAGTATGAAATTTAATATTTTAATTGTTCAGTTTCTAAAAGGGCCAATCACTGTATTGTGTACCCCTATTTGCTAAATTAAATTAAAATTTTTAATTTGAAGGGGCGTACAATAAATTATACTATTGTAATAAACACGAGGATGTGCGCATTCGAGCGAAAAGTGGCACATTTCCGAGCGAGGGAGGCAAATGAAGCGCGACGCGGAGCGGCGCGCTTCATTTTCCCGAGATCGGAATGTGCCACTTTGAGCTCGAATGTGCACACTCGGTTTTAAGCATGATTCACAATAATTTAGGCCACTAAACTAGACGAAAAATCAGTTCAATAATCTTAATCGTTCCCTCTCACTCGCATCGACGAGATTATCGTATCTTTTCGCTCCCTTCCACTCATTGCTATGGTAAAAAACGTTTTTCAGATATAAAATCAATATTTACTTAAATAAAATTGCGATTTGAAAGAGTGAAGGATAAAGTAGGCAAATTTAATAAATACGAAAAGGGCCAATCACTGTACTGTGTACCCCTATTTGCTAAATTAAATTAAAATTTTTAATTTGAAGGAGCGTACAATAAATTATACTAATGTAATAAAGACGAGGATGTGCGCATTCGAGCGAAAAGTGGCACATTTCCGAGCGAGGGAGGCAAATGAAGCGCGACGCGGAGCGGCGCGCTTCATTTTCCCGAGATCGGAATGTGCCACTTTGCTCGAATGTGCACACTCGGTTTTAAGCTCAAGTACCAATCGTTCCGTTTTAACAAAAAAAAAATTGTTCACGTTAGTTATACCCCACCTAGTACACGGAAAAATGGCCAAACATGCAAAAATGAAAATTACAGCTTTAATATAATCTTATAAAGCGACAATTATTATAATTGCGTTGACAAGTAAATATTCACATTCGCTATTTGCGCGCGTTATTTTCAAATATTCGCATTTGCTAAATGTTTAAAATCATATATTCGTTACATCCTTAATAAGTATAAAATATTTATTCCTTTCGCAACGTTTAACTAAATTATCAATAAATTTTGCCGGAAAACTTAAACATTTGTCATGTTGAAATATGGAAAAATAAAAGATAAAATACAAAAATGCCATCTAGCACAATAAATTATGTAAATGTTCGATTATCTACGCGCGTGTATACGCATATCGACAAAAACATTTTTTATTTTGAGGACATCTGAAAACTAAAGATGCATTCTAGCGCCAAAAGTCGAATCTGATATAATAAATAAATTTTTCTGTCTGCGATAAAGTTTTTAAACGCAAGATATAAATTTTTCACAAAATAACTTGCAGAAGCTCCTCAATTTTATAAATTAAAATTTGAAGAAAATTAGAAGCTCGCACAACTTATTTATTAAGCTTCCCGATTATTACTTTTTCTAGAAAACTTTATTTTATTAGTTCAAATATTTTGGATAAAGTAAATTCTAACAAAGCCATAGAACAGATAATAATTAAAGGTAAGCCTAAAGAGGTATTTGAGTGAATTATTTAGATAAAACAAACATTAACGTATAAATAATTTACAAATAAATTTTTCAATGAAACGAGCCCATAATGAAAAGCTCTAAGGGAAAGTTTAGTCGAATTTCTATAGCTACCTCTTTCTCTTAAAATCCACAATAAGTATCTAATTACATTGTAACGAGATTAGAAAATAAATTGGAACTTTGAAAAGGGTTTTGTATACTTTAGACATTGAATGCGCCAAAATCTAGTTTTGAAATTTAACTTCGAGACTATTCTATCGTATTTTAAATATGACCCTTAAAGCGACGTGTTCGCATTAGTGGAAATTGGAACGTCACCACAATTTTGTGTTTATATCCTGATCTAACTTTGCTCTCTAAATTGATAGGTAATTAAATACCCTTTGGAATTTGATTTTGCGAAATTTGATAGATGTTGCACACAAACAATACATGCATTTCAACTTAATTTAGAATTATTCTGGAACCATTGCTTTATTATGTTATTGCAAAAAATAGTTTATGTCGTCAATGTCTTCGATAGAAATAAAAAAAATACAGGGTTAAGCTGTGAGGCGTGGTTAGGTCGTGAGAACGTCTGACTAACTAAGATGTAAGAAGTAAAAATCATTAAATTTCGCTATTATTGTGAACATTGCATTTTAATTTTACTAAAAACGGCATCACTTATTCGTCTACATATGCTTCTTTAAAAAAAATGATTTTGTTGTTTGTTTTATGCTAAATGTCGGACAATTCCTTAAAGACTATTTGACGTCGATAACCGCAAGGTAGGTCAATAATTTTAAAAGAGTTTTGAAAATGCCTTGATTTACGTACAAAATTAAAACTATAAAGGTTTGTTATCTGCCATTGATATTGTGTACCTGCTCTCTATAATTGAATTAGTGAATTTTTCACTAATTCAAAATATGATTCTACAATTCACTAGAAAATTAGTGAATTTGAATTGGGACCGCTAGTGACTAGTGACTAGTGACTTTTAAACTACAAGTTGAAAGTTAACCTGGAAGAATGGATTATTTTAACAAAATTTAAAAATATACTAGCATAAGTATCCAAAACGTTTAGAAAACACTAATATTACCAATTGTAAAGTCCCAAAACGGCAAGTTCAAAATTAGTGAAATTTAGACAGCTTTTTGATATTGGAATAAAACGCAAAATTTGAAGATTTAAAAAAAATTCACTGAATAATTAGTGAATAGTTCACTAATTGAATATGTGGTATTTTCACTAATTCAAAATGTAGTTTTTTCTACTAATTAAAAAAGTGAATATTCACTAATTCAATTTAAGAAAGTTCAGATTATTCTGCGATACTAGTTTTCAATTACGATTCTTCTTATTTTTAACGTCTATAACTATCAGCATGTAAAATGACATTACATTTCGCAACTATTACAAAAAAATTAAGATAGTTTTATTTTCTTACATTCTTCATAAATTCATCTAATGACTTGATTTTCCAAGCATATAATCCTAACAAATATTTGATTATGACTATTAAATAGAAATAATTTAAGTAACTTAAAACCGCAATTAAATTGTTATTAAACTCATCCGGGCTAAGTGTGCGCCCTTAAACATTTGAACAGGTGTCAGGATTAAAAGCTAAGGGTTGGAGAAAATGACACCAAAAGTGTGTGATAAGGTTATTTATTTAACTAATGATTACATTAACAAACATGATAGAAAACCTCCCACTTCAAAAAATAAAAATAAATTAAGAAAGTCCAAAATGCCTCTACTTCACCTGTATTGTGCGTAACTGAGCGCACTTCTGCAGGATAAGTGAACGCATTTAAAAAAAGTGTGCGCATGTTTTCTTACTTTAATTATAAATGCCCAGACATTTACAACTTCAATAAAATAAACAAATTATCTCAATAACATTCAGAAATCTCATTACCACGTAATTTTTCTTTGGGAAATATTGAAATAGTTAGACATAAAACTATATAGGTAAGAGTAGATCTACAGGGTGTTTACGATTAGTAGTCAGACCCAAAAATGATTTTTTAGAAGAGTTTTTATTGGGTAATATTTCTAAATTCATTTGTTTATTAAGTAATCTAGTTACATGGTAATGTCTGATAAAAGATTTTAAAAATTATAACCAGGTAAGAACAGATCTGTGTTGACAAACACAATGCCAGATACAATGAAGATACTTTGTGAAGATTTGCTGAATGTAATATTTTAACACATCTTCATGAAATTTATCTTTATATGCAAGTAAAAAAATTTAATAAAACCTTTTCGAAATTTTACTTATATCAATATACAAACATTAGAATTAATTTTTGAAAAAGTAACGTTAAAATTCAATTTATTCTTCATTTCTTAATAAAATATTAAAATACGGTTAATTTTTGTCAAAGCTCTTTAATGAAAAAAAAAATTTATGAATGTCAACGAAATATATATCTACCTGTTTACTTAAAATTTTTAGTAGTTTGTGATTAGAAGAAGGACCGTATTAGTGTGTTGCAAACTTTATTGTTTTTTTCCCTTTTACTATAAATACCATCCTGCATTTGGCACTATTCAAATAATGTTCATTAAATTATTATTTTTATTGGTGTGTAGTATTAAATATAAATAATGCCGTTATAGTACGTACTTATTTTGTTTTCTACTGAACGTTTTTCCGTTTATACTTGTTTTAATTTAACATTAAATATACATTGTAAGAAAATAGTTAAAACACAAAGAACCATTAAAAAATTGTAATAAAAAACAAAAACAAATAATTTAAATGGTGTGAAAATATAAGCATTATACGAGATTCGATCACAAGACCTGCAGCTTTGTAGGCGGTTGTGTTAACCACTCGGCCACCGAGTTGTTGTTAGGAGCGCGAAATTTATGGTCGAATGAACCGCTCAGTACAACTTTAGAAACTTTTTTAAGTACGTTTGAATAGTGCGTCGCACTACTTTGACAAATTAATCTTAAAATAATAATCTTCAAATACTGTAAATATAAACAATATCTGTGATTCAGAATTCCAAACCACTCCTTGTTAGCGAGGGTAAACTGTAAGAGTGTTTAAGTAATGGCTGTAATTACAATTAATTTAATCAAAGTTGAGGGCTATAAATTTGAAAACCCTATTTACTAGAGTTGTGTCATCTAACGATAAGCACAACTTTATAGTGCGACATGATAGTCACAGTGCGTATAACACTATAGTTAATTTTAGAAACTTGGTAGATAACGATTAATTATTTCGCAAAACTTTTTCCTGCAATTACATACGTACCTATGCATTATTAAAAACAAAACGAATTCGCCTCAATTCTAACAAGAGGCGCTTGCTTATTAAATTTCGACAAAACAAATTTTTATTATTGCACGAAATTAAGGAAATAAAGTTTAAAAATCGCATATTACACTTCCGCAAGTTTAATATAAAACAAGAAATTTCTTAAAAGCCATAAAACTTCGCCACTTCAAGTTAAGAATTAAATTAGCTTTACCGAAAGGCAATTTGTTTGTATAATGTAAAAAAGCTCGAAAAAGATCGCTTGTTTTTTCTAATGCAAAGCAAGAATAGTTACCTACATATATATAAAAGGCAACGTTTCCTTTTTTTTTTAATGCTATCGAACTTGTCGTAATAGAAGCAATTGAATTTTAAATTAAAACCTGCCGAAACGCGCAGAAGGGACAATAACGCTTTGTTTCTAACAAATTTCCTTACCCAAAAAAAAAACCGAACGAATTTACGTACTGAAGAGAAAAGGAGAAGCCATAAAAAAGGCATAGCAAACGTTTGATAGGACTAAGAATGGGATTCCTGCGTTATCAAAATGATAATATAAGAAGGTAGGGCCCTTTTATAAGCCGACAGGAAAAGTAAGAAACTGCTTGCTTGTAGTGCGGTCGTCGTCACCCCATTGTTACAAATCCGAATTGGGGTTTTACATTCTTTTTAGCGCGAATGTGCTTATTGTTCCGAGAAATTTATTACCTAGGGTTTTGACCAATAATTAACCCGCCTTTATTGTGATAACCGGAGCATTGTTCGGGTTGAGCGTGTGCTCGAATAATTCATTCCCCTATACAAACACTTATACTCTATTAGTTCCAGTATGTGCTCGCCATTAATTTTGTCCTACTAATTAGAATGGACAAATAGAAGACTTACTTTGTTATCTGCTATTCCAGGTAGATCCTAAATCTTATCAAAGGTAGGGAAGTCGTAGATAAAGGCCATAGAATTCGGCTTGACTTGTCAAAAACTGTAATGCTAAATGTGCTTTGGCATTTCATGTAATATCGTTCCCCCGCAAATAACAAAATGCTATTGTAGAACTCTGAAAAAGGTACCATTTCCATTTTTGCGGTGAATTGTGAAGGATTATCGTTGTAATACTTAGATTCCTAAAATTAAGTTCATATCAATGGAAGCGCTGTACATATACAGTAAACCCCGCTTCATTGAACCACAGTGCATCAATGCAAGAAAACGCCTAGGAACGATACCGCCGTACATTAATTGAACTTATTTATTTTGATTAAAATATAATTTAAAATGTTTACACAAATAAAATCTGAAAACAACACATTGAAACAGGTGTGAAAAAGTTCTCGGAAAACACAATAACCATTTATTTAAAAATGTGCAAGCTACAATAAAAATGCAATATTATTATTTCAAAGGTAGTTTGTTTTTGCAATTAAAGCGACGAGAAATATTTTTTCAAAATGTGTAAAAAAATGAAAAATTTAATACTGGTGATGAGCAAAATTGGTCTTGGTCTTGCAGTCTTTGTATTGGTCTTGCATTTTTGCCAGACCAAAACTGTCCTTATGCTAGCAAGACCAAGACCAAGACCGAACGAACAAGACCAAGACCAAAAACAAGACCGAGTATGCAAGATCAAGACCAAATACGCAAGACTAAACCATAAATTATTACTTCCGATGGATTTATGAGTTAAACTATTTGAAGCAACTTTAATATATTCTTTTCTTGAAACAAAACATTTTTTGTAATAGAAATTTTTAAATTTGCTTGACTAGGTTTTAACACTAAATATAAAGAAACTTTACAACTAGTAAACTCTATATATAAGATTACTTTTTGATATTATTCGATTGTAGTAAAATAAAGTTTTATGAATTAGTTTTAAATTATACATAATTTTTAATTTATGCCTATAAAAGATCTGAAAAATTCGCCAAAAAGTTTCATGTATTAGGCTAAATAGTTGAGACCAAGACTGAATACGCAAGACCAAGACCAAGACCCGAATAAGCAAGACCAAGACCAAGACTAGAAACATTTGTGCAAGAACAAGACCAAGACCGAATCAGCAAGACCAAGACCGATACCAAGACTATTACAGTCTTGGTCTTGCTTTGCTCATCACTAGTTAATACCGACATTAATATTAAATCTCTTGTCATTTTTATAGTGAAAAAGGAAAAACCCTTAGTTCAATAGCAGAAATGTTTCAATTAAAATTAAGTACAGTACATGCTATACGTTGCCATTATTTTAAAAAAGGTAATTTTGAAGATAAACCACGTTGTGGTAATAATATTTGATTATATTGTAACCGGTACGCACTATAACAATCGAGTGTTTTCTACAACAAGCGCCTAAATACGGCGACCCTGAACGCGTGCGTATTTGAGGGTCGGATCTTGAACAGAATGCTCTGGAAACTCCAGAGCATGTACAAAGCTTCTTCTTCGCCGCACATATTAGATGAATGGAAGATGCCCATAAGTTAGTCTCGGTAGGAGGTCCGACACTCGCGACTCTCCGAAGGAGCCCCCAAATTGGAGTACTGACGGTATGTTAAAGTAAACGCGGCTAACAGTGGAAATAAATAAATTAGTTAAGAGACTAACAGTGACAATAAATTAGTTAAGTCAGTAACCGATTGGTTTTTAAGTATTAATTCATAATTAAATTAATTTAATTGTTACTTAATATAAGTGACCGTCTTTTAATACTTACAACCCTAGTTCGCACCCCCATCAAACCAGTTAAAATATAATTAAATGAACTTCAAGAATAGTTTATTAACGTTATAGGAATTTTTCAAATAGCAATACTCACATAATAATTTTATAAATACGTGCAAGTGATCGGGTATTGGGTCCTGATCAAGTATCGGGTGACGTACATTATTATCATATTAAAAATACAAAATATTGCAGGAAATAGGCAATTTAGGCAAAAATCGATTTGTTAAAAATCTATTGTACCTTTTATAAGAGGCCCAAAATTACTCAAAAAGAGCAAATATATTTTAAGCCGCAAAATCACTGTTACTGATAAATTATTCTAACGCAATTAAAACAATAGGCTATATTAGTTTTTGCAAATATGTACAATGCCAGATAATTTCCATGATAGCGCTTTTGCTTTCTTTATTTTAATTGCATCGGACTGGACGCGGGAGAGCAATTTCTTGGAAAGCAAACCGGATCAGTGTGTTGTATCTTATAATCACCAAGTTTCCGGGATAATCTCCTCCGAGATTTCTGCGAACATTTAGCGAGCCATTCCCTCTTATGCACTTCGTAGTTTTATTGCCACAATAAAAGCATAAACTCGGATACCTCGTTGCATTGGAATGTACCCACTTTGTTATCGCGCAATTTCGACTTCATCTATAGACAAAGTAAAGTTATCAACGTCAGGTGCTGTTGTTCATTGAAAGGATAACATTGGAAGTCTGTATCAAATTTCGGGGAGCATTGTAGGTATGCTACAGAATTATAATAAATAGATAGGAGGCGTAGTGTGACTTGAATATGAAGAGCCCACTTTGGCAAATGATAAAGATAATTTAGATAGTAACTAAGACAATGCCACGTCATGGCATTATCTTTTAATTCTCCCGCATTGTTATTAGTAGCTGACAGCTACGACTGGGATTTACTTAACACTATCTCTCTTTAACATTGTTTTAATTGCAAATATTTCGAGGATCTAATAATGGCTTTCGTTGAACAAGCAAAAATTAAACAATGTTTATAACAAAACCTCAGCAGAGTTTGCGGAGAATTATTTTTATCTCGTGGTTGTCAACTCGCTTCTGTTCATAAATACAAGAAAAGTTTTATAATAGTGGGGGTGCTATTTATTATATTACAGTGGAAACTCGGTTATCCGGACTAATTATTGTTGCAGCTCATTCGGATAATCGAATATTCGGTTAATTGAATGTATAGAAAAGAGGAATTTTAGCACATCTAACGAAAATACGACAGTTGAAGTCAGCCGTCTACTCTCTAAAATTAAATTAGTGAAATTTTCACTAATTCAGCTAGTGAAAATTTTTTCACCGTAGAATTAGTGATTTTACTTGATTAATCAGTGAAATTTTCACTACCTCAATTAGTAATTTTAAATTTCACTAATTCAAAAGTAGTTTTCATCATTTAGCAGTTGTAATACCCAAGACGCACTCCCACGCTGCGACATTAAGAAGGCACCCTTAACGCGAGTTACTGCACCGCACAACAGATGTCGCCAACGACTTTAGTCGCAAGAACGTTATTAAAGAGCCTCTTTAAAAGGCCTGCCCGGAGATCTCAACGGTATGCTGAGCTCATCGGCCTTTGCTATTACTGCTTACAGGGAAAACGGTTTATCCTTATTGCATCTCTTTTAGACGACTTTAAGCGAGTTTAATTGTTCATCCCAGTGACAGCTATAAGCGAAACTGATAGACAGTGCAACAACCGGTAGCGGTCTTAACTATCTTTGTTCATTATTAACTTTTGTATACTTTGTTTATTGTTAACTTTCGATTGTTTTTGTATACTTGTTTATACTTCGACTTTTGTATTTCTTTGTATCTTGGATACTGCATAATTATATATTTTTTCGCCACGTCTTTGTGTAGTTCTAATTCTAACGTGTGTGAGTTAAAGTTAGATCCCAAAAGGGTTATTTTAACCCCCCCCCCCGCTCACAGTTACTTTGTCACTAATTCTACTAGTGGTTTTAAAATTAGTGAATTTCATTTTCACTGATAAATTAGTGTTTTTTGTTTTTACTTAATTATTTAGTGAATTTTCACTACTTCTAAGTTGCTCAAATTCAACTGCGAGAATTAGTGAAATTTCACTGTGATTTAGTGAAATTTCACTAATTTTATTTTAGAGAGTAAGAAAATAAGTTAATAATTGTGAATCTTGCTTAAAATCGAGTGTGCACATTCGAGCTCAAAGTGGCACATTTCCGATCTCGGGAAAATGAAGCGTGCCGCTCCGCGTCGCGCTTCATTTGCTTCCCTCGCTCGGAAATGTGCCACTTTTCGCTCGAATGCGCACATCTTCTTGTTTATTGAATTAGACTATATTACTAACAAATCCTTCAAATCCAAATTTTCTATTCGGAAAAATTTTTTGCTTGAAAGTGCAGATACTCCTTAATAATGGAATTTGCCTATCTTGTTCTTCTCTCTTACAAATAATATTAATTAAATCAAACTGAACTAAACGTACCACTTCTCGCTTTTCTTTTAATTAAAAATTACAATGGGGTATTTTTTACCAAAAACCAAATTTCTAATTTAGTACTTTTAAACTAGACTAGATGGGAGAACTTCATCGTACCTACATGAAAAAAAAAATACTTTAACTTTTTCCGAATTTTGACTCATTTCCCAACCTTTTTTTTAACATACCCCACCTAAGTTATTCTAAAATATTGATGCACCCCCTATGTAACATAAATATTTTTTTATATTTAAAAATTGAATTAATTCATAAATGAAGTCTAATTACAACAGTGTATACAAAATGTGCCTTAAAACTAATTTGTTTAAATTTTTTACAAAAATGAAAATTACCCAAAAATATTTGGAGACATTAATTTTGACATATAAACCTTCAACAATCTGCAAAAGATAATATAAAAATCAACTAGTTGATTTTAGTGGCTCACTTGAGAAAATTTGACTCATATAAGTACAATTTTAATTAATCAAAAATGCGAATTAGTAAACATTCGAAAGTACACTTGAAAATATTTTTATCAAGCTCGCTACAATTAGGCGTGCCGAAGAGCACTATAATAACTTATCAAAAGGAATATAATATCTAACCTTTTTCAAACAAAAAATCGATCTAATTTATTCGACTTTTAATTTTTTGAATTGAAGAATAAAATAATAATATAGGCAAATACAATAAATACGAGGATGTGCGCATTCGAGCTCAAAGTGGCACATTTCCGAGCGAGGGAGGCAAATGAAGCGCGACGCGGAGCGGCGCGCTTCATTTTCCCGAGATCGAAATGTGCCACTTTGAGCTCGAATGTGCACACTCGGTTTTAAGCACGATTTGCAATATTTTACGGCAATAAATTACACGAAAAATTAATTCAATAATCGTAATCGTTCCCTCTCACTTGCATTGACAAGATTATCGTATCTTCTTGCTCCCTTCCACGCATTGTTATGGTAAATCCGTTTTTCGAATATAAAATCGATATTTACTAAATTAAATTAAAATTTTTGATTTGAAGAAGAGCACGGTAAATTATATTAATGTAATAAACACGAAGATGTGCGCATTCGAGCGAAAAGTGGCACATTTCCGAGCGAGGGAGGCAAATGAAGCGCGACGCGGAGCGGCGCGCTTCATTTTCCCGAGATCGGAATGTGCCACTTTGAGCTCGAATGTGCACTCTCTGTTTTAAGCACGATTCACAATAGTTTAGGCCAATTAGTTAGACCAAAAAGCAATTGAATAATTTTAATCGTTTCTTCTCGCTCGCACCGACGAGATTGTCGTATCTTTTCGCTCCCTTCCACTCATTGCCATGGTAAAAATATTTTTCCTACATAAAATCGATATTTTTCACACTAAATTGAATTTTTGGATTTGAAAGAGTTAAGGATAAAGTAGATAATTCTAATAAGCACGAAGATGTGCGCATTCGAGCAAAAGTGGCACATTTCCGAGCGAGGGAGGCAAATGTGCCACTTTGAGCTCGAATGTGCACACTCGGTTTTAAGCACGATTACGAAGCGTCCCGTTTTAACAAGAAAAAACTTGGTCAAATTGTTAGGTATATGTTTACACAAAACGCAACAAATGTTAGTCACAAAAGAAATCAGTCGCACATTATCTTAAAATTAACAAAGCAAAAAAAAACACTGTTTAGTGCGACATGCAAAATAAAATAATAAATTTAGTAAGAAATACCAAGGTTAAATTTTTGTAACGAGTCCGAACGCGTTTGACAATCCGGATAATCGCGAATTCGTATAACTGGGGTCCGGATAATTGAGGTTTTACTGTACTTTGTTTTTAATATGCAGGCCGATAAAGAAGGTTTTGTACGGCACCGTTTTAGAAAATATATATAATAAATAGTTCAATAAATTTTGAAATTTTTTTATATTCGAAAATATGGTAGGTATGTAGGTATTAGGGTGGAGCAAAAAGATTTTTTTCTTAGCATTTTGTTGCTTACGAAACAAGAAAATTTTTTACTCAACATCTTGAGGTGTGCCCACTGATTTTGACAATTATTTACGCGTCAAAATTTTGGGTTGGAAGAAAAATTTTTTTAAAAGAACTCTACAAACTGAAGTGTCCTCTTTTATGCTAATTAAAAAAAAATTGTGACTATTTACTGTAGTTTTTAAAAAAGTCCCAAAAAATAACATGCTTCTTTTAGACATAACAGTAAAAGAGTTGTTTGTTAATTCTTAGATGTTTTCAGATTACAAGGCAAAAAAAAAATTATTTTCTTTGAACTAAAAATTTTCTCATAATTAATTTTCTTTTCGCTCCACCCTAGTATAGTAGGCATACAATTTCAAATTAATTGTTTTCTGCGAATTTATGATATATAAGGTCTGGTCAGAAAATAAACGAACTTTATTTTTGTAATTTTTATTATTAATTTTGCAGATTATTGGTCCTTCGCCCCTTCATAAGACATCCCTCACGTATTGACACACTTTTTTCAACGCCAAAATTTAAATTAAACCAAGAGATGGTTTGGTGGTAAAACTATATTTTTTATTTGATCTATGAATATAAATGAATTATTTAAACTACTATATTCACACTTTGATATTATATTTGTTAATAAATGATGTCATAATTTAGATAAGTTGTAACAAGTTATTTTAAAGCTAACGTTAACTCATGACTATTAATAAAAGTAATCAATAAAACGTGACTTACATTAGTTTCAATTTTTGATTAGAAATTTATGCTACAATTACTTAAAAATAGTTTTTATATGGTCATTTGATTTGAAGTGCATATTTGTTTAACTTAGGGTCAAGTATTAGCGGGCTAAGTCCCAGTATTTATATACGGATCACCCTGTATATTAGCATCTCGTTTCATATTTTCTTTTCACAATTGAAGTAGGTACCTACATGTTTTTATTTTTTTATCTTTAGTTTTAATAGAATTCCTGGTCAAACGTCCAACAGTAGCCAATACATCGTATAATGAAGCCATGGCCAACTGAACTGAAAATATGAACCGAAAGGTTTTTCGGAGCGTGTGTGGGCAATGGACAATTAAGGCTCGAAAAATTACCGAAGCGAATGTGACAACCTTTACACAATACAACTCAAAATATGTGGGTTTAATCGCCCACATATAAAAAAGTTCAACTTTTGCAATTTTTACGTACAGATAAATAACTTAATTTTTGTAAATGGAATAATATTTTTTACATATTATATTTTTCGGTTTACCGAAGAAATAAATTTTCAATCGAAATTTTTCAGGTATTTTTTTATCTAAAGCTTATTAATTGGTATTAATTTTGGTTATACCTATTTGTACTTTTATTTTTTTGATTTTTTGATAATACACAATTCTAATTTGTTTAACAAAGATGAAACTAGTCTTTTATAAAAATTTGCGTATATTAATTATGCATTTTCTTAACCTCTTCCACTATAATTAATCTGTGAATATAAAAAAAATATATGTTGTATTTGAAGAATAATAATATGATTTTTTGAGTTATGCTCCGTTTCTTTTATGCCAATGAATTGTCAGTTACGCAGATTTCTTACACTTACAAATTCAATGATTTCTTATAACTGTTTGCAAATCAAAAATATTATCTGCTTTGTTGGCTTTCTTATTTATTATATTAATTTTACTTTTCTTATTTACGACAAAAAATTTCCTTTTTGAATTTTAATTATTATTTTTAAGTTACTAACAAAAAGAGGGCCAGAATTCTGAATCACAGATGTTTATAATTACAGTATTGGAAGATTACTACATTAATTTTAATTACCTAAAGTAGCACGACGTACATTGTTCAGATATACCCGAATAAAACAGTTTTAAAGTTTTATTGAGGGGTCGATCCCCCGTATAATTCCGTTTACGTAAGAAACAACTCAGTAGCCGAAAGGTTAACATAACTAACTATAAAGCATAGGGTTTTGGGTTCGAGTCTCGCAGAATACTGTTTTTTGAATTTATTGTTATATTGGTGACATTGTGGGCGACAATATACAGTCGAACCTCGATAAGTCGAAGTCGAAGGGACTCACAAAATTAATTCGAATTATCAATAATTCGAGTTATTAAAAAAAGCTTAAAAATTAAATATATATTTGGGTATGTATATATCGTTTATGTGAAATGGTATTTTATATAACGTAATTAGAACTGTAAGTGGTTTAAAGCATACTTTAAAAATCCCGCTTTAAATAAGTCACTGTGATTGGTTCATTTTTGATACACCATTATGGCCGTTAGCTAATTGACCAATCAGACAGGTTAATTACTTCGTAACCATAGTTATATTAAAATAGTTTCAATTCTACCTTTTTGAAATAGGCATTTTGTCGAGAAACACTTTCCAACTTGATTTATCAAAGAATTAGAGTTGTGGAGTTATTAAAGTTTAACTGTACATAAAATTTATTAAAGTGGTTAAGCTGAAAATTTTCATATTACTTACAACAATTGTTAAATGATAAAGAAAGGTGCGTATACTTATGCACGCCCGTGAGAAGTTATACTTCTTGGCATAACTAAATTAAATGTAAATAAATACCAGTATGTGCACATTCGAGCGAAAAGTGGCACATTTCCGAGCGAGGGAGGCAAATGAAGCGCGACGCGGAGCGGCGCGCTTCATTTTCCCGAGATCGTAATATGCCACTTTGAGCTCCAATGTGCACACTTGATTTTAAGCACCATTCACAAAATTTAGGCTAATAAATTATTCAAAAAACCAAATAAATTATTTAATACTTTTCTCTCACTCGCATCTACTAAATTCTCGTATCTTTTCGCCCACTTCCACTCATTACTATGGCAAATACGTTTCTTGAACATAAAATTCATATTTACTTTTAATTTTTGATTTGAAAGTGAAAAGATTAATTAAGCCAAATCAATAAATACGAGGATGTGCACGTTCCAGCGAAAAGTGGCACATTTCCGAGCGAGGGAAGCAAATGAAGCGCGACGCGAAGCGGCGCACTTCATTTTCCCGAGATCGGAATGTGCCACTTTGAGCTGGAATGTGCACACTTCACATTAAGCACGATTTACAATACTTAACTTATTTTCTAAAAAAATTTAATTATCCTTACTAATTTTATAAAAGCGAAAGTAACTCTGGCTGTCTGTCTATCTGTCTGTTACTTTTTCACGCCTAAACATAAATTAGTTTTTAAATTCAACTGAAGTGCCGCCGTCAAAACAGCTTGTAGTATAAAACCTTTTCATAGAATAGACCTTTTAAGCAGCAATAACAGCGAACCGCACCCGTCCTTAATCCTCTCTCAGGTAGCGTAATTTTTAGAAAAGTTGTAAAATTTAACTTCGAGTCATCGACCTATTTACTAATGAAAACTTGAATTTAAAGAATTGTAAAACGCTTCGACTTATTAAATAATTTGATTTATAGAAATTCGATTTATTGACATAAAAATATTAACTTTGAGATAGGCAAGTCCTAGGGAAACTGGTTCGAGTTCGAGCTATCAAAAATTCGTCTTATCGGCGTTCGACTTATGGAAGTTCGACTGTAATTAAATAAGAACTTTTTTGGTCTCTGCTCGAAAATAAGCGGTAGGTGTAATTTAGGCGTTTTTGTCATTATATCATTTATATCATTTAATTAAATTTGTTTTTATTTCTATTTTTATTTTTATCAATACGTTTTCTTGTTCATGTGTTATTATTTGTGAAATATGTAAATAACTTTAACAGTCAATGGGGGTTCAATTACAAGTATTCAAAATGTAGGTATACTCCGTCAGGGGCTCTTTTCTGAAGATATTTAAAGATATGTGAGTAGGTGTTTAATGTGCGGGCTTGAATATGTACTTTTTGCTAGTTAATTAAATTCTATATCGTTATAAGTTTATTTTTCACTAAAATTACTTAATCTATTGAAAGATTCAAACTGTTTTTGTTAATTTTCAAAAGAAAGTGTGTCTTATATTTTAAAGTACCACATTTGGGTATGTTTTCCATAAATAAGCACGTTTTTCAGTAAACTTTAGGTAGCAAAGTCCAAAAGTGCGCAATTTACAAGAATACGCAGAGCCATTTGCGGCTTGCTTCAGTTGTCAAGTCGCCTATAATATCAAGTACACTGCTAAAAAGACTGTATGTTTTTATATTAATTTAAAAAGAATTAGATAAGAAAACGCAATTTTGAATTCTGTGATATAATATTTAGACCTTTTCAAAACAAGATTGGAATGAAGATTAGAAAGGTAAACAACTTTTTTCTTTCTATTTAGGTTAGGTTACTATCGAACTACTTATTGTCCGAGTCAGTTAAACATTCCTATTAATAGATGGCAGTACTGAGTTTTAAAGTGTGGATGATTAATTGTTGTTTATCCACAATTTATTAAAATATAACTTTATTTGTTTAAATATTGAACACAATTTTTAAATATTACAAGAGCAAAGAGAATTACGTGTCACTCTGATAAACGCAGTTTTATTATTATTCTTTTTTTATCGTTGTTCTTTTTCTGAGTTTCCTTGACAAAAATGCGCCTACTTTTATATCGTCGCAGAAGTCCAAATTTCTGATTGTGAATCCCTACAAAAGTGTGGTGGTTATGAATCAACATTTCAAACCCTCCACGAGAGGATCTAGAAGCGCATAAACCAGATAACAAAAACATATCTACGGCCTTGGCAACGAAACATAAATAATAATAAGTTGTTTACTAGTTACGTCAAGATGGTGGTGTAGCAAGTTCGTTCGGTAGTTAATCTCAAAAATCAAAATTTACTGTTTACAAAATAAACCATTGATGGTTATATAAACCCATAATGGTAACCTAAACTATAAAAGCAAGCGGAAGGTAGCGGAACTACGTGGTATGCCAGCGTCTAGTTCAAGAACAAAATTGAAAAAAGACTTAGAAAGATATATATATATATATATTTACCACGCACATGGAGCTTGGATTTTTTGAATATATTCAAACCCTTGACGCCTTGACGATTAGCTTATGATTTTGCTGAGCCTTGTGGTACGAGAAATGCACAACCTGTTTAGGTCAAGGTGACTTTTGTACGTAATGCGCACTCTTACACACTCTTGTCTTCATTGGTAATACAAGAGTGCGCATTCAGGTGGCTTATTTTATTTTTAATAATTTCTTAAACGTTACTTATTTGTTAATTAATATATTTTTTTTGGTAGCTATGTTACGTAGGATAATCAATGAAGTATAACATCCTCGCTAATTTATTCTTATATTTATTCTTATAAATTAGAAGAGCAAAAGTACGCACTCCGTCACCACCCTACCTTACGACTGATTACAAATAAATGTATTTGTAATTTGAAATGATTTATTTTTTTTGTTCAAGACACAAAATAGTTTTTCCTGTTAGGCTACTTTCTTCTAATTGTTAATAAATTTTTATCAATGATAACCTTCTACTATTGATATTGTTTGCAATGATAAATTTTCTTTGGCAGCGAATAAAACATTTACACAATTTCCTGATATAATCCTGATTAACTTTCGCTGGCCAGATAACGACCATCCTCTTTATTAGTTTTATTTTATGAGCAAATGGCCATAAACCTGATACAACTTATAAACCACAAGAGATTGTGTAAACTATGAAGATCGAGTGCTCAGCAATTTCTGGAACCCTTGTTTGGCGAACATGGACAGTACTCGAGGGGACGGCCGCTCAACAGAAGTCAAGATTGCAATTGCTTATTTTAGTAATTCATCAACATTCCGAAATAAGGAAGAAAAAAAGGTCGAGCGACCTCGGTTCGGTTTCGTTCCGTCGTAAACGATTTTGCTTTGTAAACAATACAATTTATTGCATATATTTAGCAAATTTGCGTATGCTAATTATCTCAATTTTCATTTAGCAATGCCGGAGTTCCATCTGCCGTCTTCCGGAAGATTGCAGTTACTAACTAATTTGTTTTATGAATAAATTGTTAAGTCTGAAAGCTGACTCTTCCTGTGGGCACGAACTCGTAATTCATACGTAGGCGCAAATGAAATTATTTATCATCCTCTGAAATTTATCTTGTACGGTTTTCCAGTAATAACACTTTAATCAGCAGTTTCATTTTCTTAATTCCCATTATTCGGTTGTTGGGTTAAATAATTTACATTTTAATTTAGATAATTTGTGGTTCGAAAAATTAATGTTAATTCGCTTGGTGGGTCAAGCAAATACCGCTTAACTAATTATTTTTAAACGATTAAGTTGTACTGAAGCAATTTACAAAAAAAATATATTTTATTATTTATTTGAAAAAAAGTTGTTAAACTGATAAAAAAAATGATATTTATCATTTGCAGACGGTAACGTCCATTAGGACACAGGGTTCCAACCCATATTTTATCAATGATCAAGTTTATCACATATAAATTCTAACTTTCGATAATGTACGATATTTATCTTAATTTAAAAATAGTTGGTGGCTTATAAAGTCAATAAAAAAACAACCAACTTTTTCATTCAACGTCTACTCAAGATACGTCTCCCGTTTCGAACTTATTTTGTTCGAAAACTAAGCGAACTTTTTAAAGTTGGGACGGCCAAAAGAAGTGAAAAGTGCAGCAGTCTAACTTGATCTATAATACGCTTCAAGATTTATTAAGGGGTGGTCCGTTTCAAGTTTCAACATGTATTTGTTTTTATTACGCTCTGAATGTTTGTATTGGTTGTGGTGGATTTCTTATTGTACTATACAGTGGAAGCCGTTTATTGCGATCATTTTTGATAACAACAAATGGCTGATATTAACAAGTGTTTGAAGTTGTACTTCTTTTGACGCCTTGAGAGTAAAATTGTAGTCGGCAATGGAAGTTGCGTGCGCACAGCTAATTTTTCAGGTTTATTGTTTAAGAAAGTAAATTAATTATTGTGAATCACGCTTAAAATCGAGTGCGCACATTCGAGCTCAAAGTGGCACATTCCGATCTCGGGAAAATGAAGCGCGCCGCTCCGCGTCGCGCTTCATTTGCTTCCCTCGCTCGGCAATGTGCCACTTTTCGCTCGAATGCGCACATCCTCGTATTTATTGGATTTGTTAAAAATACCTTATTGGATTTAAAAAGAAAATATGAATGTATTCAAATAAAACGACATACCGGGTGTTTCATTTAAAGTGGCACGAGCTTATAACTCCTAAACTAATAAAAATTGCAAAAAATACAAAGTATAAAAGTGTTTTCAATCTATTGGGTCTATGCACAGCCATAAATATAAATTTTGTTCCATTTCTGGTTTAACAGGAAATGGTGTCAACTTTCTCATCTTAAATAGAAACGATTGTACCATATATATTTAAGAAAAAATTAAAAAATTAAAGAAAAATTTATACTTATGCCATTGCATACATCGAACAAATTAAAAACACTTTTATACTTGTACTTTTTTTGACATTTTTATTATTTTACGAATTATACGCTTGTGGCACTTTATTGTAACACTACATTTCGAAATAAAAATGAATTTATTTTTTAATTTTTTTTTTTGATAAAATGGTTACTTATTATATATATTTGGAAAGCTCTCGACGAGCCCTATCCAATTATAAAAAAATAAATACCCTTCTATTTAAGATAAGGAAGTTCACACCGTTTCCAGTTAAACCGAAAGTAAAACAAAATTTATACTTATGCTATTGCATAGATCGAGTAAATTAAAGACACTTTTATACTTGTACTTTTTTATCATATTTTAAGAACCCTCTCCAAAAATCAACTCAAAAAACATTTTTAAGAGGTCGCTCAAGATTTTTAAAATTTCAAAAATCGATAATCGATTTTTTTAATTTTTTTGCTTGCTACGGTATAATTTTGTAAACAAAAGAAAAATAAGTTTCTCAAGTTTTTAGTTCAAAATATTAATTTTTAAAAGTCGCTCATAATTTTTTTTAATTTGTAAATGCATTTCTTTAGGTGTTTTTGAGCGACCTCTAAATATTCATATTAAAGATCGCGTTATTAAAAAATTTCATTTTTTGTTTATCTCGTGGTGTATTTTTATCAATTATCTTACTAATTAAGAGAAAACAATTTATTAAATCTTTGAATTTATTGTCGACTGTAAATGAACGAAATATTTTATTGATTTCAAGATGACTAAAAAGTATTTTTTTTTATTTATTATATTTAGCTGATTTCCCACACTTTACTTAAGCGCATTTATGGATCTCATATGCGATCTTATACCCAAAAGACTGCGTGCTGTTACCTGCATTACGGGTCAAGAGCTCGCATTCTGACTGAGGCTCATTATTGTCTCATTTTCAAAAATCTATACCTTACATACTCTTGTGCATTTTATAGTGCATTAAATGCTCTATCTAATAAGCATTAACATATTCCTAGCGTTCAATTGTTTTTGTTTTGGCGTTATCGAGAAAGGTAAAATGCGTGCTCTTGACCCGAATGACTATACAATTAGGCCTTTTGGGAAACACTTAAATTGCTATAAGCTGTAAACCAGTAAGGTAGAAAAATGCATGCGATACACAGACTGGCTGAGTGACAACTTTGAAATTTACAATGCCGTGTAGCCAACATGGCCGATGTAAGTACGTTTCAATTCAAAGAACGAAAGTCGGTTCGCCTGAAAACTGCCTATTTTTCGAAAACAATTGTGACCCCACTCATTTTGTTAAGAAGACCATGCTGATCATTTATATCAAAAAAAGTATTGGGAACATGGAGTTTTTCGACTTTGAAAATTGAGCTGCGCCTAAACGCTTGAAAATTTTTTTAAGTAACTATTTATGCAAATAAATTATGAAAACGGCGACAAAAGGGTGAAAACAATTGAAAAAATGAAATTTCAATTAAAATAATTAGTTTTTTCGCAATTAAAGACAAATTGTATATAATTTCCATTTTTCAGCTAGGGATAGTAGGCTGATTTTTAAATGCGTTTTTAACAATGTTTCCATTATCCGATAAGAAAAATTCTTTCACTACTCCACTTCATTTTTGATGCTCTTTCATAAAAACTTAGTCACTAATTTTTCCATTAACATTTGGCTAATAGGGGCAGTTTTCAGGTTAAAACTGCTTTCGTTCTTCGAACTAAAGGTATAGTAGCTATTCTCTTAGCTTTGGGGCACATATCAGGGTAGGGTCCTATATTAGGCACCTGTACTCAATCATTTTTAAAACAACTTTCTTAAAAAGAACTATCGTTATTCGTTTTAAATGCATTGTTTTCTTTGTTTTTTTTATGAAATAGACGTAACAATATTCTATTTAATTAAAAACTAAGAGAAGGATAAAATAAAATTGTATTGTACGCTGTTTTTCTCATCCTTAGTTCCCATTCTAAATGCAAATCTATAAAGTGGAAGCTTAAAAAGATAAAAATTAAAAGAACCAAACGGATTCATAATTGCAATTTAAAGTCCATTATAAAGTTTCCAGTCTTCCGCTACTACACCACTTTTTGTTAAATCCGAAACGTTTACTAAAATAGAAATGTAACAAACGTACCGCAAAGTCGCTTCGAAAAGCGCTCCTGCTATCTTGTTACCAAACTTCCACGCGATTTAATCTTATATTTTGTTACAGTCGCAATTACACCGACAAATCTAAACACAAAAGATGATTTCGTTTTTAAACAGAACGTTTTTAACGTGTCTGGACCGTAGCGTAATTACACTAGAATTCATCGCTTCGTGCTCGCAATAAGAAAGTTTCTTAAAATGCATCAACAACTTTATTTTGCCAAGAGAACTTTTTGGACATACCTAGTCAATTTGCAATGATTGATCTTAAACGTCAAATTTTTTGACAGTTTCTTAGATTTAAGTAAATATTTTATCCAGAGTTTCCGTTATATAAAACGTTTTATAATTATATAAGATCTAAAATTATATCTTAAAATTATTATTAAATAATATCTTTGTTAATGTACAGTTTTAGTCCTGTAATAAGAACATGGTTCTTTCAAAACCGGGGTTGGCTCTTTTAATACCTATAGGTTTTGAAAGAGCCGACCTTTATTCTTTTTATAAATGATTAGAAGTCTAAAAATATCGTTAATTTTTAAAAATGTTTTATGACATTATGTATATAAATTAATAAACAATTACAGATTATAAATTTTTTTAATTTATTTATAACCTTCTATATTATTTATCCCTTTTTTTAAAACTGGCTCTTTCAAGCCACTATTCCCCTACATTGGTCAAACGAATCAAAAACTTGAAGATAGATTAAAACAACATAAAAATGATTGCAAAATATAAATTATGTTAAACCACACAAAACAGCATTAGCTATTCACCATTTTGATGTTGGACATCATTTTCAATTTGACAAGTTTCTATTTTACATCGTGAACAGAATCAAAATTAAGAAATTTAAGTGAAATGGTTTTTATCAAAATTAGTAAAACTGTAAATTTACGTTCAGATACTGAAGGCCTTAGTTTAATATATACCTAATGACATCTTAAATAAAATATAATCAAAAAAATTAAATTTAAATTTTACAATACAACTGCATATAATCTTTTATGTTTTACACAAATACAATTATTGAGTTTTGATGGCTAAAACATTTATTGTTGTTAAATTTGTTTCAGTTGCCTGGAAAAGTTTCAATAAAGAAACGAAACATTGAACGTTATGATTAATTTTGACAATTTTTTTTTAGATTATTAAAGTTGTACGTGTTCACATTACGCGTTAATAAATTCTATAAAAAAATCTTTTCTTAAAACGAAATAAAAGTTTTGAAATTATCAACAGAAAATATTTCTAACAATTTAAATAATAACGCAATATTAGAGAAATGCGTCATTCGAGAGTCCTTTATTCTTTAGAAAATTAAATTTACGATTTCTATGTAGTGGCTTAGCTTCCGTAATAAATGTCCAAAATTAAAGCTTTTAAAAGCCCCCACATTCAAAACGTAATATTAAATTTTCTCTCTTTAAATTGTTGTTTATTTACCCGAAATTACGAATTCAATTACAAGAAGTTCCTTAAATTCGTTACTGCAATATAATTTAAATTATTAACCGGAAGATTAACTTTTGACGTTGTTTTAAATTAACGGAAGTTTATTGCACCTAAGAAACTTTCAAGATGCGAAGTTCTAAAAGTTATGTGAAAGTCCTTGAAACAGACCAGTTAATCTTCAAAGGATATCTCCACTAAGTTGAGTACAAAGACAGTAGAGATTCTGAGATATCATCCAATTTAATACCGTGCAATTTTACTTGTGTGTGCTTGAGGAATGGATCTCTTAAATTTGCATACACCGTATATATTAGCCTACGATTTTAATAACATATCAAGGTAATTCAATAAAATCGTCCATTTTCGTACAAGAGACGATGAGCTCATACTTTTTTTATTAATTGCACGCTTTTGATTTCTATTCCTTACAAAAACCTTTTGAAATATTGTCATTGTGTATTGCTATTATTTTCAATGCTTTTTACCCAACTAACAATCATAAAAAAGGTGTACGTTGTGTTGTCTATATGGCCGCGAATGGTTTGCCTGACCGACAAGGAGTGTCTCGGAAGTCTGAATTACAAATTTTGCTCATATTTACAGTATTTGATGATCATTACTTCAACATCAATTCCTGTAAAGAGTAAGATGCGCACTCTTTAGAAATATTAGTTGTTACTGTTAAATTTTAAATAATTTATTTATTGCTATCGTTGCTCGCATTGTCTTAGAAGATTTCAACACTAGGGCGAGCACTACAATTGTGAGGCACCTTCAAAAAAACGACCGGCGAGCCTCCTTCTGAGACTATCGAGTCTCTCACCGAGACTAAGTGATCGGCACCTTCCGATCGTTTTATATGTCGCCCAAAGAGGGAGTTTTTTAGATGCTCTGGATTTTTCAGAACGTTTCGTTCGAGACGGGTCCTTTTAGTCCGTATGTGATCAGGGTCACCGTAGGTCCACGCTTGTGGTAGAGACCGTTGGAATATTTTTATTGAGGTATTAAATATTCTCTGTTATTAAAAGAATTTAAAAAAAAATATAATAAAATAAATAGGAAGGTGAAGCTACAATTGTTTTAGTCAAGTACAAATTAAAAAAAATATCAATCTATTTCAATGTTTTTTTTATTTTTTATCTTTTATTATAAAAGTAGATAATAATTAATGTGTGGAGTTAATGAAATAATTCGACCCTTGTTCAAATTATCAAAAAAATCCAAAAAAGGTTGAACAAATAAACATTAACATTAAAAAAAAAATAATCAGAACATTTAATGTACTTAAAATTTAAAAAAAACACAATTTTAATTATAGATTTGGTTAACAACTAAAATAAAATAGTTGTATGTATTTAATTTTATTTCATTTTTAAGTACTTACTAATAGTTTTAATTTGATATGATTATTAAAAATAAAACAGTAAGCAACTACTAAAGTTACTAATTAGAAACTTGAAACGTGGTTTGGCCGAATTATACCTATCTATTTCAGTAGAAAATTGGCATATCGACGATTATCAATAACCGATTATTATAGACAAGATTGATTAAGATAAATCATAATAATTAACAAGAGAGATATGGTAAGTGGAATATTTTAGTATTATCGTATCTCGGTAAATCTCAAATACATAATAATTTTCGGGATTATGTTTTGTTCTATCCTTCGCACTTAGTTTTTGGTAATAGCAAGTCGAACTAAACTCATCACCTAAATAAACAATAGATTTAGCGCTGTTTCTAAATTACAGTCAGGTAAATTAAATATTATGTTTCGTTGTGGGCAGCGTTAGCAATAATTGCTATAGTAAACTCTAATATTAATAGAATTAATCAAATTTTAAAGCGCAACTTGTTCTAAATTATGTTTGTTCAACACACACAAATGTAAACGCTTTCCTTATCATTGTATCGAAAATAATTTATTGCAAGTAAATATTAAAGAATTTAATCAAAAAGTACGCTTTAGAAAAGAGTATGTACGCATAGGTGTAAAAATTAACCCAAAAATATCAGTTATTAAAAAATTATATATCTTGTCTGAAATGTAAATTTTTTTTGGATGTAAATTTTAAGGTATGTATGATTATCTGTTCAAATTGCAAAAGTCGTTTTCGGGGGTTGTTTGGTTTACGTTTTCCAAAAAATAATTATAGGAATATTAAATTCTCAAAAAGTTTATCCGGTCAGTAAGGTAAAACGTTTAATCTGTGACCATCTACCAGTGAATGACCGTTACGAGAAATAGTGTATATATGTATAACATTTAAAAAAAATAATTTATATTAATGCTATATTTATACCTGTCTATTTTTAATTTAAGTGCGAGGAATAAAAGCAATAAAGAAGTGTATAGCTACAATAATTAAATTTATATTGCAGTTTGGAAAATTTAAATACAATTTTGAAGCTTTGAAGGACGCAATCGAAAAGGTTAGACATGCCCTCGTAAGCGTCAACAAAGCGTGTGGTTTATAGAATACCAAAAGGAATTTTAATTAAAAAACTACACGAAGGTACAAACATTTAAGTCTAGAGTTTAAAAAAAAATACCAAAATTTATGAATTATTCGTTTTTAATAGGTGAATCTATTAATCAGACATTCACTGACTACTCCGGTCATTATTTAAACGTAAAGGTCATTTGCTCATTTAATACTTGTTTTGTTTATTTTGCAATATATGTATTGTGAACAAGTGAATATATTAATATACCAACATACTCGGTCATTCACTGGCTGAGTATTACAATAAAACATACCATTGAATGACCAACATAAAATAAATCAAAACTAATTATTCAATAAAATTAAAACTGTTTAAATTCAACTTAAATAATCATTTTTTTTAATTTAAAAATATTAAATTGCATTTTCTAATTATAAATCACTGTATATAGTCAAAAAGCATTGCAAAAAATCTAAAAAAAACAAATCGAATCTGCAACCTTTGAAATCCGAATAAGAATAACCCAACGTAATAAGTCGACTCGTAAATTGCAATTGCAATTTAACTAAATCAATTGCAGTTACAATCTATTCTAGCCATCTTTCTCTTAATTGCCGATTTATGCCAACTTAGAAGCTCCAAACCTAAATTAAGATGGTGGAAAGAATTAAAAAAATCTTAATTTATTATTAAAAGGTAGGTACGTTTTTTGCAATAAGCAGCAGCTGAAATCTCATTAAATATATAAAAAATCAACGTCTTTAAAACTTCACTTATTACATCTTTTAAACTTAATGAAATTTGTATCTCAATTTAAAGCTCCTAAAGAAAATGCTTACTAAAATATGAAAAGTGAAAAAAATTGTGTACTGATCGTTTTAAAGAATTATCCGGTTAAATTTATATGTAAATATGGCTTACTTTGATGTAGAAAACGATAATTAGTTCGTGAATTGTGTGGCGAATTTAAATTGTCGAAACGTTTGAAAATCTATCCCAAATCCAATCAAAAAGCCAACACTAATGTATATTAAACGTGCTACTAAATAAATATATTCAGTAAAATCCCTTGGTAATTTTAATAATCCTTTATGACAACACTATTTCCTTTCGAAAGGTTCCCTCCGCGACACCTTTCTGTTTAGATCGCACAGGATTAGAATAATAGAGTGAAAGCGTATAACACGAACATCATGTGAACCAACAACGGTTCGCAGCCGCCTCGGATTTCCTAGAAATTATTCGAACAAAATACAGACATGAAAACTCACCATGAACAGCGCCGGTGTGGAATATTAAAGCGAACAAGAACGTTGGCAGCATTGTCCATTGATGTCAAACACTTCCATTATTAACAATCATTATTATTTCGCAGATGGATGCAGCTGCAACAAATTTCCTTGTCATTTAATTTGAATTAAACATTTACGAGCTTGCTCATTTTTAGTGATATAAAGTGTTAAACCTAAATGAGTATTGAAATTTAACTTGCTGATCTCTACACCAAACAGAACAATAAAGATCTACTTAAAATAGCTTTTAAATCTTAAGATTTTCGAGATAATCCATTTTAATTTTATCAAAAATGGGAATACAGTAGTGAAAATTAAAAAAATTAATACATTCCTATAAATTAATATCCCAGGAAATACAATACAATATTTTTCTGTAAATTTTTCGAATGGATGGAAAAAATGTGAAATGTTAATTTTCTGAAGTTGTATATAACCAAATTTTAACGTTACCAAAAATACGAAATTCGCAATGTGAAAATAAACCGATATTTTTACGTAATTTTTACGAAAATTTTTAATATCATTTTACGTATTTATTGCGAAAAAAACAGAGTTTTTCTGAAAATATATCGTAAATAGTTTATTTTTACAATAGATAATTTTTTATGTTATAAATTAAAAAATTTATAGAATTACATTTCCGTTTTAATTAAAAAAAATCTTACCAGTTGGAATCTTGTGTTTAAGTAGACAACACAAGTTATTTTACTATCCAGTCAAAAATACTTTTTCAAATAATTTTATTCCCACAATCTTAGAAACATATCAATCGCTTAAAAATCAGTTTAAATATATATGTAATTTTGTTTGTGCATTCTCCAGTAATCGTGTTTTTAGTTTAACTAAAATACCTTGTATGTCATTTTAGTAAGTAATTTTTATATGACATTTTTAGTAAATATTTCAGAAGGCTTTGTAGCTCAGAGGTGAAGGAAGCACTCTCTCAATCCAGAGGTCTGAGGTTCAAATCTCCAAGAAAGCTATATATTTCTGTTTCAGATTCATCGATGACATTATCAATCGCCCACCGCTGCTTACCATTGCCAACTACCTTTCCTTCCACTACTAACTACGTCACTCCTTTACCTTACCCCTCCCCATTTCCAACACCCTTGTCCGACTATCAACAAAAAAAGCAGATGTCGAATTAAAGGTTCTTCTAATTATTTTCTGATGGTAATTACCACAAATGTGCTGTAGAGGAATTTATATATAAAACTTATTTTTATAAATTATTTCATAAATATTTTATAAAAATTTAGGAAAAAGTATATTACGTTTGTGTTATATATGTATTACGGAAATATTGCTGACATGATCCGCAGGATTTTTTTCGTTGCCATTTACGTTATTTTAACGGAATTATTTCACATTTGTGTTTCCTGGGATTACTCTTATGATAAATTTTTTCACAAATTTTGGCAACATGTCCGGGCATTGCTTTTAAAAAGCATTTCAAAGTACTAATCGTGAACGAGGATGCCACTTTCTTATATTACATGATAAAAATAAAAAACTAATCAAAATTAAAAAATTTATATGACGCAGTCTTGCACCTTTAATACTAATGCAAAAATATCATTGATAAGCAAACTCGAACGAGTTAAAAGAGCGGCAATAAGGTGGAATTTCAGACGAATGACAGATTTCTTGCATCATTGAGCTATTTTGCTATGAAAAATAGTAACCGAATTAATAAACGGAACACAACCGTTACAGCTGAAATGAAATATTACTATTTTTGATAAATTGATGAAAACATTGTCACAATTTAGTCATAAACTTTCTAAAATTAACTAAAATGAGGAGTCCAGACAATTTTCGTCTAAAGAACGACCGCGTATAATTCAGTAAATGACCGATTAAATGATTCACCTATTAAAAAAAGTAATTCATAAAATTTTCTAAAATTTATTTTAAACACTAATACACTAAACACTAATACGTAATAAGAAATATGTGTATAAAACAAAGTTAATCCGTAACATATTATTCAAATTACCATGTTTTTTTACTAATTTATGTTGTTTAATATTTTTTTGCGACGAAGATAGCATCATAATTAGTTAAACATAATGACTACCGTTTTTTTCAATTTTAATCCGAACTGGATTTAACGTTCTTTTCATTCGGCTTCTAATAATTTTTTTTCTTTTAATTGTAATACGTTTTTAGCTTTTCTTTTTTTTTATATTGTTCACATCTTGTTTTGTTTTTTGCAATATATGTAATGTCAATAAATAAGTAAATATATTAATTACAACAATTAGCAGTTTTATTTCGAGTTCTGATTAAGCACATTATTGCCAAACGTATTTCACCTATTTTAAAGCTAAATGAATCTGAAATTTTTACGGTTCTTTTATGCTGTATAAACAACGTGTTTTTACAGCTGTCTTCAGTATTAATATTACGATTTGCCCTGTATAGGATTTCCTTTGATTGTCATCTTTCGAACGAAAATTTCGACTGCTACAAACTTTGTTGTAAACTTCGCGGAAGCGTTAACAGAGTGTCTTGCGTAATTTTGAGGAAGAACTATAAAATGGCAGAAAGGATTAAGTAATGGGTTTGTTATAACTCCTTAAACACACCAGTTAAGATTTATTTAATTATCGGGTGCTTTCGCTAAATTGTTTAATAAAACATAACAAAATTGAGCTGGTAATTAATTTTCATTAGCTGTAACGGTAAATTGTGATACAAAAGCGCGCCCTCTCCATGTACGTATTACCTACCGCCTTAAATGCACGAAAATTTATGGTAGCATTGTGTCGGGTTGTGTGTGCAATTATGAGCACTTATTATGCAAAAGGGATGAACATACAGCTTTTATCACCGTAAGCTTTTAAACAATTAATTTTTTATTTACTATTTTAAAGCTATTAGCGTTTAGTGTTAATTCAGAGAAAAATAGACTCGTTTTATTTAATCAGCGGCAAGATGAGCTTGTTTCCATAGGTTGTATGGAACACCATTCTTTTAAATATAATACATTAAATCCACTAGTTACATAATTTTAGAACAATTTTTAAAAAAACAATGTTAGTGAAATTACTTCGAGGGCCGATTTCCCATTTTTAACCGGCTACAGTCTTTGATAGAGCATTATCTTTTTGCTTCAAAAATACATTCCAATTTGCGTTGGTCACATTTTATGGTTAAAGTATTATTTCACATATTAAAAAAATTGTAAATATTAGCAGTTTTATTTTGAGTTTTGATGCAGTACATTGTTGCCAAACGCATTTCAATCATTTTAATGGTAACTTAATCTGAAATTTTGACAGTTTTTTTAGAATTGTCGTTAATGGCATTATAAGAATAAAATATAACAAGAATTTTTATAATATTCCAACTCTTACGGTATTTATTACATATTTTTCAATGGACGTTTACGCTATTATTACTGAAAATTACTGTTTAAATGGGCATTTTATTTGAGATACATTTTTGTTTAGTTTAGATGCATGTCTTAGCAGGTTATGTTACAGAATTTATACATGGTTTACCCTGTGTAATACTTTCTCTGCAGCTACAAGAGTAATTTACCTAAGATATACATCATGTCAGACAAATAAGTACTGGAACTTAACCCTAAACTAAACAAAATTATACTCTAAGTCACGTTGCTTTGTGTTTTGAGTTCTGGTATCGTATAATTCAATTTAAGAGTGTGTAATAAATAACTTATTATAACAAACATTTTCAAAATATTTATTCAAGTCTATTATAGCGATGCCATTAAATCCATATGTACAAATTTTGTTTTAAACCAAAAAAATTCATAGAAAATACATATCAAATATACAGTGAAATAGCGAAGATAGGCTTGGCAATAGTCGCCCAAGGTTGCTTTTCTTAATCACTTCACGGGCAACACAAGACGTCTATAATAACAAAGTTCCGCACATTTATACTGAACCATAACATCTAAACGATAAAATAAATGTGCAATCAACAATTTTAATCGTAAGACATAATGTTCAAACTATAAAATAAATTAGCAATAAAGCACGTACCAAGTGCCATCGCTCTCTTTTAAGCGCATATCGAGGCGAGGCTGCGTTGCCAAAATTAAAATGCATTTTTTCCGAAATTCTTTAGATTTAAGGCATATTGCATACAAACCATTATTGTTAAGATTATTGTTAGGTATCATTTGATTAAGTGTCAGTACCTATTCGTCTCACACCCTGTATAGCAATTTAAAATAAACCGTTTTGTAAAAATGTCAGATGTAGTTTTTCATATGGATTTTTTTTTTTGAATAAATTATAACTTTGAATGTAGTAAAACAATATGCCAATTTATAAAATGGAACTATTATAGATATTTTTTTTTCAAAGCGTTTCTCAAATGAATCTCTTCGGCCCTGTCATTTATGACTAGCAGAAAAAACAAGGAACACAATTTAAATAAACCAAATAACAACCAATTTGCAAACGTGATGTGTGATTGATTTCAATTCACTGTAATTGAACAAGAATGACGGCGTTATTGACAAGTTCGACGATTAGATTTGACATTCTAAATTTTACGACTACTGCTTCCGATACTCAAAATTTCATAGATTCGATATAGCAGGGATATTCACGTAGAAGTGAGTCAATTTATCATCTAGCACGAAAGTATTGCTACGTTATTCTGACGTAGGAAACGTTCCCGCGACCTCGCGCGTCAAAGTTGCCAATTTCGTCGCGATTCCTTTTCTAAAATCATCGCAATTACGATTCGAAATTTATGTAACTTTGAAAGTGTTCGCTGCGAACGATATTCGAAAATATCTTTTTTAAATAAATTATTAAACGCGAATCGGCTTTCGGAATTAGGATTCGGATTGCGTTTCTCCTAAAACTAAAATGATTGATGCTCTTTTGTAGTCCTACCAGAATTCCGAAAAGGTTGCTTCGAATAAATATGTCTACTAATTTGAAAATCGAACGCTGTCCGCATTCGAAAATTCGTCTTTGTTTGACTCAATTAATGTTACAGATCGTTTAAAGGAATAATTGCGGTTAATGAGTCATTAGAAGCACTTTTCGGACTAATTCAATTATTTCGGCAAGCAGAAAGAAACTTTTTAATAATTTACTTAAGAAATGTTATTAATGAGAAAAAGTTCCGAAATAATTTAAGTTGTTTTTAATTAGGCGGCGGACCAAGTTCGTAAAAATTACTTTGCGCATTTTGTGTGGAAATGGTTTTAAATACGGTAGTAATTTGAATTAGGATAGATAAGACCCGGGAGCGCTTTTGAACAACATATTCGGCTTTGTTTTAAATGTAATAATTATACTATTGGGATCGAAAGTATGATAATTGCGTTGTACATTAGTTTGCGTGTTATTTCGAAAGTATTTCGTAGATTTGCGTTTCCCAACTTATAATCACGTTAAATTCAAATGTTTTGGCAATTAAAGAAAAACATTTTAGGCTCTGAGGGAAATCACCATTTTTTTGTCATGTAAGTTTCATATATTTTCCTATAAAATAATATAAAACTTAAATTTACTGAAGAGTATATAATAGTATTATTAACAATATTTAAATTTCCTGTCAAAATGTTAGGTTATGTCAGATAAAATCTGGCAACGCTGAACCATCTTGCACTGTAATTTCTGTATTTATAGTAAAAGAACCGCAGCTATAAAATCGCATTAAAAATGTTCCTTTTACCCCTTCATATCGGCCGTGTTTCGTACCACAATCATTACTCTTACGATGAGAGAAAATCTCACGTTATTACGCAAGCGCGAATAGCAAAATTTTAAACTTGATAAGGTAATGTGAGGTTATAGTTGTAGTAAATTTTATTTTTGTGAACAAAGAATGATAATTCTTAATGTTACTAACGAAAAAATTGTCTCGTTTCGGGTAAAAAAATAACAATTATATTCTAATATGGCGGTTGGAAACTACGAAGATAGCCGAAGTATAACGAAGCCATCCGAATTTTTGTTACCGATTTTACCGAAGTTATGAGAAAAATTCTCACAGCTGTTAATGAATTTTTTATTGCTTTATATTTTGAGTTTTTAAAAAAAAATATTCCCAATCTTAAAATTTTGTGAAGGTAAAAACAATTTCAAGTGATCATTTCATTTGAAATTTTGAAAAAAACTTTTAAAATAGCGTGAGGGAATCTTTCCACGCGACCGTTCTAAAGGGTTAAAAAAGACCTATGTAGTCAAGTGTATTATGCGATATCGATGACTTCAATTGTATACAGTGTGTCCCAAATAGAGTAGGCTAACATGGGTATCTTTCTTATTAGTGAAGATAGAAGTTTGGTTAAATGGGCAATGTTTTGCAGTTTTAGGTGCCCATTCAGATTCTGTTAAGAAAATTTTAAAATTCCGAATAGTTCCGAAGTTATCGTAAAAAAACTGAAAATCGTCATTTTCTTTAATGTCAAATAACTTTGTAATTATAAAATTTACAAAAAAAAGTTTAATATAAAAGTTACTAGGTTTCATAAAATACAGATAGAAATTAAGTCAAAATGACATTCACAATGGCGGTTTTTAAGATATTGATACCAACTTTTTTATTATAAATGGACGCCATATTGGATTTTTACATAGATAGCATTTTTTTTTTCTCTTTTCCACCGTGTATAACAACCCATATTTAAATAAAAAATTATCAACAATATTAAATTTTTCTGTTTTAAATCAAGTAGCCATGAATTATCAAAGAACAATTAAACAGCATAATACAAGCCAACGTCATTATATTTATTTTTTGACTAATATTGTAAGATTTTTGAATAATAATTATTATTGCCTTATAAATAATTCAAAATGGCAAAGTTTTTAACTGAGCAGTATCATAAGTTTTGTACCTACAATAAATGTTACAAAAGTTCCTGCGTTGCTGCACGAACATACTTTAACAGTTTTCCAAAAAAAAAAAGATAAAGATCATCTTCCACATTCTTTCAATTTGGTTACTCTAAACATCCATACTTCTGCATATTCACATCCAATCTTTTAATAATTTTAACGTTCGGTTGCTTTTTTTTTGAAAAACTGTTAAAGTATGTTTGTGCAGCAACGCAGGAGCTTTTGTAACATTTAATGTAAGTACAAAACATATCATACTGCTTAGTTAAAAACTTTGCCATTTTAAATTATTTATAAGGCAATAATAATTATTAATCAAAAATCTTACAATATTAGTCAAAAAACAAATATAATGACGTTGGCTTGTATTATGCTGTTTAATTGTTCTTTGATAATTCATGTCTACTTGATTTAAAACAGAAAAATTTAATATTGTTGATAATTTTTTATTTAAATATGGGTTGTTATACACGGTGGAAAAGAGAAAAAAAAATAGTATCTAACTATGTAAAAATCCAATATGGCGTCCATTTAAAATATGAAAGTTGGTGTCAATATGGGCACCTAAAACTGCAAAACATTGCCCATTTAACCAAACTTCTATCTTCACTAATAAGGAAGATACCCATGTTAGCCTACTCTATTTGAGATACACTGCATTTCTTATCGAAACTCATACAATTACTTCGTAGTTTCTATCTAATTAGTGAAATTGAAGTTTGCCAATTTAGATTTTAGCGAAGAAGAACTCATTTGAGATGATTGACGCCGCAGAACTGCATTTCCTTTGTTTGCACAAGACAAACAAATAATGCACTCATTGTAGACAAACTTCTTGAACTTACCTATCTATTGTTCGAACGTGAAGCTTTAAATTAAATTTGCAGCAATGAGAACCGTAATTAAATTTAAGCGTTTTTAACGAGACAACAAAAATTAAAATTTCTCATTTTCCCCTAACATCAGTCAAGGAAAAATTATATTAAGAGAACATTTTCAAACGAGCCGCCTTTAGAAAGATACACGAATTTTCTAGAAATTGGCATAATTTTATTTGGTAAAGTAGTTTGCGCTTTAACCGACCGAATTTTCATTTAGTAAATTTGAGGGAAGGCAATTCGGAGAATTAAAAAATTCTTTATGCAATTTAATCCTTAATCCGTAAAGGATTTATGTAATCCGACCACTCAATTAGGTAGAGTTAATTAGTAACCGAATAGTTTGAAAATTAGAAAACAGATAATATACAGTAAGAACTCCTATTTTTAGTTAAGCTAGAAAAACAAATCCGGTAAAAAAGTAATTAACCATTAAATACAAAATTTATTATACTAAAAAATAATGTGTTATAAATTTCTAAATCAACAAATACAGAAAACGAATGGTACTAAAGTGTTTTTGTTTTCATTCATATATAATTAGTCGGGACCGAATGTCCCGACTAATTATATATGATTGAAAACATAAACACTTTTAACAATAATATGTTGATGCACACTTTTTATTTCTGAAAACACATTGAAATCTGCGAGACATACAACCTACTAATTTTTTAAATATTTTTGATCGTTCTTCTTTTACTATGTGCTTTTTATTTTGTTGATTTGAAATGAAGTGTTTTGTACTACAGTAAAACCTCGATTATCTGGACCTCAGTTATACGAATTTGCGATTATCTGGATTGTCAACCGCGTTCGTTTTTTCCTGTTAAAACGGGACACCTCGTAATCGTGCTTAAAACCGAGTGTGCGCATTCGAGCTCAAAGTGGCACATTCCGATCTCGGGAAAATAAAGCGCGCCGCTCCGCGTCGCGCTTCATTTGCCTCCCTCGCTCGGAAATGTGCCACTTTTCGCTCGAACGCGCACATCCTCGTATTTATCGGATTTGCCTATATTATTATTTTATTCTTCAATTCAAAAAATTTAAAGTCGAATAAATTAGATTTATTTTTCGTTTGAAAAAGGTTAGATATTTTATTCCTTTCGATAAGTTATCGTGGTGCTCTTCCGCACGCCTAATTGTAGCGAGCTTGATAAAAATATTTTCATGTGTACTTTGGAATGTTTACCAATTCGCATTTTTGATTAATTAAAATTGTATATGAGTCAAATTTTCTGAAGTGGGCCACTAAAAATCAACTAGTTGATTTTTATATCATCTTTTGTAGATTGTTAAAGGTTTATATGTCAAAATTAATGTCTCCAAAAATTTTTGGGTAATTTTCATTTTTCTGAAAATTATAAATAAATTAGTTTTAAGGCGCATTTTGTATACACTGTTGTAATTAGACTTCATTTATGGATTAATTCAATTTTTAAATATAAAAAAATATTTATATGTTACATAGGGGGTGCATCAAAACTGACTTGGATGTGGTATGTTAAAAAAAAAGTAAAAGTATTTTTTTTTCATGTACGATGAAGTCTCCCATCTAGTCTAGTTTAAAAGTACTAAATTAGAAATGTGGTTTTTGGTAAAAATACGCTACTGTAGTTTTTAATTAAAAGAAAACCGAGAAGTGGGACATTTAGTTCAGTTTGATTTAATTAATATTATTTGTAAGAGGGAATAAGATAGGCAAATTTAATTATTATTAAGGAATGTGTGCACTTTCAATCGAAAACTTTCTGAATAGAAAATCTGGATTTGAAGGATTTGTTATTAGTATAGTCGAATCCAATTAACACGAAGATGTGCGCATTCGAGCGAAAGTGGCACATTTCCGAGCGAGGGAGGAAATGAAGCGCGACGCGGAGCGCGCGCTTCATTTTCCGAGATCGGAATGTGCCACTGAGCTCGAATGTGCACACTCGGTTTTAAGCATGATTCACAATAATTTAGGCCATTAAATTAGTCGAAAAATTAGTTAAATAATTTGAATCGATCCCTCTCACTTCAACTAACAAGATTTTCGTATCTTTTCGCTCTCTTCCACTCATTGCTATGGTAAATAATTTTTTCAATATAAAATCGATATTTATTCAATTGAATTTAAATTTTCATTTGAAGGAGGTTAGGATAAATCAGACAAATGTAATAAAACAAGGATGTGCGCATTCGAGCGAAAAGTGGCACATTTCCGAGCGAGGGAGGCAAATGAAGCGCGACGCGGAGCGGCGCGCTTCATTCGAGATCGGAATGTACTTGAGCTCGAATGTGCACACTCGGTTTTAAGCATGATTCACAATAGACCAATTAATTAAAAAAGGATTCATTAAAAGTGGCAATTTCGAAGAAATGACCCCAGCGGGCGCTTCATTTTCGATCAATTTTTGACTCTTGCACTCTTTTAAGCGATTCAAATAATTTTTAAATTAAAATCATAAATTTGAGTTCAAATGAACTTTCGAAAATTTTTCATTTGAATGGAGTTAGGATAAATACAAACAAAATATTAAAATTAATAAGTGATGCAAACAAGCATAGAAGCTAAAATTTCAATATTTTATTATGTATCTTTAATTATTCATTTGATAGCGGCATTTCTTATTTAATTAAAGGTTTTGATTCTAAATATGTTTATAAATATCAATATGATTCAAATTTCAAATATTTCTAATGTAATACTATAGTTAAAATATAATTCTATCTGATTGCTAAATGACCATTGTAGTGACAAGAATGAGCAATCACAGTGGTTAATTTAAAGCGGGATTTTTGAAAGTCAATTTTGTGCTTTTGGATAACTTGATGTCATTGACTTTGTAAATTTAATCAAATAATATCCAAGAGAGCAAAAGATGACATTCGAAAATAAAACTTGGATAACATTACAATTTATTAAACAAATAATAAACAAATTCTTCTTTACCAATAACTTAAACACTAGCACTTAATAATTATTTATTTACTAACTAATTTTAATATTTAATTATTTAAATCTATTTGATTTACATTTACTTTATTTACTTTAAATTAGGTTATTAGAACATTGACATTCAGTTACAATGTTGATTATCCGTATGATTACAACGAGTTTAATATTGTCTTAATGTATCAACTACCTAAGTATCGAATAATATTCTACAGAATTGGCGAATTCAAGTAACTCAGATAGAACCTCTAGTTAGTCGTGGCTTAAGAGATATTGAGATATATCCGTTACTCAATATCTAAGGATTTGAGTATCTCCTTGTTATGTACATTATCAGGATAACATGTCACCGTGCCCTGTATTTATACATAACCCACGAAACATAGTTTGAAACTGCTGTTTTAAAATACATAATAGAACTACGCCCTCCAATCCTCAAAAATAAAAATCAAAGCAAAAATGGGGGGCAATTTAATTCAAAAAAATACTCGAAATATATATTTTTTTGGCGTAACTGATTTAAATATAAATAAATTTCGTAAATGCGAAGATGTGCGCATTTGAGCGAAAAGTGGCACATTTCCGAGCGAGGGAGGCAAATGAAGCGCGACGCGGAGCGGCGCGCTTCATTTTCCCGATATCGGAATGTGCCACTTTGAGCTCAAATGTGCACACTCCACTTTTCGCCATGAATAACAATTCAAAGTAAAATTCAAGTAATTCTAAAACCGTAGTTGCGCTCTCAAAATGTCTTCTTTGGGCGTCGCTTATTTTCTCATAATTTTTTCCTTTTTTCATTAACAAATTGCCGTGAAATTAATTTGCATTTAAATAAGGAGGCAAGAATGAAATTCTTGTTAGGATTGCTTAATATTCGGTATCGTAATTGACAATTTTTTGAAAACGGGACATTTTGACGTCCCGAATGATTGCTTGGGGACAACGGGACAAGTGATCTGAAAACGGAACAATCCCATTCAAAACAGGAAGTATGGTCACCTTATATATAGCAAAAATTCATTTTTTCTATACATTCAATTAACCGAATTTTCGATTATCCGAATTAGCTGCAACAATAATTAGTCCGGATAACCGAGTTTTTCACTGTAACTCACACCTGTATTTTATCAAACCTAGTAACATTCATATTAAACTATTTTTTATTATACATCAAAAAAAAAATAATGATTTTCAGTTTTATTACAATAATATCAGAATTTTGAATTTTCTCAATGGAATCTGAATCAGCACATAAAAATGCAATAACATTGCCCATTTAACCAAATGTCTATCTTCACTAATAAGTAGAATACAGTAAGAACTCCTATTTTTAGTTAAGCTAGAAAAACAAATCCGGTAAAAAGTAATTAACCATTAAATACAAAATTTATTATACTGAAAAATAATGTGTTATAAATTTCTAAATCAACAAATACAGAAAACGAATGGTACTAAAGTGTTTTTCTTTTCATTCATATATATGAATGAAAACATAAACACTTTTAACAATAATATGTTGTTGCACACTTTTTATTTCTGAAAACACATTGAAATCTGCGAGACATACAACCTACTAATTTTTTAAATATTTTTGATCGTTCTTCTTTTACTATGTTTTTTTTATTTTGTTGATTTGAAATGAAGTGTTTTGTACTACAGTAAAACCTCGATTATCTGGACCTCAGTTATACGGATTCGCGATTATCCGGATTGTCAACCGCGTTCGTTTTTTCCTGCTAAAACGGGACACCTCGTAATCGTGCTTAAAACCGAGTGTGCGCATTCGAGCTCAAAGTGGCACATTCCGATCTCGGAAAATAGCGCGCCGCCCGCGTCGCGCTTCATTTGCTCCCTCGCTCGGAAATGTGCCACTTTTCGCTCGAACGCGCACATCCTCGTATTTATCGGATTTGCCTATATTATTATTTTATTCTTCAATTCAAAAAATTTAAAGTCGAATAAATTAGATTTATTTTTCGTTTGAAAAAGGTTAGATATTTTATTCCTTTCGATAAGTTATCGTGGTGCTCTTCCGCACGCCTAATTGTAGCGAGCTTGATAAAAATATTTTCATGTGTACTTTGGAATGTTTACCAATTCGCATTTTTGATTAATTAAAATTGTATATGAGTCAAATTTTCTGAAGTGGGCCACTAAAAATCAACTAGTTGATTTTTATATCATCTTTTGTAGATTGTTAAAGGTTTATATGTCAAAATTAATGTCTCCAAAAATTTTTGGGTAATTTTCATTTTTCTGAAAATTATAAATAAATTAGTTTTAAGGCGCATTTTCTATACACTGTTGTAATTAGACTTCATTTATGGATTAATTCAATTTTTAAATATAAAAAAATATTTATATGTTACATAGGGGGTGCATTAAAACTTTAGAATGACTTGGATGTCGTATGTTAAAAAAAAAGTAAAAGTATTTTTTTTTCATGTACGATGAAGTCTCCCATCTAGTCTAGTTTAAAAGTACTAAATTAGAAATGTGGTTTTTGGTAAAAATACGCTACTGTAGTTTTTAATTAAAAGAAAACCGAGAAGTGGGACATTTAGTTCAGTTTGATTTAATTAATATTATTTGTAAGAGGGAATAAGATAGGCAAATTTAATTATTATTAAGGAATGTGTGCACTTTCAATCGAAAACTTTCTGAATAGAAAATCTGGATTTGAAGGATTTGTTATTAGTATAGTCGAATCCAATTAACACGAAGATGTGCGCATTCGAGCGAAAAGTGGCACATTTCCGAGCGAGGGAGGTAAATGAAGCACGACGCGGAGCGGCGCGCTTCATTTTCCCGAGATCGGAATGTGCCACTTTGAGCTCGAATGTGCACACTCGGTTTTAAGCATGATTCACAATAATTTAGGCCATTAAATTAGTCGAAAAATTAGTTAAATAATTTGAATCGATCCCTCTCACTTCAACTAACAAGATTTTCGTATCTTTTCGCTCTCTTCCACTCATTGCTATGGTAAATAATTTTTTTCAATATAAAATCGAAATTTATTCAATTGAATTTAAATTTTTCATTTGAAGGAGGTTAGGATAAATCAGACAAATGTAATTAAAACAAGGATGTGCGCATTCGAGCGAAAAGTGGCACATTTCCGAGCGAGGGAGGCAAATGAAGCGCGACGCGGAGCGGCGCGCTTCATTTTCCCGAGATCGGAATGTGCCACTTTGAGCTCGAATGTGCACACTCGGTTTTAAGCACGATTCACAATGACCAATTTACTTTAAAAAATTCAAGTAATTCCAAAACCGTAGTTGCGCTCTCAAAATGTCTCCTTTGGGCTTCGCTTATTTTTCATAATTTTTTACTTTTTTCATTGCGAAATTGTCGCAAAATTAATTTGTATTTAAATAATGAGGCATTCGAGCCAAAAGTGACACATTTCCGAGCGAGGGAAGTGAGTGACACCAATCATTATGGATAAATACAAACAAAATATTGCAAAATTAATAAGTAGATGCAAAACAAGCATAGAAGCTACCAAATTTTCTAATATTTTATTATGTATTTTTAATTATTTTCATTTGATATGCGCATTACTCTTATTTAATTAAAAAAAGGTTTTTTGTATTCTTTTTTTTAAATATGTTTATAAATATCCAATATGATTCAAATTTCAAATATTTCTAATGTAACTACCTATAGTTACGAAATAATGAATTCTATCTGATTGGCTAATTAATTGACGGCCATTGTAGTGAATCAAGAATGAGCAAATCACAGTGGTTAATTTAAAGCGGGATTTTTGAAAGTCAATTTTTGTGCTTTTTTGGATAACTTGATGTCGGATTTCGACTGTATTGTAACGGATTTCCCAATCCAAATCCAATATCCAACGAGAGCAAAAGCGATTCGTACTCGGATTGCGAATAATAACACACAGTTGGCCACTAAATTTACAATTACGATTTATTAACACAAATAATAAACAAATTCTTCTTTACCAATAACTTAAACACTAGCACTTAATAATTATTTATTTACTAACTAACTAACTTACGGTTCTAATACACTAACTAATTTATTTACACTCGTATATTTATTTAAACGTACCTTGTAAATTCACCGAGCGGAGTTAAGAACATTGACATTCACGTACAACTGTTGACTTAGACTGCCGTGTAGGAGTACCGCGGAGTTTATATATGTGTCGTGGTATCTATCGAACTGGCTTCTAGAGTATTCGAGATAAATCTCCTCTACAGAGATATGGCGAATTCAAGGTAACTCCGATAGAAACCTCTAGTTAGGCGTGGCTTAAGAGATATTGAGATATATCCGCTTACTCAATATCTCATGGTCGCATGAGTATCTCGCGCTTGATTAATGTACATCTATCACGGCTCTACACTCGATCACCGTGCCCGTTACAGTATTTATACATAACCCACGAAACATAGTTTGGAAACTGCTGTTTTAAAATACATAATAGAACTACGCCCTCCAATCCTCAAAAATAAAAATCAAAGCAAAAATGGGGGGCAATTTAATTCAAAAAAATATTCGAAATATATATTTTTTTGGCGTAACTGATTTAAATATAAATAAATTTCGTAAATGCGAGGATGTGCGCATTTGAGCGAAAAGTGGCACATTTCCGAGCGAGGGAGGCAAATGAACGCGACGCGGAGCGGCGCGCTTCATTTTCCCGAGATCGGAATGTGCCACTTTGAGCTCAAATGTGCACACTCCACTTTTCGCCATGAATAACAATTCAAAGTAAAATTCAAGTAATTCTAAAACCGTAGTTGCGCTCTCAAAATGTCTTCTTTGGGCGTCGCTTATTTTTCATAATTTTTTCCTTTTTTCAGTAGCAAATTGCCGTGAAATTAATTTGTATTTAAATAAGGAGGCAAGAATGAAATTCTTGTTAGGATTGCTTAATATTCGGTATCGTAATTGACAATTTTTTGAAAACGGGACATTTTGACGTCCCGAATGATTGCTTGGGGACAACGGGACAAGTGATCTGAAAACGGAACAATCCCATTCAAAACAGGAAGTATGGTCACCTTATATATAGCAAAAATTCGTTTTTTTCTATACATTCAATTAACCGAATTTTCGATTATCCGAATTAGCTGCAACAATAATTAGTCCGGATAACCGAGTTTCCACTGTAACTCACACCTGTATTTTATCAAACCTAGTAACATTCATATTAAACTATTTTTGATATTTTTTATTATACATCAAAAAAAAAATGATTTTCAGTTTTATTACAATAATATCAGAATTTTTGAATTTTCTCAATGGAATCTGAATCAGCACATAAAAATGCAATAACATTGCCCATTTAACCAAATGTCTATCTTCACTAATAAGAAGAATAGCCACGATATCATACTTAATCTGGGACACCCTATATGTATATATATCGCAAAAATATATGAACAGTCCTAAAAGTACAACGTTCCAGTTAAAATAAACACAAAGTTAGAACATTCGAAGGTACACGAATAGCCAACTTGCTTCCTTCGGCACTTTGAGAATTTTTTTTGATTTCAGTAAACTACACTTAAAAGTCGAAGAAAGTATCAAACAATATTTTAAGACATAGATTATATAAACATTATCTTTTGCTACATTAGCCGAACCCTTGAAACCCTTTATTATGCCTACGCAAGATGAATGTGTTCAGGTGTGGAACACGTGCTACCCATATCTGTAAAGTAAATCTCGCGTGTATTATCATTCAAAACAGATGTTCATCTGATTTCTGCGCAGATTGCTTTTCGAGATACAATTTTAAAGATGTTCGGATCTTTTGCAATAAAAAGCATTAATATATCATCGAGTTTGAAATACTTCGTAAGGTGGTCGTATAGAAACATACAATAAATTTCGAAGGAGTACAGTCAGCATTCTTAGAAAAGCGAACCTTAAATCCATTAAATTATACCTTTGCTAAAAGTTTAAGATGCATTAGTAAGACTCGGTCGATCCAATAAATTACCTAAAACTGCCCCCATTGTTGAAATGATTTAGACAACGCCAATAGAGTTATTAGACGACTTCAATTATTAATAATTTCGTGAAAATTTAAGTTTGTTTTCTGTGGAATTTAAAAGTACGCCTTTCATTAAATACTTGAAATGATAAAGAATGTTTTTTTCTCGATATTCAAAATAGTCTAATTTACAATTCATATTTAAATTAAAGGACATTTTTAAGTACACATTCTTCGTTTTTTGAATTCCCTAAACGTTTTTTCTTCGTCTAGACTGCTGTTTGGCTAAAATTAGGATTCGGCGTGTTTTTTATCCGTAAATATTCATCGAAATTAATTTGAGAATTTTTATAAATGAAAAGTTAAAAAAACATCATATTTAACTGATCAAATACAATAATGCCCATGATGGCGCAAAAAACTATATACTGTAAGAACCTGTAAATGTGAAAGTATCAGAAATTAATAATTCGAAAAAAATAGAAATTAAATGGAAAAATGTGTTAATAATTAATATCATTTTTTTAATTTTAACACAAGTGAAGAGAATGGTAATTTTCACTATGTAGCATGGGAATCATTACCATGCGACATGGTGACGAACATTTTATCTACAAATATTTGTTGGACATAGTAAAGGGTTTTCTATTAGCAATGTCGGGATTTAAAATGTAAATAAAACTTACAATTCAAGAGATAAATTTAAAATTTCTTTCTTGTTTGAAAGGTGACATGACGTCATTACATATGAAAAATAATGTCCTCATATGACTCCCATATCTGCGCAGTACGTACCGTAATTTTTCGGTCCAATTTACCATCACTTTTTCTCGTTCCCATTTGGTTTTGTGATAGAAAAATATTTCCCAGGTACTACGTTTTTTTAGTTTTTTCCCATCTAAGAAAAAATTTTTGAATTGAAAAAAATAAAAAAAAGAGCTTATTTTAAAAAAAGGAAAACTTTGATTTGTGATTTTTTAACTTCAGTGATTTCTTAAAGCGTCATCCGTGTATTTTCTCAATGTTCAATTTTTTTGGACGGTTAATATGAGGCGGTTTAAAACGGATTACCCTGTATGCAGCCAATACATAATATATTAAAAGTAAGTAAATGAGATGAGATAACTAAATGCATATAAAGCAAAGACGTGGAAGTTATTTGTTATTTAGTGCACATAAAATACTGATGCATTTTTATTACATTTACGGGTAAGGTACACAGAACTATCCATTCTCCATAGTTTTATGTTTCAATAATATATCAATAAATTACGTTTTCTAAAACGACTTTCATTTTAGTATTCTTTTTATACGTTTCTTATGCAACTGTACTGCAGTATCAGATTTTATTTCAAATATAATGAAAATATTTTATTAGTGTTTTATGTCAGCGTTAAATTTTAAGATGGTTTAATTAAAATTATCACGATATTAGTCAAATTAATTTGAATGCATAATATGTAGGTAAACACTGCTGCATATAATAATATGACTACTAAACAAGAAAATGTTAACAAAAGTTACTAAAACCAATATAATTTCTGAAAAATGAAACGCAGAGATCGTTTTTCGAAAATGGTGAAAAGCCAAAGTGCAACTTGTGCTAAAAGGGCAAATTATTTTGTAGGTGTAGAAACGTTAGAATACTCAATACAAATATCATTATATTGTCGTAAATGTAACAGTATATTTATAAAGTATAACGTTGAAAGCGAAAAAAATGGCAATTTATTCCTTTTTGGTCCCAAAGAGATGGCGTTGAAATCAACGAAGTTTTTCTGTAGAAACCGGTACGATCAGAAACGTGGGATTTGATCTTTATTGTGATATGTGACACGTTCTGTCAAAAGTCCACTTTGTGACCATTTGCTGTTTAATTGTTGCCACCATAATCGATCAAGATAAGGTCCGAATTAAAGAAATACCTTTAACTTTAAAATATAAAAAGAAAAAGGCCAACAATATCAATTAAAACGATGATAATAAATGATAATAGTATAAATTTGCGATGTTCCCTCTATCGTCCGGCCTGTCCCCTCTATCGGTCACCTTTACGAAAATTTTATAAATTACAAAATCAATCAATATTTAATCAAATTTGTTTGAAAAAGTAATTATCAATTTTGGAAAATAAATATAATCGAAGTATTTTTAATTAATCTTATAGTTTATGTATTAGTTAAACTTTTTTCTGCTTTTTTAGTATTCTTTTGATTGTGCATTCAAAGCCAATTTTATTGTACGTATGCTTGGTCACCTTATTTTTAGTTTAAATCAATAAAAATATATTATTTTGTTTATTTTTTTAATACTTTATCATATACTAATAAACTCAAAAATAAATTTTGATTTTATAGTTGTTATTTTATATTTAATATCACTTGTCAAAAGAAACCATAACCTACTTTTTAAGAAATCAATGTTGTAGCAAATTGACGAACAAATTTTTAATTTTTGATTTTAAAATCACTATTTAAACTACGTGTATATTATATTTCATTAAATAAGCAAGGTTTTAATATTTTTTTAAATGTTGTTCATTGACTTGTAATTTCAAAATTTTTAGCAAAGCGACCGGTAGAGGGGCTATGTCCGCTAGAGGGGTCGACTTACCTTAATAGTCGAAAAAAAAAGAATTATTTTTAGAAAAATGTTAGAGTAGCTATATTTATTTAACCATTTTCCTGTTAGGTCAAAATTTACAGCTTCGAACAATAAATCTTTCAGCATTTTAGTTGGCTAAAGCGGTCATTTACAACGAGTGGCCAATTGGAAGAAATATACTAAACTTGCAAACGTAAATAATTCAACAGCCAACGTTAGTTATTGCAACTGCACAACACTGAAGTAATTTAACACTTAAACAACTGAAAGTTTAAATATTTTCAAAAAATCAATTCAGAATTTTAAAATTTTGTGTATTCATTACTTGACGTGACAGCACGTTTTGCGGCCCTACAAAACAGATACAGTAAAACCTCGATTATTCGGACCCCAGTTATACGGATTCGCGATTATCCGGATTGTCAACCGCGTTCGTTTTTTCCTGTTAAAATGGGACACTTCGTAATCATGCTTAAAACCGAGTGTGCGCATTTGAGTTCAAAGTGGCACATTCCGATCTCGGGAAAATGAAGCGCGCCGCTCCGCGTCGCGCTTCATTTGCTTCCCTCGCTCGGAAATGTGCCACTTTTCGCTCAAATGCGCACATCCTTGTTTTTATTACATTTGTCTGATTTATCCTAACCTCCTTCAAATGAAAAATTTAAATTCAATTGAATAAATATCGATTTTATATTGGAAAAAATTATTTACCATAGCAATGAGTGGAAGAGAGCGAAAAGATACGAAAATCTTGTTAGTTGAAGTGAGAGGGATCGATTAAAATTATTCAACTAATTTTTCGACTAATTTAATGGCCTAAATTATTGTGAATCATGCTTAACCGAGTGTGCACATTCGAGCTCAGTGGCACATTCCGATCTCGGAAAATGAAGCGCGCCGCCCGCGTCGCGCTTCATTTGCTCCCTCGCTCGGAAATGTGCCACTTTTCGCTCAAATGCGCACATCCTTGTTTTTATTACATTTGTCTGATTTATCCTAACCTCCTTCAAATGAAAAATTTAAATTCAATTGAATAAATATCGATTTTATATTGGAAAAAATTATTTACCATAGCAATGAGTGGAAGAGAGCGAAAAGATACGAAAATCTTGTTAGTTGAAGTGAGAGGGATCGATTAAAATTATTCAACTAATTTTTCGACTAATTTAATGGCCTAAATTATTGTGAATCATGCTTAAAACCGAGTGTGCACATTCGAGCTCAAAGTGGCACATTCCGATCTCGGGAAAATGAAGCGCGCCGCTCCGCGTCGCGCTTCATTTGCCTCCCTCGCTCGGAAATGTGCCACTTTTCGCTCAAATGCGCACATCCTTGTTTTTATTACATTTGTCTGATTTATCCTAACCTCCTTCAAATGAAAAATTTAAATTCAATTGAATAAATATCGATTTTATATTGGAAAAAATTATTTACCATAGTAATGAGTGGAAGAGAGCGAATAGATACAAAAATCTTGTTAGTTGAAGTGAGAGGGATCGATTAAAATTATTCAAATAATTTTTCGACTAATTTAATGGCCTAAATTATTGTGAATCATGCTTAAAACCGAGTGTGCACATTCGAGCTCAAAGTGGCACATTCCGATCTCGGGAAAATAAAGCGCGCCGCTCCGCGTCGCGCTTCATTTGCCTCCCTCGATCGGAAATGTGCCACTTTGAGCTCGAATGTGCGCACTCCGCTTTTCGCCACAATTAACAATGATCAATTTACTTTTAATTTTACCTAAACATTTTATGATTCTATTTGGTATTTTTGGTATTTTATAATTAATAATTATTTGTTTCGTTTTATTTGTAAATAAATACCTAACAAGGTAAAATTGTTTTTTTTGCAATTATCCTGATTTTCGATTATCCGGATGAGCTGCAACCATAATTAGTCCGGATAACCGAGTTTCCACTGTAAATACAAAGTCCAATGGTTAAGCCGGAATTTATGATAACGAAAATAACCTATTCTAGCAGTGAGTGAACGATTGCAAATAGAACAGCTTTCGGCTACATTTTTTATTTAAATGGCAGTAAATCGCATTAAAGCGGAGAAGGGTGAATGTCAACGTCAAAGTAACCAGCAACAGTTTCGAATAGAATGCGTCCTTTACTATTTAAATAAAAACGTCGAAAGCTCTTCGTTCGCAGGCAAAAAAGGGCAAAAAGGCAACGTTTAATTTATCGGAGTTGCAAAAATTTAATTACGCCAATCGTTGCGCTTCTTTTTAACCTGGCAAATAATTCAATAATCGCAACTACGAAATGAAAATCGTAAACTACGAAATAAAAGTGTGCCACTTCTGAAATGAAACGCGATGAAAAAAAAGTACCGGGGAATTTCGCGATGTGATTACGTTACTTTGCAGTGAAAGCTTTCGATGGCACACAAATAAAGCAACAAGATGTGTTTTTACCTATAACTGCAGGTAATGCTATTTTAATTAAAGCAACAAGAAAATCGAAGGAAACAGATAGCATTGTTTCGAGCGAGTTTGCCAAGTTTTATGGATCACTGGGACGTATAGAATAGAATCGATTTAAAGAAACTCAATTCTAGAAGGAAATCAACTCTGTATACTGTAATCTACGATCATAAAAAGGGGCCGTTCTCGAAAATATTCCATATATATGTAAAACGCGGTAAATGGGCTGACAAGTATCCTGCAATTTATATCAAGTTTGGTAATCTTATATATTAAACAAAAATAAATTCAAGGGCTATAAATTTCAAATGTAAATCTAGTACTGAGCTCGTACATTTTTTTCTAAACTATTTTCATAAGGAAATAAGGTCGTAAAGTTTTATTTGCCATTTGTAGGAGGCGTTTAATCAAACGTTTGGTTTAATAACGCGATGTTGATTGACGATTTTGCGTCAACTAACCCATAAAAAAATAATCAAATTCGATTAGTTGTACAGGATTATTCAATTATACGTTTTTATTTTGAATTTTTATATCAAAATTGAATCGAACTCTTGCCAAAAGGAGCTATTGTGGCATAATAATGTAAATCGACGAAGTAAGAGACACGAAACAATTTAAAACACATAACTTCGTCATTCTTGATTTTTCAAATCATTAATATAAAAATTCAAACAATACTTTCTTTTACGATAGCAAACGCGATAGATTAATTTAATCGAACGCGAGAGATTAATCGAAACACGCGCTCGAGAAACATCTATCTTACATTACTCTGAATGACGGATAAGAACAATCTACATTTTTCTAGAAGTTCTGATAATTGGTACCAAAACACACATATAAGCGCAGCCGACTCCCGTAATAGGCAGTCTAAGACTAGGTTTCGTTCGCACAGTTCATTGATTTTTACTCTGCTGGTTCTCGGTGAAACTCAAGGTAATCTCAATCGTGCCGTGAATATAAATTTATAAATAAATACACATTGTAAATAAGTACGAGTGTCAATTAATTTAGTGAATTAAAACTACGTAAATGTACTAGTATTTAAAGTACGCAACATAACACGTGGTTATATTTAATTTAATTACGCCAACATATTTATCTTCAAAACTGCAGCAATTCTTCGACGACGAACGATTTCTAGCATAATAGCCTCCATGTTCAATGACAAACCAAAACAAGCACCGTTTCAAGCCAAACCAGCAATGTTTCCTGCCTATTTCCGAGTAAACAAGGTCGGCAAGCGAACCATAACAAAAACTATTAGCGACTGCAGAGGACTTCACGCTGGTCAAAGCTACTCGTGGCGGTTTTGCATTATAATATGCAGATACTTTTTCGAAAACCTGGGAAATTATATGTTTTAACGAAGTTATGACCATTTATTTTGGATTCTAATTTGTTAGATTTTATTTTACCATAAATCTTAAAATAGTTTTTTTAATGTTACTTAATTGACTCTTACTTCAGACTATTGAAATATGATTAAAGTTTTACTTGAGCCCTAATTTATAATTTGTTGGAAAGTGGTAATCTGAAATCAATGAAATACTTACTACAGTTGAACCTTGATAGCTTGAACGCATACAACTCCAATTTATTGATTACTTAAATTAGGGGATGTCTTCCGACAAAATGTTTATTTCTATGTGCACATGCTTACATCGATAATTTGGATTATTTGATAAGTCAAACCTTTTTATAATATCCTGCATCCGGTTTTCTGTAAGTCGAAGTTATATTTCTATGTGCTCAAGAGAATGTTGCTCCAGAGGTCATTAACCCCTTAACATACAATGACGTCTAGGAGACGTCAATCGTTTAGGGTGTCATTGTAGATTTTGACGTCTCTAAGACGTCAAGAACCGTATTCAATTTTGTTTGTTTTCAACAATAATTTTGTTAAAAGGCACAAAATTGGCGATTTGGAAATGTTGTTATTAATATAATTCTGTAATATTTAATTGCGAATTGTCAGAGAGTAAATTAATTTTGTAAAGTGTGCTTAAAGCCGAGTGTGCATTCGAGCTCAAAGTGGCACATTTCCGATCTGGAATGAAGCGCGCGCCCGCGTCGCGCTTCATTTGTTTCCCCTCGCTCAAAAATGTGCCACTTTTGCTCGAACGCGCACATCTTCGTATTTATTCAATTTGTTTAAATTACTATTTGTATTTAAAAAAGAAATAGCAATGCATTCAAATAAAACGACATATGCGCAGTAACATATAGTTTGATAACCACTGGTCTAGCTATACACAAGCGCAACATAGCGCGTTGTTATATTTAATTTAGTCGCGCCAAAGAAGTATTACTTCTAACGTGCGTACATAAGCACATGCACCGGTTTTTTTTTAAATAGAATGAAATTCAGTTTTAAAATTTAGCAAAATTATTAAAGTAAACTCAAAGAATAAATTATTTTAAGTTTTTAGACAACTCAAATTAAATAAATTAATAACTTGGAAAATTTTTAAAATATGTTTAAGAACTTTAGAAATTTTTAATTATCAATTTTTTTTGTATAACACAAATTGAATAAAACAAAACTTTATTCGATAAATTTAAAAGGAAATTTTGATGAAAAAATTATTATGTATTTTCAGAAAACTCAAATAGAGTAAATACAGAATTTGTGGTTTTTTAAAAAACTTTGAAGATCATTAATTTACGCAAATAAAATTAATATTGGAGAAAACTCAATAAATAAATTATCTTAATTGTTCAGAAATATTAAATTTATAAAATTAAATACAGTCAAACCTTGATAGGTCGAAGTTGAAGAGAAACTAAAAATAATTCGCGTTATCAAAAATTCGAGCTATCGATATATAAATATTTTTTAATTTATGTTTTTACAATTTACTTATTTTTTCTTTTTCTTAATAATTTCCTAGTGATTTCTTGCTAAAACCTAAATCTTGTGTCTTGAACAAGTTGTAATTAGACTTCATTTATGGAATAATTCAATTTTTAAATATAAAAAAATATTTATATGTTATATATTATATGCATTAAAATTTTAGAATGACTAAGGTGGGGAATGTTAAAAAAAGATTGGGAAACACTGCTCTACATATTTCAAAATATTTTAAAACTATTAATTGTTTATTTTATGTTATTTGTGTATGCTCATAACAGTTAAGTTGAGCCAAATTAATAGTTTTTCTCGGACTCATCACATTCGATTTTTTTTGTATGTCAAGGGGTTAAAAACATTTGTAGAAAAGAAACGTTTTGAGCAAATGAAGCAAAATAAAATTTTAAATTATTTTCAATAAAGTGTAATTTTAATTCAAAAAAGTATGTAATAAAAAAATTAAAACGTTCCCGTTTTTTCTCACTGATGTAACACATTTCAAGATTCAACAAGATTAATCATTATTAAGCAATTGCGATTCTAATGTAAGAGGAGCGTTATTGTCACTTTTATCTAATTTTTACTATAGCTACCTTATTATTTTTTTAATGAAAAGACGCAAGGAGGTAATAGATCCGATGTCCAATTTAAAACGGAGAAATTAAGTCTGCGACTGTAAGATTTTTATCGTTCATGTTCGAAGACATATTTTAAAAGATCCGTTGATTTCTTAAATTTTCAGCTGTTTCCTTAATAATAAAATATGTGGAGATGCTTCAGGAAATTGGATATTTGCGAATTTATAGACGGTACCATAAGAGAGCTACTATTTAATAGCTATCTCGCATTTCACCCGTTCAATGGAATTTATAACATCACATCTATTTAATATTTCGGATAACAAAATTGTAACTTGAGAAATAAGCGATGAGTATTAAAAGATATTTAGTATAAATTATAAATGACGTTTTATCTTATCAAAACGGTTAAACAGCAAAGATATATAAATATTATAAAATGTTCGATAATCCGAACTTCGATTATTCGGACCAATTTTTTCTTCATTGTGTACTTTATAATTTGCGGTTTTTGTGCTTTATTAATCCGAATTGCTTTATTTAATAATAAATTGGACAATTTTTTTTAAAACGTATTAGTTCAGTCTTTCTAGACTTTAACTTCAGAAAAAGTTAAAAATGTTATTATTTTTCTTTAATATCTTTGTTTCATTTTATAAAACGTCTCTATCGGTATACAACTAGGGGTTGTAGGTTTTTAAAAACCGGTTTCTTCAAGAAAATGATGTGATTGGAAAACAGATTTATAAAAGTGGATTTTTGTATAAGCCCTAATATAAGGTAAAAGACCCAGTTATTGACACTTTAAGAGTGACAGCCGAGGTTATAACAGAATAACTTATAAAAAATTTAATTTAAATAATTAATTTGTTTTTCATATATAAGTTCACGATTTCTAGAAAAGATCATATGCGTAAAATAATTATTTGAAGCAGATTAATAATTTAAATTTACATGATATCTGTTTAGTTAAGTAAATTATGATAATCATCTCTATGTTTAATTTGCGAAAGTTTCCCCAGAAATTGCCGTGGTTCGGAACCCACGTAAAACTGTAGGTCCCTTGTACCTTCGAAATGCTACTATATTTACAACAAAAGTAAAACTGGGAAAATCCCCTGAACTCAGACAAGGTTACACAAAGGTGTAATATATTAACGAATTAAAACAATTTGTAAGAAATAAACAAAAAATAATTAATACACAAAATTCAACTAATGTTATATATTTTTTTTAAGTTTATATTACTTTTGGCCAACAATAACCAAACTAGAACTCTTTACCTATTATTAAGTAGGCGATGCTTTTTGTAATAAAACTTTATAAACTCACAAATCCATATACTGAAGCAAAAATTTTTGCAATTTAAAAATACTTACAAAGCGTTTCACAAAAGACTACATCTCCAAATCTACAATAATAGAATTTGAGAAGTTCAATCGAATAAAAAAAATAATCAATATAAATTCAATCCAAACCTAATTCTTTGTTTTAAATCTTCTCATATAAATGTATTTCTTGGAGATTATTCAAATAGAAAAAAAAGAAGAGATAACACGAAATGCAATGCTATATCGAACGGATTTAGGGGTCTTATTGTGAAAGCATTTTAGCTGACAAAATCGTTGAGACAGATTTAGATTAAATGAAATCGGAGAGTTTACATAAACGTGTTTGTCACGTCAACTTTTATTTGCGAGCTTTCGGATATGTTAAAGTCATTTTAAGGGTTAGTTACACACTTTTAATTAATTTCATTGCAGCCTCGTGCATGTTAATTAAATTTAAATTAAATGCGAAATTATTGACAATGAGTTCCGGGTTATCTATGAAGCGAAAATAATTTCAATTTAATTTCTGTTTCGCTCTAAGAAGGCACTTTCATTAAAATCGAAATGTTACACTCTGTGGAGGAAAACTGTTGTACCTTGGTCCTTTGTACCTAAGACAACTTTAATTTTTTTTTAAATATTTTCGGGCTTTCGTGACCCATACTTTTCGATATTTCAAATGCCACATTGGCAGACATTAACGTAAAGTTAGCAGCAGCTGGCCAATATACTTTGTTAATGTATGAGATCAATTGAAATTTTTAATCGAAAAAAAGTAAGTCTTTTTATATGTATTCTTTTTACTTAAATATCTTATTGATTTTTATTACTTAATAACAAATGACACATCGTATAGTACGGTCAAAATAGACATTTCAAATAATAAAAATTCCGACAGAGCTTAATTTTGGTTGAAACTTTGACTACACCATTAGAAATAAAGTGCCAAAAGTCCCCATCGATCCTATGCGTGCTAAAAAAGTTATTCCGGGTCAAAGGTCAAAATTTGAGGTTTTTTGGATTTTTTCGAAAACGGTAAATTTTATCATAAAAGTAGTTCAAAAAAATTATAGATCATTAAATTATATACAAAAATGGTCTTTATACTTTTTTCCTCAGAAGCACCATTCGTGAGATACCGCGATTCTACACTAAAGGAAAAAATTAAAGGGTCAAGAAATTTTTTAAATCTTTTGATTATTTTTGACAGGCTGTATTTCAGTGAAAAATGGTCGTATCTAAAATGTAAAAAAAGCTTTTTAAAGCTCCAAGATTCTAGTTTTCATATCTTTTAGTCAAAAAATTTTAGGAGCCACCGTTACCACGCAATCTTAAGCAATACAGCCTGTCAAAAAACACCAAAAGATTTAGGAAATTTTCTTGGCTCTTTAATTTTTTCCTTTAGTGTAGAATCGCGATATCTCACGTATGGTGATTCTTAGAAAAAAAAGTATAAAGACGAATATTTTAGATAATTTTTGTTTAAACTACTTTTTTAATAAAACTTACCTGTTTTCGAAAAAAAACCAAAAAACCTCAAATTTGGACCTTTGACCCCGAATAACTATTTTAGCACACATGGGATCGATGTGGATTTTTGACACTTTATTTCTAACGGTGTACCTAAGGGCTCAACCAAAATTTAGCTCTGTCAGAATTTTTGTTATTTGACCATAGTTTTTTTTATGTCTAATTTGACCAGACTATAGTTCTTATAATCCAAAATTAAATATATAGTTTTCATAGAACAATGGGTTTTATTTTGCTTAATGTGGATGGAGCCAAGGTACATCACCTCTGTTGTACCTAGGCCATCATGCACTAATTTTTAAATCTTATAGCAATTTGAGTAAACGGTTGGTAATGCTTTCAAATATTTTGTCAACAAATTGTTTCATATACAATTTAAAAAAAATTACAAGTGAAAAAAGGGCCAAGGTACAACAGGTTCCCCTGCTGTTTTGTAATTTTTTTAAAATTTATATTCAAATAAAAAAAAGTATTCAATACTTATTATAGATATAAATTACTCGCATTAAAGCATTTTGAAATTAAATGAATTAAAAATAGAAACAACTCGAGAAACGTAGATTAAAAGAATTAAAGCACCGAAGAAAAATAAATAAAACATAAGGGCGCCTCGGTCTTTCTTCGCAGCCCCGCAATAATTGAAATTTTTTAGTTATAACCATTTATCTTTGCCATTTTACAAGCGTCACCACTAATTATCCGGAATAATTATGGGAAGAAGACAAATGATTCTATAAATAAGGGAAACTCGCCAATTCTTCAGATAAATCTTTTGTGCCTTAATTAAACCTTTTTGTTAAATCCGTAAAAGTGACGCTAACGTTTTCGAGGTCTCAATCGAAAGACCACATCAGAAATAAACGCTCAAAAATACGCAAAGGGGCGCTTTCGAAGTTTGTCGCGAACTTCTGTCGAAGTCGCTGAAAAAGCCGCAACATTTTGTTCTCGAAATAATAAATTCATTAGAAAACTCGAATAAAAAAAAGTCTACCTCTTCGTCGATGTAAATTAAATTAACAAAATCTACTTACAAGGAAGATATGCAAATAGAGAACTTTTTATGAATATTCATAAAAAGTCTCGAATCAATTAAGGCGATCCTTTCAAAAAGTTCGGGCGACACTTTTAAGCACTTTTAACTCGCCGAAAGTTGTTATCATTTCTTCGGCAAACTTTGCCAGATACGGGGGAGGGATGTGTGGGAAGACGCGCTTTACGCAAATATGGAGTTTTATGGATGGTTGTCACCCTTCAATAACCGACGACGCACTGGATGCCCGAGCGCCGTGTACATTCCTCGCGATAAAGGACGCCCATGCGCTAATGCACCCGCTTTTTGTGGTCGTCTCTCCGCTGATAATCTGATAACGTGAAATTCTTCCGCGATATGTGTCATACTTATGGCACCTATCGCCCCCGCGAAGATTGCCGATCCGCAAAAAGTTCAGATTCTTAAGGTTTTATTAGAGAAATCGACCCTTGCAAGCGTTAAATCGTTGCTAAAAGTTGCTTTAACCTTCCGAGTCCTAGATGAACAATTTTTTTTTTGTTAAAACGGCACGTTGGTAATAATGCTTAAAATCGAGTGTGCACATTCGAGCTCAAAGTGGCACATTCCGATCTCGGGAAAATGAAGCGCGCCGCTCCGCGTCGCGCTTCATTTGCCTCCCTCGCTCGGAAATGTGCCACTTTGAGCTCGAATGCGCACATCCGCGTATTTATTACATTAACATAATTTACCATAAGATCCTTCAAATCAAAAATTTTAATTTAATTGAATAAATATCGATTTTATATTCGAAAAACGTATTTACCATAGCAATGAGTGGAAGGGAGCGCAAAGATACGACAATAACGTCAATACAAGTGAGAGGGAACGATTAAAATTATTTATCCAATTTTTCGTCAATTTATTGGCCTAAATAACTGTAAATCGTGCTTAAGATCGAGTGTGCACATTCGAGCTCAAAGTGGCACATTCCGATCTCGGGAAAATGAAGCGCGCCGCTCCGCGTCGCGCTTCATTTGCCTCCCTCGCTCGGAAATGTGCCACTTTGAGCTCGAATGCGCACATCCCCGTTTTTATTACATCAAAATAATTTACCATAAGATTCTTCAAATCAAAAATTTTAATTTAATTTAGTAAATATCGATTTTATATTCAAAAATGTATTTACCATAGCAATGAGTGGAAGGGAGCGCAAAGATACGACAATAACGTCAATACAAGTGAGAGGGAACGATTAAAATTATTTGTCCAATTTTTCGTCAATTTATTGGCCTAAATAACTGTAAATCGTGCTTAAGATCGAGTGTGCACATTCGAGCTCAAAGTGGCACATTCCGATCTCGGGAAAATGAAGCGCGCCGCTCCGCGTCGCGCTTCATTTGCCTCCCTCGCTCGGAAATGTGCCACTTTGAGCTCGAATGCGCACATCTTCGTGTTTATTATATTAGTAAGGGAGTGTACATGGGTATGAGACGGGTTTTGTTTATGAGCCAAAATTTTTTACTGGTTAAATAAAGTCGGGTGTTCTATTCATTGTTGGAAAGGTAATAAAAATACACAACTTTTATCCGCAGAAAGTTGTGTGATTCCATTAACATGCAAAATTTTATGACCAATTTTCTAAGTGACAGTTTTTTGACAAGAAAAAAATTTGTATCTAGGTATGAGACACCTACAAAAATACATTAAAAATTGTAAAATAATAAAGTAAAAACCTCATATCTATTTCAAAATTATATTTTTTTATGTTTTCCATAATTTTTATTTATCACTTTCCTCTTCATAATCGTCGCAATGTTTGCATGTGTAGATGCTTGCACACGTGTTTGCGCACTTCAAAAGAACTGGCACCTTGCAAATATTACATTTGATGTTGTTAACAGCGTTCAATTTGTTCGGCAACAACATTATACTAATGATGTTTTTGCTTTGGAACCCTTGGGTGGTGGTAATATGCTGTGTCTCACACCCGTACAATGACGACATTTTGAGAATTTAAAAAAAAATTGTTTTTCAACCACATATTGGCCTAATCCAATATTGGATCGTAAAATATAAAAAAACCACTAAATGCTATACATTACACTTTCTTTTTTCAATTGATTTACATGAAAAAAATAACATTTTGAAAAAAATCAAAAACGTTTTTAACCTGCAATTTTACATACGATGTTTGCAGTTGATATAAGCAATGCGTCGATTGATTTCAGTGTTAGTACAAAAACTGACTGATGACCAAAGAAGTACTTGACAGTAATCAGATCGGCCATATTGACATTGCATAATGAAAATAATTGAATGTCTCATATCTAGAGCCTGTCTCATACCCGGGAACACTCCCTTACTATAAAGTACTACAATAAAAATGAAACTTAATTTAGAATAAGTAAAATGAAATATAATAAGTATGTATCATAATAAGAAATCTGAAATTGTAATTTTCATTGTGATTTTTTAGTGACTATTAAAAGAATTTCAAGTGTTTTATAATTTTTATTTTTTGACATAATGTAATTGTTGACTTATTAACTTTTTTTTTTTTTATCTTACTAGCTGACCCGGTGTCCCGAATAGCAGAATAAGTATTAAAAAAAATTAAAAATTAAATAATCGACTGTTAGGCGGTACGAAGTTCGCCAGGTCAGCTAGTCTATTATAAATCTATTAATGAAGTTTTTGTATCAATACGATCATCATAAACATATTTCATCACTTTTCTTGTAGAATATAAGTCGCAGTCCAAAGAAAACTTGCAATATGTCACTTAAATGTCAGTACCATGTCATGTCCTTTTCTAGAATTTACCTATAAATAGGTTATTTTTTTGTTGCAATAAGTAATTCAAACCAATTAACTGATAATTCTTAATGTATATAATCAAACTTAAAAGAAATCAACGATTTTTTTTTTAATACATCAATTTAAGATTGAATTTCGGCTTAATAACTTTTGTCCTCATATTTAAGCAAATTTTTAAATTTGAATGTGTACGACTCGTGCGCCATTTACCTCGAAATTAATAAAACAACTAATAAGCCATATTGAAAGTACGTTAACTGAGTTATGTTTACAAACATAACACAAGTGAAATTCTCAAGCGAGTTTGTGTCATTTTAAAACTCAATTTTTAAAAGAAGATGTCATAAATTTACTTGTCCGTACCGTGGTATACGTAAACTTAATTAACGATTAAATTTTTTCATCATAAATAATGAATTTCTGTACTTATTACTAACCTAAGTGATAGGGTGAAAAGATATTACCAAATTCATAATGAAAAAATTACAGTTGTTATTTTAATTTAAAATGTCAGTACCGTGGCGGTCAGTACCGTGTCAAAAAATAATAAGAATATCTTTAATTGTTAATAAATAATATTGACTTCACTGAAAATTATTGATGTAAATATGAAAGAGAAGTCCAGTCAGTAGGTACACTTTGGGGCTAGTAGAGTACAATTTTTCCCAATTACCAGACAATTTTAAGCCTTTTGTAAGCACAATGAAAGTATATACGTGGAATAAATTACAACGTAATTGTATTTTATCCAATCCGTTAAGTTGCTTTTATTGCTCTAATGAGAATGTATGCAGACACTTTTCTATGAGAAAAATTGATTATTTTTTAAATGATAAGGTGGGAAAAATAGATAACGGAATGACGCAAAAAAACAAAAAATCTGAGAATTCATCGCAAGAAGTTAAAAAATTGTCAAATATGACTGAAACTGTATCACTGTGTAGAAGCTTAAGAATTAAAAATGCTGTGATGAAAACCAAAAAAAAAATTTTAGTTAAGTTAATTTTTGTGAAATGTGTTGGATTTGAGTTGATTAATGTTTGATATAAATTATAATGTATTATTTGTTATAGATAAGTTCCTATGGATTATTGAAATGTTAAATAATCAATAAAAAAGAGTTTTAAAATGTTACAATACAATTCATAAATGCATTTAATAATTTTTCTGAAGAATGTCTACCAAATTTATTTTATGTCAGTACCGTGGCATGGAAATTATAAAATATGATTCTCATTCTCGATATTCTAAAGTTTTAGCAAAATTCTCTCGCACTTTCATTTTTACTATAAAATAGAGTAATAATATGCATGAAAAAACAAAAATTGTTTAGTTATAGAATTCAAAAATTTTTAATCAAAGAAGTAACAGAACGGGATCACCCAAATATCTATTTTATATTCAAAAAATGTATTTACCATAGCAATGAGTGGAAAGAAGCGAGAAGATACGATAATCTTGTCAATGCAAGCGAGAGAAAACGATTAAAATTATTCAATTAATTTTTCGTGTAATTTATTGGCCTAAATTATTGCGAATCTTTCAATAATGGCGGTGAAATTAATTTGTATTTCAATAAGGAAGCAAAAACGTAATTCTTGTTAGGTTATCTTAATATTCGGTATCTTAATTGACACGTGTCATTGGAATTTAGTACTCAAGACTCAATAGTTTATAAGTTGAAGAAAAAGTAAAATTTTTGTATTTTTATTAATAAAAGTCTATTCTAATGCATAAATAAAAATGTTTTTTACTTAAACCTATTCAGTATTGGTTATTAAAATATATTTCTTATAATTTAACTGTCATAAAGTACAATTTTATAGATTTTATTTCATTTTATTTTTGGGGTATGGCATGTGACATTTAGTCACCTTGTATGCGGAGGGTTAAGAAAATTAAGTTGTTTTGGGGGTTGATTTTTCGATTTTGTTTGTAAATCTATATTAGCGTTATATGTTTCTTTTGTGAGCGTTTTAGATAAAAGTTTGAAAGATGAAATAAAAATGAATGCGACAAAAGCAGGCAAAGTTTTATTGATAGATAGATCAAAGACGTTGTTGACTTTGAAAGGTGCATTTTGAACAAAACAACAGACAAATATGGTTCCTTTGAGGCTCTATGTGTCTCAGTTTCCGGTGTGTGCTTCCGATATATTTTCACCTATGTTAGGTAATTTCTTCTTCTGCATTACGAATCAACAATTTTTTTTGTTGCTTTGTTTATGCTGATAAAAATTATTGATGTAAAATTTTGGGTCTTGTTAACTTTTCATCTTCCAAAATCTTACCTACAAAAAATAGTAGGGTAAAACGGCCAGTTTGTGACCATCTGCCAGTGAATGACCGCTAGAAGAAGTAATGCTTATAAGAAAAGAATTAATTTATATTTGTGATATATTTATTTACGCAATCTTGTATGTTTCCTTTATCATTCAAGTGCAAGTAATAAAATTAATAAAGAAATGTATTCGTTGTGCTTCAATCAGTTGATTTATGATTAAATAATTTAAATAGTATTATTATCTTTCTTAAATAATTAGTTTTTATTAATTTTACGTCGATCATTCACTGGTATGTTTTATTGTAATACTCAGCCAGTAAACGATCTACTATTTTGAAATATTAATGTTTTATTTATTTGTTGACATTACATAGGTATTATAAAAAAAACAAAACAAGAAGAAATAGAGAATAACATTAAATGAAAAAAAAGGTAACAAATAACTCAACAAAAAAAAACAATTTGATTAGAAGCTGAAAAAAAGTAAGCGAAATTAAAATTCAAAAAGTTAATCTTCGTCCTAAAAAAATGTTACCAAAAATAAATTAGTTAAAAAAACATGAGAATTTGAATAAAAAAGTTTGTTTTGATACACATATTTTTTAATTATCTATTACCTACCCTTTAAAATTAATTTTACAAAATTTTATAGATTATAGGTATTACGTGTTGTTTCATACATTAATATACCTATATCAAAATTTTAAAAAAATATTTATTTATATAATTTTAAATAACTGTTTTAAAATAATTGAAACGTTTAAATTGAAATCAAAATAATCGTAGTAATAAATTTGTATTTGAATGTTGGAAAAATCTAAAGATATAATTATTGATAGACATACTAGATTATCAATTTAATATATTTTGACTAAAACTCATAATAGAACGTAACAATGTTTTGATACCCTCCCCCATACAAGTAACGCTTCATATAAATTCTACTCCGGATAATAAATAAATGAACGTTCCCGATTCATTAAATTAAAATATTTTAACATAGCCAGAAATTACTAATTAGCGATAACGAGCAAGAACAAAAATTTAAAAAATAAAACATTTCCAGGTCGTTAGCGAATGCCAAACTGCAGATGCGATACAGAAATGCGCAAATCAAACCCAAAAGGAAATTACTGGAAGGTGTAATCGTTAGTAATGTCAATTAACGTCTAATTGGCGTGCCTAGAAGTCATGTTAGTTTCATAGACAAATTTGCTTGTCGCGTAATTATTGTTGTTAATAATAAATTTAGAGATACGCTTATTGTTTAATTGCAAATTATTCTACATTAGACATTGTGACACATTAGATGCGATGACTCCATTAATTTGGAGAAGTACCACAAACTTATTTAAGTTCAAAGTTAAGAGTGTAACAATTATGCGTATTGCAGAAGGTACGATTACAATTAGAAAAATATGACCTTTCTTTTCACTATGAATTCCATTTTGTGAGGTTAAAAATTTAGATTGAGTTCAGTTAATACTGTATATAACGATACCTCATATAACGAACACCGTGAGTAACAAAGTTGTCTAGTGTATAAGTCACGTGACCAATTTTTTTCCTCGTTAAAACGGAACGCTTGGTAATCGTGCTTAAAACCGAGTGTGCACATTCGAGCTCAAAGTGGCACATTCCGATCTCGGGAAAATGAAGCGCGCCGCTCCGCGTCGCGCTTCATTTGCGTCCCTCGTTCGGAAATGTGCCACTTTTCGCTCGAATGCGCACATCTTCGTATTTATTAAATTTGCCTACTTTATCCTTCACTCTTTCAAATCGCAATTTTATTTGAATAAATATTGATTTTATATTTGAATAACGTTTTTTACCATACCAATGAGTGGAAGGGAGCGAAAAGATACGATAATCTCGTTGATGCGAATGAGAGGAAACGATTAAGATTATTGAACTGATTTTTTGTCTAATTTAGTGGCCTAAATTATTGTGAATCATGCTTAAAACCGAGTGTGCACATCCTCGTACTTATTGAATTTGCCTACTTTATCCTTCACTCTATCAAATCATAATTTTATTTAAGTAAATATTGATTTTATATTTGAAAAAGGTTTTCACCATAGCAACGAGTGGAAGGGAGCGAAAAGATACAAAAATCTCGTTGATGCGAGTGAGAGGGAACGATTAAGATTATTGAACTAATTTTTCGTCTGGTTTAGTGGCCTAAATTATTGTGAATCATGCTTAAAACCGAGTGTGCACATTCGAGCTCAAAGTGGCACATTCCGATCTCGGGAAAATGAAGCGCGCCGCTCCGCGTCGCGCTTTATTTGCTTCCCTCGCTCGGAAATGTGCCACTTTTCGCTCGAATGCGCACATCCTCGTATTTATTGAATTTGCCTACTTTATCCTTCACTCTTTCAAATGACAATTTTATTTAAGTAAATATTGATTTTATATTTGAAAAAAGTTTTCACCATAGCAACGAGTGGAAGGGAGCGAAAAGATACGATAATCTCGTTGATGCGAGTGAGAGGGAACGATTAAGATTATTGAACTGATTTTTCGTCTGGTTTAGTGGCCTAAATTATTGTGAATCATGCTTAAAACCGAGTGTGCACATTCGAGCTCAAAGTGGCACATTCCGATCTCGGGAAAATGAAGCGCGCCGCTCCGCGTCGCGCTTCATTTGCCTCCCTCGCTCGGAAATGTGCCACTTTTCGCTCGAACGCGCACATCTTCGTATTTATTAAATTTGCCTACTTTATTCTTCACTCTTTCAAATCACAATTTTATTTAAGTAAATATTGATTTTATATTTGAAAAAAGTTTTCACCATAGCAACGAGTGGAAGGGAGCGAAAAGATACGATAATCTCGTTGATGCGAGTGAGAGGGAACGATTAAGATTATTGAACTGATTTTTCGTCTGGTTTAGTGGCCTAAATTATTGTGAATCATGCTTAAAACCGAGTGTGCACATTCGAGCTCAAAGTGGCACATTCCGATCTCGGGAAAATGAAGCGCGCCCCGCGTCGCGCTTCATTTGCTTCCCTCGCTCGGAAATGTGCCACTTTTCGCTCGAACGCGCACATCTTCTATTTATTAAATTTGCCTACTTTATTCTTCACTCTTTCAAATCACAATTTTATTTAAGTAAATATTGATTTTATATTTGAAAAAAGTTTTCACTATAGCAACGAGTGGAAGGGAGCGAAAAGATATGATAATCTCGTCGATGCGAGTGAGAGGGAACGATTAAGATTATTGAACTGATTTTTCGTCTGGTTTAGTGGCCTAAATTATTGTGAATCATGCTTAAAACCGAGTGTGCACATTCGAGCTCTAAGTGGCACATTCCGATCTCGGGAAAATTTTAAATAAATTGTCACATGACATAGTAATCTGATATTTTGGGGTTCGATTGCCAGATATTTATGGAGAAAAATAAAAGCAAAAAAAACTTATTTTTTAAGATTATTATATTATTGGGACATGTATTGTACCAACATAAAGGCCTTATTAAATTAATTAAATATTTGTATTAAATGATATTTAAAATACAATCTTCATCTTATACAAAGTAGTTCTGATTTAAGATACATTATTACAGGGTAATTCTGTGGATATAAATTACAAATCAATAATCTAATACTGAAGAAGTGATTATTGTACTTTGAAGATCACGTGGTGCACGGGTACAGTTGAACTGTATTTCAGTTTAAAACAATCTGTTGGCTATTTTCTGCACGTTTCGGAGAGATGGTCCATTTTTGTTGGGAAGATATGGCGCCTAATTTTTATTCAAAATTTAATCATTTTTAATTATGCCCATAAGCCATAAGAAAAAATCGACTTCTCAAGGAGGAGGATGGACTACTGAACAATTTTATTGACTGGAGAAACTAGAAACATGGGCGTTAGAAACGTGGTTCCAAAATAGTCAAACCCTATGATGTGTGTCACACATGTGGTGTAAAAAAAATAACTTTTGTGTCAACTCATCCTAAATGCATGGGCCATCTCACCCATACATTATAGGATAGATGACCCAACCTAACTTTTTCATTATTACATTTTTTGTTCGGTACGTAATCTTAGGTTTGGTATTGTTATCAATAAAAAGTGTCAACTTTGTAGTGCTATAAATTAATTTTTACCAAATCCAGTTGAAAAGTGAACAATCTGTCCCTGACTTACCCTAGTAATAGTGTTAAAAAACAATTAAAATATGTCCTTTAAATAAATTCGATTATGGCTCTTTGTTTAGTATATATTGGTCTTTGTTTAATCTAGCCATTAGGGTGGCGCAAAAAAACCGACTATTTTTTTTTAAGTCTCGAGTGAAAAAATGTTAGTTTTTGATGTTTTAAAAGCTACCTCCAAAGAACAGCTCAAAAAAAAATTTTTAAGAGGTCGCTCAAAATTTTTTAAAATTTCAAAAACCGTCTAAAATCGAATTTAAAAAATTTTTTTTTTTGTTACAGTATAATTTTATAGACAAACAAAAAATAAGTTTCTGAGATTTTCAATTTGAAATTTGAGTTTTAAAAGGTCGCTCAGAATTTATATTTTTATTTATTAGTACATCACATTGGATTTTTTCGAGTGACATTTTAATATTCAAATTAAAATTTAATAGGCACTTTAACAAAACAATAAATGATATTAGTCTAAATAAAGTTAAAACCTTCAAAATTTAAGATTTGTTATTAGCGTTAACAACAAAGTTTATTTAAATATTGATTAAATAAAATTATTGAGTTTTAATAAAATTATGTTTTTTTGTCATTTGTTTCATTTTTAGTTCATCTCGTGGTGAATTTTGTTGATTATTTTACTTAATAATAGAAAATATGTATGAAATTTTAATTTGAATATTAAAATGTCGCTCGAAAAAATCCAAAGTGATGCACTAATAAATAAAAAAAATTCTGAGCGACCTTTTAAAACTCAAATTTTAAATTGAAACTCTAAGAAACTTATTTTTTATTTGTCTATAAAATTATACTGTAACGAGAAAAAAATTAAAAAAAAAAATTGATTTTTGACGGATTTTGAAATTAAAAAAATTTTGAGCAACATCTTAAAAATTATTTTTTGAACTGTCCTTTGGAGGTAGCTCTTAAAACATCAAAAACTAACATTTTTTCACTCGAGACTCAAAAAAAAAATAGTCGGTTTTTTTGCGCCACCTTACTGGTCATAAATCAATAAATTATTATCTATTAAACTATGATTTTAAGTTTAATATTACATATTTATTTCAAACCTATTAAAAACACAGATAGGTAAATACATACTTAAAATAATTAATAACTGTAGTTATTGTTCAATTATTATACTTTTTAAGCATTAAATGCCATTTGATTATAAATATTAAACTTAAAATAAAACACAATAGACTTTCAATGGTTCAAGAGCCAATCAGGGCGTACGTATTGTAAAACCAATGTTTCATATCCAACAAAGGAATAGTGTGGAATAGTTTTAGGTAACGTTAGAATTGTAACAAAAGTGCTTTATATCAGTGTGAAAGCATCTTCTGTTAGATTTTTGTACATTTTAGCAGCAAAAAGATATTAGGTTTCAGTGTACATAAGACAAAACGTACCCTTATTCCATTTGAAGACTTTCTAAATTATCGTTCAACCCTCTTACAACCTTGCAACGTACCTTATGGAAAAGTTTGCTTTATAAAAGAAAATTACCATGAATTTCTTTTTGAATATTAAATTGAGTAACGATCAGATTTAAAAAATAAATCTATAATTTCTTAAGGTAAGTATAAAATAATACGATTTTATATAGCAAGACATAAATTACAATAATAAATATAAACAATAATATATTCAAAATGTCTGTCTGTTAGTGCGGATTTGTAAAAATATTCGTTAAAAAAAATTGTACGGATTTCAGTAAACAAGGAACACAATGTTTTGATTTCTAATAATATTAGGACGGGTCCTTAAATTTATGTTAAGCTTTAATTTTAAACCATAAGTCGTAATTTATGTCTTTTAACAAGTTAAATATACATATTTGTATGCACCAGTTATGCACATAACCCGCAGTTGAAATAACAAATCGTCTTTTCTAACTGCAGAGAAGGTGTTACCGAAATGATAAATGTCGCTATTATTTCGAAAACTTCCAAAATATTTCTCGTGACACTACAAGCCATTGCTAAAAGTTTTAAACTTTGGAAACGTTATATCTTTAATAAAACAGATGTTTAAAACATGCAATCTATGTACGAGTACAGACCCATTGTTCAATTAAATGAGCTTTCCGCAACTTTTACTAATTTTCTTGTCAGCATGTACGATAAATAGAACGTCTTCACAAGTTAGAATATCTACAGTCAAATAGCAAAATAAGTGGGACGCCCTCAAAACGTATGGTTTATGATGGAATTTTAGCTTAACAATAAATAATATTTTTTTTTAAATCCACAAAGCAAAAAGAAAGGCGGTAAAGTAAAAATCTTTAAGTAGAAATTTATTTTAACCTTCCGTGTACAAGGTGGGGCATAACTAACGTGAACAATTTTTTTTTGTTAAAACGGGACGTTTGGTATTCGAGCTTAAAACCGAGTGTGCACATTCGAGCTCAAAGTGGCACATTCCGATCTCGGGAAAATGAAGCGCGCCGCCCGCGTCGCGCTTCATTTGCCTCCCTCGCTCGGAAATGTGCCACTTTTCGCTCGAATGCGCACATCCTCGTGTTTATTATATTAGTATAATTTACTGTGCGTTCCTTCAAATCAAAAATTTTAATTTAATTTAGTAAATATCGATTTTATATTCGAAAAACGTATTTATCATAGCAACGAGTGGAAGGGAGCGCAAAAATACGACAATAGCGTCAATACAAGTGAGAGGGAACGATTAAAATTATTTAACCAATTTTTCGTCAATTTATTGGCCTAAATAACTGTAAATCGTGTTTAAGATCGAGTGTGCACATTCGAGCTCAAAGTGGCACATTCCGATCTCGGGAAAATGAAGCGCGCCGCTCCGCGTCGCGCTTCATTTGCCTCCCTCGCTCGGAAATGTGCCACTTTTCGCTCGAATGCGCACATCCTCGTGTTTATTATATTAGTATAATTTACTGTGCGCTCCGTCAAATCGAAAATTTTAATTTAATTTAGAGGTAAACAGTACAGTGATTGGCCCTTTTAGAAACTGAAAAATTAAAATATTAAATTTTATACTTCTATAAAATGTATTTAGATTTTTATTGTGTAGTAGCCGTAGAATACGATATTTTTGAATGTAAATAAAAATTTGAATAAAAAATTTAACGTTTTATATAAAATAAAAATAAAAACATTTGGGTTATCAAAAAACATAGTTATTAGCCATATAAATATAGTAATTGACCAGTGAATTTACAGTGATTGGCCAATATTTTCTAATTAAGATAAGATATACTTAGTAAATTAGCAAAAAAAGGAATCATTTATTAGAAGAAAAAAATTTTATTTCTCACATACTAAACAAAAGATAATTATAAATTTGTATAAGTACTTATTTAAAAAAAAACAATTTAAATATGAATTTAATAATTAACTTTATGATATTTAAGAAGGCATATCGTCGCTGCGAAGTCAAAACCTCATATATCAAAATTCGAAACATTTTAGGAAGCAAAAAGAACTATAATAATTTTTTATTATAATTTTTATTAAGTTACAGTCATACTGGAAATAATATCAAAATAAATAAATTAATCCAAGTGGAATAGGTTTTTTACTTTTAATTATTTAAATTAAATATTCAATATTTTACTAATGATATAAATAAAATTCATATTTTAACCTAAACAAAACTGTTTACCTTCTTTTGCTCTTATCTGTTACTTAAAATATACTGCCAATAACTGTCATATAGTCACTCTAACCTTAAAATAGTAATTGGCCGCATGGCTAATTACTGTCGATACCGTTTATCGCGCGATATTTATTGGCCTTTAATTTTTTTTGTAATATGTGTTTTATTTTAATTTAAATAATTTTTTTTCACAGAATTTAAACCTTTTTTGATTTATAATTCTTAATAATTTGTACCAAAAGCTTTTTTTAAGCATAAAAAAATCTAAGAATAGTAAGGTCTCCGCTTGTAGATTTTTGTATAAAATGGAGTAGATGTGTAAGAATCTCGGCCTGGTCATTTTAATGATTGAATATACTCATAAAACAGGAAATTATAAAAAAATGATTAGTTATATCCAGTACAGAGAGGAATAAAGAATTTTCTAGTATTGATGAAAAATTATCTCGCTAAAATATAGATTTATAATTATATAATTTTTTAAATAAGGCTAATCATTGTTGACTGGCCAACAACTGTACTATTTACCCCTAGCAAATATCGATTTTATATTCAAAAAACGTATTTACCAAACTAATGAGTGGAAGGGAGCGAGAAGATACGATAATCTTGTTAATGCAAGTGAGAGGGAACGATTAAAATTATTGAATTAATTTTTCGTGTAATTTATTGGTCTGAATTATTGCGAATATTTAAGAAATTGCCGTGAATTCAATTTGTATTTCAATAAGGAGGCAAGAATGAAATTCTTGTTAAGTTTTCTTAATATTCGGTATCGTAATTGACACATGTCATTGGAATTTAGTACTCAAGAAAAGACTAAATAGTTTATAAGTTGAAGAAAAAGTTAAGTTTTTGTATTTTTATTAATAAAAGTCTCTTCTAATGCATAAATAAATATATGTTTTACTTAAACCTATTTATTATTGGTTATTAAAATACATTCCTTATCATTTAATTGTCATAAAGTACAATTTTGTAGATTTTATTTTGTTTTATTTTCGGGGTATGGCAAACACCACCTAGTATGGCATGTGACATTTAGTCACCTAGTATGCGAAGGGTTAATATGCGCTCTCAATCTTTTTGGTTTGAATTTATTTTTACTGTTGCTCGCATTTATTTCGAAGTTTTCAATACAACCGTGAGCACTCCAATTACGATGTTCCTTCGGAGACTCTCCACCGCCGAGCCTCCTTCCCAGACTGTCGAATCTCCCACCGAGACTAAGTTCTAAATCATACAATTACATTAAAATGTAGAAGTGTCCGATTCTTTAAGATATTTCACTGTATGCTAATAATAAGGTGTATTAACGTTTTGAAAAGAATTATTTTTTTTCTAATAATTTTGTAAACTATCAAAATCTGAATTATCAAACTATTCAATTTTTTTTAATATTTGTTAAAATAAACGAGTTTAAAGAATAGTAAAACACGATTAGCACAAAAGAAAGAAAATGTATGTCGAAGATCCGACCGTTTAAGAAATGTCGAATAAGCAAAATTTTAATTGGAAATGTTTTACTACGTTTAAGAATTTTGCAGAGATTAAAAGAAGTGCACATTTCGAGAAATTCTTTTATATTTGTTTTAGTATAATGCAATATTGGATGTTGGATGATTGTGATGTAAAATAATACAAGTTTGCTGCTGGCGGAAATAAAAATATTGGAATAAACTCGACAGAAATTTAAAAGTGGTGTAGAATTCAATATAAATTGAAATTCAATAAAATCTTCAATTTTATAAAAGCAGGTGTCGATTCAGCTTTTTTTGCGAGTAATACAACTGCAAGTTTACTTAAAATATTCAAATAAAGTACATTTATGTGAATATCAAATATCATGTTTTCTTCAATTTCGTGATTAAATGTATGCTACCGTCCAAAAGTAATGAATCACCACTATGCTTACAAATATTCAAAGAATAGTTGGCAATAGAAATGCATTATACAAAACAATAATTAATAATCTTTATTGTTAATAAGAACTTTTAAAAAAGCTTTTTAAAAAGTATCGTTCTCTTCTGCGAAGCTCACTGGGGAGGGAGTAAATGTAGTGGTTATGAATCAACAGTTCACACCCTATACGAAAGAATCTAGAAGCGCAAAAACAGGATAACAAAAACGTACCTACCGCCTTGGAAACGAAATAGGAAATCAAGTAGCGATGCAAAATAAAATATAAATAAATAATAGTTTTGTTATCTAGTTACCGAATAGATCGGTTGTGTATATAAACATTCCGTTGTAATGAATTAAATTTAAAATATATTAATTCATATTTTGAACTTTTTATGGCCACAAGAGCCATATTTATATATTGCAGTACCTAGGCAACCAAAGCTATCGCATTCGCACGGCGAAATGGAAAGACGACGAGCAAATCTCGGTGCCCCAGGTATTATTCATTTAAATGATTACTGTACTTTGATAATTTTTATTAAGTCAAAATATTATGGAAATACCAGTGAAAACAAAAACTGAAAATTAACAGAAAATTGGCAAAAATTTAAAAATTTAATGATTGAGCATTAGTAAAAATTATAGGTGTCTATATAATTTCTTATCTGACTGTAGGATTTGAATGCGTGCTAATTGTACTTGTGCTCTTAAGGTACCATGAAGAAGTTTTTATTTATTAACTGCTATTAAAATATCTGAAGCAATGTTTACATTAAACCGGCACGTAATGCTAAACGGAATTGAAATATTCGAAAATGATAAGTAATTGTAAATAAAATTGATGAGAAGGTTTAAAAAGCGTAAAGTGCATTTAAACCGATACGCGACAAGAAACTCGAATACCATAAAGTTGGACCCACTTAGCTAATCCATTATATCAAATTTACTTTCTCCATCACTTAACACCCTCAACCCATATAAAAGCAGTGCACTTAGTTAGCAACATTCCAGCATAGAAGATTCCCCACATATTCCCGCGAACCCTTATAAATACCATTAGCCTTACGCACTATAAACTTCACCCCTTGTCAACGACAGATTTCGTAATTACCAAACACTGTCAGTTACAAACTGCAGATATGCTAATGTTATAGCACTTGCCGCACTTAAAGTCTTGTACGTATTTCTTGTTCCTCACTACTAAAAGCTAAGCTGTGTTCGAAGTTGTCTCTTTCTTATTAATCCGCTGGCGGAGATAAAAGCTAAAAGGAAGCGCGTCACAGATTAACCCTTACAACAATTTTAGATATTTTCTAATTTATTTGCGTTATTTGTTCGTTTTTGCCTCTTTGTTTAGGAAGTAACAGTTGGAGGAGAACCAAATAAAATTATGCGATATTATAAATTCTATGTAAAACAGCTTATAATTTCTTGTTAGTCACTCGAAGATTGTGACAAAGATAACTTTAGTATTTTAGTTAATTAAAATTAATTAATTTTTTGCTGTTTTTATTATTTTTTTTTCTGCTCAACCGTTTTGTAGATAACTTATGTATTCAATGTTTTACGTATATTTTTTTGAAGCTTTAAAATATAAATAAATATACATTATATACCTAAACAAAAAGTAAATTGCAAAAATTTTGAAAATAGCAGATATAAAAAATTACTTCTGGTTAAATAGCAGGATAACATTTTTTTTTGTAATTATAACATTTAATGAGTAATATTTAACAACGTTTAAACGTGTAAACTGTAAACAATTTGTTCGTAGAGATAGAATAGACTATCTTGAAAACGTTAATTTAAAATTAAATAAAAATAAAAATTTCATGCTTGCTTCTTTTTCTACAAACAAATATTTAAAATTGATTTCCAAAGGTTAGAACTTTTGTACCCATTTTGGTGTTGGTGGTTTGTCGATGTGAAAACTAATTGCTTATCGGTTCTTCAATTAGTTTAAATAGAGCTATCGTCGCGTGTAGCCGTTGTATTAAATTTTAAATATCATTCACAAATTTTGGGTGCATGGAACCAACAAAAACTATAAAAAAAGATATATTATTTTTCGCCAAAAATGTTACTCAATGCTTTTAGATGGGAGGCAATTTTGTCACTCAGATTGACTTTCCAATACCAACTTAAAAGTGTACTTCGGCGGTTTATGGATTTTTGTTTTGCACGTTAACCCCTTGACATACAAAAAAAACCGAATTTGATGAGTCCGAAAAAAACTAAACTCCTGTTTGTGAAAAATGCAACACCCTGAAGGAATGCCGCGATTAAGCTGAAATTTACAGTAAATGCAAAGTATATCGTTTTATGCAAACGATTCAAATTTCAGAACAACCACGCATGCGTGGTCTGAGCAAAGCCTTCTAAACTTCTGCAAAAAACTCTACAGATAGAGGGCTGTAATTAGACTTTAACAGTAGTCATGTTCATGGTAGCTTATGGTAAACCTTAGATAAGACGTAACTATGCTTGCTCGACGGCAAAAAGTGACGTTTCAACAACTGTCGCAGTTTGAACGGGGGAGAATCATCGGGCTTCGTGAAGGGGGATTTTCTTATCGGGAAATAGCGACTCGTGTGGAGCGGAACAGCAGCACAGTGATTCGAGTTTGGAAGCAGTGGACCGACAAGAATCGGACAACCCGAAAACCTGGGAGTGGACCTCGAAAAGTGACATCAACGCGCGATGATAGACACCTGGTTCGCATGACGCTGATGGACCGTACAGCTACATCTAGACAGTTGGCAGCACATTGGTCAATCGCTACAGGTGTATCAATGTCTGCTTCGTCAATTCGTCGACGTCTGCTGTACCATGGAATTCGTGCAAGAACTCCTTTATACAGGATTCTTCTCACCCAAAACCACCGATGCCTGCGGCTGCGATGGGATCGCCAACATATAGACTGGCGTGCAGATTGGCAACAAGTGGTGTTTTCGGATGAATCCCGTTTCAATTTGTGGCACAATGATAGGCGTATTCGTGTTAGACGCTATGCCGGTGAACGCTCCCTGCCGGAGTGTATTGTCGAACGCCATAAAAGACGATGTCCTGGAATTATGGTTTGGGGTGCGATTGCGTATCATGGACGATCACAGTTGGTACGAATTGTGGGTAATCTGAACCACAATAGGTACATTAGTGAAGTGCTGGAACCTGAAGTCGTTCCTTTCCTTCAAAGCATTCCTGGAGCTATCTTTCAACAGGATAATGCCCGTCCGCATTTTGCGAGGAATGTTCAAGACTTCTTGTAAGAAAAACAAGTACAGCTCCTTCCGTGGCCTGCGTATTCGCCAGATATGTCGCCTATTAAACATGTTTGGGATTTGGTTGGTCGGCGTCTCGCTCGTGATCCTCGTCCTACAGATTCTATAGATGAACTATGGCTGTGCATAGAAACAATATGGAATGCTCTTCCCCAGGAAGACATTCAAAATCTTTTTGACTCCATGCCACGTCGTATAGCAGCACTTATTAAAGCGCGTGGTGGCCACACCAGATACTGATTTCGGATACTTAATATTATTTTTTTGTTTTGAAAATTTTGTCACTTATGTGTACTATCACCAGTTCTTTGTGTATTAAATTTCATTTAATTCTGATGATTCCTTAATGGTGGTGCATTTTTCACAAATAGTAGTTTATATATCATTTATTTTTTATAGAAAATAACCAAAATTGATCTACGATCATTAACATTATTTATTTTTATTAAGACCCTAAAAAATATAGTTATTTACATATTATTTACTGTTAAATTGAAAGTAATCTAAAACTAAAATGAAAAAATATTTGTTATAAAAGAAACGCTAAAACCATCTTAAAACTGTTCATAAGGCATTTAAATCTTGTATTATAGTATAAAACCTTTTCGTCGTAGTTAACAATAGAACTTTTAAAGCATCAATAACACCAAACCAAGCTGTCCTTAATCCTCTGTCAGGTAGGGAAATATTTAGCAAAGTTGTAATTTTTAACTTCGAGTCATCGAACTATTTACTAATGGAAACTTGAATTTAAAGAATTGTAAAACGCTTCGACTTATTAAATAATTAGATTTATTAAATTTCGAGTTATTGACATAAAAATATTAACGTTGAGATAGGCAAGTCCTAGGGAAACTGATTCGAGTTCGAGTTATCAAAAATTCGGCTTCTCGGCGTTCGACTGGAAGTTCGACTGTATTTTAAAGTAAAATAACAAGAGATAATTCATCATCATATCCAGCGTTCATGTATTCCATTTCTGGACATACGCCTCCCCAAGCATTCGCCATTCCTCGCGATTGTCCGCTTTTCGCATCCACTGATTTCCAGCTAATTTCTGAATATCGTCCCTCCACCTGGTTTTGGGTCGGCCACGGTCTCTCTTCCCTGTTCTCGGCCTCCATTCGGTTACTTTTCTTGTCCATCTATGGTCAGTTGTTCTCATGATGTGGCCCGCTCATCTCCATTTCAACCTTACAATGTGTTCCGCCGCATCTATTGCTCTAGTTTTATTTCGTATCCAGTCTTTTGTCCTTCTATCTTCGAGTCTAATGCTCAGCATCGATCTTTCCATTTTTCTTTGAGCAATTTTTATTTTTTGTATTAGGGTTTTTGTCAGGCTCCAGGTTTCTGATGCGTAGGTAATTGTGGGCAGAACACATTGGTTAAATATTTTGTTTTCAAGTGCTGGGGGAAATTTGATTTAAATATATTTTTTAGTTTTCCATATGCAGCCCACCCCAGTTGTATTCTTCGTTCTGTTTCTTCTCTCTGGCAGTCTTTTGTTATTGATAATTACACATTCTTTATAATAGATAAAATTGCCCTCGTGTATCGCACAGTAGGGAAAGTCAATAATTAAATTGTATTCAACATTGAAGAAAATAATACTGAATTTTAATTAAAAAAAGTGTTTTAAAAATAATTCTTTCATCTCGAATTGAAAAGTTACAAGCATATCGAAGAAGTCCATTAGGTTACACGGTTTCATAAAACTTTAATACTTACTGCCATCATATTTTCTTAAATAGCATTTATTATTTTTGCATACCATAAATAATTGGCATTATTATAAAGTTCGAACTCGAGCAACTTCGTACAATAGTCTGCGAAATATTTCTTGTATTTTGTTATAACGAAATAATTATTATCGCATTTCTCAACGCCTTTGTTTGATTCGCACAGATGACCGGATATAACGCTGTCGTTGCAAAATACTAAAAAAGATTTATGCGCCCATTCGATGGAAAGTTAATTTTTTATTTTTTTCCTGCATTAAATATAAAACTTTTTCTTTGTGAGCATTAAAAATCGGCTTTATATCGCCTGATTCTTTTGCGTTTATTCTGTGAGCGGACGTAATCGGTTATAATCAATCATAGGAAACTAGGTTTTTAATCATTATGCTTTCTTGAAATTTTCTACACTTCGAAGTATTTCGCACGATAACGTTAATTACTGTTTTTATTAGCGAAAAATACATTATTAACAAACCGGGATAATGATAAATTAAAGCTGAAGCGTATAATTTTGTAATTTACGATTAGCAATTATTTTCTACTGCTAATATTCGCATTTTATACATGAATCGGTAAAACTCTAATTGAAAATCGAAATCGTAAAGGATTTCCATTTTCCTACAGGTACTGTGCAACGCTCATCTAGATAACTAGTTGGACGTGTCCACAAGTGGAGGGAATTTATCGACTGGATTAGAGTAAAGATAAACACAACTGGGGTTTGCATTCAAACAAACGTTGTACCTATACCCGATATGAAGCTTCAAAGTATCAAAACTGGTAAGTAGGGGAAAGTGGGGTAGCCCCGGACAGCGGGTAACCGCGGACATAAGAATTTCCAAGAACCTAATCACGTTGGATTGGTAATTTTTTTTTTAAAACAGGCGTCGTTTAGAGTGAAAACATATGCAATTTAGTTGTCACGTAAACACCGAGTCTGTTACAATTTAAGGAGTAGTTTGTAAAATATAAAAATTTTTCATCGCGCTCGTCAGATTTCATTTCAAGTTATCCACTAGAAAACGTAAGTGTGAATACTTATTTTTTTTTAAGTTGAAGAAAATGCATTATATTTATACTTTGTAATAGTATTTGAAATAATTCTACTACATCTTAGGAGCTCTGAATAAAAATGTTGAATATTGAGAATCGGGTACCCCCGGACACTAGAATGTCGGGTATCGCCGGACATTGTTTTAGCTTAATTAATACTCTTTTTCAAAAGTTACTCTATACTACAGTTGAAATAAATAACTTGTCGGTGCTTTATTATTTACTGTGATAATAAATAGTGGTTTAATTACTGTACTTTAGTCAACTTTGTGTATTTTTCAGATCCAGTACGAATCGCAACGCTGGTCAACATCTATACTGACCCGGTGCCTTCAATCAGCACAGCACATTTATTAAAACAACTGTTACGATTTCCTGATGCATCAAAAAAACATTTAGCAACGGAGCTCAAAAAACCCATAGGAGCGATATTTTAACATCTCCATTTAAACAAAATTTAGAGAAAAAGCAGAAAACTAAAAACAATAAATTTGTCATAGCAAAAAAACAAAAAATTGCTAAAAATATTGAAAACAGACAAAAATATTCGAAGTTTTTCCCAAAAAGACCGAGAGAAAGAAACCGAATGCATCATATGCAAAAAAAACTTTAGATGAAGACCGGATTCAATGTTATGAGTGCAAAGACTGGGCACATAAAAATTGTTTAAATATTAATTATTTTTGTGATGTTTATAAGGCCAAAAAACGATTGGGCCACCAATAAGTACTAGTCCGGGGCTACCCGCCACTTTTTGTACTGCCAAAAAATAAGGTCAAATTGGATTGGCCATATTTCCTAAAAAAACAAATATATCATTACAAATTTTTAATTAGTATAAACTTAAAAGTCCCTACTTTCATTTTAAATCATAAAAAATAAATAAATTTATTTATTTATATTTTTTATTTCTAATTCTTTCAAGTGTCCGGGGCTACCCCATCTTCCCCTACTACACAATTGGAAACGCTATCTTTTTGTATTTTAATGGAATTGCTTTAATTCTTACAATTATTTTAAATCAGCTTATAAAATTGTAGTGGTTCGCTTAACACTAAAACCGCGGCAATTTTGAACCTACTACAATCGCGGTTACCGGCCAATTAGACCTTTAAGAAAAATTGACCTTTTAACAATTAAACATTTATTGCAACACATTTAATGCTTTCAAAAAGTTTGTAAAAACAATAAATGCCATAACTTTCGCCGCATATAAAATCAAAATTGATTCAAATTCTAATTGTTTGATTCATGTAAAAATCTAATAAAAACGAAGATGTGCGCATTCGAGCGAAAAGTGGCACATTTCCGAGCGAGGGAGGCAAATGAAGCGCGACGCGGAGCGGCGCGCTTCATTTTCCCGAGATCGGAATGTGCCACTTTGAGCTCGAATGTGCACACTCCACATTAAGCACGATTCACAATAATTAATTTATTTTCTAAATAATTTTCATTAAAAATAACCGTTAATTTCAATTTTTAATTTATTCGATTAAATTTAATAAAAAGAGAAAATCTACAAGTCCGATTAAACGAAGATGTGCGCATTCGAGCGAAAAGTGGCACATTTCCGAGCGAGGGAAGCAAATGAAGCGCGACGCGAAGCGGCGCGCTTCATTTTCCCGAGATCGGAATGTGCCACTTTGAGCTCGAATGTGCACACTCGATCTTAAGCACGATTTACAGTTATTTAGGCCAATAAATTGACGAAAAATTGGTTAAATAATTTTAATCGTTCCTTCTCATTTGTATTGACGTTATTGTCGTATCTTTGCGCTTCCTTCCACTCATTGCTATGGTAAATACGTGTTTCGAATATAAAATCGATATTTACTAAATTAAATTAAAATTTTTGATTTGAAGGAACGCACGGTAAATTATACTAATGTAATAAATACGAGGATGTGCGCATTCGAGCGAAAAGTGGCACATTTCCGAGCGAGGGAAGCAAATGAAGCGCGACGCGGAGCGGCGCGCTTCATTTTCCCGAGATCGGAATGTGCCACTTTGAGCTTGAATGTGCACACTCGGTTCTAAGCACGATACACAATAATGTTGGCAATGAAAAAGTAGTAAACAATTTTTATCATTCCCTCTCACTCATACTTATGAGTTTCTTGTATCTTTCGCTCTCTCCCACTCAGTGCTATGGTAAAAATACGTTTTTCGAACATATAATCAATATTTACTGAAATAAATTGAAATTTGTTGATTGTAAAAAAAGTTTAAATCAATGAATACGAGGATGTGCGCATTCGAGCTCAAAGTGGCACATTTCCGAGCGAGGGAGGCAAATGAAACGCGACGCGGAGCGGCGCGCTTCATTTTCCCGAGATCGGAATGTGCCACTTTGAGCGCGAATGTGCACACTCCACTTTAAGCACGATTCACAATAGTTATTTTTTTTTTTTTTTTCTAAAAAAAAATGAATTATCCAAACTAATATTATAAAAGCGAAAGTAACTCTGTCTGTCTATCTGTCTGTCTGTTACCTTTTCACTCCTAAACCGCTGAACTAATTTTGATAAATTTTAATATAGAGCTAGCTTGGACCTGGAACAAAGACATGGGCTACTAGTTTCGAGCAAATATAGTGAGTGATTTCTGTTACATTCAAAATGTTAAAAACAACCATCTTCAAGAAGCTGCCTTTACATATTATTTGGCCGTTCACCTCGCGCGCTCGCCGAGTGAACACGTGCGTTCGGCTGTTTAGTGTAGTGCTTTTGTGCTGTGCTGTGCAGCGTGTCCGTAGGCTACGCCTACCGCCAACTTGTCTTTCTCAAGGCAATTATCCTCCGTTGGAATTATACGTAAGTAATTACGCATTATTTAAGGCCCCCTCGCGTCCTCCACCCGAGTTCCCGGCTTCCACTATGGAACCGGGAACCGACCTCGCTAGCCTTACGGCTATAGTCGCCTCCCTCGCCGCCTCCCTTAAGGAAATGAGGGATGAAGTACGGTTCCTTTCGGAACAAGTCCGAACCCACGTGGCGCCAGCCGACGCGACCCCCCCAGCTATCTCCGCGATCACCAAGAGAAGGAGGGTAACCTCCTTCCGCATAGCAGATGATCCTCCCCCACAGGAATCGCCCGCTCTCCCCTTAAGGGAATTCGACACTCTCTCGCAGACGAGTTCCATGAAAAGATCTGCCGCTTCGGGCTCCGAGTCCGATAGCTCGTCCGCCACGGTGGCGCCTCCGCGTGAACCCTCCCCCGACCCTGATTTTGAGCCCGTGCTTTCGCGCCAGGCCAAAAAGAAGGCTCGGAAACAACAGCGTCGCGACGCCATACGTTCGGTGTCCCCCACCCTTGAATCCGCGCCTCAGCTCCCTCAGAGCGCCCCCGGGGAAGTAACTCCATCTACCTCGACGACCAACGTCGAAGCGATGGACGTTTCCCTACCCGCTACATCTGCGATTATCATCGCACACTCTACGGCGGGCCCTTCAAACCCCATCACTCCAGGTGTGCAGTACGTCGCGCATTCTAACCCCACCCAACAGGGTGCCACGGCCGCGATTCCTAAAACGCGTATCCCCCCAATAATCCTACGGGACCCGTCCAAATGGACGACGGTTTTGAAGGAGATTACCGCCAGAGGTCTAACGATCTCCAAGACCTCTACGTGCCGCGACGGTATTCGGATCCACCCCGCCAACGTTGACGGGTTCCGGGCTCTAACGCGCTTTCTAAACGATAACCAAATTGGTTATCACTCATTCTCCCTACCTGAGGACCGCACCCTCAAGGTAGTCATCCGCAACATCCCACCGGGAATTTCTACCCAAGACGTGCACGAAGACCTGGAAGCCCAAGGCTATCCGGTTATCAAAGTCACGCGCCTTCACAAGCGTCCGGAAATGACGCCTTACCATATGCTGCTAGTCGAGCTTACCAAGGCCGGCTCTAGCATCTATAAATGCACATCGGTCCTCAATCTCATCGTCGCGATCGAGAAACCCCGTCCTTCTGGTGTGGCAAGTCAATGCCACAACTGTCAAAAATTCCACCATTCCCGGCGGAATTGTCACGTGGCCCCGTTGCGTCAAGTGCGGTGGTCCCCACGCTACCGAAGCGTGTAAGAAACCCGCGAGCGAACCTGCAATTTGTGCAAATTGCAATCTAAACCACACCGCCAGCTACCGTGGCTGCGCAGCGTTCCCGGTCCTAAGGAAGAAAACCCCTCCGGCCTCTTCCTCAAAACCAACCCGCACCTTCACCTCCACGAAGGTAAACGCGTCTACATCATTCGCTTCCGCCGCTAAACCGACAAGCGCGACGGCGACCCTCCTCCCGCGTCTAATCTCAACGCCATCGTCCACGCGCTCGTAAACGCCGTGTCGACCGCGCGGTCCGAATCAGACGTCCTCCTTAGTGTTCTCAAGCTCATCCCGAGCATCTCCGCGTGCCTCCCCGCCCAACGATGAATACACACGCTACCCGAATTTCATCCCTTAAAGCGGTTTTCTTCAATGCAAATGGTCTCGCAGCCCAGCGTGACGAACTGGAAGTGTTTGTACACAGACACGACCTGGACGTCATAATGGTAAACGAGACCCATCTGCGCGAAAATCGCCGCGATCCCAAAATTCGCGGCTACATCCTTCACCGCCGAGACCGGCCTCTCGGTCCAGGCGGTGGAACGGGAATATACGTTAGGAACTCCCTCCCGCACCACGCGGCCCCAATTCCGGCACTAAGTAGCCTAGAGGCGGTAGGTATCGTTCTCTCCACGGAGCACGGCCCTCTGTCGCTATACTCGTGCTACAACCCCCCGCAGCTTAGAATTCGCCCTGACGAAATCGCGGGAGTGATGAACGCCGGCTCTGCAGTCATCGCGGCTGGTGATTTCAACGCCAAGCACTCTGAATGGTCCTGTCGACGGACTAACCCAAACGGTCGCGCTCTCCTTGCCGCCGCAGAAACCCAAGGCCTGATCATTCACGCGCCCCCGAACCGACTTTCCACAACGGTCGCCACCCCCCCGATATTTTGGACATCGCAATTTCCAAAAACTGCCCCTTCCACCTGGAGGTAATCAACTCGGACGACTTGTCCTCGGACCATTCTCCCGTTTTCTTGTACCTCGGATCACAGGGTAACGTACGCGCCCCGACGCTTAAATCCGTGACCAATTGGTCGCGCTTCACGCGCCACTTGGAATTCAATTTCGGCTCGATCCCGAAGATTGAAACGGTGGACGAACTCGAAAGAGCTGTCGCCGCTTTAACCGAAAGGATCACCGAAGCGACCGTCGCCGCCACTCGCAAAGTAGCCATACGGCCAGCAAGGCCACCGCTTCCACCCCACATCGTTGATCTAATACGCGAAAAGAACCGCGCCCGTAATCGAAGACGTCGCGCGCCTACTCGCGAAAACTGCGTCGCCGCGAACCGACTTACCTCCCAGGTCCGCGAAGCCCTACGCGAATTGCGCTGCGAAAACTTCAACGATTTCCTCGAGTCCCTGCCCGAGCACCACCACTCGGTATGGAAACTTTCGAAGGTCTTGCGTAACGTGCGGAAACCCTCTCTCCCTCTACACGGAAGGACCGGCAGGATTTCCTACACGGACCAGGAGAAAGCCGACGCGTTTGCCGACAGTTTTGAGCTGCAATGCAGCCCAAACGACGGCGACGCCGACGTTGATCACTGGTCCAACGTGGAAGACTTTGTCGAGAACTTCGTGTCTGAGGACCCTCGCGACACGGAGGAGATTGATCATACGACGCCCCAAGAGGTGAAAGACCTCATCCGCCGCCTCCAGAAAAGGAAAGCGCCCGGCTATGACGCTATTTCGAACCTCGCCTTGAAAAGCCTGCCGCGAAAACCCATCGTCGCGCTAGTAAATATTTACAACGCCGTTCTCCGGCTACGACACTTTCCGTCGTGCTGGAAAATGGCGAACGTAATATTTATCCCTAAACCCGGCAAGGACCGGCGGTTTCCTCAGAACCACCGGCCCATCAGTCTCCTCTCCGGAATCTCAAAAATCGGTGAAAGGTTAATCAAAAAGCGACTCTTGGAAAGAGTCGACGCGTTAAGTCTCATCCCAGATGAGCAATTTGGCTTTCGCGCGAAACATTCCTGCCCTGACCAACTCCTCAGGGTCGTGGAGTTTATTTGCCACCGGAATAGTTGGGATCACACCGTCGGGTCCGTGTTCCTCGACATTTCCGCCGCATTCGATAAGGTCTGGCACGAGGGCCTTATCTATAAAATGATCAAATTTCGAATTCCTGCTCCCTACTGCAGGTTGATTAACTCTTTCCTTTCAGGCCGCTCCTTCAGAGCAAAAGTCGGAAACTGTCTTTCGCGCGTCGAAACGTTAAGGGCAGGAGTCCCGCAGGGGGTCCGTCTTGGCCCCGCTTCTGTTTAACCTTTACACGGCGGACATCCCTAAACCGAAAAACGCGGAATTGGCCATCTATGCGGACGACACGGCCATATACGCGAGCTCCAAAAGGCCCGAACAACTAGTTGTGTACCTGCAACGCGCAGCGGACCAACTAGCCGAATATTTTCAGCTTTGGCGAATCCGCGTCAATGCGGATAAAACCAAAGCCATCGTGTTTACGCGCGCAAGGCCCTCTTACCTTCCCCCGGTCACATGGGACGATAGCGAACTCGAGTGGGTCAACGAGGTCAAGTATCTCGGGGTCACGCTCGACCGACGCTTGAATTTCCATGCACACGTCAATCTCGCGGTCAAAAAAGGCCAAATGGCTTATGTCGGAGCTCTTCCCGATGATGTGCAGAAGCAGCCGCTTGTCCATTCCGAACAAGTTGCTGCTCTACACATCCATCGTAAGACCCTGCTTGCTGTACGGTTCCCTCGCCTGGGGTCAAATCACCGACCCCCCACGTTCGAAAACTGCAAGTCGTGCAGTCGCGATACCTTCGTTTTGCGTTCGATGCGCCCTGGTTTGTCCGCAACGAGCAGCTGCACCGAGAGGCAAAGCTGCCCTACGTGGCGGACTACATCAGATCGCTTAACACGGCAGGCATGGCTCGCGCCGAAAGCCATCCAAATCGCCTCGTGCGGGAGGCAGTAAATTACGACGTCGCCACCGCGACACGCATCCGCCGCCCCAGGATATCTCTCCTGCCGCGCCCCCGATTAGTGCCCCCCGGTGGGCCCCCTTTACCAGATGCAGATACTCTGCTAATTAATTAACTGTTCTTTTTTCAGGTTTTCTTTCTCTGTCCACCAGTTTCCATGGGAACCTCGACCTTGCCGTTGCCGTCAAGCCGGGGCAAACATGTACTAATATTATATTTTGCGTTTCAGCCTTCATGCATTCTGCGACTCCGACACTCGTCGGACTCGGAAGATGTATGAAATTTATTTCAGGGTTCTTTCTCTTTCAGATCTACAATTTCTTTTACAGATTTTGTACCTTATTCCTAACCTTTTGCTTTTGAGGGCCACGCATCACGTGGCTCTTCCTGTGCAGCCACGTCAGTCGTGGACTGTACTGTTCCGGCAAAGGGAGCTGGCACCCAGAGCCAGGCCCGGATGAAGAGTGGTGGTTTTAGTGAGTTTGTGAATCTCACACGGCTCGTCAGGAGGCGGGTGTTTTCATGAAAATTTCCACCCACGCCAAAAAAAAAAAAAAAAAAAAAAAAATTATTTGGCCATTTGATCCAAAAGGTCTACTTTTATTTAATTTTCGTTATAATAAGGCACCGTTTCCAATTTCTTTTTTCTATGCAATAAAGCATTTCTCTGCTGCTATAAATAATTAACAATAGAACAGATCAAATGAAAAAACGGAAAAAAAAGTATGTGTTTTCTATTAAAGGGAAAAAAATACAACTTTTAACACCCAAGACGCACTCCTACGCTGAAACATTAAGAAGGTATCCCTAACGCGAGTTACTGCACCACACAACAGATGTCGTCAACGACTTAAGACGCAAGAACGTTATTTGAGAGCATATTTAAAAGGCCAGCCCGAAGATCTCAACGGTATGCTGAGCTCATCGGCCTTTGCTATTACTGCATACAGGGAAAACAGTTTATCCTTATTGCATCTCTTTTAGAGGACTTTAAGCGACTTTAATTGTTCATCCCAGTGACAGCTATAAGCGAAACTGATAGACAGTACAACAACCGGTAGCGGTCTTAACTAACTTTGTTCATTATTAACTTTTGAATACTTTGTTTATTGTTAACTTTGATTGTTTCTGTATACTTGATTTTGTTTCTCTTTGTATCTCTGATACTGCATAATTATACATTTTTCCGCCACATCTTTGTATTGTTCAAATCCTAACGTGTGTGAGTTAAAGTTAGATCCCAAAAAGGGTTAAGTTAAAAACCAACCCCCCTACAAACTAAAAAAAAAACAATTATAGGACAGTAATTATCAACTAAAATTAGGAAAAGTCATGTTATATGGCAGAAATATATTCTACTAATAAAAAGTGACAAGACGACAAAATTGCGAAACGGTCAAATGACCGATTCCGCGGTTCTAGTGTTAACCAAGTCGACGTTAGGTAAGGATATTAAATTTCTTCTTCCTCTTCTTTAGGTGCCATATCCTCGATGGATGTTAGAGGTCATATTAGCTTGTATTACCTTGTTGCCCCAAAAATAGTGATTTTTGTACTTGTGAATTACAAAGTAACTTGGTAAGTTTTAAATAATGTCGATAATAGTATAGAAACTAATTTTCTGTAATATTTACAAAAATTGTTTTCTTTTTGATTTATAACGGAATGAAAAAGAAGGTACAATAGATATAACCAAATTGGATTAGAAACACAGTTGGAAATGTTTTCAATATGATCTTTACGTCAACACGAGAATAAATTCCTTTGGACACACAATTGGATCAATGGATAAATTTAAGAAAAACTACCTCCACCTTACATAAATAATATATTGAGTAAAGATAAATAATCTAGTAAACACAATAGAATTTATACCTCTACTTGTATAAAATATTAATCTATATAAATTCTAACAAAAGGTTAGTAAAAAATACTTTTTATAAATCGATAACTGCATTATATTAATTTAACAATAAGTCTGAATTCGTTTTTAGTAAGTTAAATAATACATTTAAATAAACTATCATAAAATTCAATTTGACGTGTGGGTAATGGAATTTTAAAAAGATTAACATTTAACTCCTTCGTTATAAAGAAAATAAATAATTTCCGTTTAACGAATAATCTGCAAAAGCGTAGCAGAATTCTATTAGATTTTCAAAAATTTATAAATGGAACTAGCACGTCTGCTTATATTTCCTAGTTTACATGCGTTCAGTCAAATAGAACTAATTTTCATTTAAAAATGACCAAGTAATATTCGCACAGGACAAAAAAGAAACGAAGTACAAGGTAAAAACGTTAACAGACGAATATGAAAGACGGGACGTACAAATGAATTTAAACTACAAGAACTAAAGGATTGCAAAAAATGAAAAACCAAGAATTCGGAGACAGGTTGGCAGATCACCATAGCAAGTCATAAAGTTGGGAAAAAAATTAGGCAACAAGTCTATTAAACAGATGATGAAGAAGAAGAGTGTATTTGTATTGTCGGAGAGGTTGCATATTTAGTTATACAGGACGAAACCATAAAAACTTGTCAAAACATTTAAACATTTGGGATTGATAATACATTAGGAAGGAAAATGTATAAATGACATTGAGGCAATAATATCATGTGGTAATAAAGCAACTAGTGCTTTACATGGCGTAGTATAGAATCAAAATTTAGCAAACCAAACAAAAATAATTTTTCACAACGTAGCACAAAACTTCTTCTTCTTCTTTATCTTCGCCCTTATTGCATTTGTTTCAACTGTTCCCTTATCGGGGTAGGCGTGTTCTTAAGGAGAATTGTTTTCCATTATAAAACATTGCTGGGGTATATAATAATCACAAAACATTGTTTTATATGGAATCAAAGTTTGGTTAGAAACGAGGAAAATAAGAGACATTTCGAAATTCCAAAATGAAGAACTTTGACGACAAATGGATGTTACATAAAGTGATCTACAACAAGAGTACTAGAGAATAAAGCAATATAGTGGTACGGCCATGTAAATAGAATCCTCGAAAGTAGATGGTCTAAAAAGGTACTCCAATGGCAACCAATAAGAAGGAGAAGAAATGGAATACCAGCATTAATTTAGGAAAAGTACATCTACAAAGCCATGGAAGATAGAGGCCTGTCAGATAGGGACTGGAAGGATAATGGCATAAAGCCGAAGAAGAAGAAAATAACGATAGAAAAAATTCTACATAAATAAAATAAAATCTTTCTCGATATTTTCAAGAAATCAAATATACTAAAAATAGTTTTCGACTCTCTGAAAAATCTAATTGACAAAATATGTTTTATATAAATAATTAAAAATATACAAGTTGGCCAAATGGTCAATGTATACGATATTTCGTCTTTTTATATAAAAGCTGTGATCAAATATTGAAAAAAAAATTTCCTTTTTTAATTAAAAAGTATAATAATTCAGTTTAGCATTATGTTGAATTTTGATTACTAAAATAGAAATACAACTTCTTTGTTGTGATTAATTTAAAAAAAAAGCATTTAAATTGGTGAATGGTTTTTAAGAAGACAGCTGTACTTCAAAAGCTTAACCATTAAAAACCTAATTTTAAATATTTTTTTCGTAATTACTAATCAATCTACTCCTCAATATGTTATTTGATTATTTATTGGAAAACAATACATCATATTGATTTTTTAATTTTGTATCAATAATTCCTGTTCTTTTCTTGGTCTGAAACAGTATTATACAAAATTACAATCACTTTTAAAAAACAGGATGAAACTCTTGAGATATTAACATATAACCTTAATAACACGAGTTTGTCAAAGTTCTGACATGAAACAACCCATACTTTTAAGAGTATAAAATTTCATTTTCTAGAATGCCATCTTATTTGATAAAAATTAAATGAATATAGGCAAGATTAAAATACGCCACTCCTTAATTTAAAACATTTAAAATGATTAGGTACTTTTTATTAGTATCATAAATAAGAAAAGATGCACACATACCTACAAACTTATAATTTTTTAAATTTATTGGTATTTTTAGTCGATATTGGTGTTAAGCTTATTCATGGGATGGGTGATACGCAGTTAAATATTTGTAATGCTAAATAAACAATAAGTAATGACATTAGAATTTTCCGTTCAATAAACGAAAGGTGCATTAATTCTTACGACGATATTTCGCAAGCAAAATATTGTTGTTTCTTCAATTAATGAGTACGTGGTTAAAGTAACGAGAATGAAACGACTTTATTAAGATGATATTTACATTTGAAAAAAAAATAGTATTTTTTAGCCAATACAATAAATAAAAGTGAAATTTAGATGCGGTTATTTCACTACTTACATCAGATACATCATGCCAGCTGATGTTATATAATGGCAACCTGTTTGTTATAATGTGACCGTGTAAGTTTCTCAATAAATGTAAGTTTCGAAACAAACCGTCCACGTGCAAAACCCATTATTAAAACATTCGCATTTCTTCAGGCATTTCTTCGCAATTAATTTAACTACAGTATCTGCTGTTAATGTTTATGTTTCACATTACGTTTGGTGCTTTTAAATTTAACAACAGTCGGTAACTGTAGCGTCATGCCTTTTTAATATGTTGGTTTTTATTTTAATTATGTAGATACACACGGAAGACTTTGTGACTGCACGCCCGATCTAATTGTTAAAATATATTATTAATGAATGTTTAAAACACAATGTATACGATAGTTTGTACAAAGTAAAGAAGTAATCCTAAATCGCCTCCGAATTGGATATTGGAAAATTATGTATACCTTCCACTTTAAAAACTTGTTGCGTCCAATCTGCCCTGCGAACAATATCCCCCTAATTAAAAAAAAATATAAATGATAGTATCAAGAAAATAACGTAATTTGTACCTACACAACCCATAAAACACCGATTTTGTTCAAATAATTCAACAAGAAGACAGTACAAAATTAAATTTAGAAACTAAAGTAACAGAGCATTCATGGAACCCTGTAAAAGACATTCTATAACAGGGGTTCCCAATATTTTTTATACTGCGGCTTCCTTTACAGCTTGTAATTTTTTTGCAATGCCCTTCTAAAGGAATATATTTATTTATTGTTCTGGCAAATATATTAATATTAATTTATTTATTTGTCATTTAAAAAAATGTTGTAAAAACTGGTATAATTTCAATTTCCTAATTTTTCTTTGAAGCACATATGTTACATTCAAAGCACGTTGTATTCAAGCTGCCTATAAGTTAAGGCAAATTTGCGTTAAGTAAATGGGCGGAGTTTATGTGTTGATTTTTCACGAAGTCTTCAAATTATTGATAAGGTAGTTATATGTTCAAAAAAATTACGGTGGTTGCGATATAAGGGAAATTTTGTGGTTTTAAAAATGTCTTTTTTGGGATATTTTCATAGAGGAAAGTTTGATAAGCTTTAATTATGTTCTCAAAAATGTAATACATAGGTATTAGTTTAAATTAAATTATACGAGGTGAAATAAAAAATACAATTAAACAAATATTTGCAATTTTAATTTATAAGTAATACTTATATTAAAATCATTTAAAAAAATGTTTTAACACTAGAACCGCGGCAGTTTTAGACTTACTACAACCGCAGTTACCGGTCAATTAGACCGTTAAGAAAAATTCGTTTTTTAGCAATTAAATATTTATTGCAGCACATTTAATGCTTTTGAACAGTTTTTAAAAACAATAAAATCCATAACTTTCACCGAATATAAAATCAAAATTGATTGAAATTTTAATTGTTTAATTTGAAAAAAACGATTCATGTAATGAGTCTAATAAAAACGAAGATGTGCGCATTCGAGCGAAAAGTGGCACATTTCCGAGCGAGGGAGGCAAATGAAGCGCGACGCGAAGCGGCGCGCTTCATTTTCCCGAGATCGAAATGTGCCACTTTGAGCTCGAATGTGCACACTCCACTTTAAGCACGATTCGCAATATTTAATTTATTTTCTAAAAAAATTTAATTACCCAAACTAATATTATAAAGGCGAAAGTAACTCTGTCTGTCTGTCCGTCTGTCTGTTACCTTTTCACGCCTAAACCACTGAACCAATTTTGATGAATTTTGATATAGAGATAGATTGGACCTTGAACAAAGACCTGGGCTACTGTTTTTTTACAGTTAATAATTGCATCTTTCCTAGAAGAAAAGAGCATGTGTCTGTTGGTATAATGTCTCATATTAAAGGGGAGAAAAAACACAATTTAAAAAGAAAAACTATTATAAGACAGTAATTATCAATTAAAATTAGGAAAAGTCATTTAATATGTCAGAAATATATTCTACTAATAAAAAGTGACAAGACGACAAAATTGCGAAACGGTCAAAATGACCGATACCGCGGTTCTAGTGTTAAAGACTGGTATAATTTAAATCTTTTAATTGTAATGTTTTGATCAGATGCGGTATTTTTGAATTGGAGAACTCGTTTTATAAGTAATAAACTTTTTTTAGTCTTTTTCAGAGAGAAAAAAAATTGAAAATGGTTAAAGGTATTTAAATACTGTTTTCAGTACTCGCCAAGCTGAAAACGCATTAACTCGAAATTTTTAACATTTTCTTTGAAATTCCGGTTTTTCAGGTTCCACTATACTATGAGTTACAGAGGGTGCACCCACGCCACTTATAATGGAATACTTTTTTCTTTATAGACCGGGGGTTCCCAATCTTTCTTATACTGCGACTTCCTTTACAGGTTGTAACTAAAAATTGCATATCTGCGTAACTTAAACTTGCAATACCGCGTAAGTACAAAAATTGCAAAAATGAGATTTTGTGCTTAAATTATGTATTTATTTTTCTACATGTTTTGGCACATTTATTATTTTAGAGGAAAAAAATTTTTGATAATAAAAACTATTTTATATCGCGATCTAGAACGCGTAACTACAAATAGGGCAACTCCTGTCCAACAGATCTTATCTGGTGCTACCAACAAAAAAATAAATTGGTGTGGCGCCAAATTCAAAATGTTCTCAATCTTAAGAATCCCCGTATTACTTTGGCTGTGTAACTTCCATAGACAAAATTTACATTACCTACATAATTTAAGTTTTCAGAACTTTATATTATAATTAGTCAATTAATTATGATATTATTTCAGGCTATGGTATTCTTGGAATCTACCATAATAATCTTTTCTCTAAAAAAAAATTTTTTTTCCGATTAACGAACTCAATTGTTTGTTTTACTAATTTAAATAAACACATAATTTATGGTAAGATAGAATTATTGTAAAAGTACATAAATCGGTAATTTTTAAATATTTTGTCATCGTTTTTTTCTGTTTTTGTTTTCTCATAAATTATTTTGCATATTTGTTTTCTTGCACTTAATAATACGTAAACGCATCCTGATTAAAATTATACTATTTGCCACATTACACAATTTTTAATTAACAATTAAGCCAATCACAAAACTTTTTAATCCGATCTCTAAGAAAATGCAAATTTTCGCCATTGAAAAAGAAGCGAAATTATTGCCAATCGAACTTTGATTGAGTTTAGTCACTTACTCCCTAAATCTATAATTGTAAAAAACGAAAGTAAAACGTGGTACGTGATACTTAGCGCATATTTAAATCCAATCGGCAAATAAAACTTTTCTACTTTTTTAAATGACAAAAAAAAACTTTTTAAGTGGATTTAATCCGATGCAGATCTCGGCAGGTACGCATAAGCTAACAGAAAATAATAACTGAAAATAAACATGGCGTTAATTAATTATTTTCGGGTTTTTAATAATGTAAACAATCGATTATTCTAAATCATTTGAAATAAATCCAACTGAAAATACGAAATGTAAACTATAAATATAATAAATAACGCTAAAGTATTGAATCGGCTCATAAACTCTTCGAACATTCAGCAAACTGTTGAACAGCTTGAAACCGTACATGAAATTTTTAAGGATGGGAAATAGAATGTCGTTGGAGGTGTATTTTAAAAGCAACTTTGTCGCAAATAAAAAATTTAAATCCTTAGAGGAGGAAAGCTTATGCAACTTATATAAATCGTGAAAAGTAACGCCGTAAAAATTCTAGTAATTGACGTTACTCCTTTTAAAGATTTCTGTAACCATAATAATTGCGGAAACGTCTTGCTTCGACGCGAAAGTACAACTAAGGCAATTAAATGTGTACCTAGTAAATTACGCAATAGTTTGTCATAATCAAACTATATTCAATTAAACATTACGCGTGTCCGATGATGGAATATCCCGAATATTGGTCAATACCAATTATATTTTGTTAAACCGATTTTTTAAAAATTTACAAAAAAAAAGAAATTAGTTTTATAACTATACGAAAAATAAATTATAATGAAAAATTTAGTAGGTACTAAACCATATTTATTTTTAAGTTAAAATAAAGGTTATCAATAAACAAAGAGATGATAAATAAAAAAGATAGAATCAATAATTTAATATAAAACAAAAATAAAATTTACAATGCTTGCACACGCTTTTCCATCCAATAAATAAATCGAACAGGTATTATAAACAGAGTTAGGGAATTTTATATTATCATAATAGGTCAGGGGTCGATAAACCTTTCCGGTCGTTTAACATTTAACATTAGAGGAACTGCTGATTTTTTCATGCTTCATGTAAAAGACCATTTTTCAACCAACTACGAGATAGAATGTAACAAAGCAAATTTTCTGAGCTTTTCTAATTAAGAAAGAGCATTCGAAATGTATTCGAAACCTCGAGGAAATTAGGCGAAACACACGATTTTAGCTTGCGCTCAGCTACCAAATTTTCTTCGCATGGTTTTCTTTAATTATTTAATAATTATTTTTATAAAATTTTATTTGAACAATTTCCAATTTTTTTTACCGATTACAGATATTAAATGTTGCCAAACGTTGATATTAAAACGTTTGACAATATTGCAGTTTATTGCCAATGCCGACTAGTGATAAAAGTTAATTCGGCCTTTTTAACAAATGATTGTTTTAGCAGTGACATATGCAACCATTGACGTAAATAATTTGATTCACAAAAAATGTAATAAGAATTCCTTTTAGTTGTTAGTAAGAAAGTGCAATCACTATGACAACTTGACACCACTAAACACACGGAAGAATGATCTGACGTCAGGAATTAATTTTTAAAACATGAAAGACGTTATCGATATAGCATCTTGTACTAAAATAGTATATCTGCGATACGAACAAAGATAAGGATGTTCAAGTTTTTATTGGCATGACCAGATGCTATTTTGCATTTTATTTTAGATTATAATTCTTTTGTAATTTTATTAACGTTAGATTAATCCTTCAGTGCACAGTCTATGAGAATTTTACTCACTCTCGCCTTTGATCTGAATTATTTTTTAAAATTCAAAGAGAAAGGTCATTTGACATTTTTACCATCTTCCTAAAAGTTTTTATTCTTTTAGGCTATTTGAAAAAAATTGTTTTTGGAGGGCATAAGTTTTTTCCTCATAGGCAGAGTATTAAAGGATTAAGGTATTTGTTCCCATTCGGCATGGTTCGGTTATTTCCGTTATATGTTAAACCGCCATACGAAGTGTAACTTAAATTAATTTATGTATTTGTAGGAATAAAATGCATTAAGGTATAAAATTATTTTAATTCTATATGGAATAATAACAGTTGCATTCTAACCAATAAAATAATTAATTGGTTATGTTATGAGCAAAAGTAAAAAAAAAACAATAAATAAATAATTCAATAACATTTTTAGATAACATTTTTATGTACTAGTGGTGAATTTTGAAATTTTTTCTTGGCATTATTTTGGAAATTTAAAACATACAAAGGCCTTAAAATTATACCAATTTTGACATGTAAAAGCTTTTCACAAATGTTCTATTAGTTTTCCTTTATAAATGGTTATTTAATCCGTCTATGTATAACCTACAAAATACTTATATCGCGTTTTAGATGCATCGCAGATGGTCTGCGGCCCAATGCAAGACCACTATGAAAGAAGATAATAATGCCATCATATGCAAATTAAAAATTTTCATTTGAATATAAAAGTAGGTATAGTTTTTAAATATTGGTCGGTAAATAACGGCGCTATAATTTTTTTAAAGTTCAAAATCGTGCCAAAATGAGCCTCTAAAATTGCAATTTTTATGTTCGAAAAATTTACGTTGCGTCCTATATTTTTTTTACATGTATCTTATGTAAAAAAGCCTCAGGATTCCGAATCCGTGTCGTTTGTAATGATTGGTTCGAAAATAAGGGCGCTACGATTTTTTTTGTGAATCAAGAGGTACGTTTTCTTATTCATTTAATTTGTATCGAAAATTTTTATTTTAGAGGGGAAGCGCGGGGAAATGACACCGGTTATAGTTAGTAGGGGTACGTAGGAACATCCCCTGGCAATATAAAGCAATTCTATTTTTTTCATTTATTCTCAAAAAGACATGGGTTAAAACCCATCGATTTTGAATTTTCAAAACGTTTTCCCAAAGCTTTGGAATAGCACGCCTATGGTTTCTTATGCCTATCTGAAGCCAAAGAGGCTGCCAAATCCGAATATGTATACTTTTTAAATATTGGTCGGTAAATAACGGCGCTACAATTTTTTGAAAGTTTAAAAACGTGCCAAAATGAGCCCCTAAAATTGCAATTTTTTATGTTCGAAAAATTTACGTTGCGCCCTATATTTATTTTACATGTATCTTATGTAAAAAAGCCTCAGGATTCCGAATTCGTGTCGTTTGTAATGATTGGATCGAAAATAAGGGCGCTACGATTTTTTTTGTGAATCAAGAGGTACGTTTTCTTATTCATTTAATTTGTATCGAAAATTTTTATTTTAGAGGGGAAGCGCGGGGAAATGACACCGGTTATAGTTAGTAGGGGTACGTAGGAACATCCCCTGGCAATATAAAGCAATTCTATTTTTTTCATTTATTCTCAAAAAGACATGGGTTAAAACCCATCGATTTTGAATTTTCAAAACGTTTTCCCAAAGCTTTGGAATAGCACGCCTATGGTTTCTTATGCCTATCTGAAGCCAAAATAGCTGCCAAATCCGAATATGTATAGTTTTTAAATATTGATCCGTAAATAACGGCGCTACAATTTTTTGAAAGTTTAAAAACGTGCCAAAATGAGCCCCTAAAATTGCAATTTTTTATGTTCGAAAAATTTACGTTGCGCCCTATATTTATTTTACATGTATCTTATGTAAAAAAGCCTCAGGATTCCAATCCGTGTCGTTTGTAATGATTGGATCGAAAATAAGGGCGCTACAATTTTTTTTGTGAATCAAGAAGTACGTTTTTTTATTCATTTAATTTGTATCGAAAATTTTTATTTTAGAGGGGAAGCGCGAGGAAATGACACCGGATATAGTTAGTAGGGGTACGTTGGAACATCCCCTGGCAATATAAAGCAATTCTATTTTTTTCATTTTTTCTCAAAAAGACATGGGTTAAAACCCATCGATTTTGAATTTTCAAAACGTTTTCCCAAAGCTTTGGAATAGCACGCCTATGGTTTCTTATGCCTATCTGAAGCCAAAGAAGCTGCCAAATCCGAATATGTATAGTTTTTAAATATTGGTCCGTAAATAACGGCGCTACAATTTTTGAAAGTTTAAAACGTGCCAAAATGACCCCCTAAAATTGCAATTTTTATGTTCGAAAAATTTACGTTGCGCCCTATATTTATTTTACATGTATCTTATGTAAAAAGCCTCAGGATTCCAAATTTCCGTGTCGTTTGTAATGATTGGATGAAAATAAGGGCGCTACGATTTTTTTGTGAATCAAGAGGTACGTTTTCTTATTCATTTAATTTGTATCGAAAATTTTTATTTTAGAGGGAAGCGGGGAAATGACACCGGTTATAGTTAGTAGGGGTACGTAAACATCCCTGGCAATATAAAGCAATTCTTTTTTTTCATTTATTCTCAAAAGACATGGGTTAAAACCCATCGATTTTGAATTTTCAAAACGTTTTCCCAAAGCTTTGGAATAGCACGCCTATGGTTTCTTATGCCTATCTGAAGCCAAAAAGCTGCCAATCAATTTAATTTTTAAAATTTTATCCAAAATAACGCGTAAAATTTTTAAAATTTTAAAAGTGCAAAATACCCCCAAAAAGCAAATTTTAAAAATTAGGGCCCCCTTTTTTAAATGATTTTATGAAAAAGCCTCAGGATTATTAATATTGTTATAAGCGCACAATATCTTTAAATTGTCGTGTATATTTAATTATGATTTTTTTATTTTAAAAGCCAGAGCCGGAAGTTAATGTATAAAATATCGCTTTAAAATTATTTTCATTTTTCTCATCATTTTAAACATCAATTGATAAAATGATTTAGTTGAAAACGAGATCTACCTCAAATACTGCAAACCTAATAAAATTCTTAAATATGTACTATTGGCCAACCAATACAATAAAGTTGCAATAGGGCACACTATTAAATTTGGTGGTGGGTGAACCATTTAATACCCAGTTTTTAATGCATGTACTGACCAGTATTGGATGAAGCCTTCCTTTTCTTTAATTTTCTCAATCTAGCTTGTTTTCCTAATTTCCGGCCCCTTTTCTTATCATTATTGATCGTCACTCAATAGGGCGTTCGGTATGCACTTTTTCGTCCAGTAGGTACGTAGTTATTCTGTTTTTAACGCATTTTCATAATCAAAATGTTAACTATCCCGCTTGATTTCAATTTTGCCTCTTAGCTTTTTTAGCTTTTTCTTTCTGTATTTTAATTTAAGTTGCTCGAAGAAATGTTTAAATGCCTACTGGCGTAATGGTCCAACCTTGGAAATGCATTTTAATGCCATGCCTAATAGATGTTGGTGAAAATTTACCGTTGCTTTTTGTAATGATTGAGAAAATAAGGGCCGAATTTTTTTTGTGAATAAAAGGGGTATTTTTTATTCATTTAATTTTATGAATTGTTTATTTTAGAGAACGCGGATAATATAAAATTGGTTATAGTTAGTAGAAGTAGGAAATCCTAAATAATTGAAAGCAATTTCTATTTTTTCATTTATTCTCAAAAACGGTTAAATAACCCATCGATTTTGAATTTAAAACGTTTTCCCAAAGCTTTGGAATATCGTATGTTTCTTAGCTGCCTATGAAGAAAGAGGGCTGCAAAAAATCAAATTCATTGAATATGATTAATATTTTTAAATATTGTCGTAAAAAGGGCCCTAAAATTTTTGAAATTTTAAAAACGTGCCAAAATGAGCTCTAAAATTGAATTTTTTGTTAAAAATTACGTTGCGCCCCTATATTTATTTTAATTTTTAAAAAAGCCTAGGATTCCGAATCGTGTCGTTTGTAATGATTGTCGAAAATAAGGCGCTAATTTTTAATCAAAGTACGTTTTCTTATTCATTTAATTTGTTATCGAAAATGTTATTTTAAGAACCGATGACATTATGTTATACCTACAAAAAAAACTTCTATTTTTCATTTATTCTCAGACATGGGTTAAAACCCATCGTTTTGAATTTCAAAACTTTTCCCAAAGTTTGAATACACGCCTATTTCATATGCATATTGAAAAATTTGCATTGCCAAATCAATATGTATAGTTTTTAAATATTGGTCGGTAAATAACGGCGCTATAATTTTTGAAATTTTCAAAATCGTGCCAAAATGAGCCTCTAAAATTGCAATTTTTTATGTTCGAAAAATTTACGTTGCGCCCTATATTTATTTTACATGTATCTTATGTAAAAAAGCCTCAGGATTCCGAATTCGTGTGGTTTGTAATGATTGGATCGAAAATAAGGGCGCTACGATTTTTTTTGTGAATCAAGAGGTACGTTTTCTTATTCATTTAATTTGTATCGAAAATTTTTATTTTAGAGGGGAAGCGCGGGGAAATGACACCGGTTATAGTTAGTAGGGGTACGTAGGAACATCCCCTGGCAATATAAAGCAATTCTATTTTTTTCATTTATTCTCAAAAAGACATGGGTTAAAACCCATCGATTTTGAATTTTCAAAACGTTTTCCCAAAGCTTTGGAATAGCACGCCTATGGTTTCTTAGGCCTATCTGAAGCCAAAGAGGCTGCCAAATCCGAATATGTACACTTTTTAAATATTGGTCGGTAAATAACGGCGCTACAATTTTTTGAAAGTTTAAAAACGTGCCAAAATGAGCCCCTAAAATTGCAATTTTTTATGTTCGAAAAATTGACGTTGCGCCCTATATTTATTTTACATGTATCTTATGTAAAAAAGCCTCAGGATTCCGAATTCGTGTGGTTTGTAATGATTGGATCGAAAATAAGGGCGCTACGATTTTTTTTGTGAATCAAGAGGTACGTTTTCTTATTCATTTAATTTGTATCGAAAATTTTTATTTTAGAGGGGAAGCGCGGGGAAATGACACCGGTTATAGTTAGTAGGGGTACGTAGGAACATCCCCTGGCAATATAAAGCAATTCTATTTTTTTCATTTATTCTCAAAAAGACATGGGTTAAAACCCATCGATTTTGAATTTTCAAAACGTTTTCCCAAAGCTTTGGAATAGCACGCCTATGGTTTCTTATGCCTATCTGAAACCAAAATAGGCTGCCAAATCCGAATATGTATAGTTTTTAAATATTGATCCGTAAATAACGGCGCTACAATTTTTTGAAAGTTTAAAAACGTGCCAAAATGAGCCCCTAAAATTGCAATTTTTTATGTTCGAAAAATTTACGTTGCGCCCTATATTTATTTTACATGTATCTTATGTAAAAAAGCCTCAGGATTCCGAATTCGTGTGGTTTGTAATGATTGGATCGAAAATAAGGGCGCTACGATTTTTTTTGTGAATCAAGAGGTACGTTTTCTTATTCATTTAATTTGTATCGAAAATTTTTATTTTAAAGGGGAAGCGCGGGGAAATGACACCGGTTATAGTTAGTAGGGGTACGTAGGAACATCCCCTGGCAATATAAAGCAATTCTATTTTTTTCATTTATTCTCAAAAAGACATGGGTTAAAACCCATCGATTTTGAATTTTCAAAACGTTTTCCCAAAGCTTTGGAATAGCACGCCTATGGTTTCTTATGCCTATCTGAAACCAAAATAGCTGCCAAATCCGAATATGTATAGTTTTTAAATATTGATCCGTAAATAACGGCGCTACAATTTTTTGAAAGTTTAAAAACGTGCCAAAATGAGCCCCTAAAATTGCAATTTTTTATGTTCAAAAAATTGACGTTGCGCCCTATATTTATTTTACATGTATCTTATGTAAAAAAGCCTCAGGATTCCGAATTCGTGTGGTTTGTAATGATTGGATCGAAAATAAGGGCGCTACGATTTTTTTTGTGAATCAAGAGGTACGTTTTCTTATTCATTTAATTTGTATCGAAAATTTTTATTTTAGAGGGGAAGCGCGGGGAAATGACACCGGTTATAGTTAGTAGGGGTACGTAGGAACATCCCCTGGCAATATAAAGCAATTCTATTTTTTTCATTTATTCTCAAAAAGACATGGGTTAAAACCCATCGATTTTGAATTTTCAAAACGTTTTCCCAAAGCTTTGGAATAGCACGCCTATGGTTTCTTATGCCTATCTGAAGCCAAAGAGGCTGCCAAATCCGAATATGTATAGTTTTTAAATATTGATCCGTAAATAACGGCGCTACAATTTTTTGAAAGTTTAAAAACGTGCCAAAATGAGCCCCTAAAATTGCAATTTTTTATGTTCGAAAAATTTACGTTGCGCCCTATATTTTTTTTACATGTATCTTATGTAAAAAAGCCTCAGGATTCCAAATCCGTGTCGTTTGTAATGATTGGATCGAAAATAAGGGCGCTACGATTTTTTTTGTGAATCAAGAGGTACGTTTTCTTATTCATTTAATTTGTATCGAAAATTTTTATTTTAGAGGGGAAGCGCGGGAAATGACACCGGTTATAGTTAGTAGGGGTACGTAGAAACATCCCCTGGCAATATAAAGCAATTCTATTTTTTTCATTTATTCTCAAAAAGACATGGGTTAAAACCCATCGATTTTGAATTTTCAAAACGTTTTCCCAAAGCTTTGGAATAGCACGCCTATGGTTTCTTATGCCTATCTGAAGCCAAAGAAGCTGCCAAATCCGAATATGTACCTATGCTTGGAGCCAAACCAATCGAGCCACTACACAGCGTTGCCACAATTAGTGGCACGACTTATTAAATTTGGGTGGTGGGTGGAACCATTAACAATAATACCCAGAGTCTCTCTTAATCAGCTGTTTCTTGTATCCAGTATTGGATGTAAGCCTTCCCTTTATCTTTCCAATTTTCTCTATCTATAGCTTGTCTTTCCCATAATTTTCCGGCCCCTTTTCTTAAGTCATCTTCCCATCTCATCCTCGGTCTTCCTGTATTCCTTTTTCCTGTCCGTGGTCTCCACGTTGTTATTCTCTTTGTCCATTTTTCGTCATCCATTCTTATGACGTGCCCCGCCCACTGCCATTTCAATTTTGCCACTCTTAGCATGATGTCTTCTACTTTTGTCTTTTCTCGGATAGTTTTATTTGTAATATGATCTCTGAGACTAATGCCTAACATCGCTCTTACCATGGCCTGTTGTGCTGTTCGCAACCCTTGGGGCAGATGCTTTTGTCAATGCCCATGTCTCTGATGCATATGTGATGTTGGGTAGTATACACTGACTATATACTTTTGCTTTCATATGTTGGGGTAGATCTAATCTAAACACATTATTCAATTTCCCAAATGCAGCCCATGTTTTGATTTGACTTGTTGATTGTCGTTGATAAGACGTCACCAGACATGAATGTTCCTTACTTCCGTAATGCAGCATTTTCATATGTATCATACAAACATATTTATGACATTCCCCCCTATGTTATACTTTATTTAACATATCTAGGTAGCCCAGCTTCGCTCGGCGTCTTTCCATATCGCTCTGACAATGTGATGGCTTTCGGTCGCCGAGGTACTGAAATATATAGATGTGAATGTAGGGCCAATGTTTCAGCCTACTGGTACTACAATATTCTATGAGATGGCGCTAGAAAATATTTTTTTTTTGTAAAAACGCATTTTTACAGTGATGATACATATCTATATAAATTTAGGGAGTAAAATTATATAAATAAAAATTTTATCTAAATCGTTAAAGCCGTTTCCGGCGTACCAATATATATATAAGTATATATATTTAATTATGCCGTAATAGTATCCCTAATGTGAACATGCTATACAAGTATTTTATTGCATTAATTAAAAAAAAACTTGTAATAATTAATTAGTCATCAATTTCGGTCATTTTATTTATACATTTGGGGTAAAAGTAAATTTTATTAGCATTTCATGCATTTAGCAAATTGATATGTATCTAATATTCTACAAAGAGAAAAACCGATTAGTTTATGAAATTGTGTAAATAACTAAACACGCACGCTAATTAATATCTGGCACGACTGTAGGTTAAGCAATTTTTTTTCCAAATTATTATATAACTAACGATTCCTGATATATCTAATATTTAAAGTTTTTGTAACAAATAGTTTATTAAATTTTAATTAAATATTACTATTTTTTAAACATTGCTACTTTTGAAGTAACGTGGAAGATTTTCTCTTAATTAATAAATGTTGCTCTCATTATCGATCGATAAAATGGTTTTGGTTGTTACCTACTACTCAAAAATGAAATTTAAAGTTGATACAAATTAAGTGCTGTAAGTTGATTCAAAAATAAAATATGGCGTTAAAAATTGGTCAAAGATAAATTGGAAAAGATTAATAAGCGGAAAAAATTGGTGTAAAGTAGATAAGCTAACGCCTTTTATATCAAATGACGTTGAAATATGTTAGAAACCTTAGTGTGCGTAATGTTAGCGAACGCAATTTTTTGTGTCAAGTAAGAAAAATTTAATACACTATTACTTGTAAAGACATATTATTTTTTTTATTAAAATCAAACAGTGGCATTTTATTTTTTAAGTAAATTAGCTTAACGGACGAAGAAGTATTATGGAAAAATAATTTAGTACGTTGACTGTTGAATTTATGCAAATAAAATGATTTTAGGACATTTGACATATAGGTCAGCCAAAAATCATTCTTTTTACTTTTTACATCAGTATTAGTAGTTCTATTAAGATCGGGTCGTCATCACAAATTAAATTGAGAATACAGTAAAAAAAGTTCTTATTTGCCTAAAATACCAGTGTCCTATCAGGTCATAATTACAAACATTGATAATAAAAGTTCATATTTTTAAAAATCATGTTAAAGAGTTGTTTTTATTGCGAATTTGTTCAAAATACTTTGAAAAGTGTAGATAAATAGAAAATTAATTTAAAATTTAAAATTCTTACAATTACAGATTTTTTCGAATTAAAGTAGTGTACATAACTATAAGCTTTAGTTCCTTATCAAACATAAAATTGAATACTTTACGTCTATTTACAGTGTAGAAAAGTAAATAATCTGTTCTTTATAAACGAGGTGTGTCCAGAAAATAAGGAACATGTTTTTCTTGACACTTTATCATTAATTTTACAGAATATTGATCTTTTGTCCTCTTTAAAGTATGCCGCTTCCCTATTGACACAGTTTTCCCAGCGGTGTTTTAATTTTGCGAAGCAGTCCTGACTAGCTTCATTAAAATGGCTTTTAAGGTCTTTTTTTTAAATAAAAAAAATAATGTATGAGAAATTCATTTTATGTGTCGTATAATAACAACATGAATTGTTTTATCATTTGAGGCAATTTAACGTTGTCGTAGTTCAAAAAACCTGCGGTTCTTAAAATGTGGGCTTAATTTTGATTTGGCTCTAACTTTTTCAAATCAATAAATTTAGAAATATTACCAAATAGAAACTCTTCTAAAAAATCACCCCCACCACCCATTTACGGCTATGCCAACTTTTCGAAAACACCTTGTATACATTTCTAAAGTTCGTTTCCTATCTTTTATTTTTTCTCAGTAATAAATAATTGTTGTGTGTATTCTCCCTACCCAACGAAATTTCTCTCGATTTCTATATTGATAGATAAGCTCGGCGTACAAATGTGCGAAAAAACAGCTCACCGGTCCCCTCTTCGTGAACGTAGTGGTTGTGCAGAAAATAATCCGAACGTATACAAATTAAATTGCAAATCGATCCTTGCGTTTTTAAAATTACGTAAGACTTATAGAAATCTTTGCGATTCCTTTTGTAAAAATTCATCAAGCTTTAACTGCAACTTTCGACGGCTTTCGGTGCATTCCACTTCCGTATTCGCTTGCGCCGACTTCGGCCGTAGAAGTTCATTGGAAGTGTCATCGGCAATAAAGCGCGTAAGTTATAAACACAGTTTTTTCGCAATTTTATAAATTGCGTTATTTCGACGCAACGCCAATATCGAAATACAAGCGCTGTTTTCGCGGCGGCCGTTATAAGAGCTGGAAAATTTTTGGCCAAACATTAATCAATTCCGTTTGTTCACAACCTTCGTTATGAATTTCTAAATTGTTATTATTTGAATTTAGCACTAAACGATATTTCGGTCATGGACAATTTTCATATTTGATTACGTAATTATAGCGGAAAAAACGTTTGCAACGTCGACGTTGCCAATAATTTCTGGATGAGTCATATAAAAAATAAGCTTCTCTTTTTTTATGGAAATCAAACAAAATATTAAAAGCGTGTTTACGTTTTTTCTACAGTACGTATTTCAATCAACGATAATATTTGTATTTATTTCGTTTTATATTTACCCCTAATACTTTATCCTTCGACTTGCTAAAATTTACAGTAGGAACCCACAGGTAAACAAGACCCGCTACGTGCAATTTTAAGAGCCTTAATTAATTATGAACCCAATCCGATATTTTAAAAGCAAAGTTTACTAGTATTACCATTAAAGTTGTGCTATCAAAAATTATTTACATATTGAAATGACCCCCGGATTGAGGGCGACACACACGCTGCTTTCGGAAAATTTTTTAAAAGTATATCAAGGTTCAAATAGAATTCTTCACATCATTAAAGGATAGATTTTTATTTTATTTTTAGTGGAAAATAACGTGCAAACGACGACACGCCCGGAATTTTTTTAAGGGGGGTCAGCGTTTACTTTTTTATTTATTTATTTATTCATTATTAACGCTCTCAGCAATTACGAGATATGTAATAGTTTTACACAGGCATTGCAGAATACCATATTATTATGTGAGTACAGTAAACCCCCGTTTAACGCGGGGGATACGTTGCAATGAGCTTAAGCGCTAAACGAAACAACGTTAAACGAGGTCATTGTGAAATGCCGCAATAAATTCTGAGCTAATTTAAGGGTTCAAGCAGACCGCGTTATATGACATCAGCGTTAATCGAAGAAGCGTTAAACGAGGTCTTACTGTATTTTTTTTTCAATTGCGCTTTAAATACATTTACAGATATGTCGAAGTTTATTCTGTTTGATACTTCGTTGACGGAGTGAAATAATCTATTTTTTGAGCAATTTTTGGCAAAAATATGTTTCCAAATTTTTTTTATTAACATTTACAGTTGATGCGTATTTGATTATTGTGGGCTGTGCAGGAAGCTCTAGCCCTACGTAGAGTGCTTAGCTTTGAATTAATTTTTTTTTGGAAAATACACATCCCACGATTTGAACGCACTTTTGTTACAGTTTACAGAAAAATACTTTCAAAAATAAAAAGTAAGGTTTAAATTACAGTAAAAGTACATTCCCTAGAAAAATGTATAAAAAAAAGTTTTAAATTTTTAATGTAAAATAAAAGTAGCCGATACATCTCTAGGGAATACGAATATTTTTATATCACAGATGGCTATGTATTTTTATTTCATTAATGGTTGGAGTAAAAATATTTACAACTATTCAGCGTAAAAAAATAGTTTTTTTTTCAATGTAACTGACCCATTTATGTATATTTTACGTTGTCTTCGATTTACACGGTTTTCGTCGGAAAATGTGCCACTTTTCGCTCGAATGTTTCACAGGCCTTGCTGTATTGTATTTGTTACATTAATCTTCTCCGTTCCTTTTTTAAAATATTAGTAATAAATGAAATTGGTCTACAATTAATGTTTTTGATTTGAAAAAAAAATTAATACAGACAAATCTAATTATTAAGCTCGTGCGTTATTTACTTTTAACCATCCGCATACTAGGTGACTAAATGTCACAAATGCATACTAGGTGGGGTTTGCCATACCCCGAAAATAGAATGAAATAAAATCCACAAAATTGTACTTTATGACAGTTCAATGATAAGAAATATATTTTAATAACCAATAATGAATAGGTTTAAGTGAAACACATATTTATTTATGCATTAGAATAGACCTTTATTAATAAAAATGCTAAAACTTAACTTTCTTCAACTTATAAACTATTGAGTCTTTTCTTGAGTTCGAAATCCAAATACCAAGTGTCAATTACGATACCGAATAGTAAGAAAACCTAACGAGAATTTCATTCTTGCCTCCTTATTTAAATACAAATTAATTTCACCGCAATTCCTTAATGATTCCTAATAATTGAGCCCATTAAATTACACCAAAGATTAATTGACTAATTTTAATCGTTCCCTCTCACTTGCATTGACAAGATTATCGTATCTTCTCGCTCCCTTCCACTCATTGCTAGGGTAAATACGTTTTTCGGTATATAAAATCGATATTTACTACATTGAATTAAATTTTTTGATTTGAAGGAGCGCACGGTAAATTATACTAATGTAATAAATACGAGGATGTGCGCATTCGAGCGAAAAGTGGCACATTTCCGAGCGAGGGAGGCAAATGAAGCGCGACGCGGAGCGGCGCGCTTCATTTTCCCGAGATCGGAATGTGCCACTTTGAGCTCGAATGTGCACACTCGGTTTTAAGCATGATTCACAATATTTTAGACCAATAAAATAGGCAAAAAATAAATTAAATAAATGAAATCGTTCCCTCTCACTTGCATTGACAAGATTATTGTATCTTCTCGCTCCCTTCCACTCATTCCTATGGTAAATACGTTTTTCGGTATATAAAATCGATATTTGCTACATTGAATTAAATTTTTTGATTTGAAGGAGCGCACGGTAAATTATACTAATGTAATAAATACGAGGATGTGCGCATTCGAGCGAAAAGTGGCACATTTCCGAGCGAGGGAGGCAAATGAAGCGCGACGCGGAGCGGCGCGCTTCATTTTCCCGAGATCGGAATGTGCCACTTTGAGCTCGAATGTGCACACTCGGTTTTAAGCATGATTCACAATATTTTAGACCAATAAAATAGACAAAAAATGAATTAATTAAATGAAATCGTTCCCTCTCACTTGCATTGACAAGATTATCGTATCTTCTCGCTCCCTTCCACTCATTGCTAGGGTAAATACGTTTTACGGTATATAAAATCGATATTTACTACATTGAATTAAATTTTTTGATTTGAAGGAGCGCACGGTAAATTATACTAATGTAATAAATACGAGGATGTGCGCATTCGAGCGAAAAGTGGCACATTTCCGAGCGAGGGAGGCAAATGAAGCGCGACGCGGAGCGGCGCGCTTCATTTTCCCGAGATCGGAATGTGCCACTTTGAGCTCGAATGTGCACACTCGGTTTTAAGCATGATTCACAATATTTTAGACCAATAAAATAGACAAAAAATGAATTAATTAAATGAAATCGTTCCCTCTCACTTGCATTGACAAGATTATCGTATCTTCTCGCTCCCTTCCACTCATTGCTAGGGTAAATACGTTTTACGGTATATAAAATCGATATTTACTACATTGAATTAAATTTTTTGATTTGAAGGAGCGCACGGTAAATTATACTAATGTAATAAATACGAGGATGTGCGCATTCGAGCGAAAAGTGGCACATTTCCGAGCGAGGGAGGCAAATGAAGCGCGACGCGGAGCGGCGCGCTTCATTTTCCCGAGATCGGAATGTGCCACTTTGAGCTCGAATGTGCACACTCGATTTTAAGTCCGATTACCAAACTTGCCATTTTAACAAAAATAAATTGTTCACGTTAGTTATACCCCACCTAGTACACGGAAGGTTAAGTTATATAATTTTACATTAAAATATTTTTTTTTTACATTTTGCTTTAAATTTTGAACATTTACATTAAAAAAATGGCTATTTAAGGCTTGAATAAACTACTATTATATTTTTAAAAATTGGACTAGTTAAAGTTCAGTAATACTATAGTTTGGGAAGACTTGCCATTAAAAACATATTTTTCTAATTTAACCTATTTTAATAGATCAAAAAAATTAAAGATACTTTGAGGCTTAGAATAAAAAAAACCAAAAGAGATTTTGACAGAAGTTATTAAAATATTTTTCATAATTTATCAAGAAAAAAATGACTATCTTTTATTAATTAATTGATCTTCAAGTTAATTTGTATTTAATTACGAAAGGTTTTACGAGGTCAGAGGCTGCAGCCCCGTACCTTTTTCCTTGGGTGCACCACTATATGCAAATTGCCTCTTTTTTAATAAATATATCTATATGTACATATAAATAAACGAAGGGTCTGTGTGTTATTGCGAAACAAAGACTTTTTCGTAAGCTCATTTGGTTATTTGCACGTTACTAAAACTCAAATACGCGTTTTTAAAGTTTTTGCTGGTTTGTCCATCTGTCGGTTTGTTTGTTTGTTCGGACTAATCTGTAACACCGCTGAACCGATTCTGATAGGACTTTCATTGATAAGCAGAGGACTTTTCGGAGAGCAGTATAGGCTATTTTCTATCCCGGAAATATTTAGGGTTACTGTGTAAAAATTGAATAACCGTAAAAACTATGGGTAATTATACAAAGTCATGTTTATTTATAGGTATGACAGGCGAACAAATTTCGGGATAATCGCCAATTTATTAAGATAATGAACTAATAATTCTGTCATACAAAATGTATTTAATTTATGAAGAAATTAGATAGCACCCAATTTATCAGAACTTTTATGTAATTGTTATTTAATCTTAATACCAATTAATTATTAAAAAAAAAACAATTCCTAAAATTATATTACTAAATTTTTTTGGAATTAATCACAGTTTAAATTATTATTTAAAATCAGGTCAGAAACGAATTAATTTTTTTTACAATTCTTAATCACGATATTGCCAAAGTCTTCTTTGGATAATTACATTTTCTGATTTCTAATAAAAATCTTTCTTAATGCGTCGATTCTAAGAAGCCGAAAGAACAATTTTGTAATTTTGATTCTTATACACCGGAGCTTTCACCTTTTAAAACAAAATCTGACCGTGAACTATTTCTCGAAACCATCTGAAACGAAAACGAAAGTTCTTTCACGTCTGCTGGTCAGTTCGCTACCAGATAGTAAAAGTAACGGAGTGTCGAGTGACCCACTGACTGTTAACTAAAGAATTCGTTCGGTGTCGTTGGCGATTCCTCGACGGCGTCCTTATCAGCGCCAGTGAAAGAGTGAAGCACGTTGCGTGCGTTCGTGCGTAAGAATTTTAGGTAAGACAAGCTGGAAAATTATTTGTGCGTTAATATAAGAAGATGATATATTATGATGAAAATTGTTTTGTGGGCAGAATGCTCAAGAACAAGATTTAGTAGTTCCATACAATTTGCAATTTTATTTCGAGCACACATCACGAAATTACAACAATGCTGATTTTCGTTCTTCTTTCTTAGAATATAACCGTTTTGTGAATGTTTTATTTATGAGCCCCAAATGAAATACTACCTAATTTTTTGGATTGTTAATGTAGCTCAAGTTTGGGCAAACTTTGGCGGCGCCGTTGGCTCAAGGAAGTGTACTTTGCGCGATCTGTTAGTTAACACATATTATATCGACGAAATATTCAAATTTTGTAATAATGTGAAGTGTGTTGTAACTTATTAAGTATGCCTTTAATATAGTTGTGTTGCAAAACGTTTAAGGATCAGAGAAAAAAATTAATTGCAAATTTATTTAGGTATGTATAAAAAGCTGAGGCAAGACCGAATTAAATGATAAGTTTTGTACTAAAGACGACACATCAAATTGACCTTACCCGGAGATACTAATGAATAGGTAGACACTTATAATATTGTAATAAAAAGGAAAATTTGAAGATTAAAAAAAAAATCGTAGCTGTAGTTTAAGAATTATTCTAAAATGCAACTTTTAAACGTTTCCCCTGGTTTAAAAAAATAATTCGCATAATACTTATAGCCGAATAATTTGTGTAGTTTTGTGAATTGTTTGAATAAATTACAATGAAATATAAACCATTCAACACTTAGAAATGCATGTATAACGTAATTAAATTATTTTTTTTATACTAATTTTATTACTTGACAATCAGAACTTTTTAAATTCTATAAGTCAGTTTTCTGACACCAAAACAGTTAAGCTCGTTAATGTACTTGGTGAGGTACTTAAAATGCGTTAATAATATTTGTATCGAATATGCTGCCTCTGGTGACAATAAACAGCATTAAAATCTTTGTTGCAAACCCATCTAATGTTTATTTACATGTTGCTAACCTATACATTAGAATGTCTGTCATTTCCCAAGTTGATTTTTTTTTGCTGCCGCCCCATAAATTTTTAGTTTTTGCCCTAAAAAAAATCCATCATAAAAAACCCTTAGTTTTCAAATTAAAGCGTGCCGAAATCATGTTACATTTCCCGTTTAAATAACATGGAAATGTCGTACTTTTTAATTTAATTTTTTTTCTCGGAAACAAATAACACGGCAGTTACCAATATATATTTCTATAAAGAATTAAACGCTTTCCAAAAAGGTCTCTTATGATTTTTTGATAATTTCACTCCTTCAAAAGTTATTTAAGATTAAAGTTTTGTCCATAGTGAATATCACAGTTTTTCAAGTTTTGCTACGATTCTTTTTAATAAAATCATTCAACTAATCTATAATAATTAGAAAAGCTTAATAGTTACAATAACGTAACAATACATTGTAAATAATATTAAGAAAATATTTATTTATTTTTTTGCTTTATTTACGATAGCTCCTGCGTTGCTGCACAAACAGACTTTAACAGTTTTCAAAAAAAAGGCAACCAAACGTTAAAATTTTTAAAAGACTGAATGTGAATATGCAGAAGTATGGATGTTTACAGTAACCAAATTGAAAAAATGTGGGAAATAATCATTTCATTTTTTTTTTAAACTGTTAAAGTATGTTTGTGCAGCAACGCAGGGGCTTTTGTAACATTTAATGTAGGTACACAATCAGTTAAAAACTTTGCCAATTTGAACTATTTATAAGGCAATAATAATTATTATTCAAAAACTTACAATATTAGTCAAAAAAATAAATATAATGACGTTGGCTTGTATTATCCTGTTTAATTGTTCTTGGATAATTCATGACTACTTGATTTAAAACAAAAAAATTTAATATTGTTAATAATTTTATTTAAATATGGGTTATTATACATGGTTGAAATAAGAAAAAAAATGCTATTTAACTATGGAAAAATCCAATATGCCGTCCATTTAAAATAAGAAAGTTGGTATCAATATCTTGGAAACCGCCATTTTGATTTTAATTTTGACTTAATTTCTATTTGTATTTTATGAAACCTAGTAACTTTTTTATTAATTTTTTTTGTAAATTTTATAATCACAAAGTTGTTTCACATTAAAGAAAATGACGATTTTCAGTTTTTTTATAACTTCGAAACTATTCGGAATTTTAAAATTTTCTTAACAGAATCTGGATCGGCACCTAAAACTGCAAAACATTGCCCATTTAACCAAACCTCAATCTACATTAATAAGAAAGATACCCATGTTAGCCTACTCAATTTGGGACACCCTGTATATTAGTCATTGCTGTATTGTTATTTGGTTCACGGAAAAAAAATTAAATGCAAAAAGTCCGAAATTCCCATGTTATTTAAATACGACATGTAATATGATATTGGCAAGGCAAAATTTGAAAACTAAGTGTTTTTTTAGGTTGGATATTTTTTTAGGACAAAAACTAAAAATTTTGGGACAGCAGCAAAAAAAATCAACTTGGGAAATAACTGACACCCTAGTATACATGACGTTATCAATAGTTGCACGTGTAATATACATAAATATCTGTTTATAGAAGTTAGAAAAGTAATAGAAAATAGAAATAAGAACTATTGTTTTAGTCTGTAATTTGAAAATAAGTAGCGCCAGCGACTGTCCGCCAAGCGTCATAGGGGTACACTTATACGTTAAATTGATTGAAGAGCGTACAAATACGTTCTCCACGTAAAAAGGCGATTTTAAATTCAATGGTAGCACGTTTCGAGTGTCGACCATCAATGAATTTGAAGTTCACGGTGAAACAACTAACTTCTACATTTAAGGTCAATAATTTATTTAAATCGCCTCTTTAATTCAAGTATTCATTCAAAATTTATTATTCTAATTAGACTAAGCATTCCTGTATGGTAGAGTGGCCAAAAAAATACCCTTTTATTTTTGATCTTGCATAAAAATATGTTAATGTATTTCCAAAATGCTCAAAATAAAGATGTTCGATTAAAAAAATTTAAAAGGTGAGTCAACATTTAAAAAAATTTCGAAATAGTAAAAATTGATATTTTTAAAAAATATTTTCTTGTCATATTGTCTACATTTAAAATTATAAATATTCTGAATAATTTAAAGTCGTTAATTCAATTTATTGATACTGCTCAAAATTAAAAAAAAATCCAACATAAAGATTTTTAAAAATCTTTCATTTTGACACATGTAGAATTATTGAGTTTTAATGGTTAACTTCCTTTTTGTGTTGTTAAGTTGCTTGATAAAGTTTCAATAAAGCAACGAAACGTTGCAAGTTAACAATTTGTTGTTTTACTGTGTCCAATTCCAGTGAGCATTAACATATTATTTAATACTTTGATACAACACTATTGGTATTACATACATGCAAGATATCCTTTTCTTTTAAAATGTTACAAGTTAGAATCATAAATCTTACAAAACTAGAAAACGCATTGCGTGTAAAATGATTAGTAGATAAATGTAATGTCACAATCTCCACACGAATCTACTACAAACGAGAATTGATAGAAATTACTTAGAAATTTTTCATTTGGTTTTTCCGACTTTTATTAAAAAGACTTGTTAGAGAAAACCAAAATTGGGTTCGGTTTATGTGTATTATTAAATTGTACACATCATGCAAGTAAGTAGGTGATATTTACTAAGAGCATATTATACATAAATAAAACGAATTAAGGAACCAAACTGGTACCCTTTTTTTGTTAATGTTCAAAAAAATCTTTATTTAAAATTTTGCGAGGTTATGTTCTCAAATATAGGCGAAAACCTGTTGTACCATGGTGCCTTTGTACCTAAGGAAGCTTTATTTTTTTTAATATTTGCGAACTTTCTTGACTCATAATTTTCGGTATTTCAAATGCCACATTGACAGACATTAACGTAAAGTTAGCAGCAGCTGGCCAATGTACTTTGTTAATGTATGAAATCAATTGAAATTTTTAATCGAAAAAAAATAAGGCTTTTTATATTTTTTTTACTTATTGTTTTTAATACCTAATAACAAATGATTCATCGTAATAGAAAGATTATGGCATAGTAGTAGTCTGATTTTGGCACAGCATAATCTTTTTGAGTTTAAACATCAAGAGTCGGTGTGTTGTACTTCGGTCACTGTCAATAAGTTGTACCTTGGCTCTAAGATCAACGTGCAATAAATAAAAATGTAGATATACCTTTGTTATAAATTCCTATTTTTTTTTATTTTGCTTCAGATAGTATGCCTCGCAAGTCTGACGAAAAATTTAAATTTTTGCAAAGTTGACCATTAAGTATGTGAAATTTTAGTATACGGGAAAAAATTTGTTAATTTTTGAAACAATTTTAGTGCCATCTCAAGGAAGAACATTAGTAGTTCTTATAATCCAAAAATAAATATATAGTTTTCATAGAACAATAGGTTTTATTTTGCTTAATGTGAATGGAGCCAAGGTACATCACCTCTGTTGTACCTAGGCCATAGATCCACTAATTTTTAAATCTTATAGCAATTCGGTAAACGGTTGGTAATGCTTTAACATATTTTATGATGAATACCTTATTAGTGCTCCACTACGATGCCATTCATTTTATCAACAAAATGTTACATATACAATTTAAAAAAAAAATACAAGTGAAAAAAGGGCTAAGGTACAACTGGTTCTCCTATACGTTTTTTGAGGGCAAAATTGATTTTAAAATAACTCTTTTAATGAAATTTGAACTGAAAGTAGCACTTCTTAGTTAAAAATTACTCTCTAAATTACAACTAAAAATATAGAAAATATTACCTGAAATTCCATTTATACTGAAATTAAAAACATGGTAGAAATTATAACACAAAAACTTTCTATGAAATTCTAGAAAATACATAATACCTACTCATATGTGCAAGTGTACAAAACTTGCAATAATAACAGTTTGTACTTTTCATAAAAGGCGTTTTCAAGTGTAATTGTCGCAAAACTCAATTATACTAAAGAGAAAAGGAATACATTGGGATTTATATAATAACCGTAATAAGGACACGCTACCTTGCTGCTTGGTTTAAATTGAATATTCCACAAATAAGTATTTGGTTAAGAAAGCGTAACATGATTTATATATTTACAGTTACAAGCTCTTTGACATACATCACGTGTTCCCTAGTTTCTTTAAAATAATTATCAGCAAATAACGCGACTGCAGCCGTTTCCGACGTCGATTTCGCTACAATTAACATCGCTATGAAGATGTGTAGTGCCGAATCGGCTTACAAACATTATGTGTTGACTAAATCTAGGTTAGCGATCGCAAATGCGTTAAACCTGTTTGCACTTTCTCTATTAGTTTAAATTATGTAAGGTTTATTGATGTTTATATGCATAGAAAATACTTTGCCGATTATGGAAATTGGTTCTTGCAATAACGTAAACTTTCTAATTATTTTCCTGAATGCAAGCACGTGCTCCAATTAAACGCGTACCTTTAAATGCATTTTTTTTTCAAATTTAAAAAACTTAAAAATCTCAATTTACATTTAAAGTGCAAATTAATTTATAAATAATGAATAAGTTTGATTTTTCTTTGGCGGTTACCGTTGTGGAAAAGTTCGATTTAGTGTTGAAGTAAATAAAGTTCTTTTTTGTCGCAATTTATAAGAAATGTTTTTGTATCATTATCGTTGACGTATGAATGGATTTTATATAGATAATTACTTAAGGTAATTGTAAGTTATTTATGAAAGATGTAATGTCTATTAAAAGTAATAGGGCAGACCGGGGGTAATGAAGATAAAGAAGGTAAAGAAGATTTCCATGTACCTAACTTTCTTATTTATGAAAATTTAATTATGTTTTCTGGATATGTCCTGCTCTCATGTAGTGGGTTTAGAATGACGAAGTCAAGTTACAGCAATTCATTGACACTGGTAATGACAAATATAGACATCAACGATTAGCATCATATGCACCACTTTTGGAGCAATAGCGCCATGGGATGGCGTTATTACGTCAGCGATAAAAAGAAAAGATAGAATAATGCAAAATGAAATGAGGATTTTATTTTATCGTTTGCAAAGGTCACACACGTAGTTATCAGGTTAATAGGTATGTATTTTGTGCCTTAGGAAAAGACATGGTCACATACGGTTAAGGTACCGAAGAGGTAAATAAAGAACTTACAAATAATTAGATATGATAAGTGGTGCACAGAAATGGAGGTAAAAACAACAATCGGAAGAATTCTGGAGACGCGCACATTAAAATGGACATTTAGACAGGGTGGTAGAAGAATGATGGCCCAAAAACATTTTTGAATGGATACCAGCAAAAAGCGCAGAAGAGGAAGAGCGTTATAAAACCCAGTTACCATGTAGGCTGAAGTTGACAAACCCATAGCGGTAAAAACGTTGAATGATGATGACGAAGACCATGGAAAAGATTACCAGCGAGCCGTTTATTTAGGCAGAGTAGAATTGAAATTGTTATAAAAGTTGTAGACCTCTTTATTCTCGATAACACGAGATTGATCATTTTTTTTCAGTCATAAATTGTGTCTATACTTGCATGCTCGTGGTTTTACTAATTTAACCGAATTTATCGCAAAACACAAACTCTTCGACGCGAGGATCAGATTTTATATATCGTCCAGTTTAAAATAGATACAGTGGAATATTTCATAAGGGGTGCCGTTTATGAGAGGACAGTCCTAATACTTACTTTTAATCGTCTCAAAAGGGTTCCCTAAAAGCAAATTTTATTTAAATATATTATTTTTTAAGTGGTTAAACTGAAATATTTAAGTCCAAAAGGTATACCCACAAAATAGATTTTACTATATTTGGTACCTGGTAAAAAAATACCACCTGAAATACTTAACCTTCCGTATAGGTGGGGTTTGCCATACCCCGAAAATAAAATTCAAGAAATTGTATTTATGACAGTTAAATGATAAGAAATATATATTAATAACCAATAATGAATAGGTTTAAGTAAAAAACATATTTGTTTATGCATTAGAATAGACTAATATTAATAAAAATACAAAGACTTAACTTTTTCTTCAACTTATAAACTATTGAGTTTTTTGTTGAGTACTGAATTCCAATGGCGCGTGTCAATTACGATATCAAATCTAGGGTGGAGCGAAAAAAAACATTTTTTGTTTTTTTCTTAGCCTGGGGCTAGAATTTGTAGCTTATAAAAAATTAAGATTAAAAAAAAAATTTTTTACTCGACATCTTGAGGTGGCCCACTCATTTTTAAATTAAATTCAAGTTAAAATTCTTTTCTTCTTCTTCTTCTTCTTCTTCTTCTTTTTGTAAGCTTAACAGCTTGTTTTAGTCCAGCAAATCTTTCCATCTTTTCCTAGGTCTACCCGGTGATCTTCTACCTCTTGGAGACAGATCTCTAACTCTCCTCACAATTCGGGCATCGTCCATCCTCGATATGTGGCTATTCCATTCCGCTCTTCTTTTTTTAACCCAGTCGTCTATTTTCTGTATTTCGCAGCTACTTCTGATGTCCTCGTTTCGCCTGTGGTCTTTTTTGGATACGCCCATTATTTTCCGCAACGTTTTCTTTTGAAACAAAAAAAAAATTTGGCTTGTAATCCTCAAATTTATCTAATAATGAACAAATTTGATCGTTTCTAACTCAAAATTCACTTTAATGCCTAAGAAAAGTATGTTATTGTTTCGGAATTTTTTTGAAAACTGCGATAATGGCGATAGAAATTTTTTTTAAGTAAATAATTGTTAATGGGCAAGAAAAAGGACACTTCGCAGCTTCTAGAACATTTTTTTGTTTCAAAAAATTTTAGCTTGGATTTAATTTAAAATAAGAGTGGGCCACCTCAAGATGTTAAGTAAAAATTTTTTTTCAAAAATGTTTATTTTTTATAAGCTACAAATTCTAGCCCCAGGCTAAGAAAAATTTTTTTTTCGCTCCACTCTAATCGAATCTTAAGAAAACCTAACAATAATTTCATTCTGGCCTCCTTATTGATAAACAAATTAATTTTACGTCAATTCCTTAATGATTCGCATTAATTTAGAGCAATAAATTACACGAAAAATTAATTGAATAATTTTAATCGTTCTCTCTCATTTGCATTGACTAGATTATCGCATCTTCTCGCTTCCTTCCTCTCATTGCTATGGTAAATACATTTTTCTAATAAAAAATCGATATTTACTAAATGAAATTAAAATTTTTGATTTGAAGGAGTGCACTGTAAACTATACTAATATAATAAACACGAGGATGTGCGCATTCTAGCGAAAAGTGGCACATTTCCGAGCGAGGGAGGCAAATGAAGCGCGACGCGGAGCGGCGCGCTTCATTTTCCCGAGATCGGAATGTGCCACTTTTCGCTAGAATGTGCACACTCGGCTTTAAGCACGATTCGCAATAATTTAAGCCACTAAATAATTTTAATCGTTCCCTCTCACTCGCACTATTGAGATTGTGGTATCTTTTCGCTCCCTTCCACTCATTGCTATGGTAAATACATTTTTTCTAATAAAAAATCGATATTTACTAAATTAAATTAAAATTTTTGATTTGAAGGAGCGCACTGTAAACTATACTAATGTAATAAACACGAGGATGTGCGCATTCGAGCGAAAAGTGGCACATTTCCGAGCGAGGGAGGCAAATGAAGCGCGACGCGGAGCGGCGCGCTTCATTTTCCCGAGATCGGAATGTGCCACTTTGAGCTCGAATGTGCACACTCAGTTTTAAGCATGATTCACAATAATTTAGACAAAAAATTAGTTAAACAATTTTATGCGTTCCTTCTCACTTACACTGACTAGATTATCGTATCTTCTCGCTCCCTTCCACTCATTGCTATGGCAAATACGTTTTTCAAATATAAAATCGATATTTACTAAATTAAATTAAAATTTTTGATTTGAAGGAGCGTACAGTAAATTACACTAATATAATAAACACGAGGATGTGCGCATTCGAGCGAAAAGTGGCACATTTCCGAGCGAGGGAGGCAAATGAAGCGCGACGCGGAGCGGCGCGCTTCATTTTCCCGAGATCGGAATGTGCCACTTTGAGCTCGAATGCACACTCGGCTTTAAAGCTCGATTACCAAACGGCCCGTTTTAACAAAAAAAAATTGTTCACGTTAGTTATACCCCACCTAGTACACGGAAGGTTAATTAGGTAAATTTCTTTTAAATTAATTATTTATTTTAAATTGTGTTAAAAAGCTGAAAATGCAATTTCAACTCGAAATAACAAATTTTGGATCGCCCGGAAATGAAACACTTTGCTCTGCATTGCACTTTATTTGCTTCCCACGACGGGTTGAAGAAGAAGTAATATCTATTAAAAGAAATAGGGCAGACCGGGGCAATGGCGCTACTCTAAGGAAAATTTAATTTGCTTTTAAATATTGACTTTAGATTGATGAAATAGGCGCCATGGGCTGGCGGTACTACACCAGTGCTACAAAAAATGTGTGTCGAAACACAGGTCACTGTTTTATATGAGCTATAAATTCTAAAGTTGTAAAGGTGTCAAATAGCAATAAAAAACAATAAACATTCATTACAATTCTTTTTTTTTTTGAAAGGTTACAATTTTTTAAGTAATATCATTGATAGAAATCTTTACCGTTTAATTAATGTACTTGTCACCTTAGAAATTTATGTATTTGTTAAATAATATGTAAACAAAACACTTTTTATATTAATAAAGTTCAAAAACATTAATAATAATACTAGAAATTGTGTCAACTATGTATTTAATACCATAATGCGCGTAATAACCTTGATATTTGGATTGTTACGTGCAAAAGGCAATAAATTACTTAGATGAGTGAAAGTGTTCATCATTCGTCTTATTTTCGAATGAGGTTTTCGTAATTTTGTGCGACAATAAAGTTGTATTTTTAAGGCTCATCGAAATGCACGTTTACATCGTATTTTAGGTATTCCGACACTGATTTCGTTTAAATATAAAAATTTTAAAAGAATTGTGTCTTGCGCTCAGTACCAAAACTGCAGAAAGACAATAAAAGTAAAACATTTTTTAACAAATCAATTCCCGAATACAGGGTGATCAGAAAGTTTAAAATTCTTGGTAGCGTCTAAACAAACAATTGGTTTAAAAATGACAAGTCACTGTCCAGTGGGTATACAGGGTGTTTTTTTAAGATTGGAAGTATTTAAATTTGGCGCCATACCAATTTATATGTTAGTAATTTTGGCTCAGATCTTTTGGTTAAGAGTTGCCAGTGGCGTCTCGAACAGCGATGATCGATATCATATTAGGGTAATTCTCATTTTTTATGGGAAAAATTTGTCAAAAAAAGGAAACGTCTTTCTAATAAAAGTGACGATGGATCTTAATAGATTTGGTCTTTTTCTTCAAGGAAAAAATATTCAGCGAGCTTGCAGCCCCCAATTTAGACAATTATAAAGGTTTGAAAAAATGTCGACCATGGTAGTGACCTCATATCCTTGGATGTGACATTCCTTACATTAATGTAATTCATGGAGATGACATGTTACAAGGAGGTGACTCTTTTTGGAAATAAATTTTACCATCAACTTATTTACCTCAATTAAAAAATTAAAAAATTTAAAAGTCACTTCCATGGACGATAAAAATTTATCCATGGAAGTGACTTTTTTTATTATTATGAATGTTAAGTTAATTGAGTAATTTATTTCTAAAAAGTGTCACCTCCTTGCAGCATGTCATCCCCATGGATTACATTAATGTAAGGAATGTCACATCCACGGATATGAGGTCACTACCATGGACATTTTCCAAACCCCTATAATTGTCTAAATTGGGGGCTGCAAGCTTGGTGAATATTTTTTATTTGAACAAAAAGACCAAAACTAGTAAGATCCATCGTCACTTCTATTAAAAAGACGTTTTCATTTTTTGACAGATTTTTCTAATAAAAAATTTAAATTACCCATTGATAAGTGTAAAAAACGCTATGTATGTTTACCAGTCATTACCACTAATTTACGATTCATTAAATATTTTCAATTTGTTCGACTGTAGTCTGGGATTCTCTTATTTGAAATCGTGCTTACCAATAGATCTTGATCGCACCATATTATTAAAAGTAATTACTTTAAATAAAAGGTTGTTTTCACCTAATAAATTACAATTGTTAATTATTAAAACCCAATGATAACTGCCTGTATTAAATATTCCATTTCAAGTTTGTTGAAATCAGTCAAGAAGGACACGATTTTTTAAAGATAGCTAATTCGGTGAAGGAAGACTTGATATTTATCAAAACATTTCCTAGTAGTGCTTTACACGTCAAAGAATGCGAGGTAAATGAGACAAATAAGTGCATTTAGTTGACGCGTACGTAATGCAGGTGTTTATATTTTAATTACTTTAATAATATTCTATCATAGATATAAAAACGAATCAAGGATTATTTGATTCATTCGAAACTTATCTTTGTGCATAAATGCAACGTGAAAATGTTTTGAGTATCAAATGGTGTGAAGTGTAAATAAATTAACACTGAAGTGCAATAAATTAAAAAAAAAGTGCAGATATAACACTCTTCTCGATCAGTTTTGGATATAGCTGTATAAGTATTTTCCTCTTCGTTTTGAAAATTAAATTTTGTATATAATTTCCTTATTAATTTAGGAATACAAAAATTAGGTACGTCACAATTTATTATTACAAATCGTATTGAAAAAATTAACCATAGCTAAAATTTATCGTCGTGCAATTAATTAAATTCTTTCTTATAAATTAAGTTTTATTTTTTTAAAATGGGAAAAGTAATTTGAGTGGTTTTTAAGGACCGTAATCAAAAATGGAGACGGACGTTCCACAACACCTCAATCGAATGAACGGCGAAATAGGATTCAAGGATAAAACGCTTCTTGTTTCTGGAGGAACTGGATTTATGGGAAAAGTTTTTGTTGAAAAAATACTTAGAACGTGTCCATCAGTAAAACGGATTTACCTACTGATTAGAACTAAGAAAGGGCGATCCGCTCAAGATAGGCTCAAAGATGTTTTCAACTGTGCCGTAAGTAGCTTGCAAACCTTAAATATTACCGTGCAATTTTGAGATAGAACCAAATCGATTTAGTTCATTAAAAAATATGTAGAAGAATTAAAGTCCAAAATTTTTTTTTAATTGTTAAAAAGTCACATTTAATTGTACAATTAAACTTCTTTAATTTGGATTTATGACATGTCCAGATTTTGGGTATAGTAGTTTCAAAATATCGGGGCACGCAAGTTACGCGCAAGCTGAGCGATGGAGAAGCCCAAATTCTACGGAAGAGCAACTTCGGTAAATATCGGACATTGTTGGAAAAAGCTGATTATTGTAAAAAGTCACGAAATAACTAAGTAAATGAGATTTAGTATAAGAATTTTTTTCCTCATAAATATTATTAAAATATACACGGTGTTAACTTTAAGCAATGATTTTTTCATTATGTGCATTTATTGTAAAAAAAATCATAAATTTTAAAGTGGTCAATTTTGCATATATTAATTTCAAAGACTAGTAGAATTTGTATGCAATTTGATTTTAGTAGACAAAATAATAATATTATGAATGTTTATTAACAACAAAAAAAATTACTTCGTCTTCAAAAAAACACAAAAAGCAATCAAAGAATGACAATGTTATGCAGGTCGGGTAGTACTGTACGTGTCGAACACTTCGAACAAGTTTACGCCGTTTGTGCATTCAATAGCATCGAAGGTCGAGTGCCACGAGATTTTGAAACAACTATACAGTGTGTCAGACGAATAGGTATTGAGACTTAACCGGGCGATACTTAGTGTTGCCGCGAGATTCGAGAATTGCGAGAGCAATAAGATCAGACTGACTTGAGACGAGATAAAACGAGAAAAAAATATTTCATATCGGTAGATGAACAAGATAAGACCATAATGATTTTTTAAAAGACGAAAAGTTTCGAATATCAAAGAAGTAATTAAAAAAAATATTTCGCTAAGTGAAGATTCTATAAAATGAAACACAATATATTATTATTATAATTAGGTCATAAAAATTAGAATATAATGGGAAATAATTTTTCTATATATTTTTTTTAATTAACATTAAATACTATTTGATTCTAATACAATATAATAATAGAAATAATTATCATAATTATAATAATAATTGTTTGTTAAATTCGGTTTATATAACTTTTTCAAAGCTTCTGATTTGATAAGAGATGATAAACTAAACTGGAACCATGAATTTAAACAAAATTGATTTGCTGCATTTTTTGTGCTTAATTAATTTCTATGCTTCAGATAGCATGGATGCAGTTTGAAAAAAAAAACGTTTTGTCGGGACACTTACCATAAAGCAGGAAGATCAATAATACATTTTATTTGGCATTTATACAATTATGTTATTATAAAAAAAAATTTATACTTATTTTGGACAAATAAATTATATGATTGCTACTCTTAACTAGCAAAATTCGCTTTGCGAATTCTGCAAGACAAAATCGCTTCGCGATTTTGTGTAATGCATTGCTGTGAAATTAATTTCATTATATAATTTAAGTGCTTTGCGTTTAAGACATTCGATTCATGATAAAAGTTATATTTTCTTAAAAACATCCAAAACTTTAGAATGGTGTGATCAGAACAAAATTGCTTTGTGAACAAAAAGTAAATTAAAGTAAAATTAATTCCTTACCATCATTAAAATAACTTTATCAATATTGTATGCCGCTTAATAATGAAATAACTACTTGTTCATTTTTTTGTAAATAAACGCTTTCGCGTTTAAGGCCTTCGGCTCCTAGCAAAAGTATGTAGAAACATCTTTTCAAATAACCATGGAACTAAAATATTTGCTAAGTTATTAATTTTTTCTTAAAAAAAAGTTTATGTCAAATTGACCATTCTTACACTTTAAAAATTCATTGCAAATGTCGTCAAATAGAGCTTTTGATTTTGTTTTTGGATTGTGAAGTGCCGCTGCCGGCAGTGCTAGGATACGATATTTACCTCCAGAAGAACAAAATTTCCACGAATCATTTGTGATCCGCAAGCTCTGCTATCAGAGGGGTGCGAGCTGGTGTGAAGGTCTTTTAAAACTTTTTCTGTTTACTAAAGCCGCGTCATATCGTGTATACCATAATTTTAAAGCTTTTTCCATTTTCCTTTTAAGCCTTTAAAAGTACACGTTTTATAGTGAGAATTGCAATCGGCAAAAAATTACCTTTTAATTGGTTTTTATCATTTTTAAGCCAAAGTTAACTTTTAAGAAATTAAAATTATAAAGAAAATGATCTTGAAACTTTAAGGATTCCGTTCGTGTACATCACGGGGTGCCATTAAATCGTTTAGGATGTAAAAAACCTCAAAATTAATTCGTTTTAGCTAAACAATATTCTCATTCGACATTTATCGGCAAAAGACGTAGGTACCGTTAACAAAAGGGAAATTTGCATTTAATACGTAATAAGTAGCAAGTTTGACTCTAAATAGGGGTAGTATAAGACGAAGATATATTAAACAAACAATCAAAGTCTAAAAACAAATTTTAATATCCCTGTTAAAATTTTCCATGCTCGCTGATATGTTAACTTTTCTATAAGTAAGTATACTTCGAAAGCATTCCATGTGATTAGCAAGAGTGATGCAACCTGAGAAATTTGACAATATAATCAATTTTTAATTTTTGCAATTCTTTCGAAGTTATTAATCAAGTCCATTCACGCTCGATTCAAAAATGTCAAATTAACCTTTAGCTAATTATATGATTTTTTTGGTTCTTTCGATGTGTTTGATTACATGTATACCCTGTGACTAAATCATGGATCACTCGATTTAATTTACAGTAAAATCTCTCGTGGCGATCATCTCTATAAGGAGACCCCTCAAAAAGCGGTCATTATGCTTCAGAACAGATATATCGTAATTTAATTCTTCTTAAAAATTTTCTTTTAGGTCACCACTCTTTAACCCGACCGCGACCATTAATTGCGCGACCGATACTTTTCAAAATTTTTTAAACTTAGAAAATTTTGTACCTATAGATAATAGCTACAAAAGCGAGCGTACGTTAAACAAAATGCATTTACCTGCATTATTTATGATTCTAAGCCCGATTGATATTTTAATTCTTTCATTCTCCGTAAAGTAAAAAAAACTTCATTTACCATATATTGTATCCGTGTATATATAAGAATACTACTCTGTTCATAATAACTTTGATTTAATAACAATATAATTCTATACGGAGAAAAAAATATCGTCAAAATAACTATCTGACGTATCCTCAATTGACGTATTGTCAGAACAACTATTCGCTTGGCTAATGTAATGACATTTATAAGTTAATTTGACAGTTCATAGTATGATCAAAACAGCACTACATATTATACTTATAATAAGGATTCATTTATTTGATTCAAGCGTTCAACGAAGAACTCTCGTGAACGTGTGCAGTTTCCGTCGCGTAGGTAACTGTACAGTCAATTTGAGAATTTGTATAAATAAAATAGCGATACGTATGGACATTTTGACGATATTTTGTTCTCTGTGCATAACCGTTGAATCACCATGACCAAAATCGTTTGGATGTCTAAAACAATAATACGTATCGTTACTTTGATGATCCGCAATAAGGAAACTCCGGATAGCTAAATTAGCTATACGGTGTATCCCTGTGAAAGATGACTATACAACGTATAGCTAAAATTCGTGTTGACCTGTGTTATTATTAAGATTATAAGCTGTTCCTCTGCGGAGTATAGCCTTTATACCTATACCTCTATAATGTGTCCAAATTTCATTAAAATCGGTTAAAACGTATTTAAAAAATGATTTTTTTTTTATTTATTACATAAGTAAAATAAAAATCTGAAACTTGCACGATCAACATATGTTATTACAACCAACCTACTCTCGAAAGATGATTCCGATATTCCTCTGCGAGTAATCTACTTATGTCCTTTATAGTAAAATATAGTTTTTATTTTTTGGGGCGCACCACGTAGAATCAATTGAAAAATATATATTATATAAAAGAGTGTAAGGGTTCTAAAAAATTATTTCATAATTTGGCCCAAATAATACCACACATAAAAAATATTTTTGAATTTTTTTTACTGGATCATGAAATCTTATACGACTGTTATTTTGTCCTGCGATACTATAACACACTCAAATTTTATCAAGATCGATTAAGCCGTTCCTGAGTAAAAAAAATTAAATTTTTTAGTATTTTTTTAATTTCTTGAAAACAGGCTGAGTTAAAAATCTGAGATATTCACGATCTTAATACAGTGGTACCTCGATATACGAGTGCCCTAACATACGAGTGTTTTGAGATACGAGCCGCCGAGCGAGCGATATTTTGCTTTGAGATGAGAGCAAGATTTGAGATACGAGGACAGTTTTTTTAAACTATCTGCAGGTAAAAATGAGCAAAGCGTGATGAAAAAAGCGAAGACCAGTAATGAAAATTAAGCGCTTCACTTTTTTTTTATTATGTTTTTATAGAATATGTATTTGTTATTTATAAACATTATAAATGTTTCTTTTTGTAAATACATTTTTCTTATTCAAAAACACTTAAGGTAAATACAACTGAGGTGATGTTTTGGGAGCTGGAACGGATTAATGGCATTTCAATTAATTTCAATGGGGAAAATTGCTTTGAGATACGAGAAATTTGACATACGAGCAAGGTTACGGAACGAATTAAACTCGTATATCGAGGTACCACTGTACTTCATAAGTACCTTACGTACTCCCAAAGTGGCGTATATTTCCCCCGGCAATTTTGACACGCTTATAACCATATGCCCTTTAAAGTTCTTTTAAAAGATTACACAAAACCTATTTTTTATAATAAGCTTTACCTTGCTTTTTTTTTAATATCCTCACGTCCTGCCATTTCGTCCTGCTTTGGTGGACAATCACACATGCACAGACACACGCACCTACAAGCACACGCACACACATACACACAAACACACACAACACGCATATATATATACATAGCGCACCGATCTTCTGGACATAAGTTTTCTAACTGAACAGACAGCAAAATAGATGTTCAGGAACCCTCAAATTTTGCCTCTCTAAAACGTCATAAAATTTAAACTGCATTTATTATGGTTTTAAACTCAAATCTAGTATCTACTGTCCTTTTCTTAAAACATAAATCGCCATTGATAGAAACTAAACAAAGCGTTACTTCCTGCCCATTGAAATCTAAATTTTGACAGCTACCAATAAAATATAATGTTTATGATTTTCTTAAATTGCACTGCTTGGTTAAAAATTTTAGGATACTGCAATAATAAATTTTGAAATGTTTTTATAACAGGCTAAGAAACAATCGCTCGCGTATTTACAGAGAATTTTAAATTAATGTATATAAAGCGTTAATATGGTAAAACATCCAGCGAATGACCGATTTGTTGTATCGAGAGCTATTTCGATTTAAGAAAATTGTAAACGTGTTATGTCTATCTTAATGTGAAAATATGGGATTTACGTTCCACGATGGTTGATATACGTTGTATATATGTTACCGTGTAAACCCGATGTCTGGTAAATGTCTAAATCTTCCAGTAAATGGCAACATTCACGAAGTCGCTTTATGTATGTCCTAAATATTTGCTAAATATGCACTGATAGCGAATGTCGAAATAATCATAATTTTAGATTCTTCTAATTCAAACAAAATGAAAATTTTATATTATAAAAAAACAATAGGAGAAGCCTTAAGTAATACCATAAAATTAATCATATTATTGAACTGAAAACAAACAATACACTAAAAAAATCTAAAATAGTATTAATAATAAATGTACACCTAAGTAATTGTAATAAAACCTAAAATATAAAATAACACAGCCTGTCAAAAACACCATAAAATATCGGAAATTTTTTGCCCCTTTTAAATTTTTTGTCTTAGTGTATGAGAAGTATAAATTAAAGCTACATCATAAAATATACAAATTGGCAAGAAAAAATAGCAGGTACCTACTAAATACATATAAAAATTCAAAACTGATATTTTTAAATATGTTAGTAAAATGCTTATTTTACCAAAAGAACTGTACATTTAACGAATTTTGTAGAAAATAATTATTTTAATTGATGTGTTTAAAATTTAAAGAAACAAAATTGTTATATATATTAACGATTGACAATGGTACGCCAAAATGCTGCTTTATATAAATAAGTGAGTTTAATCCACCTCATTCTATTTGGTTTTATATTTTTTCTATAAAATAATGTAGATGGCGACCCCTATTTAAAATTTTTAACGTTAAAACATATTCTAATGTTTAGGTAAAGATCCCCATATAAAAGACCAAGGACGAAACACTTTCCGAAACCCAAACAACTACCTGCTTATGGACCCTTCGTTAACAAAGAGAAGGATTCCCGTTATATTGCAGACAACAGATATTTGAGAAATCAAATTTCTAAATTTTTTATTAACACATGTATAATGTTTCCAAAGCGGGAAAAAATCTTAATATCATTCGTAACTATGGAAAAACAAAAAAAATTGCGAATTTTTACGTGCAAAACCGACTTTTAGGTCAAAATTTGCAAAAAAGGGTTAAATTTGCATAAAACTTGTTAAAACCTCTTAGAGAAACTATATCGAGTCGTCTATATCTTTTTGTTTTAAAACGCTTAAATTACGGCAGAAATAAGGTTTTCTTAAAAAACCGTCCCGACGCCACCCCCTTCGTCCCCCGCGGAAAAAAAATGTGTCCCAGAAAGTATAAACCGACCCCCCATCGTATCCCGAAAGCGGATGTTGCTAAGAGTCCCCGTTCGAAAACTGCATGGAAAAACCGTTTTTTGAAAATAGTCAAGGTCGCGTTTGCGAACTCGTGTACAGCCAAAAGTAAACCGCCAATCAATCCCAAATTTTCAGGTGTGATAGCTCAGAGATCGGAGGGGTGCCCATGCTAGGTGAATATTACTTCTCGCCACGTTATCCACCTGGTGTTCGTGAAAAGAGGTAAAATTTGTGTCGTCAGAAAACGTAGTTTTTTGTGTTCGAACGGCCCTACGTCGCTTAGGAAAAGGAATTCGGAAATTTCGATTTCGGTCCCTCGTAGCGGCATTATTTCGCTACAACTTTGATCTAGAAATCGATGCGCCGAGAACGACGGTGGCGGCGGTGCACGATCTGGAGGCAAAAGAACCGGAAAAGCACCAAACGGGCCCTTTTCTTGCCTAGCCTCGGAGAAGATGCCGCTTGAATGGCTAGCGGTATCTAGGTACGGGTCTCGGGACGGACCACCTTAATGATGTAGCCTCGGGGGTACGTCGACCCTCTAGATTTCGAGATATTTGCAAAAAACGCATTTTTTTTGGCGTCTCGGAGCTTCTTATTTCCTCCGTAGCTCCACGGAGGTTGGACCTACGGAGACGAGCCCCGGTCTCATCTTAATTTTTTCGAAATCTTCGTCGACCGGGTGCTTAAGCTCGAAAATCGGACGATAAATACGGCTGTTAGACCCCGAAAAGTAGGTTTTTTCGAAGTTTTTTTATAAGTATATAATGTCGAACGCGAGACGAAACGATAACACAAACCCAAATTACGAGACGACAGGAGGGAAAAAATATTTAGGTCTCGTCTCGTCTCGTCGCATCAATTGTGAACCTGAACACTAACATAAAAAAAAGTTTGAATGCAATATGTCTCAAATAGAAAGAATTTCGAGAAAAATGTTCTTTAATTTTCTAGTTAATGGCAACACAGCTTCATCTCCATATGCTCTTAAAAGAGATTGAGGTCATTTAGTACCTGTTCTATTGATAATTTATTTTAATGTTTGAATATTAAGTCTCACAATAAATTTCGATTAAGATTGTTTATTGCACAATTATTTAATCGTTTCAGATATCGTGTTTTCTATTATAAATATCTTACGTTACCCATAAAGTGATTAAGATAAGAAACTTTATTTTGCGTTTCAATTTTGACGCATTGTTGCCAAGCCTAAACTCTATTTAAATGCTTATTTGATGTGAGATTTTCATGGCTTTTTTGATTATAAAAACTTCTACACATGTTTTTAATTAATAGTACAAAAATTTTGTAAATTTTATATAAAAAAATATTTATTGCATATTTTTAAATTTAAGTATATGATACACCATAACTCAAAAATATTGCACAACAGACCACTTGACTTGGGGTATGTTGTTCTACAGTTTGGGGTCATTTATAAGTGGGTTAAGTTCCAGTACTCATTTTCCTGACAGGCTGTATACCTGTCGATAATTTAAAAATAAGCACAGAAAATCGACAAACTTAAAAACATAAAAAAAAACCGATGATACGGCCTTGATTCGAAATTAACAAATTTATTGACACAAAGACAAAAAATAAACTTGGTATATTATCAAAAAAATTTTTTATTAAAATAATTAGTGTATAAAATATGTAAAAAATTAAATAAATAATATGTGAACTTTTTCAATGAGATATTTGCCAATTTTTCTCCATATTTACTCATGCGAATCAAACTCGACATTTTTTGAGCCAAATAAACGGGGACCGAGTGTACCTAGTTACATTAAATGCCTTCCTAAAGTTAAAAATAGTAAAGTTTAGTCAAGCACAAAATTACAAAAGACTTTTACACAAACGAGCTCATTTTCTTAATAGGAAATCAAATGTTAAACTGCTAAAAGCCGTCTTCAATATAATTAACAATTTCCTTAAAATATTGAAGTTGCTCCAAAAGAACCATCATAACTATTTCACAGTTCTCTTTTTATTTTTATTTGTAACAACAAAAGTAAAACTTTAAATTGAAACATCTTCGAAGCAATATTCGTAACATTTATCTTTCAATTTTGCAGTAAGCGTTCTACAATTTTATTTTACATGATAAGAGAGATTTAGAACGCAATAGAAACTATTTTGCAGAATAAATAGAAACGGGAGATACGGATAAAGCTTCTTAGGAAGCTTCCCTTTTTTTACATTTCATGTAATTTCGATTTAAATACCTTGATCTATTTCGAACTTTTTGCAGTTGTTTGATCTTTTGAAAAAAACCGAAGGGGACGAAGCGCTGAAAAAAGTCGTTGCTATAAATGGAGACGTTCTAGAACCGAATCTAGGCATTTCCGAGAAGGACCGACAAACGCTCGCAGATGAAGTGCAAATGATATACCATTTAGCCGCTACAATCCGTTTTGATGATCCTTTAGCGAAAGCAATTAAAATTAATGTTAGAGGAACAAAGTTTATGTTGGATCTTGCTAAACAATGCACGAAGTTATTGGTATAAGAGTCAAATGGCTTTGCGTTTCGACGAAAGTTACGTTCTAACGTTTTTAGGTTTTTAATCACGTCTCTACCGCTTATTGTCATTTGAACGAAAAAGTTCTGTACGAAAAAGTATACCCTCCACCTGCCGATCCCCATATGGTTATGAAAGTTGTGGAATGGATGGACGAAGAAATAATCGATACAATTACGAAAAAGTATGTACTACTCGATAGAGTAAAACGTCCAGTAAACGACCGATTAGTTGCCTAGAGAGCTATTTTGGTGTAAAAAATAGTAACCAAATTAATTAACCCAAAACAACAGTTACAGTTGAAATGAGACACTATTTTTGTTTAATTCTAAATTAAGTTGAGTAAATGACCTTTTCGTGCAAATATTGACCGGGGTATAGCCCAGTGAATGACTGTTTAATTGATTCGTCTATTAAAACGAGTAAGTTATAAAATTTTGTAAAAATGATAAACTCTGTATTGAAATCTTGCAAACTGCAATATAAATTGAATTATCTTAGATAACCACTTCATTATTACTTTTATTTCTTTACTTAAATAACTTAAATAAATATACAGTCGAACCTCGATAAGTCGAAGTCGAAGAAACAGCAAAATAATTCGAATTATCAAAAACTCGAGTTACCAAAAGAAGTTCAGTTAAATACTTCCGTATATATAGGTATATCATTCATTTTTTTATAGAAAACGGGACGCTTCGTAATCGTGCTTAAAACCGAGTGTGCACATTCGAGCTCAAGTGGCACATTCCGATCTCGGGAAAATGAAGCGCGCCGCTCCGCGTCGCGCTTCATTTGCCTCCCTCGCTCGGAAATGTGCCACTTTTCGCTCGAATGCGCACATCTTCGTATTTATCGGATTTGCCTATACAGTCGAAATCGAAGTGACAGCAAAAATAATTCGTCACTGTTAAATTGAAAGTAATCTAAAACTAAAATGTAAAACTAGTTTCTTTTGTTATAAAAGAAACGGTAAAACCATCTTAAAACTGTTCATAAGGCATTTAAATCTTTTATTGTAGTATAAAACCTTTTCGTCGTAGTTAACAATAAAGCTTTTAAAGCATCAATAACACCAAACCAAGCCGTCCTTAATCCTCTCTCAGGTAGCGAAATATTTAGAAAAGTTGTAATTTTTAACTTCGAGTCATCGACCTATTTACTAATGGAAACTTGAATTTAATGAATTGTAAAACGCTTCGACTTATTTAATAATTCGATTTATTAAATTTCGAGTTATTGACATCAAAATATTAACGTTGAGATACCTAGGCAAGTCCTAGGGAAATTGGTTCGAGTTCGAGCTATCAAAAATTCGGCTTATCGGCGTTCGACTTATGGAAGTTTGACTGTATTATAAATATAAGCTATTTTTTTAATTGTTATAAACATTAGTTCTCGTAACGGTCATTCACTGGTAGGGGTCACAGATTGAACGGTTTACCCCAATATTTTAAATTTTATTATGATTTTTTTAGGTTGCTGGATGGTTGCCCCAACACGTACGCTTTTTCCAAGGCCTTGGGCGAAGCACTGGCGGTCGAGCAAATGGACAATTTGCCTCTTATAATATTTCGTCCTTCAGTTGGTAAACAAATTAACCACGTTAGCCATTTTTTACAATCTGAAATAATAAATCGTTTTAGTAATTCCCATGTGGCAAGATCCTTTACCTGGATGGATAGATAACATTAACGGGCCTGCAGGACTTCTAATAGCTGCGGGAAAAGGGGTTTTACGAAGCATGTACTGTAATTCTCAAAGATACGCCGATTTTCTTCCTGTCGACATCGCTGTTAATGCGCTGATACTGGGTTCCATAGACTATTTAATTTACAAGTAAGAATTTAATTTCTTAATGTAACGTGGCATCTTATTTTATATTATGTGTGTCGAATTAAAATATTAATTAGAAGTGGAAATGAGCGAAAATACAATTAAGGCAAGATGATTTACAGTTGAGTAGCAAAAACTGTAAGTAATCCCGTTGTTGAACAACTTTTAAATTTTACTTTAGGAAATATTTAAAACATTTTCATGGACGAATACGATAAGAAAAATACTTCTGGCGGAGCTGACTAATTAATAATTTCTTTTCCAAATTTCGACTTTTAGCCGAGAGGTTATTTACTTGAAAAATATTGAAAATACTTTTCAAGTTTCACAATTATTTTCGGTTATTTGTTTTCGAAATTATATAAAAAGTGAATAACCCTTCGTTTTTAACATGTAATATTACGGGGATTCTGGTAAAATTATACGGTTCCACTGTGGGGCAGGGTCGACCAAAACAATTTGTATTCTAAAATATAGTTATTTCTATGTATTTGACCACGAGGTAACCGATTTTAAAAGAACTTTTGAAATTGGAGAGTGAGTTTTTAATATAATTCCGAAAAACCGAAAAACCCGAAATGAAGGGGAATCAGTTATTGGAGGATACGGATAGGAGCTTGGATATAGGATCGGATTGTTTTATCTGTGGGAATATTCTAAGACTGTTATTCATATCAATATTAATATCAAACTCCAATTTAGGCGTGGATTATTCCCCCATATTTTTCAAATTTTTGATAAATAATTCAAAAATTCGTATTTTAAAAATTCCGAGTTAAAAACTCAATTTTATTATTTTGTTTGAAAGTTGAAACGCTTCTTTAAATTATAGAAAATACTCTTGAGGAAAATCAATACCGTTTCGAAGATATGATTTTTCAAAAATACCCTATTTTTCAATTTTATTTGATTTTTTTTTAATAACTAAAGAACCACTTAACCGATTTTGACAAATAAATACATTCTAAAATAAGTAAAACAATCCTAAACATCGTAGGACCTCAGATTTTTTTAAATTTTGCTAAATCCGAAATTTCGGGTTTTTCGGTTTTTTGGAATTAGGTATATTAAAAACTAAATCACCGATTTCAAAAATTCTTTCAATATCGGTTTCCTCGTGGAGAAATACATACCTAGAAATACCTATGTTTTAGAATAAAATTTGTTTTAGTCGACCCATAGTGGGTTAATTTGAAGAAAAAACGAATTGTAGATATGGTAGACTATTTTACTTCCTATGAGCATGTTTTAGTAAAAATATTAGTAGCTTATCAGGATTTTAAATGACAAACATGAACAAAACATTACTTAAATCGTGTACCTCAAAACAATTATTGACATTTTGGGCAATCATTTTTGGATAACGCTTGAATTTAAAATTATAAACAATAAGACGATAAAAAATAATAATAAAGGACAATTTTTTAAAATCGATATCGTTTTAAATTTGGCGTCATAGTTTTTAGTGAATTTCATAGCATGAACGTGGTTAAATTGTACGAATCTGGTAACTTTTTCTGTCACATGTCAACTCGTTGATGTTTCTAGAGCGTTTTGCTTTTTGTTGTTGTAATTTCCGTAATTGTACTTGTGTTTTTGTGTTTACTTTTGTTATTAACTTTATCTCTTGTTACATTACAGTAAGCGATAAACAGTAAGCGATAATATTTGTAATCATTCCTGTAAATACGGCTAGTGTGGAGCAATCATTTTCAAAATTAAAATTGATAAAAACGACAAGAAAGATTACGCATCCGATAAATGTGCCACTTTATCGCAACTGAACATCTAAAGCAGTCCGACACAAACTATTTGTGTAAAAGCCCATGCTTATTAATAATTAAAAAAGAACGTAGTGCCACATATATACAAAAAATGCAAAAATTGCTGCTTATACATTTAATTTAAACACCAACTACCGGAAGTAAAGCCAAACAACCCGAAGAGGTGGTGAAAAATTTAAAATAACATTAATTTAAATTGAAACGGCTCTCGTTTTTATTAAAATCACTTCATTTTACAGAGAACGTCGCATTTACAACTGCACGTCGTCGTTTGAATACAAAGTGACTTGGGAAGACATCGTGGAACTAGGAAGAAAAATAGTGACAACAAGATTACCGCTAAACGGCGTAGTTTGGTATCCGGGAGGTTCGTTGACGAAGTCGAGGTTGTTGCATAATGTTCGCGTGATTTTATTCCATTACATTCCGGCTATTATTTTAGATTCGATCATTTATTTGTCGGGAAATAAGCCAGTGTAAGTACTTGTTAGACTTTGAAATTTGTGCTAAACAAAGAAACCGATTCAAAGTTTAAATGTTTTTCCTCGATAGAGGGTCCCACTAAATTTCAAACAATTCTAGATTGTGGCGGGTGCAACAAAGAATAACGAAAGGCTTTGAAGTCTTTGAGTACTACGCCAATAATCAATGGGAATTTAATAATGACGGTTCATTAAAGGCGAGAGAACTCCTAACGCGGACCGAAAGAGAGATATTTAAAGTTGACGGACAAGGTATGGATCTCGTAGAATATTTTTACAACAGCACGCACTGTTCGAGATTGTACATTCTGAAAGAACCTGACAGTACCATTGCTGCAGCGAAGAGACACATGAAAGTGTAAGAGATTGGAGCTTTTTTTTGTCGGCAACTTTGCTAACAAATTTGTTTTTAGAATGTGGGTTGTGCAGCAGTTCACCCACGCTTTGATCATACTAGGATTCATCTACTTCATGTGGCAATATATTTTTAATCCGCTCATGAACATGGTTTCATAGGATTTAATTGAATATATCATCGCTCGGTGGCAACAAATTGAAATCAGATTTTGTTGTTAAATCTTTGACTTTAATAAATAAGTAAATAAATTAACTATACTTTTAGTTAACTCAATTTTTCGAAAGCTCTCATGAATGAGTTAGTTCTTGACTTATTTATTGTAGTCAAAAATGTATTAAGAGTAGATATAAATTTTTATTAAAATAATTAATTGTTTATCAAATAGCAGAGTTTTTATGTATTTTTGATTATATGCCTGTGTTCAATGTACGTTACAGTTGTTATATTTAAATATGTATGTGAATATTATTATATGTCTAATAAAAGTTATAATTTTTTAAATAAATGTTAAGCACGTGTATACTAGGTAGTTTTGACCGAGCGATCACGCTGTACATTATTTTAAATGGCATAAAACAACCCGGGTCCAGCGACGGCTCGTAGATAAAACTAGTGGGGGTGCTGCTCCATAAAATTTTAGGCCATTGCTTTAAAGTTGTGTAACGCAGGCTAGGGTCGACGCCGCTGAAACAAAAGTGCACTTTCTCCCTTGCAGTCTCGCGCGCACCTTTCATCGTTGTTCATTGTTTTTGAATTTTATATGTTTTTTTTTTAATAAAAACAGTTGTGGTAGATTATTCATTAAGGCAGTGCTGCCTAAACTATTTCTGACTGGCGACCATTCTTTTTCCAATATATTTTGCGGGCCCCCCGTAACACTTCTTCTCCTTTATTCAATCCATGTTTGGATGTAGGTTTCCCCAATTTCCCTCCACTGTCTTCTGTCTTGGGCTCTTCTCTTCCACATTTCTTTACGTCGTCCTCGTTCTCACTTCCCCAGCCAAGGGCGCCAGTTTGTTATTTGCAGGTTCCATCTGTCGTCTTCGTGTCGAGCATTATGGCCAGCAAACTTCCACTTTAATTGTGCTACTTGTTTTCTTACGTCTTTCACTCTCGTTCTTTCTCTGATCCAGCTGTTTCGTTTTTTATCATTTAAGGTTATGTCCAGCATTTGTCTTTCCATTGCCCTCTGTGCCACCGCCAATTTTTCCATATTACGCTTAGTCAACGTCCATGTCTGGGCCCCATAGGTTAAAACAGGCAAGACACAGGCGTCAAACACTTTTGTTCTAAGGTGTTGCGGAATTTTTCTGTTTTTTAGTATGTGGCATAATCTGCCGAACGAGGCCCATCCTAATTTTGTTCTCCTTGTAATTTCTGTTTCCTGGTTTTCTTTGTTCAGTTTAATACGTGGCCTAAATAGACGTATTCTTTTACTTGTTCTAATATGTTGTTATCTATATTTATATTTAGATGTTCTTCTGTATTTGTCATTATTTTCGTTTTGGAGACGTTCATCTGTAATCCCACTTGATTAGATTCTTCGCTTAGATCTTGTATCATTGTTTGTAGCTGTTCCTTGTCTGTAGCCATCAACATGATATCGTCCGCGTATTTAACATTATTTAAGAAATTTCCGTTGATGTTAAAGCCCTTTGTCTCCCAGTCGAAATTTTTAAAGAGGTCTTCTAGTGCTGCTATAAATAGCTTTGGTGAAAGGCGGTCTCCTTGGCGGACTCCTCTATTTATAGTGATGTTTTCTACTTGCTGTTCTTGTATTTCGATGTTTGTTGTTGAATCCTGATAAAAATTATAGATCAGTGTCATGTATCTATGATCAACTCTAGCATTCCATGGTGCTTTTTGGATTTCCTATTCTTCAATGGTATCGAACGCCTTCTGGTAGTCTATTAGCGCTATGAACAGAGGCAAATGGTATTCATTTGCTTTCTCTATTAGTATTTTGACGGTTAATAAGTGGTCTGTGGTGCTGAAGTTTTTTCTGAACGCCGCTTGTTCATACGTGAGGAAAGATTCTAGTTTGTTATTTAATCGGTTTAAAATTATTCTCGTGAAGATTTTGTAGCTATGCGTTAGAAGTATGATAGGCCTGTAATTATCAAGGTTTTGTTTATCACCCTTTTTCAATAGTAATATTGTGTTTGCCTCTTTCCACTCTTTTGGTATTGTAGCTGTTTCTAGGGATTTGTTGTATAATGTTTTTAATATTTTTATTACTTCTTCTCTCCCGTCTCTTAATAGTTCTTTCGTCATGTCGTCTTTTCCGAGTGATTCGTTGTTTTTCATTTCTGTTATTGCACTAGTTATCTCTTCTTCTTCGATTTCTGATATATCTTCCGAGTTCACATTTAGGATTTTATTTTTTAACATTTGTTTTGTTTGTTGAGTGGGATTTTGTTTTGACTCGTATAATTTACTGTAGTATTCTTTAATTATTTCTTCTATTTCTTTCGTATGTCTTGATTTCTTTCCTTCCTTGTCTTTTAGAGCTAGAATCCTTCTTTTTCCTAGTTTGGGTCGTAGCACCTTCATATTTTCGTTCTTTTCTATTGTTTCTTGTATCATTTCATTTTGCTTTTTTAATCTGTTTTCCTTTATCGATCTTCTTATTAATTTGTTCAGTTCAAGGTATTCAATAGTTTTTGGTTTTCCTTGTTGGGTCATTTCCCTTCTTGTCTTTAACATTTGTTTAATATTAGCCGATAAGGACTCGGTGGTATTCTTTCCTTGGGTATATGTCTCTTTTGCTGCTTTTATTACTGTCGATGTTAATACTTTATTTAATTCATTTACTCCCATGGTTTCTAAGTTTTTATCTTCTATCTGTCTTTTAATTTCACTTTGATATACACTTATGATTTATAAAAAGTGATCAATAAAAATTTTCTCATTTTACATTTTATCACTCTGCGCCAAGTCTGGACTGTGCTGTGGGTGGTCAGTGTGTTTCCATTCAAAAGATCTGATCAGATTTTGGGTATGAATGGTAGAATGGGGCCTGGCATCGTCATGAAACAACAAAACACCAGACGTCAGGAGGCCACGTGGCTTATTCTGTCGTAGAAGTTTCGCCGTAGAAATGTTCCTTGCTGTCAAAAATCGAATCACTGACCGTATTTTACAGTCGGCAGGCTGATCATTGTTTTGAACCTTTTGAACTGTAACTGTAAACAGCACACTGCAATAATAATAATGCAATTGGCTTCGCTTTACAAGCAAAGCGTGCCGGCAGTCGATGAGCACACTCATTTTAATGTTCGTACGATATTAGATAGTTACGGCAATTCGAACCTTACTTTCTGAACAACCCTCGTGTCTTTTATTCAACCATTCTTACCAAACTGTTACTGACAAAAGTATCTTATAACAATTTGGGAACGGAACTAGCGAATGCTGGTTATTGGGTTATGTTTTTTTAACATTAACTATGGCTATTTTCTGATAGATGGCGCATACAGAAAAATCAAAATATGAAGAATTTCGTTTGGAATATTAGTGTTAAATTTGCAACACCACATTTTCGAAACTGTAAATTGCTTTTGTGATTTTCAATTTTTTTATTACAGTTAATAATACATATAAAGCAAAAAATTGTATTTTGCTCCTAGCAGATTTAACTTGATTCCAAGCGTAGCTATTATTATTTAACTATTCGCCGCTTCAGAAAAACAGCAGCACTTTTTCGGATCGCAGCGTTAAACTGTCGTATACAACCTTTTCACTCTATTTTACAATAGGCGTTTAGACTAACAAATAACACAAAATGAACCTATTCTTTAATCATTTACTAAGTAATAGAAAATAAAATGTAGAGAAGTATAAAAAGCTTCGACTTATCAAAAAATTATAATTATCGCTATAAGGCTTAACGATGAAATAGACCTACCCTAAGAAAACAAATTTGAATGTGTGCTATTGCGGTTCCACTTTACCTATAAAATAATAAAAAAATTTCTAACTCTTACATTCCTTATTTGGGTATCTATTGAATCGATTTTCACATAAAACATTTATCAGCATAAAATAATTAAGCAAACTTGCTCTAAATCAAAACTTATTAACCTTCCGCATACTAGGTGACTAAATGTCACATGCCATACTAGGTGGGGTTTTCCATACCCCAAAAAGTATTAAATTAATTAATTAATTTTTTTTGTTTTTATCACAGTTTTTAACACAGTGATACAGTTTCAGTCATCTTTAGCAATTTTTTAACTTCTTGGGATGAATTCTCCGATTTTTTTGTTTTTTTGCGTCATTCTGTTATTTATTTTTCCCACCTTATTATTTGAAGAATAATCAATTTTTCTCATAGAAAAGTATTTGCATACATTCTTATTAGAGCAATAAAAGCAACTTAATATTATTTATTAACAATTAAATATACCAGGTGTGCAACCTTAAAACGGCCGTTTTCTAATAGATGGCAGTACGCGCGCATTAGGCATTAGCCAACCTTGCCTGCCATTTTTTCTCATTGCTTTGATCTTTGCCATTAGTAAACAAAAGACAAAGTCAGCAATTTCGGACAATAACGTGTCCTTTGATCACGATAAACATGTCGAATTTTGTGCCAGATAAAGAGCATTTGCGGGGAGCACTGCTATTCCTCTTCAATTGGAAGAAATCCGCCGCCGAAGCGCATAGAATTCTTGTGGAGGTCTATGGCGACAGTGCTCTTAGTGAAACTCGGTGCAGAGCGTGGTTTCGGCAATTCAGAGACGGAATTTTTAACGTCACCGACAAGAAGCGCGAAAATCGACCAAAAGTTTTTGAGGACACCGAATTGCAAGATTTATTGGACGAAGACGATACCCAATCGCAGAAACAACTTGCCGCGAAGTTGAATGTTAGCCACCAAGCAATTTCGAAACGCCTTTTTGCTATGGGAAAGATCCAAAAGATCGGGAAGTGGGTGCCACATCAATTGAACGATCGACAGATGGAACGACGCCAGACCGCGTGCGAAATCTTGCTTGATCGGCACAACAGAAAATCATTTTGCATCGAATCGTCACTGGCGATGAAAATGAATCTTTTGAAAACCCTAAGCGCAAAAATCGTGGGTGGACCCGGAGAACCCTCAACATCGTCTGCTAGGCCAAATCGATTCGGGAAAAGACAATGCTGTGTGTTTGGTGGGACCAGAAGGGGTGGTTTACTACGAACTGTTGAAACCTGGTGAAACGATCAATACTCAACGCTACCAACAACAAATCATCGAATTGGATCGTGAATTGTGCAAAAAAAGACCCGAACACGCGGATCGACATGAGGGTATCATTTTCCAGCACGACAACGCACCATCACACACAGCAAGATTGGTCCGGGATACATTGGATGCACTTGGCTGGGAGTTGCTACCCCACCCGCCCTACTCTCCTGATCTGGACCCTTCAGATTACCATTTGTTTGCGTCGATGGGACACGCACTTGCTGAGCAGCACTTCAATTCTTATGAAGATGTTAAAAAATGGCTCGATGGGTGGTTTTTATCCAAAGGGGATGAATTCTTTTGGGGTGGAATCCACAATCTTCCTCGAAGATGAGAAAAATGTGTAGCCAGCGAGGGCGATTACTTCGAATAAAATATTTTTCACTTTTCTGCGTTAATTATTGTGTTTTGCTAAATAAAAAAACAGCCGTTTTAAGGTTGCACACCTGGTATTTTTATTATTTTTTGGACATGGTACTGACCGCCACCGTACTGACATTTTAAATTAAAATAGCAACTGTAGTTTTTTGTTTATGAATTTGATAATATTCTATTACCCTATAATTTAGGCTAGTAATAAGTAAAGAAATTCATTATTTATGATGAAAAAAATTCAGTCTTAAATTGATGTATTAAAAAAATTCGTCAATTTCTTTTAAGTTTGATTATATAAATTAAGATTTATCAGTTAATTGGTTTGAATTACCTATTGCAACAAAGAAAATAACCGACTTATAGGTAAATTCTAGAAAAGCACATGACACGGTACTGACATTTAAGTGACATATTGCAAGTTTTCTTTAGACTGCAACTTATATTATACAAGAGAAGTGATGAAATATGTTCATGATAATCGTATTGATACAAAAATTTCATTAATAGATTTATAATGTATGACCAGTGATAGCAAACAAGTCAAGGACATAAAAAATCACAGTTAGAATGGAATCACCCATTTACTAAGTTAAATTAAAATTTTTGATTTGTAGGAGCGCTTGGTAAATTATACTAATACAATAAACACGAGGATGTGCGCATTCGAGCGAAAAGTGGCACATTACCGAGCGAGGGAGGCAAATGAAGCGCGACGCGGAGCGGCGCGCTTCATTTTCCCGAGATCGGAATGTGCCACTTTGAGCTCGAATGTGCACACTCGGTTTTAAGTACGATTCACAATAATTTAAGCCAATAAATAATTTTAATCGTTCCCTCTCACTCGCACTAATGAGATTGTCGTATCTTTTCGCTCCCTTCCACTCATTGCTATGGTAAATACATTTTTCTAATAAAAAATCGATATTTACTAAATTAAATTAATTTTCCGGAGATCGAAATGTGCCACTTTGAGCTTGAATGTGCACACTCGGTTTTAAGCTCGATTACCAAACGTTCAACAAACGTTTAACAAAAAAAAATTGTTTACGTTATTTATACCCCACCTAGTAATGTTTTTGTTGGCCGAACTTCATGTTTCAGCACTTCTTCGCCCGTCCCCTTCAACATCGAAACTGAATAGTTCAGTCAAAATTGCGAAAGATTAGCGAAAGTGTAAATAGAGAAGGCCAATTAATATTTGAGAAGCGTCCAGCGGGCTTCTTTGGACGCAGAGTAAACCGTAAATAATTGAATCGGGTATCGTTCGTTAACTTGATTTAATAATGTCGACAGTTTATCATGAAACCACTGTTGTCATATTAAGAGAATACGCGTTAACCAAATTTACTCATTCCTGAAACCCGATTACCGAAATATATGCAAGTGGCGTTCTCGCCACATTGCATAAACTCGAAACCGGCGCAAACAAACGCAAATTGATTTATTTAGACAAAGACATGGCGAGAGCGAAGCCGACGTACGAAAGCACTCTTCTGACTCGCGACCGCACTTAATATTCAAATTTGTAGCGTAAGACGCGCGATAACGAAAGCTTCCAGATAAGTAAGAGTGCGGAAGGAAAAGAGGTGACGAAACTGATGACAGCTCTTCCACTTCTGAATAACAGATGAAGTGTATTGGCAAACGAATCGGATATTCCGGTCTCAGCGGAACGTGAGAAATAAAATTACGGATCGGAAGGAGTGCAGATGTGACCGCGCGAACCGACCGCACACAATAACTCTTGAATTCCCTGTTTGCATGAAAACTAAAAATATGCCCTGCAAAGACGATATTTCGTACGCGAAATTTCGGTTTAGCGGATGGGTCAAAAGATTCGTTAAAATAAAAAAAAAAAAAAAACTGAAATTCGAAAGTTTTATTTTTCGCGTTCGCGAAATTCCGGAAAAATTGTAAAATTCAATCTGTGCATATTTTTCGCAGTTCAAATGGAAAATTGCATATTTCATTCTTTTCACGTAACAACCTAAAAGTGCATTTCTTAGATTGCAGAAGGAAAATACTATTGCCAATTGCTAGATGCGAGATATGGAAAATTGTTTTGAGTGTTTTCGCGTTCGGTTTTTAAGAAATTTTAGTAGAAACGTTCAAAGGGGGCGCCACTGCAAGGACCTTTTTTTTATTCTCAATAGTCAGTATTGAATAAATTGTGTATTGCCAATTTTTAGAAGGTTTAAAAGACAGTGGCGCGACCATATAGAGGCCTAACACAGTGCAATCCCCAAATCCCCCAAATCCACCACGATTAAATGCAAATTGACGGGAAGGTCAACTTTTTAATAACGAAAAAATTTAAGTTTTTGGCAATTTATGAAAAATAAACGAAACCCCAAGATGAATTTATGGGTACGCCACTGCGGTTGGCGTTGAGAGTAAAATTGTTAGCAGACAACGGCAGTGCGTGCGCACAGCTCACAAAAATTAGACAGTATGACGTTAGAAATCTAAAAAAATTAAATGTGCTATATATTTTTTATTCTCACTGAAAATTGAAAAAGTATGTATTGTCACCACACTTTAAAAGGTCGTATTTCCAAAACAGAAGGACAGAGGACATAAATCTGTTTTCGAGATTTTGTAAGATGTGTTAAAAAAACTCGCATCATTTTCTACGTTTTGCAATTTATGTAAGTTTTATATGTTATAAACCGATTATTTCTAAACCGAACGATATGCAATTTGGAGAGATAACATGTATTGGATTTCAATTATTTTATAAGTTTGCCTTTGTAGATAACAAAATGTCAAGTCATTGCCATTTATAATATACTAGGTTGTTCAATAAGTTTTGTCGTTCGATAAGAGAGGGCGTTGCTACTAGCCCAAAATTTTTTTTGTTTTGTTGCTACACTCTTCATATGAACGTATGTGAAGTTTCATTTCAATCTGTCAATTCATTCTTTGTTTACAAGCCATTTAGTGTCGCTGTGTCACAGTATTTTTTTACAATGGAAAAAATTGAATATCGTGCAGTGATAAAATTCTTATTTTTGGAAGGTGTAGCACCAAAAGAAATTCACGAACGAATGTTAAAAGTGTATAATGATTGTTCACCTACAATTAGAACAGTAGAAAGATGGGTTGCTGAATTTAAACATGGTCGTACAAGCCTTGAAGACGATCCACGTGAAGGACGTCCAAAAAGCGCATCAATACCAGAAATCATAGCCAAAATACAGGATATTGTTTTGGAAGATCGTCGATTGACTGAGAGAAATTTAGTAGAGGCTCTACACATCTCATTAGGCAGTGTGAGCCATATTTTAAGTGAAATTTTGGGTTTTAGAAAGCTGTGTGCACAATGGGTGCCGCATTCGCTAACAATGGAACAAAAACACATTCGAATGCGACTTTCTCAGCAACATTTGGAGCGTTTTAAAAAGGATAAAGTGGATTTTGTGCGTCGATTCATCACTATGGATGAGACTTGGGTCTATCACCATGATCCTGAATCAAAACAAGAGGCTAAAGAGTGGTGTGAACTTGGTTGTTCGGCTTCGAAACGAGTTCGTGTCCGGAAATCGGCCAAGAAGGTTATGGCATCTGTTTTTTGGGATGCGAAAGGAATTTTGTTTGTGGATCACTTGCAATCTGGTAAAACAATTAATTCTGAATATGATTGCAACCTTTTGGACCAGTTGAAGGATAAAATTCGTGTAAAAAAATCCTTTTTCATCAGGACAATGCACCGTGTCACAAGAGCATTTTGACAATGGCTAAAATCCATGAATTAAAGTTCGAATTGTTGGAGCATCCACCGTATTCACCAGATTTGGCCCCCAGCGACCTCCATTTGTTTCCAGAACTTAAAAAATGTATGCGTGGCAAGCGTTTTTCATCAAATGAAGAGGTCATAACGGCTGTTGAAGCGTATTTTGCAGACCTTCCGGATTCTCAATTCAGGGATGGGATCCACAGATTGGAGGATCGTTGGAGCAAGTGTATTAATCTTCAGGGAGATTATACTTAATAATAAAGTGTATTTTGAACCATAAAATTGTGTTTTTCTTATCGAACGACAAAACTTATTGAACAGCCTGGTATAGCATTAAATTGAAAAAAATGTTTTATATAATACATTTAAGTTATTTAACAATAATTCTCCAGTATTTTCTCATGTGAGCTTCGAATAATGTCAAAGCATCCGTACCCGAGTAATATCCGGAGCGAACTGACTCTCTCTAGCATCGTCTTGCCTTTTTGAAAAAAAAAACAGTTTTTACGGGTTTTCAACCTTTCTCACTAACAATTAGCATTTGGTGTTTGAACAATTCCATTATTGTTATATAGCAAATTTAATTCTAAGTTGTAATTAAAGTGGGATGAGCTTAGCACATATTCATATTGTAGCGAACGTGCGAGATTAATCTGGACAACAGCTTGAGATAAGTTAACTCGGTCCGCGGCCTTGAACGCCCTTCATCGATTAAACAGAGAATTCGCTAGATATCTCTAGAAGCCGTATATCGTTAACTAATTATACATATAAGCGCGCTAGACTGCGGTAGGTGTCGATTTCTTTTCTTAGCTCGCTTTCGGTGAATGTGAGTGATCTTTAACGACCGGTAAAAATAAATAAGTGGTAGTGTGTAAATTAATTAGTATAGTGAGTTAAATAATTATTAAATAAATCTATTAGTATTTTAGTTATTGTTGTAAATAATTTATTAAATAAATTTTAATTGTTAAAATAAGTTATCCACTCTTAATATTCGTAACCCTAGTTTGAACCGCAGGGAAATCGTTACAATATCACCCTACATGGCCAACGGAAAACCACATATTGGTTATTTATTACCTTCATTTTCAAAAAATATTTTAGAGGTCTTAAAAATTTGATATTTAAATTGAATATGTTTAGAAATTATTTTTAAATTTAGCAACAATGATATTCGTGCTGTGCTTATTTATTCAATATTTTCTAGAAGCCTAAACCCACAAAATTACCTTGTTGTGTTGGTCATACATGTGGACATATAACAAGTAATCATTTTTGAAGTAGAATCGGTAATTATTCATTTGCAAGAAAATATTGGAAGAGGCCTACATCCAAGCAGGATTGAAATAGGCAGACAGACAGACAGACAGAAGAAGAAGATGATAACGATGTTGATTTCAGCGAAGAACTTATTGATGACAATAAAGTGGAAGAATGTTTGTAAAATGTAAAAAATGATATCAATACATTTAGGCCGGTCCTCCATTGGAAGCGTAGTCGCGCGACTTGGTGGTAGCGCGTATACGTCCGTATACGCGCGACTAATCCCAATAAACGCAATGTAAGTGAACAGCGTCCACTGTAAGCGACTACGAGCCGTCGCTTACATACATAGTTATAAATGATGTATGTGTTATTTGCCGCTTCGTAATAATTGTGGAAATACTGGGCGAGGTCAAATCATACGTGTACCGCCCTGTGCTCTTAGACAACTTGCAGTTATTTCTTTCTTGTAACATAACTTAAATTTTCTAAGATTCCAATTAATATTACTTTTATTTTGTTTTATCCCTTCAATATGCAAACAACATTTGCAAAATATCTAGTAATCTAGTACACGCACCGTTTATTTTGCAATCAAACATTTTTAGATAGTGCAACCTTGATAATCCGAACAAATTAAACTGCGGAAATCCGAATTAGTAAGTAATTCGGATTACTGAATTGGCACGTTTTCCGATTGGAAAGTGAGTTATTTAATACAAAACAACGAAAAAAATATTATCTAATTACGAATGCACACTTTTTAAATTTTATTGTTTTGTGAAGTATTTTCTTATTTATTTTGATGATTTTTTTTCTGTTTCATCATAAAAGTTTTCTTTTAATTGCTGAATTACAAAAACATCAGATGATGAGATGATAGTTTCTTTTGTTCACTTTTTGCACATATAAGAAAGAGAAGTGTAATGTAAAAAAAAAAACTAATAAAACAAGGTGCGTGCAACAATCGAGCGAGAAATGGCACTCTTCAAAATGAGAGATGCGGAGCGACACGGTTAATTTTCGTTAAATCGAAACATACCACTTCTCGTCTTTTTTCAGCTTTAAGCACTATTCACAATAATATATTTATTTTAAGGAAAACTTATAATTAAAAATTTATAAATGTTTGACTACAAGAAGAGCTGAAGCCCTCCATAATTAAATACTAATCAAATGTAAATTCAATTAAATAATAAAAAAAACGATGCGTGTACTTATGTGCGCGCGTTAGAAGTTATACTTCTTTGTTGTTACTAAATTAAATATAACCACGCGTTATTTATGTTGATTACCTTGCGTTTATGTATAGCTAAACCACCTGTTTTCAAATTACATGTTACTGCAACTTTGTTAAAAAAATTAAAATTTTGGCGCCTCACTACTGTACATATATTCCCCGATTTATACGGTAAACCGTGTAAAACAAAATTCTATTTTTTCTATATGAGAAATCGTATAAATCGAAAACAATCCAAAATATGCAAAACTTAATGTAAACAAATTCAATAAATACGAAGATGTGCACATTCGAGCAAAAAGTGGCACATTTCCGAGCGAGGGAAGCAAATGAAGCGCGACGCGGAGCGACGCGCTTCATTTTCCCGAGATCGGAATGTGCCACTTTGAGCTCGAATGTGCACACTCGGTTTTAAACACGATTCACAATAATTTAGAACGATAAGTTAAACGTTAAAAAGCAGTTGTATAATTTTAATCGTTTCCTTTCACTCGCACTGACGAGATTGTCGTATCTTTTTGCTCCCTTCCACTCATTGTTACGCTAAATATATTTTTCGATAATAAAATCGATATTGACCAAACTAAATTTATTTTTTGCATTTGAAAGAGCCAAGGATAAAGTAGACAAACCGAATAAGTACGAGGATGTGCACATTCGAGCGAAAAGTGGCACATTACCGAGCGAGGGAGGCAAATGAAGCGCGACGCGGAGCGGCGCGCTTCATTTTCCCGAGATCGGAATGTGCCACTTTGAGCTCGAATGTGCACACTCGGTTTTCAGCATGATTCACAATGATTTAGGCCAATGGATTAGACGTAAAATTAATTGAATAATTTTAATCGTTCCCTCTCGCTTGCGTTCACAAGATTGTCGTATCTTCTCGCTCTCTTCCTCTCATTGCTATGGTACATACCTTTTTCGAATATAAAATCTTTATTTACCAAATTAAATTTAAATATTTTGTTTGAAGCTGCATTGGGAACTGACATGAAGGCGTGGCTTAAAAAACATGTCGGAAAGTAGCTTACAATTTTAAATGTTTAACCCATTTGATAATAGGATAAGTCTTTAAAATGTTATTAAATATCACAGATATATTAGTTTGGACGGGTGAATCAGTTTGATCAGGTCGATTATTTTGTTTTATGGTCGATTTTATCGTTTTACGTCGTTTTAGTCGTCTTTGCAGCCGAGATTCTTGTTGAACAGTATTTTCTGCTCCAAGCGACTTAGGTAAATGGCATGATGGAACCGCTGTTTTTTTTTTAAATCTTCTTTTCAAATTATAATCTAAAAAAATCACGAATAACAAATTACTTTTTTTATTAATGTTTAATTACTTGCAAGGTAAAAAAATTATACTCTCAGTTTTTAATTTTTAGGTTAAACTTTAAAAATATACCTGGTAATATATAATCAGTTTTCTTGAAATGTAGCGAGCAAATTTTCATTCGAGGAGTAACTTTATTTATTTTCAATAACTTTTTCCACGCTTTAAATTTATCCACTTTTTCCAAATTACCAAAAAAATTTTCTAGTAACACTGTACCATCACCAGCTTTCGGAAATTCATGGAAAACCACGTTTAAATTTTTATTGACTTTACTCTTACAATCTCTCACTGCACAACATACTCTATTTTTTGATTAATTACGTTCTGTAAAAACTGCACCTTCCATTTTTACTTTTATTTATTAATAATTTATTATAAACTATTTATTACTAATATAAACTGCATATATTTACAATGTATTTACTTGACAGTTGTAAGCTATTAATAGTTTGTTTTTTTACCACCAGATTGTGTGCCTCGATTTGTCAGTTCCCAATAGGACAAATTAGACAAATGTAAGAAATACGATAATGTGCGCATTCGAGCGAAAAGTGGCACATTTCCGAGCGAGGGAGGCAAATGAAGCGCGACGCGGAGCGGCGCTCTTCATTTTCCCGAGATCGGAATGTGCCACTTTGAGCTCGAATGCGCACACTCGGTTTTAAGCATGATTGACAATAATAAATTTACCTTTTTATGCCACTAAGCTCATTTGCCGCCTTTTCGTCAACTGTGCGCGCGCAACTTCCGTTAACTGCTAAAATTTGACTCTCAACGCGCCAAAAATAGAAATTTTCGCAGCGCCCCCTCTCCAAATTAATTTTTAATGCTCTACTCCCTCGGGCCCCGCCAGGGGCGCTTCGCTTCAAATTGCAGGCGGGCGCCAATCGCCCCATCGCCGCGGCACTGGACATCTCGATATAAATCAAAAACAGTGTTTCTCAATAATTTTTATTACGTGACACATTTCCGATTTTGTTTTCTTTTCTTGCTCTGTTGGTTCATCAATAACCCTGGCTCGGATAAAAACGGCGAATTCTCGACGTTCCATTTTAGTGAACTACAGCTCAATATTTGCAAGAAACTTCGTAATAATCTCTTTGCTTTGTAGTTGTTTGTTGAACAAATTGAGCTTCACGAAGATATCACAAAAGTGAAATGGATTACAATTTTTCTCTATTTTGCTCACTTCGAACATTTTTAGTTTTACTCGTGTCCGTTCTTTTGCCCGTCCATCCTGCACAATAAGAACAAATTTGAAATTTATTACTAAAAAAAAACAAACAAACCTCTGCACAAGTTCGTAAAAGAACGTTTAATCAATTAAAAACCAAAAACAATAAAAAGTAAACATCCGCAAAAGCTTGAGGTAATTAAGCAAAAAATCTTCGGGGATTTGGCTCGCGGTTTTGCCTCTCCCTTCAGCTTAAACTCGTTTAACGCATTATTACCTTTATCAACTTCCTCTCGAATTACTTTTGCCACGTTTTATTGCTCTTTGTCAATTTCGAAATTGTTAGCAAACAAATATATAGGTGTTACGTTCGTTGTTTTCGAAGGAGCGTCGATAAAAAATCGTTTTCTCAATTCCAAATAACTGTAAAAGTAAATCTTAGAGTAACAACTTGAAGTCATCGGTTTACATCAATTGGTGGCCCGAAGCCACTTGGAAGTGATATTCGGGAAAGCAATATTAAGGTTAAATCCCGAAAACGTTTTATTGCATACGTGATGTCAATGGCCAACGAAAAACTCTCCGGCGTTTGGTTTTCAGTTTCACACCCTTACTTTTGAGCCGTTTAAAAGATTCGAGTTTAAGAATTTGTCATTAATGTCCCCTAGTGACGTGAAAAAAAAAACGCATTTTTTGTGGGTTTTCTATAAGCTTTTTTTTAAAATTTCTTTTTATTGGAATATCTCTACTATGAAATTTCAATTGGACTTTTTTTTTTTTGTGACTCATAGTTGTATGAAGGCCTACTATGAGCCTCATTACAAGAACTTATGGTTAAGTGTGTACTGCTTTGGGAGTAATGGTCAAAAATGACTGAAAATGACACTTTCTTGCCAGACCTTCATGTCCTTGGGCATTCAATGGAAGACGTCTTGCCGGAACAAGCCAACTACATTCAGTTGTCATCATCTTTACTGCGCAAATCACCAAAATGGGCGCAATGGGTTATCTTCGCTGACCAATGGTCAACTTCGGGGTTCTCAGGGGACAGATCACAATAGAACATGTATTTTACGAACTTATGAACCATCTGGGACCACGTTTGGACTATTTTGAATTTTCGGACAGAACCTTATGCTTATCCGCTATCATTCTTTGGTAGATTGAGCCTTTAACCATTTACAGTCCAATGTACCCAATGGGTAACATGCATTAAAAAAAAATTTTGGGGATTTCTTAAGAATATTTTGCTTTAGACAAATTTTGAGTGCATAAATGATGAATAAGGTTAGTTGAATAAAATTACATCTGTAACCAAGTAATATTAAAGTCGTCAGTTAATATATTGTCGTAATATTAGGTTATGTATGTATTATGTTGTCATGTAAATTCACAAATTTGCCAACAGAGGGCAGTAAATGAATAAGTCATGTGGTGGTTATGAATTAACATTTCACGTCCTACACGAGAGAATCTAGAAGCGCATAAACCAGATAACAAAAACATACCTACGGCCTTAGCAACGAAATATAAATAATAAGAAGTTGTTTACTAGTTACGTCAAGATGGTGGTGTATCAAAATCGTTCCGTAGTTAATCTCAAAATTTAAATATACAATTTACAAAATACACCACGAATGGTCATATAAACCCATAATAGTAACGTAAACTATAATGGTGCCCCAAACAATCTAAACTACAACATGGGTGCCACATAGGGTAAACTATAGTCATATTTGACTGACATATTATAAAAGGAAGCAGGTTTGTGAAGATAGAAGACGGTAAGTTTAACCTAGAAAACTTTTTTTTGCATCTTTTTGAAAGAACATAAAATTAAGTTATTTTGATTCTAAACTTACTACGGTACTCCTACAAAATTTATTCAGTTTACTACGTTGACTTATTTATTATTTCATTTATATATTTTCTTATATTTGATGTTTTATTATCAATCAAATATTTAATATAATTTTGTTTTAAATTCGCTTCTTTTTGTTGATTTTAACGTATTAACTCATAATCCGCTACACATTTAATTTTTCCGACCTTTTTTTCTTCTAAAATATTTACTAAAAAAATAGAGATTTTGCTATTTACAACTTCGAATAATGAACTTTTATTTTTTATTAAACCATTTTTCTGCAATAAATTCTGATTAGATATCGCTTGAAATAGATGTACAAAAAAAGGTTTTTGGCGATATATTTTAAAACAAAAATAAAAAACTTGGTAATTAAAAAAAATACATTAATGGAATAATGGTTGGGACTGTAAAGGGTTAAGAAAATAAAAATATTACTAAATGTAACTCAAGAAGATTCATAGACAGTGTAAACAGCACTACAATAGAAGAAGAATGTGACACGAAAAACATAGCAAGATAGGTAAGAAAAAGGTTTATTATTAAAAAAAAACTTTTAATGAATGACTATCAAAAACAAGCAAACCAAAAAAGCATATGGTTTAATGAATGTGTGGTGCGTGGCACGTGCCCACTGCAGCGAGATGTAATTATTGTTTTGAATTGTCACAGATATGAAAAATTAATATAAATAAATAACAGTTGTTTTTGTTTATATATAAAGAAATAGGTAACAGTTGTTAATAAATACATAATATGATAACATTCTATGAAAAGTGCCAAAATACAATAAAAACTATTAAAAGGAAGTTTTATTATTTCAAATAACTAATCTCTTTTTATTGGTGAACCCGTAATAAACATAAACAACAACGAAGTTTTTGAAAAAATAAAACTCCAAGAAATTTCACATCCAAAAATTCCACAATTTTGAAACAACAATCCAACATTATGGTTTGCTCAAGTAAAAATACAATTTTACTCAAATAACACTAAATCCGATAATTTCAAATTCTAGAAACTCATTTTTTCACCGTGATATGCTTTAAAATCAAATATTCAATTAAAAATTTGTGATTATACATTACCATGAACCAAATTTCTGATTTTTATTATTTTGGTTCTAAATATTCTTCTAAACCCTTTTAAATAGATAACTTTTTTCAAGCGTAAAGTCTAAAATGATATTAAGCTCATAAGTCCTAAAATTAAGTTAAATTTATAATTTATAAAAACAATAAACAATACTAAGTGTTGGTATGTAAATCGATCTACTTTTTATACATTCATTTCTATTTAATTCGAACTGTATATAGGCCATAATAGCAAAAACCAGTTGAGAAATTCTCAGGAAAAGATATCTATATAAAGGCTGAGAGTTATTTAATAAGATACATCAGAAAATGCGAGCTAAATCATAGTATTATATCCGGAGAGGGCTTTACTTCTTTCCCGAAATGACGGGTTGCCCTGAAGCACTTGTCAGCAGAGTTTATTCTCAACAAAGGACTCATAATCTACCCAGATGTCACGCGAAGTGATATTTTCTTTGCTCTGCATCTACACAGACGTCTTCAGTAAACTCTTCGGCGATATAAGAAAGCTTTGCATTATTAACGCCATGTAGGATCAAATAAATATTACTAAGAGTTTTAGAATATTTTTTTGAAATGCGCCTTTTCATAGGTGGGATAAACCGGAAACGCGCGTTGCATCAATCAAACAACTACTCCACCGAAAAAGTTTCGAAATGGGTTCTTTTCTATATTTATAAAATCAAAAACGGGTCTAAAGGATTGCAGTTCGGGGGAACTTGCCTGCCCACTTGTCAAGAATTTTTTACTAAAAATTTCAAGAACGCAAATTTTTTGCCATAACATTTTTTTTCAATATAGTGAATGAGTAGATACTAAAGATGTTTTATTAGCTGCCTAAATTTTTTTAAAAAACTGCTAAGGTTAGAAAAAGTGATGAAATTAATATTTTCTAATTATACTCAAACATGAAATATTCATTTAAAATAAAGGAAGGTTCAGTATTGCGTAATATAGATACGAGAAATGGGGGGGGTAAAATAAAGCATTACCAGTGTGTTACGTAGATGGGGGATGGTATGGATACATTGTGAAGTTGCATTATGAGTTTTAGCCAATATACAGATGATGCGATATTAGAAAAACGAATTGTGTATATTCCATCATTTAGCCGTTTTTCATTGTATATTAAATTGATTATTCTAAATGTCTATTAATAAATAAACATATTTAGATTTTTCTAATATTTAAGTCCAAATTAGTGATGAGCAAAATTGGTCTCGGTCTAGCAGTCTTGGTCTTAGTCTTGCATTTTTTGCAAGACCAAAACCAAGATTGTTTTTATGCTAGCAAAACCAAGACCAAGACTGAATAAACAAAACCAAGACCGAGTATGCAAGACCAAGACCAATCCAAAAATTATTACTTTCAGTGGATTTATGAGTTAAACTATTCGAAGTAACTTTAATATATTCTTTTCTTGGAACAAAACAATTTTTGTAGTAGAAATTTTCAATTTGCTTTACTAGATTTTAACACTAAATATAAGGAAACTTTACCACTGTTTGACAACAAGAATTTACAGGAATGTCCTCGGAGTAAGAGTTTTTTGTTTCTATGTCTGATTAACACATGGTTCAAATATAGAGACTAACTAATTTTTTTTCAATATTTTTTTCCTTTCAAGTACCTTGTACAATTTTTTTCGCTAAAAGTTATGCGTTATGCGTTATGCTAGTTATGCGTTGGAGGAAGGGTAAGATCTCGAGTTTTCATAACTCTTACAACTATCGACACTAGTTCCTTTAAAAGTCCTAACAAACTTGCATGTTTGAGCAGTATTTAAGATAATCATTAAAATATTTTTGGATTTGTTTATAAATAATATTAATTCCAAAATCTTTGCATATCGTATACTTTCTTATTGACTTTTACCTATAAATTGAAGTATATTTCGCTAAGTTTAAGTGTAGTGTGTTTTCTATTTAAACAAAAACAATTTCAAAATGAGTGAAAAAGTAGAAGTGATTAAACTCTATAGATAAGATCACTTTTTGATATTATTCGATTGTAGTCAAATAAAGTTTTATGAATTAGATATAAATTGTACATAATTTTTAATTTATATTTACACTGATAAAAAAAGTATCTTCATTCAAGAAAAATATTCTTGATCCAAGAAAATTATTTTGAAGAGAACTATTTGTCTTGCTTCAAGAATTTCTTGTCTTGAATTCATGTTTCTTGGATGGAGAGGTCGAATCACTCCGATCGATAACATTTTTACTTGGTTCAAGACTATATTACCTTCGATCGATACAAGTGAATTCTTCCTTCAAAAATTATTTATTGAAGATTCAAGAACAATTTTTTTTATTTAGAATGTTATAAATTATAAGTTATAAGTTAACTTAGAATTAAAGAAATTTTTGTTTCATTGTATGCCGAAAAATAGTTATACCTTATATTTTATTAATACAGTCGGTAACATCTTGAACCAATGTTACCGTCTATCTTAATCCAAGAGAAAGAAATTCTTGGGCGAAGTTGTATATATCTTATTTGAAAACAACCAAGTTCCTTGATTCAAGAATCAATTTCTTAAGTTAAGAGAATTGAACTCTTTAAAACAAGAATGACATTTTGAAGAAAACATTTTTCTTGAATCAAGTCATTTCTTTTATCAGTGTATAAAAGATCTAAAAAATTCGCCCAAAAGTTGCATATAAATATTACGCTAAATGGTTGACACCAAGATTAAATACTTAAGACCAATACTAAGACCAAGACCAAATAAGCAAGACCAAGACCAAATAAGCAAGACCAAGACCATTACAGTCTGGATCTTGGTCTTGGAGTAACACTAACGTCAAATGGCTGAGACGAAGTAGATATTAAAAATAAAACCTTAAAAGAAAAAATGATCACCAAACAACTTCATTCCGTAATATGGAGCAAGAGATTCTCCATAAAAACAAAAAACCACACCTTCAAATCTATGGTAGAAAGCTGTACCACCTATGCAGCAGAAGTATGGTCCTTAAATCAAAATGCAAAAAACAAACTTAGCTCAACAGATATGATGTACTGGTGAAGATGCTGCAGATTTACGTTGCAGGACCACATAAAAAATAACAGAATCAGAGAAATTATCCGGTAGAAACATCATTAATAGACCAAATAGAGACTAAACAACTAAAATGGTACGGTCACATGAGGCAAATTAGAGAAGAAAGGTTGTCACGAAAAATTTGGAAATTGAAGCCTATACAAAGGAGAAAAAGGGGAAGACCAAGAAGGATTTTGAATCTTGGAATAAAGGAAGCAATGCAAAATCGAGAATTAGAAGAAGAGGAATATATGGATAGAAAATCTTGGATACTGGGCTGCGGAAGACGGCCATGAAGACTGTGAAGACCGCTTTGATGTATATGTATATCTTGGTCTTGCTTTGCTCATCACTAGTACTTTATTACCTACTATTTTTTAAATTGCAAGTTAAATTAGTTGCGCAAAAAGCCAATATTTAGACTAGTTTAATTATTAAGTGTTAATTCATAATTAAATAAGTTTAAATAACAAATTCGAGTTTTAATATTCACAACCCTTGTTCGAACCCCCCGTACGAACCCGTTACAATATGTATGTAGCGTTACATCATTATTCCGAAAACACATCAAAATACGTATGTAGCTGATCCATCTACTTTGAAATAAACACATAAGTAATTAAATTAAATTGACGCAATTATTCGCGACACAATGGCAAGCTTGCTGTAGCATTACAGCAAAGCCATGTTTGTTAAGCTTATAAATTGCATTCAATCTTAATCTTAATCTAATTACAAGAATTTGTAAACTCTATTATAATTTAGGCAAAGGAAGGATATAGTTTAGTTTACATATTATATCGATGAGAAATCGAGTTTACATTAGGCCATGATTGAGTATCTCTGTCATCCGAGGACATATTTGGGTCAATTTATTTATGTAAACAAAATTTTCGCGATGCGGCGTGAGTGCTTCTTAAACCTAAATTGATTCCTTCTTGGAGGCTCTTTTTCACGTGGCGCTTCGCATGCAAGACAAAGTTGAGGCGTTCATTTTTGACTTTGGAACTGCTAACTCGTTTCGTTCCTTAGGCAGAAACAAACACACAGCAGGAACACATGTGCCACTGTAAATTTTAACTTTCGCATGCAAATCCTTTTGTTATGAGTTCGTAGGTGCTTTTTTCTCCACGAAGTTTTAACACTAGAACCGCGCTATCGGTCATTTTAACCGTTTCGCAACTTTATCGTCTTGTACCTTTTTATTAGTAGAATATATTTCTGCCATATTAAATGACTTTTCCTAATTTTAATTGATAATTACGGTCCTATAATAGTTTTTCTTATTAAATTGTGGTTTTTTTTTCCCTTTAATATGAGACATTATACCAACAGACACATACTCTTTTCTTCTAGTAAAGATGCAATTATTAACTATAAAAAAACAGTAGCTCAGGTCTTTGTTCAAGGTGCAATCTATCTCTATATCAAAATTCATCAAAATTGGTTCAGTGGTTTAGGCGTGAAAAGGTAACAGACAGACGGACAGACAGACAGAGTTACTTTCGCATTTATATTAGTTTGGGTACTTAAATTATTGTGAATTATGCTTAAAATCGAGTGTGCACATTCGAGCTCAAAGTGGCACATTCCGATCTCGGGAAAATGAAGCGCGCCGCTTCGCGTCGCGCTTCATTTGCCTCCCTCGCTCGGAAATGTGCCACTTTTCGCTCGAATGCGCACATCTTCGTTTAATTGGATTTGTTTATTTTCTGTTTTTATTAAATTTAATCAATTAAATTAAAAATTGAAATTAACGGTTAGTTTTAATGAACATTATTTAGAAAGTAAATTAATTATTGTGAATTATGCTTAAAATCAGTGTGCACATTCGAGCTCAAAGTGGCACATTCCGATCTCGGAAAATGAAGCGCGCCGCTCGCGTCGCGCTTCATTTGCCTCCCTCGCTCGAAATGTACCACTTTGAGCTCGAATGCGCACATCTTCGTTTAATTGGATTTGTCTATTTTCTCTTTTATTAAATTTAATCGATTAAATTAAAATTGAATAAAATATTAGCATTTTCGCAAATAATAGTACATTATAACAATATAATTGTGATTAAACAAAACAAATAGGTACACTTTTACATGATTTACAAAAGTACAAATTCTAAAAATTTTCAAGAATTAAAACTATTTAAAATATACGTTTTTGCTATTTATAATTGGGAATTGGGCCTACGCCAACTGGTGATGAAAGCTTGAACTAGTGTAACCGGGTCAACTAATGGATAACTGTATAAATTATTTGTCGACAAATCCATTTATTACATAATATTTATAATCGAACAATAAAAAAAATAATTCTGAGAATATTTTTAAACATAATATACATATAGCAAAAAAAAAAGAAATTTTTCCTATTTTTATATTCACAAAAAGTAATTTATCTAAAATACTCCTAAAACCCGTTTTACACGGAAGATAATGTACCGGGAACGCACTAGATCATTCCAGGAATCTCTACAGCAAGCGTCAATGTACGGTGACCCTGAACACATACGGACCAGAAAGCCGCGTCGCGAACGGAATGTTCTGGAAATTTCAGAGCATCTAAAAGGCTTCTTCTTTGACCCATTTATAAACCGTACCGAAGGCGCCGATCAGTTAGTCTCGGTGTATACAAAAAAAAGCGACATATCGTAATAGGCCTAGTGTGCTGTCACAATTAAATTCGCCACTGAGTGAAAATAAATAGGGTGTAAATACATACACTAGTTAAGAGTGTAACCATGAAAATACATTAGTTAAGTGCGCAAATAAATTAATTAATCATGTAAATTAATTAGTTAAACAAGTAATTAATATATAGGCTAGTTTAGTTATTAAATGTTAATTAAATTAGTACTTACTAATTAATTAATTAACCTTCCGTGTACTAGGTGGGGTATAATTAACGTGAACAATTTTTGTTTTTGTTAAAACGGGACGTTTGGTAATCGAGCTTAAACCGAGTGTGCACATTCGAGCTCAAAGTGGCACATTCCGATCTCGGAATGAAGCGCGCCGCCCGCGTCGCGCTTCATTTGCCTCCCTCGCTCGAAAATGTGCCACTTTGAGCTCGAATGCGCACATCTTCGTGTTTTTATATTAGTATAATTTAGCGTGTGCTCCTTCAAACCAAATATTTTAATTTAATTTAGTAAATAGCGATTTTATATTTGAAAAACGTATTTACCATAGCAATAAGTGGAAGGGAGTGAGAAGATACGATAATCTTGTCAATGCAAGTGAGAGGGAACGATTAAAATTGTTTAACTAATTTTTTGTCTAATTTATTGGTCTAAATTATTATGAATCATGCTTAAAACCGAGGTTGTACATTCGAGCTCAAACTGGCACATTCCGATCTCGGGAAAATGAAACGGGCCGCTCCGCGTCGCGCTTCATTTGTCTCCCTCGCTCGGAAATGTGCCACTTTTCGCTCGAATGCGCACATCTTCGTTTAATTGGATTTGTCTATTTTCTCTTTTTATTAAATTTAATCGATTAAATTAAAAATTGAATAAAATATTAGCATTTTTGCGAATAATAGTACATTATAACAATATAATTGGGATTAAACAAAACAAATAGGTACACTTTTACATGATTTACAAAAGTACAAATTCTAAAAATTTTCAAGAATTAAAACTATTTAAAATATACGTTTTTGCTATTTGTAATTGGGAATTGCGCCTACGCCAACTGGTGATGAAAGCTTAAACTAGTGTAACCGGGTCAACTAATGGATAACTGTATAAATTATTTGTCGACAAATCCATTTATTACATAATATTTATAATCGAACAATAAAAAAATAATTCTGAGAATATTTTAAACATAATATACATATAGCAAAAAAAGAAATTTTTCCTATTTTTATATTCACAAAAAGTAATTTATCTAAAATACTCCTAAAACCCGTTTTACACGGAAGATAATGTACCGGGAACGCACTAGATCATTCCAGGAATCTCTACAGCAAGCGTCAATGTACGATGACCCTGAACACATACGGACTAGAAGTCCGCGTCGCGAACGGAATGTTCTGGAAATTTCAGAGCATCTAAGAGGCTTCTTCTTTGACCCACTTATAAAGCATACCGAAGGCGCCGATCAGTTAGTCTCGGTGTATACAAAAATAAGCGACATATCGTAATAGGCCTAATGTGCTGTCACAATTAAATTCGCCACTGAGTGAAAATAAATAGGGTGTAAATACATACACTAGTTAAGAGTGTAACCATGAAAATACATTAGTTAAGTGCGCAAATAAATTAATTAGTCATGTAAATTAATTAGTTAAACAAGTACTTAATATATAGGCTAGTTTAGTTATTAAATGTTAATTAAATTAGTACTTACTAATTAATTAATTAACCTTCCGTGTACTAGGTGGGGTATAATTAACGTGAACAATTTTTGTTTTTTGTTAAAACGGGACGTTTGGTAATCGAGCTTAAAACCGAGTGTGCACATTCGAGCTCAAAGTGGCACATTCCGATCTCGGGAAAATGAAGCGCGCCGCTCCGCGTCGCGCTTCATTTGCCTCCCTCGCTCGAAAATGTGCCACTTTGAGCTCGAATGCGCACATCTTCGTGTTTTTATATTAGTATAATTTAGCGTGTGCTCCTTCAAACCAAATATTTTAATTTAATTTAGTAAATAGCGATTTTATATTTGAAAAACGTATTTACCATAGCAATAAGTGGAAGGGAGTGAGAAGATACGATAATCTTGTCAATGCAAGTGAGAGGGAACGATTAAAATTGTTTAACTAATTTTTCGTCTAATTTATTGGTCTAAATTATTATGAATCATGCTTAAAACCGAGGTTGTACATTCGAGCTTGTGGCACATTCCGACTCGGAATGAAGCGCGCCGCTTCGCGTCGCGCTTCATTTGCCTCCCTCGCTCGGAAATGTGCCACTTTTCGCTCGAATGCGCACATCTTCGTTTAATTGGATTTGTCTATTTTCTCTTTTTGTTAAATTTAATCGAATAAATTAAAAATTGAAATTAACGGTTATTTTTAATGAACATTATTTTTTGTTAGAAAGTAAATTAATTATTGTGAATCGTGCTTAAAACCGAGTGTGCACATTCGAGCTCAAAGTGGCACATTCCGATCTCGGGAATGAAGCGCGCCGCTCGCGTCGCGCTTCATTTGCCTCCTCGCTCGGAAATGTGCCACTTTGAGCTCGAATGCGCACATCTTCGTGTTTATATATTAGTATAATTTAGCGTGTGCTCCTTCAAATCAAATATTTTAATTTAATTTAGTAAATAGCGATTTTATATTCGAAAAACGTATTTAACGTAGCAATAAGTGGAAGGGAGCGAGAAGATACGATAATCTTGTCATTGCAAGTGAGAGGGAACGATTAAAATTGTTTAACTAATTTTTCATCTAATTTATTGGTCTAAATTATTATGAATCATGCTTAAAACCGAGGTTGTACATTCGAGCTCAAACTGGCACATTCCGATCTCGGGAAAATGAAACGGGCCGCTCCGCGTCGCGCTTCATTTGTCTCCCTCGCTCGGAAATGTGCCACTTTTCGCTCGAATGCGCACATCTTCGTTTAATTGGATTTGTCTATTTTCTCTTTTTGTTAAATTTAATCGAATAAATTAAAAATTGAAATTAACGGTTATTTTTAATGAACATTATTTTTTGTTAGAAAGTAAATTAATTATTGTGAATCGTGCTTAAAACCGAGTGTGCACATTAGAGCTCAAAGTGGCACATTCCGATCTCGGGAAAATGAAGCGCGCCGCTTCGCGTCGCGCTTCATTTGCCTCCCTCGCTCGGAAATGTGCCACTTTTCGCTCGAATGCGCACATCTTCGTTTTTATTGGACTTGTTACGTGAATCTTTTTTTTTCAAATCAATCAATTAAAATTTCAATCAATTTTGATTTTATATTCGGTGAAAGTTATGGATTTTATTGTTTTTAAAAACTGTTCAAAAGCATTAAATGTGCTGCAATAAATATTTAATTGCTAAAAGACGAATTTTTCTTAAAGGTCTAATTGACCGGTAACTGCGGTTGTAGTAAGTCTAAAACTGCCGCGGTTCTAGTGTTAACGCGAAGAGATGCGCGCCAGACGCAAGCCGGTCAATTTCGGAAAATCGAATTGGTCGTGAGAAAATGTTTGCACTTTCGAGTTTGTTAGAGAGAAGCAGATTGTGCTTTTAAACAATTTGACTACGGCACTGGCAATTTAATTTGGACGCTTCGGAACTTCGCAAGCTCGAACTATTGACTTCGTTAGCGAAATGCAGTCCTCTTTAGAGGTTGTTCTTTTTTAATGTTTGCAGAGATGTGAAGGTGTCCCCTTGTAGCAGAGACTTGTAAAATTATTATTGGTGGTTTCTGCACAATAAAAATTACCAATCAATGAATTAGATCAACTGTTTTTTTAGGATAGAATAACGTAGTAAATGCAATTTGTACTAATTCGAAGATATAAATATTCCAACCTGTAATTTAGCGGTAGCAATTACACTTATAATTCGCGGCGTGATAAATCCCCAGGGAAAATATGGTGGTTAATATTGTATTACAATGTTGTGTGTTAGCTTCGAAGCTACTCCGAAGCTAATTCGAAATTATTAATAAGGAAGCAGTTATGTATATTACACTATATGCAAGAAACTGTGTTGTAAAGCCGAATAAATTTATGATGGAAATTTTGTAGATAATTGAATGATCGTTTTAAGCGCTTAACCTTGCAGATTTAAAGGAACCCGTTTAATCAAATTTGAACGACTAATTAAATTGTATTTACACATTTTTTTTACTGAATTTCGGTGTTCTTCCTTGTCTTATTTTTGTAGGGTAACCCGACCAATGGATGGACGGTTAAGCAAATTCTTATGTTTTTTTAATAAAATGTAAAATATTACAAAGTTATGATAAAATGAGTTGTACCTACGTAAAATATCCATTGAATTCGAAAAAAATTATAAAAATTCTACATAAAATAAAATTTAAGAAAAAATCTCATTTCACCAGATGGACAAAACCCCCAGTAGATGGACGACCTCTCCCTATAGATGGACGCTCCTCAAATATAATATTTTTGTTTTGTTATTTATATAAAGAATGATTAAATTTTTAAATTTAATAGCTTAAACTTAATAAAAATAACCAATAAACAATTAATAGATGGGATAATAATTTTTAAAACATATGAAAAAGTAATTTTATTTTCTTGAAAAATGCTTTGCTTTTATAGACTAATATAATAATTTTAATACATAAAATCAACAAAATACAACGATATAAAATATTTTTTTATTTTTTTTTCTTTATCATTAACGTCTTTTAATGCACTCTTTAAATCATATAATACATACTTTATTATTTCACTTAAATAATTAATTAATTAATTAGTAAGTATTAAATTAATTTTTTTACTAATAAATTAACATTTAATAACTAAACTAGACCATATATTAGATACTTGCTTAACTAATTAATTTACACGGTTAATTAGTTTATTTGCGTACTTAACTAATGTATTTTCTCTTAACTATTGTATGTATTTACACACTAGGGGTAAATAGTACAGTTGTTGACCAGTCGACATTAATTGGCCATATTTAGAAAATTATATAATAATAAATCTATATTTCCTAAAAAGTTTCGAATATTGACTTCCCAGCGACTATATGCCTTCTTAAATATCATAAAGTTAATTATTAAATTCATATTTAAATTGTTTTTTTTTTTAAATAAATATACAAAATTATAATTATCATTTGTTTGGTACGTGGGAAATAAAATTAATTTTTTTCTAATAAATGGTTCGTTTTTTTCGCTAATTTACTATATCTCATCTTAATTAGAAAATATTGGCCAATCACTGTAAATTCACTGATCAACTACTATATTTATATGGCCAATAACTATGTTTTTTGATAAACCAAATATATTTATTTTTATTTTATATATTATATATAAAATAAAACGTTAAATTTTTTATTCAATTTTTTATTTATGTTTAAAAAAAAAGTTTTTTACAGCTACCACCACAATAAAAAATCATAAATACATTTTATATAAGTATGAAATTTAGTATTTTAATTGTTCAGTTTCTAAAAGGGCCGATCACTGTACTCTTTACCCCTATTTATTTATTTTCACTCAGTGGCGAATTTAACTGCGATAGCACACTAGGCCTATTACGATATGACGCCCTTTTTTGTATACATATATATATTATGGGTCTGTTTGTGTGTGTATGGATAGTAAATAAGTTGTAGGGCCCCTCAAATTTTGACGCCCCACGCTCGGGCTGCATGGGCGTAAGCGTAAATACATTACTATTTGTACTGTTACTCTCATTTACTTCGAAGATTTTAACCGTAAGCACTTTCATTGAGGGTCATGCGGGAACTCTCAACTATCGAGTCTTACACCGAGACTAACTGATCGGCGCCTTCGGTACGCTTTATAAGTGGGCCGAAGAAGAAGTCTCTTAGATGCTCTGGAATTTCCAGAGCATACCGTTCGCAACGCGACCTTCTATTCCTTATGTGTTCAGCGTCACCGTACATTCACGCTTGCTGTAGAGATCTCTGGAATAATCTAGTGCGTGCCCGTTACAATACCTTTAGTGTAAAACAGGTAGTAGAAATATTTAAGATGAATTACTTTTTGTGTATATAAAAATAAGAAAAATTTCTTTTTTTTTTTGGTTATGTATTATTGGTAAAAATATTCTCTCGATTGCTTTTTCTATTGTTCCACTGAAAATATTATGTACTAAATGGATTTGTCGACAGATAATTTATACAGTGATTCATTAGTTGACCCGGTTACACTAGTTCAAGCTTTCATTACCAGTTGGCGCAGGCGCAACTCCCAATTACAAATAGCAAACATTTATATTTCAAATCGTTTTAATTCTGGAAAATTTTTAGAATTTGTACTTTCGAAAATCATGTAAAAGTGTACTTGTTTTGCTTAATCACAGTTATTGTTATAATGTACCAACTATTATTCGCAAAAATGCAAATATTTTATGCCAATACAAATATTCCTAACATCCATTGAACTTTGGATTAAATGGTGATCATTTATATATTTTTTTACATATCTCTGTACAGTAAGTATCTTCTTTATTAATTTTATTTGATTATAAATTGACTTCAAAAAGAATACATTAAAACCGTTGATTAAATTGCACGTAATTAATAAAAATAAATAAACCCTAATGTATTAAATCAAAATAAATTTATCGGGAGTTGTAAATCGTTAGAGAAATTAATCATAGTCATCCAAGAAAATTTCTCATTTGTAATATTTCAGCGATACAAATATAATGGATATCTTCCTTATAAATGGCCATAATTCTTATTACGTTTTCTGTTCTTGAAGAATTAACTCATTTGCTGCGCTTCTTTATTTTCGTTTCCGACGCGCCGAAAATTATATTTTTTTTATAGATTTAAATAACGTAATTACGTAAGCAATAAATTTTTAGCGAGTGCCGTTTTAGTATGGAAAAATGTTTAAAAAAACGCGTTGGAAGTTATTTTATCCTCGACTTTTGTATACTTTAATCCAGGTAAGTGCAGAATAAAAAGATGGGTACGATATTATTACTTTCCCTGTGCAATATGAATTCTGTAAAATAATGTGCTTTTAAAATAACCTTTGCATATTGTCGGGGGTACTACGGAATATTCTACCAGCTACGTGCGCTTGTTCGCGTGGGCAATTTGTAAAATGCAACATTAAATTATAATAGTATTTTGTTGCTTTAAACGCGAACGTGATTTGTGTACTAATGTTTATTTGAAAACTATGCAACAGATAGTTTAGATAGTTTTACAAACTAACAAAAATATTGTTTTATAGTTGTTATTTCTCTAACTACAACGTTCCACATTGAATAAAGTTTTTCCGTTTGTTATTCGAAGTAAGAGAGATTCGATTCTGGTATAAAAGAAAACAATAAGGTTTTGATTGCGTTTATATGTTATTGTAAGGCTTCTAGCTAACAAGTAGGTATTGTTTAATTGCATACTATTTAGTAAAAAAAAAACTAAAGTAATATGTCTATGGTTTTAACAATAGAACGGTCGTAAATTATTTTGACCGTTTCGCAATTTATCGTTTTGTTACCTTTAATTGGTAGCATATACAGTAGAACCCCAATTAACCATGTTACGATTATTCATCCATGATGCTATAGTATATGCATGAGCTTGCAAGTTTATTTCACTCCATTCGTACCACGTAAAGTGAAATTTATCCACACCGCGCTTGTATTAGTCGTAAATGTTCTTAAAAAATAATAATTTTGTTTGTTATGGCATTTCAATAAAGTGATAACTGATAATAAAGAATTTTCTTTTTTTTTTAAATTATAAAAAAAACATGAAATTAGATGGTTTTAAATATAAAATCGTAAAATTTACGAATGGTTAGTTTTCATTAGGGTGTTTCATTTTTAGGCGATATTTTTTTTGTCCTATCTGAAAATTTCATAGTGTACCTATAGAAAAAAAAATTATTCCCGTTGGAAAAAAGATATGGGTCGTAGAGCTTAACGTCATAGAAACTTTTTTGTAGAAAATTTAATGCCCTACAAAGACTTAACATTTATTTTTGAAAAAAAAAAATTATTTTGAATACCACAAACTTGAGTTGAAACCAAAAAAAATTTTTTTTTCGTTTATTTAAATGGAAAATCAAATTTTTGGGTGAGCGAAGCCTATAATTCTCTTACAATTTTTTTTCCAACGGGAAATTTTTTTTTCCATAAACTATCAAATTTTCAGGTAGGACAGAAAAAAAATCGCCTAAAAATAAAGCACCCTAGTCTTCATGTATCTTGAAACAAGGTTAGCTTTTCAGGGTTAAATATAACAATAGCTGTAAAGGAACGAATTTTGTTGCTAAATCACGCAAAAATAATTTGAGAAAAATACGGAAATAAAACCCCACATTATAATTCACTCAGATTAGGTAGAAGTAAAAAGCGCGAATGTAATGCAAGAAGGTACTTTTTCCGTACAAAGATTGATGAAGAGTAAAGAATGGACTCTTGCATAACGCCTGCTATGATAGATGGGCAAAATATTTTAGAGTAAATTTAAATCGCACATTTGAGTCTTGCTATGCAAATCGAAACGAGCACTTTTATATCCTACCTAATGTTTTTTACCTATGATCAAGTGAATACCCTTTTAACTCTATACTTTGTCCGGCGAACAGAAATAGTTAAGCCTCTCTCACAAATGTGCGATAAATTTTAATATAATTTTTTCTATTGGCTTAATTTTTAAAGCACGTAACAAAAGCAACCATATAAGCATTTATGACCTGCAAGAACGGAGACAAACTTGATTATTAATTTGTACCGTGTGAAACTGGGCACTGCATACATTGGTTCAATTTAGTGGGGCGTGGCTTAACTATTTCTGTTGGCCGGACACTGTATAGTATTATTTAATGTTAACAGGAACTAAATTTTTAATAAAACAACTGTTGTTAAATGCGCAACGTATCGTTTCTTTATTGAAACGTTTTCAAGCAACTGGAAATTAACAAATTTGTATAACAATAACTACAACTATTTTATAAAAAAAAAATATAAAATACCTTAACATCTCAAAAAATGTTTTAACCATCAAAACTTAAAAATTGTACATGTGTCAAACATGAAAGATTGTAACTACGATTTTACATCAAAGATTATATGCAGTTGTATAATTTTAATTTTTGATTTTATTTTATTTAAGATGTCATTATATATGTAACTAAGGCCTTAAGTATCTGAACATAAATTTACAGTTTTATTAATTTTGATAAAAACCATTTCACTTAATTTGTTTTTATTTTTTTTCTGTTTACGATGTAAAATGGCAACTTGTTCAAATTGAAAATGATGTCCAACATCAAAATGATGAATAGCTAATGCTGTTTTGTTTGGTTCAACATAATTTATATTTTTACAATCATTCTTATGTTGTTTTAATATTTCTTCAAGTTTTTGATTCGCTTGACCAATGTAACTACTTCCACAGCTACCTGAGATTTTATAAATCAAACCAGATTGTTGAAGAGGAAGAATTGGATCTTTTAATTTACTATAAACTGCATTAATTGTTCTTAGATTAGAAAATGCTAATTTTGCACCCTTGGTCTAATAAAACGAACAATACTACTGGACAATTCTTTGATGTAAGGAAATTTAAAGTACGTTATTACTTGTTGGACTTCTTTTTTGTTATCTACTAATTTATAATGATTTATAGAACGATTAATGAGTTTTAATCGGCAATTATTATTAATAAAAAGGTTTGTCATTCGTTTTATATTATCTTCATAAACATCTTCATGGCTTAAACGTAAAGCTCTATCCATAAGACCTTTAATTACACCTATCTTTTGACTTATATGGTGATTAGAATAGAAGTTTAATAATCTCCCTGAATTGGTACTGAATTTGGTACCATTCAGTTTTTAAATTTTCATCTGAAAACCTAAGTACTTTTACATCTAAAAAACAAAGAATTATCTTCAATGTCCATGATAAATTGAATTCTTGGGTGAAAATTATTAAAACTTGATAATGTGAAATCAATTCGATCTTTAGGAATAACCATAAAATTATCGTCCACATAAAGTCTTAAAAATTTAATTTTAAAAGGTAAAATTGCTAAAACTTTGTTAACAATGCAATTCGTCACTAAATCTGTTAAATAACAAAAAAACTACGTGTGCCATTATTTCAAGTACAACAAACTCGAATTTGATTCCAAAACGGATTATAAAAGTAAATAGAAAAACTAAATTCCGTTTGTATTAAATTTTAATTAAAACCCTATTCTGCAGTCGACTTTAAGTGTGTCGAGAAAAATTAATACCTACAAGGACTTTTGTATGCGAATTTCCCCTGGGTTATATTAGGAAATAAATTTTCATGTAGTTTATTGCTGTATATTCCGGAAATACTAAATACACAGTCTGTAAAGCTCGTAAATAAAAGGTACTATTATTTCGTTTTGTTTTGGTTTTTTTCCTTCTCTTTGCTTCATAATATTTACAGAATAAAATATAATAACGGCCATTTCTCGAACTTTAATATTGTAAAGATATTTGAAAAGTCATTTTGTTCGGCGAGAAGGTAATCAGAAAGTGCCGAGGAAAAAGACGCTTTCAACCACTGTAATAAACTGCAGGGAAGGTTATTATTTATTTACGATTGAAATAAAATAGCTCTTATCACATTTTATACCAGTTTTAGCAGACAGAATAAACGCGAATTCGAAAAGAAAAAATATATAAAAAAGCCTCATGTTCAAATAATGAACAGCGTAAAACTAACTCGAGCATGTTTTATGCTTTTAATCATTCGCCGAATAAAAGTTTGGCCACGTTGTAAATTACCAAAACTAAAGCAGCGCCACTGGAAAAAAAATTGGAAGGAGCAATGAAAACTTGCGCGCTTTTAGTGCTTGACTTCGTAAAACTTGCTGGATCGTAAACGTTTTTTATTGTCGGAAATGCTTTAAATGTTCTTTTTGGCGTAGGTAAGATTAACGATGCTCAAGCTTTAATATGACATAACCAACAGTTATCAATGCAAGGCCGAAACACAAAGGATTACGTGGCAATGTTCGAGCTTTTGATGTGTTTGTTATTTGTTGTTCAACTAGTACGTTAAATTGTGTCTACTTCGTGCTCTTGCATGAAGATGCAATGTTTGTTGAAATTTGTTATTCAAACGTCTTCAAATTTGATGTAAAGTATTTGTAAAAGCTTTCGACTGCAAACACGCCTATTTCCCGATTTGCACGCTAGTTTTTATTGCACGATTTACAAAAAAAAGTTGTATTTTTTAAGAATAAAAACTGTTAGAAATATGTATTGTTGCTATAGAAGATGTACATTTTTAATGATTTTTTAAGATAATGTATAGAGTGGCACTGATATTAGGGAAAATTGGTACGAAATGATACCTCGAGGTAAAATGATATTTTACAAAAAGTAGACTAAATTACTCCCGGAAAAGTTCTCTACCTAACAGTGAAACTTTTTTCAAAATTGCTTCAGCCATATTGCAGATTAGCCTGGACAAGCAAACCGACATACAGACAGACAGAAAATTTAAAAACACTTGTTTAATTTTTGGTAACGTGCAAATAACCATATGTGCTTCAGAAAAATCTTTATTTTGAATTCACGGACACTTCAATTTTATTTAAGTATGGATAAAGTACTATTAGAAGCAAATAAATGTTTCGGTACTTAAAATTTCAAATAAATGATGTTGCAAGAGTCAGGCTACTCGGTAAGAGCTCGAAGTGCTTAGTCGTTTCTGTGACGTATTAAATAATTAATTAGAGTAAAAAATATTAAGTTTGGTTTTTTTATATACTAGTATATTCAGAAGTCAAAAAAAGCCAATTATTTTCCCGAGAACCATCGTATAAAAATTTATAAGGTATACTTAATAACAACAGAAAAAAAAAGAAAGTGTTTAAGAAAATTAAGGGTGTAACTCAGCTTCACATGATTTTAAAAGTATCATCTTACTTTACTACTTTGACAAACCTAAGGCAACTAAACCGTTCAAAAAACGCTGTTTTGAAATATCTATAACAGTTTTTAATTTACAAAAAAAACCGGTGCGTGTACACGCGCCTTAGAAGTTATACTTCTTTGGCGTAACTAAATTTAATGTAACTACGTGTTATGTTGCATATCTTGCGTTTATTTATAGCTAGAGCACTGGTTTTCAAATAATATGTTTCTGCCACTCTCAAAAAAATTTCATTTTTGCTACTCTCTACTATACGCCTATTTCCTAATATACACGGTAAACCGTGTAAAACAAAATTATAATTTATTGTGTGGAAAATGGAATATATCGAAAAAAAAAGCAAAATATGAAAAATTAATGTAAACAAATTCAATATAGACGAGGATGTGCGCATTCGAGTGAAAAGTGGCACATTTTCGAGCGAGGGAAGCAAATGAAGCGCGACGCGGAGCGGCGCGCTTCATTTTCCCGAGATCGGAATGTGCCACTTTGAGCTCGAATGCGCACACTCGGTTTAAAGTTTGATTCACATTAACTTAGACTAATAAATCAGTTTATAAATTTAATCGTTCTCTCTCGCTCACATTGCCAAGATTATGGTATCTTTTTTCTGCCTTCCACTCATTGCTAGGGTAAATTAAAATTTATGATTTGAAAGATCAAAGAATAAAGTAAACAATTGTAATAAGTACTAAGATGTGCGCATTTGAGCGAAAAGTGGCACATTTCCGAGCGAGGGAAGCAAATGAAGCGCGACGCGGAGCGGCGCGCTTCATTTTCCCGAGATCGGAATGTGCCACTTTGAGCTCGAATGTGCACACTCGGTTTTAAGCTAGATTCACAATAATTTAAGCCAATAAATAATTTTATTTGTTCCCTCTCACTCGCACTAATGAGATTGTCGTATCTTTTCGCTCCCTTCCACTCATTGTTATGGTAAATACGTTTTTAGAATAAAAAATCGATATTTACTAAATTATATTAAAATTTTTGATATGGAGCCCATGGTAAATTATACTAATATAATAAACACGAGGATGTGCGCATTCGAGCGAAAAGTGGTACATTTCCGAGCGAGGGAAGAAAATGAAGCGCGACGCGGAGCGGCGCGCTTCATTTTCCCGAGATCGAAATGTGCCACTTTGAGCTCGAATGCGCACACTCGGTTTAAAGCTTGATTCACATTAATTTAGGCTATTAAATCAGTTAAATAAATTTAATCGTTCTCTCTCGCTCACATTGCCAAGATTTACGTATCTTTTTGCTGCCTTCCACTCGTTGCTAGGGTAAATTAAAATTTATGATTTGAAAGATCAAAGAATAAAGTAAACAATTGTAATAAGTACTAAGATGTGCGCATTCGAGCGAAAAGTGGCACATTTCCGAGCGAGGGAGGCAAATGAAGCGCGACGCGGAGCGGCGCGCTTCATTTTCCCGAGATCGGAATGTGCCACTTTGAGCTCGAATGCGCACACTCGGTTTTAAGCGTGATTCACAATAATTAATCTACTTTCTGAGACGGCTAACTTCAACTGCCGACTTTTTGTTAGCTGTGCGCGCGCAACTTTCATTTCCCCCTAAAATTTTAGTCTCAAGGCGTCAAAAGAAGTATAACTGTATTATTCACATACCTACCAACAATAAGAATTAAAATATTTTTTTATAAGGCATATTTGTTATATGTAGGTATTGGTTAAACTTGTAAACTCTTTTATAAATGCTAATATCAAATTACCATTTCACATTTTAAATATCAAAATCATTCAACTATAAAATAAAACCAGATCAAATATGTTTTAAAATAGAAGTGTTCTGTTCTATTGCAACGCAGTTTTTCTTTACCGCCAACTTCGGCTTTAATATGTAAAAGTACGCAAAAGGACGAGAAAGGAATTAAGTGGTTGCATGTAGAACCCTAATTAAATCATCTACAACAAGGTCGAACTAAACATTTGAAACCGTTTCGGAGTCTAAAATGCAATTGCTTAAAAGCTTGCTTTTTTTTCTCGTTTTATAATCATGGAAAAGTGACAAAGCTTTATTTCAAGAAGTCTCATGGAAATAATTGCTTTTTTATAAAACTCGAAACTTATTGTGACGTGTCGCTGAAAGATATTTAATTTCAAAATATTGCTTCAACTTCAACAATTTCTTCGTAAAAATAAAAAAGTACAGTCAATCCTCGACTAACGTGGCCCTTGCGTACCTCAAATATGTCTGGCGTGAGACAATCGTTATTTGTCTCACACAAGACGTTTTGAGGTACAATTGCAAAAACCATAGTACAGTTAAATTTGATAAGCCCAAACTGCTACAACTCGTATTTTTTGATTTCTCAAATTGGAAATTATTTTACAATAAAATGCTCCTTTAAATGCTTATACAGTATACTTCGTTTATAACGACGAACACAAGAAATTAATACATTACATCCAGAATACATTACATATAAAAAATATTATGTAAACTGCTCGTCAAAACAAAACGTACATGAGAAGTTAAAGCTCTGAAAGTTAGAGAACCAGTCTTACAATAAGGATTTTAGCTATATTTTTAAACCGGGCAACCTTGTCATAATTTATGGGGGTTCAAATCCGAACTGTCTTTTTTTTCTAACCCTTTTTTTTATTATAAATTTTGTGAACAAATTTGAATAAAATATTATTTTATTAATTAATAAAGACACACTCAGATCTTAAAAAACCGTTAGCACAACGACCATATAAAAAATAAAACATTGTAACCAATCTTGGTAACTAAACATTGAGATGAGGGAAAGGTGTACATATTTAATAGTGCTAAATAAAAAATAAATTTTGATATTTTTTTATTAAAGCAAAATATTTGAATAAAAAAAATATGAGGTTATTCATGATTCGACTCAATGTATTAAAAATTAAATACTAAATTTTTTTATTCACAGCGAAACACCATTCATGAAGATTGCTTTATTTCGAAGAAATTCTTAAATATCTAACTAGATCAATCTTAAAAACGTGTAAAGGTAAAACGATGCCAAAAAAACTTTTTTATTCAGAATTTTCTCAAATTTACGAATCGTGTTAGAATATTGTATTATACGAGGGTTACCTGTAATCAAATCGCATATGGCGTTTATAATTCGAAAATCAAATTAAAAAGAACTACCTTGATCCTTAATAAATCTTATTATTACTCTATTTTATTTCTGCCTGCATTAAAAGAACAAATTCCGAATCGAACGAGGAAAAAAAAGAAAATATAGCATTATCATTCAAATTGCCTCAACGACGAAGTAGATTAGTAGGAATAAATAATGCATAAATCAAGGGCTTAGCGTTTAATCCGATTCGATATTACGAAAAAAAAAGAGGACAATATCGCATCTATAGGATCTGAAATTTGCCAGTCAGGCACACAAATGGGTCAATCACGGGAGTGGTACGGTGGCTGGTGGAATGCGATAGGGATGTGGACTGCCTGTAAATCACACCTACATATACATCTGCTGACTTAGAGTAGGCCATGCAACATTCCGCCTTGCCGGCGCTCGCTCGATTTAGTTGTTTCAGTCGGGCCACCCGAAATGCATTAGAGCGGTATCCTGGCCAAACACTGAAGCAATTACTCTAAATAAACTCCGAAGCGAGTAGTTTTATCTCCATTCCAAGTAGTTAACTAGACAAAGGAGTCACTTGCGGTGTTTGCCGAACTATGTGTCTTATAATATGGAGAACAAGATTGCTTTCTTGTTTGCTAGACTATAATTTGCCAAGTTAAATGAAAGTCGAGAGCCGATCTGATTGACAACCAGGATTCGTTTTGTTCCAATACGAACATCGGAACTTCGGGAGTTCGTCAAAGGAATTCGTGTTATATACAGATCGTAACTTTTCTTGTGCATGAAGCGCTCGACTATTGTCTAACACTTGCGACGGTTTCATAATTTCAAAGTTGCTTGTGGCGGAAGCTTTTGTCTTGTGAGCACTAATCGAAAAATTCGCAAATGTTTGATTTGGCAAAGATGAGAAATTTTGATAAAAACAACTGTTCAATTTATGTATTTATAGACTAGTCATTACCTACACTCGACTTAGTCCGCGTGGCACACCTGTAAAACAGTGGTTCCCAACCAGTGAACCGCGGACCACCAGTAGTCCGCAAGAGCTAAAATATAGTGTGCAAAAATTTAATACTTTGAATGCTATTTTAGAATTTTATGATTAGTTAGGGTAAATGTTTCGATTAAAGTTTATTTTTAAGATTGATACAGTTTATTTTTTAAACTTTTGCTCGCTGCTAATAATAATGAAACCAAAGTGGTCCCTGATCAAAGAAAGGTTGGGAACCACTGCTATAAATAGACATAAGTTTGTTGAGCTTACACGTAATTGATAGGTTTTGTAATTTTTGGAAGTTATTTAAATTTGAATATAATTAATCACAGCTTTTTTAAAATTGGTTAACACGATTTAATAAAAATTATTTAATCTATATTCCCAAACTTAATATTTAATTTTAATAGTAAATATTTCCGAGATAGAAAGTAACTTAGATTACTCCTGAAAGAGTCCTAATGCTGCCAATGAAAGTCTCGACAAAATCGGTTCAACGGTTCAGAGATTAGCCCGCACAAACCAACCGACAGACGGGCAAAAATTTTAAAAACGTGTTTTTAGGTTATGTTTATGATATGATTTTATGCCATAGAGTCTAACTGTTTGACAGTAATACAAACAATAAAAATTACTTAAAGCTATATCACATTCAAAACAAAATAAATACTGAATCCTCTAAAATTGCAAAATATTAGAGCTTTTAAAAAAAATCCGTTTTTAATATATTCTTAATTGTCTGTCTTTGAGCTATTTAATTACTTTTCACACCTTAGTTTTAGATAAATGTAAATGTAAGAGTTGATAACAAAAAAAAAATCGAAAACATAAATGTAAATAAATAATTAAACAATTCATCTTAAATATAATACAAAATATCTCCTTAAGTTCGTACTTATTTATCTAATTTCCTTAATGCAAATTGTTATCTTTTTTGGTTGAAATTTCTTTAAAACAATCCCTCGGTAAACAATTAGCAATCTCAATTCTAGAAATAAGTTACCCCAAAAATAATTAATTAACTCGATATAACTCCAATCTCGGTAAAAGCTTCCAACTACTCTTTAAATCTTTCATACCATTAAATCTACAAAAAATTCGTCTTCGTGACAGACGACATGTCGTCCGGCGATTACGTTTTTTTTCAAATTATTAAATGCAATTAATTTAAAATAAAACACTAAACAATCATAATTTAAAATAAAATGAAATAAAATCCACATAATTATACTTTATGACAGTTAAATGATATGAAATATATTTCAATAACCAATAATGAATAGTGGGCTGGTCGTTAAATTTTTTTTTCCGACGGTCCAAAAGCACCTTCATTTTGATGAAAAAATAGAGGGGAATTCTAAAAAATGTTTTTTTAACAAAAATAACACGTGCCTCAATACAATCCAAGTTTATTTTTTGTTAAAATCGTAGTTTTTTGTAAGTATTTCTCAAAGTATACGGATTTGAGAAAAAGTTATAAGAGCAATTTTGTAGGAAATTCAATTCTTTACAAAAAAAGATCTTTTTTATTTTCTTCATGAAATTCATATTTATAGAGATATTTTCAATAATAAATTCATTAACTTCCTATAGTCAACATTTTAAGATCGTCAAACGTCATTCTATCTGAAATATATATAATTGCGTAAAACTATAATAATTTATAGTCCTTACAAAAAAATTTATATTTCAGAAAAAAAGACGTTTGTAGGTCTTAAAATATTGACTATATGGAGTTAATGAATTCATTATTGAGAATATCTCTATAAAAATAAATTGCATGAAGAAAATGAAAAAGACCTTTTATAGAGAATTTAATTTCCTACAAAAATGTTCCTATAACTTTTTCTCAAATCTGTATACGTTAAGAAATACTTACAAAAAACTACGATTTTATCAAAAAATGAACTTAGATTGTCATGAGGCACGTGTTATTTTTTTTAAACAAAATTTAATAAAATTCCCCCTTATTTTTCTTAATGATTCGCAATAATTTAGACCAATAAATTACACGAAAAACTAATTGAATAATTTAAATCGTTCCCTCTCACTTGCACTGACAAGATTATCGTATCTTCTCGCTCCCTTCCACTCATTGCTATGGTAAATACGTTTTTCGAATATAAAATCGATATTTACTAAATTAAATTAAAATTTTTGATTTGAAGGAGCGCACGGTAAATTAGACTAATGTAATAAATACGAGGATGTGCGCATTCGAGCGAAAAGTGGCACATTTCCGAGCGAGGGAGGCAAATGAAGCGCGACGCGGAGCGGCGCGCTTTATTTTCCCGAGACCGGAATGTGCCACTTTGAGCTCGAATGTGCACACTCGGTTTTAAGCTCAATTACCAAACGTCCCGTTTAAAAAAACAAAATTGTTCACATTAGTTGTACCCCACCTGGTACACGGAAGGTTAAAGAATAAGACATTTATTATTACAATAGTTTATATTTTATATTTACACATTATGATTTCAATTTTTACAGAGTTCTTCAGTTATGATACGAAGTACTAAACAAAGCTTTTCACCTTTCCAATGTAGAAAACTGCAGAGCTTTCACATTATCCTTAAAGGGAAACTCTGCTTAGTGTAAATTTCTAAACGCCAGGTGGCGGACTTCCACTAGAAATAACTTTCTATGTGTTACACGCGCTTTCTAAAAGTTCTAATCTCGAAGATCTTTGTAGATGGCAATCGAGCACATTTTAATTAATTTTAAGCTCCAAATCTCCCATTAAAAGCCAAGTTCTGTAATTATAGATAATATTACTAGACATTATATAAAATTATATATATTATTTAAATGTGGCCAAGCTAAAGACAGCAAAAAATTACTTTTTTTTCGATCTTCATTAAAGTGAGATTAACGAAGATCGATAAAATGTTTACGAACAAACGTAATTTCACATTATATTTCAATTTACAGAGTTCTTCAGTTATGATACGAATACTAAACAAAGTTTTCCCCTTCCAATGTAGAAAACTGCAGAGCTTTCACATTATCCTTAAAGGGAAACTTGCTTATGTAAATTTCTAAACGCCAGGTGGCGGACTTATAGAAATATTTCTATGACACGCGCTTTCTAAAAGTTTAATCTCGAAGTCTTTAGATGGCAATCGACACATTTTAATTAATTTTAAGTCAAATTCCATTAAAAGCCGTTCGAATTATAGATAATATTACTAGACATTATATAAAATTATATTATTATTTAAATGTGGAATTTCATTTTATAAAGTGAGATTAACGAAGATCGATAAAATGTTTACGAACAAACGTAATTTTAAATTTCCTATATTTCGTTGGAATATTAAAGGGAATTAACGGTTAAATATGCGTCGGTGGAATTTCTCTAAAGCGTGAAATTAAGTCCAAAATCCGCGTGACATTTGTTCCCTTGAGGCCGCGCTACATTTGGTTTAATGCTTTAAAGTTTTGAACATTTTGGTTATGTAATTTGTCAGGAGATATTGGAAAATTGCCTTCGACAAACTGAAAGCCTCGACTTTCTGCCATTTACCCCAAAACGTAAGCCTTAACTTTGATTTCATTTTAATTAACAAGTTTGTTTTGTACGCGAGCGAAACACAAGAAAATGTTGAAAAGCTTATTTCAATGGTGGCCCCGTAATTAGTTATTTACAGGGAAATCGTTTCCAATAGTGACAGCTAATATCTTTGAGTTATTTAATATGACTTGTCGAAAAATACGGCTTTTCAATTTGTATTTAATTCGTAATGAAGAGCTTTGCGTGAATTTTTAATAAAACTAAAAGCTCGGATTTTAAATAAAACAATCCGCATTGTGTCGGAATTAATTTCGAAATGAAAGCTTTTTTCTTATTTTACAATGCTCACGTTTGGGTTTATTAATTTTCATTGTAAACTAAGCCGGTAATTCTAAAAGTTAATTAATAATTGCGTATTTAGATAAGGTACTATTAACCACTCCAATGAAATTAATGAAAACAGTATTTTACCGAGTTTACAGCTGCCGTTGTTTGACCAGCACTATTTTGACATTTTTTACAAGAACTATACTCTCAATTTTTTTAATTTTTGGATATGCTTAATTTGAACTTCATCATAATAAACATTAATTGTAATAAGAAGAAGTTCCACAATTTGGACCCATGGATCAACGTAACAGTGACGTAAAATTAACATAACGTAGTAAGTCACGTTACGTAAAGTTTACGTAACATAATGAACGTAAAAGTGATATCAATATTACCTGCATGTCAAATCATTTAAACATCCTATTTACGTAAGAAAAAAGTGACAAATAAATATTAATTTAACGTCTATATAATGTCGCTTTGATCTCTCAGTGATGTTAAGCTTTATATCATTATTATATTGAAAAGTTTATATAAGGGTTATATTACATTTATTCTAACATAAATATTTATGTAGTGGTAATATCACCCTGACATAACTAAATTGGCATAAAATTTATGTCACAATTTTTCATCATATTTATATCAAATTTACATTACTTTTTTAACGTCACATGTTCTCTTTGAATGATATCATTATTACGTTGATGTGTTCAATGCGAATTACCTTAAAATGTGTTTCCAAAAACAAAACACCGTATGATCAGTCTCTCAATAATCCTTAATTATCAAGATACAGGGTGTTTTATTGATTCTGCATATTTGTTTCTTGGACCATAACTTTAGAACCACTAGGTATAAAAAAAGCAAAATTTGGTAAGTATGTTTTATTCAATCAACCATACCAATTTTCAAAATTAATTAAAATCACAAAACTTATTAACAGATGTACCTGACTCTGTGGTTACCTACAGCATACATTAAAGTTTCGTCTTTGGCTAATCCTTGCAAACAATAATGCCAAATACACTTCACAGAACTTTGGCGTTTTCAAACGAACTTCTCGTTTTCCTTATTTTAATGGAAAATTTGCGCGTGCTTTGAATTTTAAACTAAAAACTATGAAGCTAATTTTTAGTCGTTTGAATAGACATTTAGTTTATTAAACATCTGGAGTTTATGTTTTAACATACAAACGACGTACATTGGTTAACAATTTGTTGTGATTTGGACATGTCTATGTTCCTTTTAATATTTGTAGAAAGTGAATATTGTTATTAACTTGAATTCCCACAATTTATCACAGAGTACACCTACTTTAAACTTGTTCATCCGTACAAATTCGTTTAAAATGAAGCATGTTGCCATTGGGGATTTTAAGATTAAATTCCGCATTCAAACAGTAGTTTGTTAAAAAGATTCCGTTGCCTCGCCTTTGCTTTTTAATGTTGTGATTGACAGTATTGTGAGAAAAATATTCAAGAGCAGACAAGACGTTCAGTATGACACGAAAAATTTTTTAAAGGACGTGATGTTTGTAGATGATGTTGGCGTAGTTGCCAAAAAGAACATAGTGGCTACAAATATACAGGGTGATTTATTGGTAAGTGTACATACGTTACCTGAATATGTAGGTTACATGGGCGGTTTAATATCGGTTATGATTAGTGGATGAGTAATTCTCAATTACCAAGATACAGGGTGTTTTATTGATTTAGACTATTTCTTTCTTGGAAAGCAAAATTTGGTATGTATGTTTTATTCAATTAACGATATTGATTTCACCATTTAGCAAAATTGAAGTACAGGGGTAGACAAAAAAAGAGACTAAATTGTTAAATGTAAAAGACAAAACACTGTATATAAAAATTTTTAAAATGTTATAACGAGTTCACTAGGGTTGTGAATATTAACAGTCGGTCACTTATTTTAATAACAATTACAATTTATTCACAATGTTTATTTATTTTCAAATTTATCTTCCCCGCATGTTAGAGATTACCTTAAGTTTCACCGAGAACCAGCTCAGTAGAGAGCACTGACACTAACGAAACAAAACTAAGTCTTAGATTGCTTATTGCAAAAGTTGGCTGTGCTTATATGTACGTCTTGGTATCGGTATCATCGCTTCCAGAAAGAACTAGATAATTCACATCTTTAATCATACCAACATCGAAGATTTTATAAGATAGATGTTTTTCGGGGGCGTGTTTAGTTTAATCTATCGCGTTCGCTACAATATGTTTTAAGGTTTGAAAAGAAGATAAAAAAAAATGAGGAAAATAAAATTAATTTTTAAATTGCGCGTTTCATTTTTCTTTTCACTTTTCTCGTTAAAACATTTTCGTTTTTGTACCTATTCATTCTAAAGGATCATCTTCTCTAATTTATATATCAATTCTCTTAAAGTACATTATGTCACCCGATCATTAATTGTGACAACTAAAGATAATAAAAAAAACCGAGTCTCTCTTCTTCAAATTTGTTTGAATTTTAAATTCTAAAAAAAAATTTGAAAAACATGAACCGAATTAACAATACCTTTTGGTTTTAATTAAACAAGTAATCATTTATTGTGTTATAAAAGTTTCACGATTATTTTCGAGCCATTCAATAGAAGTTAAAACTCGAATTTTCGTTTTACTCAATCTTTTGTCTAAAAACAAAAATGAAAAATATTTCTACAAGCGAAAGTTAAACGTTCGTTGTTACAATTTGACATCAAATATTTTCTTTTTTCTTTCACATATGTAGGTGTATGTATTTATTAATTATTTATAAATCTTTTTTATATATTTCAAAATTTACAACTGGGATATTTTTTACGGGAAAATTCTTGCAGTAAATATTTATGTCGTATTCTAAAATAATTTTTAGCTTTGACTGTTATTAAGCACTTTGGCAAATTTCTATTTTTTTACAATAAATATTTTAAAATTGTGCACAATTAAATTATTTGAAATGTTTAAGTCTATTTTTTGCGTTTTCTCTACCTTGGAGACCAACATTGCTCACTCTTCTTTGTAACTTGCGTTCGTTTTGAAGACTCAATTGGCAATTTGTGACATTTTGTTCTTTTTTTTGCACTGGTTTGGACACGTTTTTTGGCACATTTTTCATTTCATGACTGTATAATTAGAAACACTAATATTTTCACGTTTTAATTTGCTAACAATTCCTCCTTCTCTATAAAGTCCGCCACCGTGTTTTTCTGTCGTCCTGTCTGTCTGTATGGGTTAATCTTAGATAGTACTGAACATTTTATAAATTAGTAAGATATTACTAGCCACAGGAGAAGGTAGCATATCATTTTATGTAAATGTGCCTATTCTATTTGTTTTAAATATTGGCAATAATTTGAAAAAGTTAGCAAGCACAATTTTAACCTTCTTCAAGAACTTTTTCTTATTTTCGGTTTTCAATAAGATAGGCGATTAGAAGCGTTAAACTGTTTACGTAATGTAAATCATTCTAAGAAGGCTCTCGTTTATCCCCGGTGCTTTCCAAAAGTGTCATATTCCAATAGTTTAAAATTATCTAATAAAAATAGTTATCAAAGGAATAAAATCCTTGCTGGAATTTCACGAGTTTTCTCGTTTAACACTAGAAGCGCGGCAGTTTTGAACTTACTACAACCGCGGTTACCGGTCAATTAGACCTTTAAGAAAAATTAGTCTTTTAACAATTAAATATTTATTGCAACACATTTAATGCTTTTGAACGGTTTTTAAAAACAATAAATTGATTGAAATTTTAATTGTTTGATTTGAAAAAAAAAGATTCATGTAAAAATCTAATAAAAACGAAGATGTGCGCATTTGAGCGAAAAGTGGCACATTTCCGAGCGAGGGAGGCAAATAAAGCGCGACGCGAAGCGGCGCGATTCATTTTCCCGAGATCGGAATGTGCCACTTTGAGCTCGAATGTGCACACTCGGTTTTAAGCACCATTCACAATAATTTAGGCTAATAAATTATTCAAAAAATTAAATAAATAATTTAATCGTTTTCTCTCACTCGCACCTACCAAATTCTCGTATCTTTTCGCTCACTTCCACTCATTGCTATGGTAAATACGTTTCTTAAACATAAAATTCATATTCACTTTTAATTTTTTGATTTGAAAGTGAATAGATTAATTCAAGCAAATCAATAAATACGGGGATGTGCGCATTCGAGCGAAAAGTGGCACATTTCTGAGCGAGGGAGGCAAATGAAGCGCGACGCGGAGCGGCGCGCTTCATTTTCCCGAGATCGGAATGTGCCACTTTGAGCTCGAATGTGCACACTCGGTTTTAAGCACCATTCACAATAATTTAGACTAATAAATTATTCAAAAAATTAAATAAATAATTTAATCGTTTTCTCTCACTCGCACCTACCGAATTCTCGTATCTTTTCGCTCACTTCCACTCATTGCTATGGTAAATACGTTTCTTAAACATAAAATTCATATTTACTTTTAATTTTTTGATTTGAAAGTGAAAAGATTAATTAAGGCAAATCAATAAATACGGGGATGTGCGCATTCGAGCGAAAAGTGGCACATTTCCGAGCGAGGGAGGCAAATGAAGCGCGACGCGGAGCGGCGCGCTTCATTTTCCCGAGATCGGAATGTGCCACTTTGAGCTCGAATGTGCGCACTCCACTTTATGCACGATTCACAATACTTAATTTATTTTCTAAAAATATGTAATTATCCAAACTAATATTATAAAAGCGAAAGTAACTCTGTCTGTCTGTCCGTCTGGCTGTTACGTTTTCACGTCTAAACCACTGAACCAATTTTGATAATTTTTTTATATAGAGATAGCTTGGACCTTAAACAAAGACATGGGCTACTGGTTTCGAGCAAATATAATGAGTGATTCCTGTTATATTCAAAATGTTAAAACAACCATCTTCAAGAAGACGATAAAATTGCGAAATGCTCAAAATGACCGTTTCCGCGCTTCTAGTGTTAATTAGTAAAAAAATGAAATTGATATTTTTATTTTTTCAGGCGAGAGATTTAAACAAAGTTTAGACAGTTTTTCTTACTTAATTTTTTTTTGCATAAGACACAAATTAAAAATTAGTTGTGTTAGGCCAGATGGCCTCCAGCTATAAATAAAATTCGATTTTTTTATTGTTAAAAAATTATTCTTAAAAAACGGCTGTGCCCGCAATTTAAAATTGACCTTGGAATTACTTAGACAGCATAAAACTTAGTAGACTGGAACCTTAAGGTTTAAACCTTATCTAGGACTTATTTACCATGCAACATCTTAACCGTTAAATCAGTTAATTAGTTTTGGCCAAGATTTTGCAAAATTTCGCTCGTGTGCATTGCATAAATTGTGACGTACACGTCATTCCCTTAAGTCAACAGAGGAAATAACGCTGCAAGTGCTTCTACATTAAGTGTCACTAAATCTTTCACTTCATTTACATAACACAAGTGCAATTTAATTACTTAGCCGACCACTTTGTTCTTAGTTTACTCTACGAGATAAATTAAATTTTATAACCTCGAAGATTAATCCGCGAACCCACGTCTTATTCGAAACGTTTCGATGTGCATCGCAAATATTTAAAAAAAAAATTGAAAACTTCTGCAAGCCGAGCGCTCGGCACGAAATGTCTTTTAAATAAATCTAACCTAACCCGCCGACTTGATTAGTTTTATTTATTTTTTACTTCGAAGTAAATAATACGCATTCGAAACTTTTTTAATTAAACAACATGCAAGTTGAACTGCAAACCGTTTTCCTTAGTTTTGTGTACAACGAGGTCCTTAATTAACTCTTTCGAATTCTTTTTGTTCGTCTAAAAAAAGCCCTCTTTTGAACTAGTAAAAAGTCTTCGTAAACAGTAAAGACTAATTAATTCAAGTCACCGTCGTTGTCAGCGTCAAGGGTCAAAGTTACCAACGATCTGACATTTTCCGATAACGTTTGATCAATTATTCTTCTTTAACTGGAAAGGAAACATTAGTTTTTGAATAATGCCTTGCTTTGAACTTTCCGTCTTAAATGTTATCTTTTTTCAAAGAGTTCCTATTTTAAAATTGCGTATTCGAGCAGATTCTTTAAAAAGAAAACTTTACTCGCCTTCAATTACTTATTCTTTATAAGCTTTTATGGGAATTGATGCCGAGCTTAAAATAAAGATACTTCAAAAAGAAAGATCAGAAATTAAAGATCTCGTTCACTTCCTACGACCGTACGAATAAAATGTTTCGAAAAGCGGACCTGGTTATAATTAATGCTTCTTCGATGAACTGCTCGCAAAGAAAACGGTCGGTCTTTCGTTCGGAGCATTTCTAATTGATTTCGGTCGAAGGTATTTAATTCGGTAGGAAAAGGAAATATGTACAGTAAAACCTCTCGTGGCGACCATCTCCATAAGGAGAACACCTCTAAAAGCGGGCAGTATGCTTCAGAACAGATATAACGTAATTAAATTCTTCTTATAAATTTTTCTCTAGGTCGACCACTCTCTAACCCGACCGCGACCGCTACTTTTCAAAATTACTTAAGGAGGTTTGAACCGATTTACAATGTAAGGCCAAAATATTGAAATATTGAAAATTTCTTAGAAAAACGGGTTCGAAGAGTTCGACTTGTAATTAATTCTTTCTAAATTTTCACTTTGAAAAATCGTAGCTCAGTTATTTCTGAACATATCTTTAATATTATGAAAGCTCCTTTATCCGAGCTTAAGATCATCCAAAAAAATTAACAGAGCCCAATGCTAAGTCTGGTAGAAAAACGCATTCGAAGCTTTCAAAATGTAAATTTTGTTAACATTTTTAATTTTCAAAATACTGTAACTCCGCCGTCTTTGCGAATTTTGTCAAATCCTTTTATTTATAAACGTTTCCAACCCTAACACGTCGGAATTCGGTCCTAACTTAAAACCCCCAAAATCGCCAAAAATCGGGAAAAAATGGTTAACATCCATGTTTTCTTTCGAATTTGGCTGATTTTGGAGTTTTAAGTTAGCACCGATTTCGGACGTACTAAAACCTACTACATTCGAAAATCAGTGCATTCCGCGTACTTCTTAAAAATAAAAAAGTTAATGCGTTTTAAAAGTTTCATTTTAAAGCCAAATTTAATTTTTCAAAAGGACGAAAATTTTTATTTTAGAGGGAGGGTAATGACACCGGCTATAGTTGCTAGGGGTACGTAGAAACATCCCTTTCCAATATAAAGCAATTCTATTTTTTTTTTCATTTTTTTCCAAAAAAACATGGATCAACATCCATGTTTTTCTCCAATTGAAGAAAAAAAATTTTAGGTAATTGCGCTGCTTTAAATTTTCACGGGACGTTCCTATGGACCCCAAGCTGACATAGCGGGAACCATTCTTCCTGCTCCCCCTTTAACCGCAAAAATTTTCGAGAAAACTAATTAAATCGAAAAAAATACACGTCGACTCACAAAAACCATCGTAGTGCCCTCATTTGTCATCCGATTATTAAAAGCGAGCCAGATTCGGAATTCTGAGACTCCTTTCCATAAGATACATGCAAAATCTGCATAGGGCGCAATGTTAATTTCTCGAGTAATTAAGGGTTGAAATTATTGGTACATTTTTATAGCACAAAATTTTACGTTAAAAATATTGTAGCGCCGTTATTTGTGGAAGAATTTTTAGAAACTATAAAAATTCAAATTTGCTAGACTTTTTAATTTTGGATATATGTATTTAAAAAACCATAGGCGTGCTATTTGACATTTTCAAGAAAAATGGATTTGAAGAGTCCAACTTGTAATTAATTTTTTCTAAATTTCCACTTTGAAAATTTGTAGCTCTGTTTTTTGTGAACGGATCTATAAAAACCTTTCAGATTCTCAAAGCCCGTTTATCGAAGCGTAACATCAGCCGAAAAAATTAACAGGGCCCAAGGTTAAGTCTCGGAGAAAAACGCGGTCGAAACTTTCAAAACGTATGTTTTACCGTTTTTGCTGGTGTCTTGGGCTTATTGTTATCAGTCGGTTAATGTAATCACTTTATCTTGCTCCCAAAGTGATCACATTAAGCGGCGTCTATTGTATATAGGTATAAATAGATGACTGTTAAAATTTCAAGTTTATTTACTACGCCGTTTTTGAGAAACACGTTTTCGTAGTTTGGTGTTATACATGGGATTAAATGGATAAAAATTTTTTTAATGCTGTAGCTTTTGTTAAAATGTTGCCATCGTCATAAAATTTTTGGTCCTAGAACAAATCCATATATTTTTTTAATTATTTGATAACTTTATTATTTAATTATCAATGAAAATAGAAGTATAACTCTATCAATGACGTCACATGAACCTAAAAGGAGAGAAAAAACGACAAAATTTCAATATTTTGGTATCACTTTGAAAATCGGTATCGAACCTCCTTAAACTAGGAAAGTTTTGTATAGATAATAGCTGTAAAAACAAGCATTTGCCGGCATTATTTATGATTCTATGCCTGATTGACATTTTAATTACTTCATAGTCTGTAAAGTAAAAAAATGTGCAGGCGTTTTTTGAATTTTGGAATTTTACATACTGACAAGTCCTTTGTAAAATGATTCCTTATAAGAAAGCTCTAGAAGAATAGAAGATACTCGGTTTTACGCATGATTTACAATAATTTAGGACAATAATTCTGATAAAAGTCAGTTGAATAAATTTAATCGTTCCTTCTCACTCCCATTCACATGACTGTAGTATCCTTTCCCTCACTTGCACTCATTGGTATGGTAAATATGTTTTTTTGAACATACAATCAATATTTACTAAACTAAATTAAAATTTACGATTTGAAAGAACGAAGAATAAAGGGAAAAAATTCAGTGAATGTGGGGTATGTGCGCATTCGAGCGAAAAGTGGCACATTTCCGAGAGAGGGAAGCAAATGAAGCGCGACGCGGAGCGGCGCGCTTCATTTTCCCGAGATCGGAATGTGCCACTTTGAGCTCGAATGTGCACACTCGGTTTTAAGCACGATTCACAATAATTTGAACCGACAAGTTACACGAAAAAGCAGTTCTATAATTTTAATCGTTTCCTCTCACTCGCACTAACGAGATGATCGTATCTTTTTGCTCCCTTCCACTCATTGTTATGGTAAATATATTTTTCGATCATAAAATCGATATTTACCAAACTAAATTTAATTTTTTGATTTTAAAGAGCTGAGGATAAAGTAGACAAACCTAATAAGTACGAGGATGTGCGCATTCGAGCGAAAAGTGGCACATTTCCGAGCGAGGGAGGCAAATGAAGCGCGACGCGGAGCGGCGCGCTTCATTCCAGATCGGAATGTGCCACTGACTCGAATGCACACTCGGTTTTAAGCACGATTCACAATAATTTGAACCGACAAGTTACACGAAAAAGCAGTTCTATAATTTTAATCGTTTCCTCTCACTCGCACTAACGAGATGATCGTATCTTTTTGCTCCCTTCCACTCATTGTTATGGTAAATATATTTTTCGATCATAAAATAGATATTTACCAAACTAAATTTAATTTTTTGATTTTAAAGAGCTGAGGATAAAGTAGCCAAACCTAATAAGTACGAGGATGTGCGCATTCGGGGCGAAAAGTGGCACATTTCCGAGCGAGGAGGCAAATGAAGCGCGACGCGGGCGCGCGCTTCATTCCAGATCGGAATGTGCCACTTTGAGCTCGAATGCACACTCGGTTTAAGCACGACTCACAATAATTTGGCCCGACAAGTTAGACGAAAAGCAGTTCTATAATTTTAATCGTTTCCTCTCACTCGCACTAACGAGATGATCGTATCTTTTTGCTCCCTTCCACTCATTGTTATGGTAAATATATTTTTCGATCATAAAATCGATATTTACCAAACTAAATTTAATTTTTTGATTTTAAAGAGCTGAGGATAAAGTAGACAAACCTAATAAGTACGAGGATGTGCGCATTCGAGCGAAAAGTGGCACATTTCCGAGCGAGGGAGGCAAATGAAGCGCGACGCGGAGCGGCGCGCTTCATTTTCCCGAGATCGGAATGTGCCACTTTGAGCTCGAATGCGCACACTCGGTTTTAAGCACGACTCACAATAATTTGGCCCGACAAGTTAGACGAAAAAGCAGTTCTATAATTTTAATCGTTTCCTCTCACTCGCACTAACGAGATGATCGTATCTTTTTGCTCCCTTCCACTCATTGTTATTGTAAATATATTTTTCGATCATAAAATAGATATTTACCAAACTAAATTTAATTTTTTAATTTTAAAGAGCTGAGGATGAAGTAGACAAACCTAATAAATACGAGGATGTGCGCATTCGAGCGAAAAGTGGCACATTTCCGAGCGAGGGAGGCAAATGAAGCGCGACGCGGAGCGGCGCGCTTCATTTTCCCGAGATCGGAATGTGCCACTTTGAGCTCGAATGTGGACACTCCATTTTAAGCACGATTCACAATTACTACGTTTCCACGGTTATTCAATACGGATTGAATACGAATTTGCGATCGAACAGGTACGTGTTTCCATAAATAGTTTTGAATACGAATTGAATACATTTACGATACAGCAATCAGCTGTTTTCGGAAAACTTATTTTCTAGGTTAATACGTAGAGCAGGTTCGAAATAAAATTGTGTTGTTTATTTTATTGTGTGCTATAATTCTATTAAATTTCATGACAATTTAATATAAAGGTGTATATATTTTAAATTATCATTAGAAAGCGCCAGTGATCTTCAATTGCGCATGCACGATTGCGAGTTACGGGTTTCCATGGAACTCAATACGTTGAAATTCGGATACGATCCTAAAATTTACCGTATCGTATCTGAATCTAAATCGTGTTCAATACGTATTGAATCAGTGTTTCCATGACCACTTTTCACCCGACAACAGTATTGAATCCGTATTCAACCCGTATTGAATGACTGTGGAAACGTAGTAAATAATTAACTTACTTCCTAAATAATACTACTTTATTTATAATAACTTTGATTTGATAACAATATAATTTCGAAAAATAATAACTGCATTTAATGTAATATAGTATTTGTTATTAAATTGTCCATTGTCTATCTTTCTCTCTAAGACGACCACCTCTGGAAAAGACCAATTTGAACAAGAACCGACGCTGGTCGTGTTAGAGCGGTTTTACTGTACTTAATTCCGGGGAGAGGAAAAAAATATTTTAAATCAGCGACTCTAACATTTGCAAGGATCCTTTGTAGCGTACGTGAGCGATAATTTAGAATTCGTGTCTAATTTGCACAAAATCTGCAGATGACCCAGCAAATTCGCGCCGAAACAAATGGCCTGAAAGATTCCATTTTCTGTGTCATTAGTTTCTACTTTCGGCGCCCAAATCCGTCCTGTCGGCTCAAACTGAAAAGAAATTTAAAATTGAGCATTGCTTGTTCCCTTCTTCTTTTTTTTTAATGAATTTCGTGCCGCGAGCCGTAGAAACATTAATTTGATTAGGTGTTTTGCTCGCGCTCGTACGACGGATCGCGAAGACGTTTGCCACGGCCGAAGTGGTAAGGCGTCACACCGTTTAATGTAAATCGGTGGGCTCATTCGAACTTCGATAATAAATTTAGCAGGATAAGCCGCAATTTGCCCAACTTTTAAATACAATTAGGTGTGCTTTGCGACGGTAAACCAACCGCACTTTTATTTTCGACACACGCAAACGGCGGAACGGGAGAAGCATCGGAAATTCATTTTCTCCCGTCCCTCCAATTATGTTAAAAATTTGAGGTTACGTCAGAATTTGTAATTCATTAACCGAATACTTTTTGCTAATAATGTACCACTCTTAGTCAATCCTGTTCAACCAGCTGTTCGCTTGATCCGGTATTCTAAAATCTGGCAACACTGTGCGAGTTTGTATATACAAGGTGTTTACGATACGTTGTCAGAGTCCGAAATGGGCGGTGGGGGTGATTTTTTAGAAGAGTTTCTATTTTGTAATATCACTAAATATATTTTCTTTTTTTAAGGTATAGCAAAATCAAAATTAAGCCCATTTTTTGCGAACCACAGGTTTTTTCACCTATGACAACGTTAAATATATTAAGTACATATAAAATGAATTGCTCATAAATTATTTTTATCTATAAAACAAACGTGCCCAGGTTAAAATATTGAGCTTTGCTATTTATCAACTCAAACGCTTCTTTTCTATTTAAAAAGAGAGCCCATGGTCTTAATTTATCAATGACATTTATATATCAATAGATAGTGTTTTATTCTAGTTTAAGAAAAAATAAAGACTTTTTCTCTACCATTATCTAATTATCTAATTTAATTGGTTAAATTATAAATAACACGGAACGGTGTAAAACAGTAAATCACACCGTGTGAAATTTATTCAAGTGAAAATTTTACACGAAGGCAATTTCACACCAAAATTTCACACTCACACGGCCGTGTAAAAGTCGCCGGGTCCAACTTTACACCGAAATTTTTTACTGTGTAGACGGATCCAAGTTAAAAATTAAAAAAAAGCTTTCTTAAAAGTTTTTGATTAGGAATAAAAGCAATAAACAAAAAAAAAGTTCTAATTTTGATTATCGGTAGGCACGCCTATTTCCAGATTATTCGTTTTCGACGCAGTAATGTTTTATTTTATTTTATTTTACTAATAAACAGTTACTTGTAACATTCCAAAAATTATGATAGTTTTTGTCAAGTATTTTTTAATAGTTTTAACAATGTTCTGTTTGCCCATTGTTTCTGGATTTTTTTAATTATGAGAATTATACATCTTTTATTTTATTTTGAAAAAATAGTAGAACTTGTGCTCCACGCCACTGATTCGAGTCGGTCTTCATTTTTAAGATGCTTATAATGTCGCAAAAATGAGCCCTTTTAATATCTATAATTTTTCATATTTCTACAACCAATTTGCATTTTTAAAGTTTCCAAATTACCTAGGTATATGTATTTATAATTAAATTCAGTTCTACCATTTTTTAGGAAATCTACTTTTTACTTTCAATTTTTGATCTTCGTACCTCAAAAGCCCTACGATTTGTGTAAATTTTTGGCAAAAATTTCACTTCGAGTGTGGCCCACTTACGGACGTACTTCATACAGCAATAAAAAACAATTTAAACAATTTTAAGTTACCACCTTATCCTACAAATATTTATTGGGCCATAGTTACCAGAAATATTTTATTACTCTAGTTTAATTTAATTAACAAAGCAAAAAAAATCATCTGCCATAAAATTCGAAATAAAAATTGAAAAATTTGATCGGGATTATGAAGGACATTCAAGTGAAAAAAGACGTCGTCAATTTAAATAAATATTGGAGCGCGTTAATGACGTTACGAAATCGATGAACTTCGTAATGCTGAACGAATGAAATACCTTCTCTTTTTTTTTGTTCACAATTCTATGTTCAATATGTATCAAAGTCGGGAAATGGCCGCACATTTTGCAAACGCTGGATGTACGCTATATCAATGTAATCGTAAACCTATTTCATTATAAATCATCCAAATTATACTTTATGCCGAACTTCTGTATATGAATTTGCTTTAAAATATAACCACATGACGTAGCAATGGATGTAATCCAGTAGAATCCTAATTATTCCGGGCTTGATTAACTAAGCTGACACTTTTCTGTATAATAAACGATAAGTATGGCTTTGCTGTCATTTTATTTTTATTGGTATTAGAATTTTAATTTAAACAAAGCATAAAGAGTATCTAAATCGTAAATCACATCCTTCAGAAAGCTTTAAATTCGCAGTAAAGTTGAATGTAGTATAATTAAGTTATTTTCAACAATTATTTCGTTCTGGCACATAAATATTTTAAATAAGGTTAAGTTGTAATCAGGTTTTTTTGGATTTTGTTTATATTTCGCATATTTGCGATGAATAGAATTCACAATATTTAAGGTACCTGGGTCAAACATGGCCACCTTGAGGTTTGACCTCAGTTTTTTCGCAGTGTTTAATATTTGAGGTTACCGATTCCTTTTTATTTCACCACTATTAACAGATGATATCACTGATTTCATGTTAGCTGCACTCCCACTACCTAAGACCAAAACAAATAATATTTGATAAAATAAAACAACAATAAATAAAAAAAAGTAAAATCAAAATTAAATTAACCGTCAAAAACTTCAACCACCAGTTTATATTGTTAAATTTTTAACATAAACTGAGGTATTCAAAAAAATATAGAAAATATGCATAGGTGCACGGCATAGACAAATAGAAAACTAAAAGGGAGACCTATGTCCAGAAGTAGATTGCATAAAAAGATTGAAGAAGAAGACGAAGAAGCATAATTTTTTTAAAGTAAAAAATCCATTTTTAATGGTAAATCTTCCCAAACCATAGTTTTGTTGAACTTTAACGACTGCCTAAGGTTTTGAAAATACATACAATAGTAGTTATTCAAGCTTTAAACAGCATTATTTTTTTAAATGTTTGTTCTCTTATTGTTCGTGATACGCATATAAAAATGCAATATCAATAAGTGTTCAAAATTTGAAGCAATAAAATATAAAAGCAAAATTTTACTATAAATTGATATAACTTACAAGTAACTAGGGTGGACCGCCCAGTCAGTGACCCCCCTACCAGTGAATGACCGTTATGAGAAATAATGTTTATAACAATTAAAAGAATTAATATATATTCGATATATATTTATCTATGCAATCTTATATGTCTTCTTTCACATTTAAATAAAATAAATCAGAGCAATAATAAAGTGTATAGCAAAAAAAATAATTAAATTTATATTACAGTTTGCAAAATTTCAATATTATGTTGAAGCGTTGAAGGATGCAATGATGGGCATAACCTCCTAAGCGCCAAAAAACCTGTGATTTATAGAATACCAAAAGAAACTTTAATAAAATAACTACACCAAGTTACATCTAAGCATAGCGTTTAAAATAAATTTTACAAAATTTTGTGAATTATGGTAAATGTCCCAATACCGGAACGATTTGATAATAATTACTTTATTTAATTGTTTATGCGCTAGAATGAAACGACAATTTCTTTAATTACAGCTCTCGATGCAACAAATCGGTCATTCACTAGATGTCTTACCCTAATGAATTCTATATGTGTTTTTTTATATGTAACAGAGTTAATTTGAATTAAAATTATGAAATTGTTTTATATAGTCATCTCCCAACGGTTTTTAGTTTAATGAAATTAATACATGACTTTATGCAATATTACAAATTTTGTAAATTTGTAAATTTTTGTAACTAGTAAGCTAGCACAAGACTTATTTAACAGAAATGATTATAAAACATATACTCATAAAGCAAACAAATAATTTTAATAGATCATATACAAATTATCAGTCAAACTATGTATGTGAAGTCCATTTGGTGTATCCATACATACCCATCTACCGACAATCAAATTACGTATGAGATTTTATGTTAAATGTTACAACAATGAAGTGCCATTAATTTAACTGCACTTCACGTGCACACAAAACGTATGTAGTTAAAAGCCCGTTATGTTGTCCCGAAATAATTTTCATATCGAAATTAGACACTTTAGTCGTCACATCATTATTCGAATCGCTGGACTGTACATACGTTGTGTTCTATTTTAGAATTCCAGTTTAATTAACAATATGTTACCTATGTGTAAAACAGTGGCGAACGTTTGTAACATCGAAAAGCTTAACTAAATCAGCTTTTAGGAACGCCAATTTAGTTCTCTTAGCAGTTAAATATTTATGTCACTTAAAAGTTAACAAACTAACAATTAATTAAAACAGCTAATTCCGAAAGTGAATTTCTAAATTTTAGATAAATATTGAAAGTTGGTAATCGGATTAGTGGAAAACCGAATTTGTTGGGTGCGTCCGTTATTTAAATTGTACTATCTCTTTCTGTAGATATTTCTATGTACCTATTTAAAAAACGCGAATTAATATTGTGTTGGCAAGAAAGTATTTTCGCTTTTCACGTTAAAAATCATTTTTCATCGCTTCGGGCAATGTTATAGTCTCTTACGTTTGACAATAAACAGCAGTGACTTTTAACTTGCGCGGAAAAAATAGACCCGACTGGTTTTGGTGCACACACGACTGGATGCCTACCTGTCCTTTTTATATCGTCCAACGCCATACATTAATCTAAACACGCGTTCGAGAAACATCTATCTTATAAGGCCTTAAATGTTGGTATCGTGAAAGATGTAAATTATCGCGTTCTTTCGGGAAGTACGGATACTGATACCGAGACACACATATAAGCGTAGCCGACTCCCGTAATAAGCAATCTAAGACTAAGTCTAGTTTCGTACAGTTCAGTGCTCACTTTACTCAGCTGCTTCTCGGTTATAACTCAAGGTAATCTCTAACGCACGGCGAAAATAAATAAACATTGTAAATAGATACGAGTGTAAAAAAATTAGTTTAGTGCATTAAAACTGTAAGTAAATTAGTTCGTAAATTAAATATTTATTAAGTAAATGTACTAGTATTTAAATTATTGGTGTAGACAAATTTGTTAATTCTTTTGTTAAATAAATTGTAATTTTTATTAAAATATTTGCAACCCTAGTTCGAACCCTAGCAAATTTTAGATCAGGGGTCATGGTGGTTACGCACCCACTATTTACCGCTCATGGGTGCTGTAGCCCCCGAGCATCAATACAAATTGGTTCATTATTAAAAACATTGATCATAATAAAAACTATAAAAAATAACACAAATAAAACATATAATAGAAAATACTATAAAAAACAGCAAAAGATTTTTATTATGCGTATAAAGTGTGGGATTGTTTGTAACCACTTGATCTAAAATATATAAAAAATGGCACAGTCACGTTACGTGATTACGAAAAAATCAAACGTACTAACAAGAGTAGTTTTTTGTAAATATATTAAAGCTCATTTTTGGATTTGTAATATTGTTAATATCTAATCTGTAAACAAAAAAACAGAGTACATTCTTAAGATTGAGGACGTTTTGAATTTGCCACCACAGTTTTTAATGTATTTTGTATGGCGTGTTTGGACCCCACGCCCTGGCGCCCCGCATTTTGATTTTTTACCCGGGAAATTGCAGATTTCAAATTTGCGATAATAATGTAAAGGCAAATGCACATTAACCCCTTGACATACAAAAAAACCGAATTTGACGAGTACAAAAAAAACTATTAATTTGGCTTAACTTAACTGTTATGAGCAAATAACATAACAAATAACATAAAATAAATAATTAAGTTTTAAAATATTTTGAAATATGTAGAGCAGTGTTTCCCAATCTTTTTTTAACATTCCCCACCTAAGTCATTCTAAAATTTTGATGCATATAATATATAACATATAAATATTTTTTTATATTTAAAAATTGAATTATTCCATAAATGAAGTCTAATTACAACTTGTTCAAGACACAAGATTTAGGTTTTAGCAAGAAATCACTAGGAAATTATTAAGAAAAAGAAACAATAAGTAAATTTTAAAAACATAAACTAAAAAATATTTTTATATCGATAGCTCGAATTTTTGATAACGCGAATTATTTTTAGTTTCTCTTCAACATCGACCTATCGAGGTTTGACTGTATTTAATTTTATAAATTTAATATTTCTGAACAATTAGGATAATTTATTTATTGAGTTTTCTCTAATATTAATTTTATTTGCGTAAATTAATGATCTTCAAAGTTTTTTGAAAAACCACAAATTCTGTATTTACTCTATTTGAGTTTTCTGAAAATACATAATAATTTTTTCATCAAAATTTCCTTTTAAATTTACCGAATAAAGTTTTGTTTTATTCAATTTGTGTTATACAAAAAAAATTGATAATTAAAAATTTCTAAAGTTCTTAATATATTTCAAACATTTTCCAAGTTATTAATTTATTTAATTTGAGTTGTCTAAAAACTTAAAATAATTTGTTCTTCGAGTTTACTTTAAAATTTTGCTAAATGTTTAAAACTGAATTTTATTCTATGTAAAAAAAACCGGTGCATGTACTTATGTACGCACGTTAGAAGTAATACTTCTTTGGCGCGACTAAATTAAATATAACAACGCGTTATGTTGCGCTTGTGTATAGCTAGACCAGTGGTTATCAAACTATATGTTACTGCGCATATGTCGTTTTATTTGAATACATTGCTATTTCCTTTTTAAATCCAAAAAATTATTTAAACAAATTGAATAAATACGAAGATGTGCGCGTTCGAGCGAAAAGTGGCACATTGTCGAGCGAGGGAAGCAAATGAAGCGCGACGCGGAGCGGCGCGCTTCATTCTCGGAGAGCGAAATGTGCCACTTTGAGCTCGAATGTGCACACTCGGTTTTAAGCACGATTCACAATAATTTGGACCGACAAGTTAGACGAAAAAGCAGTTCTATAATTTTAATCATTTCCTCTCACTCGCACTCACGAGATGATCGTATCTTTTTGCTCCCTTCCACTCATTGTTATGGTAAATATATTTTTCGATCATAAAATCGATATTTACTAAACTAAATTTAATTTTTTGATTTTAAAGAGCTGAGGATAAAGTAGACAAACCTAATAAGTACGAAGATGTGCGCATTCGAGCAAAAAGTGGCACATTTTCGAGCGAGGGAAGCAAATGAAGCGCGACGCGGGCGCGCGCTTCATTCCAGATCGGAAATGTGCCACTGACTCGAACGCACACTCGGCTTTAAGCACACTTTACAAGAATTAATTTGCTCTCTGACAATTCGCAATTAAATATTACAGAATTCTATTAATAACAAAATTTCCAAATCGCCAATTTTTTAGAGGTTATCAAGTAGTTCAATTAAGACATTTCCTTTAATGTGAATTTGCCTTTCGTTATAATCGCAAATTGGAAATTTGAATTTTCCCGGGTAAAAAATCAAAATGGCGGGGCGCCACGGGACGCCGGGGATTAGGGTCCGAACACGCCAATAGTTTGAATGTGGTTAAATTGTAGGAATCTGGTAATTTTCGCTGTCAAATGCCAACTCCCGAATGTTTCTATAGGATTTCGCATTTTGTTGTTTTGATTTCCGTAGTTACACTTATGTTTTTTGCATTAACTTTTGTTTTACTTTTACTGCTTGCAATATTTCGTATAAAAACAAAAAATGAACCAAAAAATGTTTTTTAAAAGCTCCAATATATTAACCATCCCTATTCGAGACGCCACTGGCAATTACTATCTAACCGATCGCATCCATGACTACCAATATCAAAATACATTAGAGTGGCGCCAAATTCGAAAAGTCCTCAATCGCAAAACTCACCCTCGTTTTCCATCGGATATGCAAACTTGACAAACAAGGAAAGTAGAAGGAGAATTGTCAAAGTTTCTTGTTCAGTGATACAGAGCAGAGTTATGTAAGGAAATAAATTGCTTGCAGTTTTTATGGGTTCCAGTTACGGCAGTTAACTTTGCTAATTACAGGTAGGTTGGATGTACTTTATAGTGTAACGCGAGCTGTATTGCTCTCTTGGGACGCCGGCAAAGCACCTGCATGCTGTATTGACATCAAAATACATCACTAACCTAAGTCTGAATGACCCAACTATAAAGTTCTGAAAGCTTCCGACACTAGCGCAGCCTTTAATAGTTACCTAAACATTTTACACGTTATGATCATCTCTTCACAAGATCTCGGCTGGAACGCCCTAGACGTGCACCTACAGTTGCCGAATTTTAATTGGAAAACTTGTTTAATTTATTCAAAGTCTTAGAAAAAAAAGGGTAATAGAATTGTTTTCGAAAAGATTAATTAGGAAAGCGGCGCTCTCCTCGCAGCTAAAGAAAAATCGGAATGGCTGGCGATAAACATAATATCCGAGTGCCTTATGCTAAATTATCGCATTTCCGGGATGCAATAAAAAGGGAGAAGGAGAGCAGAGGGCGAGAGACGAAGAGCGAGCACCTAAAAGCTCCTATCAGTTGTTATTGCAGGCCGAGCCGCTAACAAATGTCGGAACAAACGACAATTGAAACTGCCAGAAATGAATGGAAACTGATTCTTGACATGATGAAGATAATTTGCTGCTTATTACAGAAAATTTGACGGAGGGACGCGAAATATCACGGCCGGGTAACCGTTGTCTAAAATTAGAATGGGCACACATGCAAACCGGGATAGGACGACGTAACAAAAACTGCAAATTTAAATCAATGGTTAAAAAAAATAAGTTATTTTTTTTCGTCGTGTTTATTGTTATTAGTTTAATTAGTGCACGTGTGAATTGAGTGTAACATAATCGGTCAAATAGGCATTTCGCTTGCTATTACGGATGACCACTATTTCAGCAAAATTTTTAATAACGGTTTTACATAAATGAATACGTTTACAGATAATGGGTAGTGGGTATGTTTTTGTAAGCTTCGAAGGACCATTTTATTTTAGTTTAAATTTGAAGTGCCAAAATGTGTTCTGAATTCTTCTCGTACTTTCCTTGTTTCTTGAACTTATTGTGTTATATTTGTATGATATAACTTGTTAAATTCAGTACTTGAAAACCACTCAAATATTCTTATATTTTTGACTAAATATGTGTTTACATTTTTTACTGTTATTTTTCTCACTATAGTTACAGATCTTCTCTTTTATATTAGATTTCTTACGTACTAGATTAGTAACATCTAATGTTTTCTTAACATACTCCCCGTTGAAGAGTAATGAATTTTTGAATTAAACTTTCAAAAACACATGTTAACATTTAAAAACAAAACTTTTTACGAGCATTAACATAATTGTTTATTAGGTAACACACACACTTTCGTGATCGTGCGACGCGTTAAACCACTTGCTGTACGTATAGTCACCACTCGAACCACACCATCAGATCCTGCATGCAGTTGCACAATTCTTCCGAGGCGCCATTTTGTTGGTGGAAGGTTTTCATCTTTGAGAATCACCATCGAGTTGATTGCAATATTTTCAATAAGTTTTGCCACTTATTTCTTCGCTGCAGATTGCAAATATATTCTTTGGACCATCTTGACCAAAGGTGTTGTACGATAACTTGTGAATGCTGATATACATCGAGACGATTTTCAGGTATATGCATCAGATTGGGATCGGGTACAGATGTAATTACTTTACCCATTAAAAAATGTGAGGGTGTTATGGGATTCAAATCATTAGGATCTTCAGAAGCAGGATATAACGGACGAGAATTTAATATAGCTTCTATTTGCGTTAATATAGTACTCATTTGCTCAAAGGTAAACGAGATATTATTCATTACTCTGTTTAAATGATACTTTATCGATTTAACACATGATTCCCATATACCGCCCAAATGTGGCGAATAAGAAGGCAAAAAGATCCAATTTACACCTTCGTTTACAAGAGCTTTTCAAGATTATCATTATTAATTAGGAATTTACCTAATTCTTTTAATTTATTGTTTGCACCGACATAATTTTTGGCATTATCGGAGTATATTTTTGAAGGCATACCTCTTCGAGAAGCAAATCGTCTTAAGGCCAAAATGAATGCATCAGTACTTAAATCAGATACCAACTCTAAATGACAGGCTTTTGTTACAAAACAAATAAATAAACAAAAGTAACATTTGGTAATTTTTGCACCTCGACCTTTTTTGTCTTTTAACAGAAAAGGTCCTGCAAAATCGGTACCAACTATAGAAAAGGGAGATATTGGTTTGATGCGATCGGAGGGAAGATTACCCATAATATTGCTTGTTTCACGAGGTTTTGCTCTAAAACATTGTACGCAATTATAAATAATTTTCTTTGCAAGAGAACGAGCTCCGAGAGGCCAATATGTTTCTTTTATATGGGATAAAAGCAACTGAACTCCAGCATGCATCAATCTTTTATGTTCATAAAGAAATATGACATTCGTTAAATGATGCTTGGCTGAAAGTAAAATAGAATATTTTTTATCATAAGAAAAATTTGATTGAGATAATCTTCCACCCACTCGAATAATATCGTTTTCTTTATCAAAAAATGGTGAAAGTGAGAAGATTTTGCTCTTGCTGCTTAGAGTTTTTCCGTTTTTCAGAATATGATATTCTTTTAGAAAACTTTCCCTTTGTGATAACCTTAAAAGTAAGTAACGACTTTTGTTTAAATCGTTTATAGATAAAGGACTCTTTTGTTTAAATTCTTTTGATTTCTTACAATTTTCGATAAAACGCAAGACGTAAGCTGCGACTTTCTGCATTTAAAAAAAAAAAGAAAATTTATCAAATAAGAACTTAACCGCGCTAGCTTGTAACGTAGAACTTAGCGTAGAGGGTTTTAATTCTGGTATATTGTTTATTGTTTCGACAGTTAAAGGCCATTTGGTTTTATTTAACAGAAGAAACACGGGTCCATGCCACCATAATTTTAATGTAGCAACTTTTGAAGGTTTAACACCACGTGAAAGCAAATCGCTAGGATTTTCATGGGTGGACACATATTGCCATTGCGTTATTGAGGTAAAGGATTGAATTAAAACTACTCTGTTAGCAACATATGTATTTAAACGATACGGTTCAGATTTTAACCACGATAAAACAATTTGTGAATCTGTCCAATATGTGATTGAGTCAATTTTGATATCTAAAACTACTTTGACTTTTCCATAAGTTTTGTGTGAACAACTTCAGCAGAAAGTTCTAACTTAGGAATTGTGAGTAGTTTTAGTGGTAAATGAGGCATATAAGATTCGTATTTAGATGCATTAGAGGAATCATTGATTTTTACCATATGACCTAGAATCTGATATTCTTTGTAATTAGAATATGATTCTTTGAGATAGCCATTTGTAGTAAATTTTCTTTCAAGAGAGAAAATTGTTTGATTGCTCTTTGTTTTGCATTGCCTAAAATATCAGTTGATAAACGAAAGGGTATGGAAACTATAAATTGACCATCTTTGTTTCTAATAGTGGTTTGTTTAAAATTCGATTCGCATAATTGTTCCTCTAAGGAATAAAGAGATTTTTGTTCATCGCATATTTCTTGCTCCCAAAATCGATTAATTTGTTTTGAAAGAGTTGCTAAAGATAAATTAGTACTGGTCTCAACCTTGGAGGAATTTATTCCTGGAAGAGCACCTGAAACTACAACTCCCAACTCTGAATCTATAAGATAAGGATATTTTTTAATATAGGGCTGATTTGATTTGATCAATTTCCAAAAGACATCAACTCCTAATAGAACATCTATTTTAAGATTTTTGAAAAAGTTTGAATTTGCAAGAAGCTTTAAAGCAGATGGAGGGATTTTAATGAATTTTATCAAAATTTGTAACTGAAAGTGTTTCAGTTATGTTTGGAAGTAATAAAAGGTTAGCGTTTCTGTAAAATCAGAATGATTTGATTTTATTTTAGCTAAGGTTCTAAAATATATTTTTGATTTAGTTTGATTTATACCAGTAAGATTAATATTGGTACTTGTCGTGGATAACCCCAATTTTTACAAAGAGAAATTGTCATGTAAGATCGCATACTTCCTGAATCAAGAAGAGCTAAGCATTGAACTTCTTCTCCATCTTTGGAATGAATGATAATTTTGCCGTGGGTAGGATTTGCTCAGCATCACAATTTATTTTGCAATTTATTGTTTGATTTGTAAGTGTATTATGATCTTGAGGGTTTGTAACAGTTTTAGGCTTTGTGTCTTGATGCAAATAGGTTGAGTGTTTTGTGAACAAACACGACAGAATCGATTTACAATTTTTAACATCGTGACCTAAACGCAAGCAATTATAGCAGACTTGTGCCTTTTTACTGCATCCCTTCTATTTTCTATAGTCATAGCAATGAAATTTTTACAAGCATACAAACCATGGTTACCTTTACATAAAGGACATGCATATTCTTTAATCGCAACATGAGATTGTGATATACTTTTAGTTTGTTTTGATTTATGGTCAATTTTACATTTGGTGCAGAATCAATAAAACCTTTGTACTGTTTGTTAATTTTTCTAAAACCTGCAACGCCTTTCTAAAAATTGATTAGATCACCGTATGTAGGAAGCTCATTTGTTTTTCCACAATGTTGTATTCCCATTCTTTTTAGTTATGTAAGGTAATTTATTGACAATTAAATAGATAATTATACTATCCCATGATTGAATGGGTTCACCCAAATTTTCAAGAGAACGATAATGGATTTGAAGTTCATCTAACAAATAACGCAGCGCATCATGAGATTCTTTGTGAATTTGCGGTTGCTCGGCAATACCTTTTATATGGTTATGAATCATTAAACCTTTGTTTTCATAACGTCTTTTGAGAAGAGACCATGCTACTTGATAGTTAATTGAAATAACTTCAAGAGATTGTATAACTTTCAGAGGCTCCTCTGCTAAAACAGATCGCAAATAAAGAAATTTAGAGACATTATCTAGACTTTGATTATTTTCGATAAGACTTTTGAACGATTCATAAAAAGCAGTAAAGTTTTCAGGTTTTCCGTTAAATGTTTCTACTTTTAATGGTGGTAATTTTACATGACTTACTCGTGGAGGTATTGGTGTAACTAAGTTATAAGATCGTGTAGAAGAATGCATCGATCCTGCATCAGAAAGATTGTCATTAGCCTGAAGATTTGCGCGAGAAGATGACATATGGTCATTAATATTTGAATTTTAGTTGCCGAAAGCATTGTGATTGCTTTTGCAACCGTATTATAATAGTCTAACTCAAATTGCTCCCTTTCCGTAGCTTGCTGTTCAAAAAGATCCTCCGTTACAGTCAATTCTATTGCTTCTTGAACGTTATCAAACTGTGTAATAAGTTCTTGGAAACGAGAGTATCTTGCGTTGATTTGTGAATAAATTTCGGCTTGAAGCGGTTCATGTGAATCATGTACTATACTACCAAGGTATTTTTTGAAATTTATTAATTTGACTTTAATACCGGCTCGTTTACGAATGAGCTCTTTGAGACTATAGTCTGTAGCTACAATCGTTGCCGTATTCTTGTCTTGCATTTTCGAAAGGACTTGGATAATTGTAAAGGACTTACCCTTTTCTTGAAGTAAAAATCGTTACTATAAACACAGTTTTCGTATTAAGCTTCTTTTTTCAGTTTTTTTTAGATTGTAGTTGTCAGCTGGCGTTAAATCTGGCTCGTTAGGACCAAAATATGGGTTAAATCCGGCTCGAAGGACCAAAATATGGGTATGTTTTTGTAAGCTTCGAAGGACCATTTTATTTTAGTTTAAATTTGAAGTGCCAAAATGTGTTCTGAATTCTTCTCGTACTTTCCTTGTTTCTTGAACTTATTGTGTTATATTTGTATGATATAACTTGTTAAATTCAGTACTTGAAAACCACTCAAATATTCTTATATTTTTGACTAAATATGTGTTTACATTTTTTTACTGTTATTTTTTCTCACTATAGTTACAGATCTTCTCTTTTATATTAGATTTCTTACGTACTAGATTAGTAACATCTAATGTTTTCTTAACAGGTAGGTATATATTCTAAAAAAAATTGTAAAGTAGCTGAAATCAAATCTACGCAAAAAAGTGAACGTTTTATAGTAGGGGAACGTGTTGTACACCTCCGGACATAAGAGTATTTACATGGGAATTTTAACATGGGCAGTTAAAGCTGTGAAAGTTATCGGACTTGTTGTACATGTATTTTTTTTGATTATACTTTTGTGATAAAGTTAAAATAAAACAGTATTCGATTAAATAGTTAGTATAACGACAATATAAGAAAAGACATTATAACTTTAAAATTATAATACACTATTCTATCGCGATATATTGATCGTCAATATTATAGACCAATTAGTTCTTAAACAAAAAACATCGTAACCTACTTAGAAGTTTTAAGACAAGCTCTATAAAGTAATAGTTAATAAAGATTTAAAAAATTCGGAAAAGAATTTGATTGATCAGGTGTAAAATCGGTTAAATTGCTAAGGCGAAATAATCCTTGGGTAAAAAGAATATCCTATAGCAAGGATCGAAAAGTATACTCAACAATTTTTAATTGTTATATTAAATTTAATAATTTTAAAGTTATAATGTCATCTCTTTATTGTCGTTATACTAACTGTTTTTCAAGAGCCCATTGTATATTTAATCAAATACTGTTGTATTTTAATTTTATCACAAAATTATAATCAAAAAAAAAATTAAAATAAGTTGGCTTTATCTTAAAGTCAAACAAGCGGGATTTCATCGGTAAACAACTCCAAATGCAGCTCTTGTAGAACAACTCTTATAACTTTTCACAGCTTTAACTTAAAATTCCCATGTAAATACTCTTATGTCCGGAGGTGTACCTTGGCCCGTTTTTCACTTGTAATTTTTTTAAAATTGTATAAGTAACAAATTTTTTATAAAATGAATTGCATCGTAGTGGGACACTAATAACTAAGGTATTCATCATAAAATATTTGAAAGCATTACCAACCGTTTACCGAATTGCTATAAGATTTAAAAATTAGTGGATCTATGGCCTAGGTGCAACAGAGGTGATGTACCTTGGCTCTATTCACATTAAGCAAAATAAAACCCATTGTTCTATGAAAACTATATATTTATTTTTGGATTATAAGTTCTACTAATGTTCTTCTTTAAGATGACAGTAAAATCGTTTCAAATATTAACAAAACTTGCTCGTATACTAAAATTTCACATACTTAATGGTTAACTTTGCAAAAATTTAAATTTTTATCTAAAGCAAAATAAAAAAAAATAAGAATTTATAACAAAGGTATATCTAAATAATTATTTATTGCACGTCGATCTTAGGGCCAAGGCACTATTTATTGACAGTGACCGAGGTACAATAGTAGAAGTGTAGACACCAAGATGGCGGAATTAAATTAATTGACCCAATTATTTTTTAATTAGGTCAATTAATTTAATTCCGCCATTTTGGTGTCCACACGGTTTTAATTCGCGATCTAATTATTTCGCGGGTCGCGATCTAATTAATTCGCGATTTCGCGATCTAATTATTTCGCGGGTCGCGATCTAATTAATTCGCGATTTCGCGATCTAATTATTTCGCGGGTCGCGATCTAATTAATTCGCGATTTCGCAATTTAATTATTCCGCGGTTTCGCGATTTAATTATTCCGCGGATTCGCGGTTTAATTATTCGCGATTTCGCGATCTAATTAATTCGCGATTTCGCGATTTAATTATTTCGCTGATGATTGACAGGTGATGGTTGACGTCAGAGCCCTTGTTGGTTGAAAAATCTGAAACATAGAACAAAGTTAGCTTTTTGGGGATTCGAACCCCGGACCTACCGATTGGAAGGTCGGCACTTTAGACCACTACACCACGAAGGCATACTGAAGTTGCTTGTTAAAAGGTTGAACACTTACTAAAAGAAATATGACTCAGGCGGTATTATAATAAGGGTCGACGTTTCTTTGTGTCTAGATGACTAATAATATTTTTAAAGCAAGACAAAGGGATTTTACAAGTTACAACTTGCATATATGCAGGTTTATCTTTGGGGGGGTAAATAAAGTAAGGGGGTTGTTCTCCGGAGATTTTAAGTTCATTTAATTTGCGGTCTTCTATCGAGACGAACACGTTATAAGAAACAGCACAGTACTCCTAAAAAAATTCGAAGCAATAAAGATGTCTTTACAAATGGTAATTGAAAAGTTGGTGAAGTTATTGTAGCTCACTCGAAGTGTGGTAATCAAGGCGGAATTAGAAGACTATCATCATTCGACAAGGAAGATCTAACATACTTCCCCATGAAATACATTATTAATAATGTAGGCGCAGTGGAACTGCTAGAAGTATGGAACAAGCTGCCTCATCATTATGTAGAGAATCCAGAACTTCAAAACTGTTTGCCCTGTTATAAACATTATAATCAAGGGAAGAATACACATTTTGATGGGCCACCACAGGCAAAAACAGATGTTACTTTTGCAAAATGTAATTTTATTTAAAAAAAAAAATATATATATATATATTGTTCTATGTTTAAGTAATGTAATTATAGAATAAATTACAAAACAGAACTTCAATAAACATTTTTTTCTATAAGGACAATGTAAAATATATAAAATAAAGAAATATTCTAGTACCACATTAACCAGTTTTTAAACATTAAAAGTATTAAATCAACAATGTCTATAATTAGTATTAAAATTAAAAAAATTACAATTACATTTATATACAATTTTGCTAGTTACATTTATATACAAATTTTATTTTTTATACAATATTTACAATTAACACTCTAGTCTAAAAAACCATAAGGTAAAGTATCAAAGCTACTTTCAATGCGCCTTCTTTTGTTGTAATTAACTCGAAATCTTTTCGTTTCGGTCATAGAAACTACGTCATAAGTATCTGTACGTCTAATTTTTCTGTCGGTTTTGACAAAAGTTTCGGGTGCGTTATTTAGGATCATATTTTTCAATGTGTCAAAATTTATCTTTTTAGAATTTTGATAATTTAATGTTATCCCTTTTACTTTACAAATAAATTCAAACTGCTGCTTTTTGCTGAAAAATTTTTAGGGCGTAGCTTTTCAGGCCACTACTAACGTACTCTTCTATATAGCTCCCTTCTCCGTAACTTAAAATTTCGTCTGTCATATCGCCTAAGAAATTCCCTATTTCGGTATCCATTCCCCAGGTTTTTCTACGAATATTACCGAGTCTGTGTCAAAATATAAAACTCGGCGCCCTAATTTTTCCAAATACTTATAAAGTTCTAGGCGCGCATTAGCCGTTGTATATGCTGCAATTGCAACGTTTACGGTATTTAACGGCTGAACACTATCGCTATATTTGTCCCAGCTTAATACAATGGTATGATCGTCAATAGTTGTCAGAGAATGTGCGGTCACAGAAGGGTTTATCAACATTTTAAAAAGTTCATAAGGATCTGCAATGATGGTTGTCTGCATTAGATTTTCCCTTTGTGCAAATTTGCCCCAAAAACTGTTTAAACATAATTTTGAAATATATCTCAAACCAGGGTTTTCTTTAATGGAATCTTTATTTAAATGTACACCCTCTTTTCCAAATATTCTTTGATGTACAAATCACGCGATTCATCATTGACGCATTTTGAAGGCCATCCGCTGCACTCTTGCTTTATTTTTATAAAATTATTGACATACTTGGAAAATAAACCGTCACATTTTTTGTCTAAACTGTATTGAGTGACTTGATATTCCCAAATTTCAAAATTGTAATTATTTGGTAGCCCTTCGATACAGCCTTTCGAAGTTCGTCTGCTACGTAAGTGCCAATAAACGATCGTTGTTCTAAAGTGTGAAAACATGTACCTTCAAACATTTCTTCGGCACAAGTTCTACACAAGATAAATAAAAGCTTGTCATGCATTCTGACGGGTAATACCGGATGATAAAGATCACCAGGCGATAAAATTAAGCATTTTATGAGCCCTTCAACTTTGTTTAAATCAATTTTGGCACATTCGACCGATCCTACAATAATTTTCGGATGTCCCACAGGGTATTTAGCGTATTTGTTAATAAATGGATATAATGAACACACGTCGAAATAACGAATTTTTTCATTTGACTGAATTTTGTAATGCAGCTTTACTGCATTAGTACGTCCTCCAAAAAAGCTGTCGCGAGGATGTAAAGGAGAGCATTCAAAAATTTTTAAATTTTCAATATAATTTTTTGCCTCGATATTAATAATTAACAAATTTTTGAATTCGCATTCTTTCATTTCCACTAATGTGTAGCCAAAGCTACGAATGCGAGCAGCGATAGCCTCGGTTCGTTCTCTTTTAGACAGCATCGTGTCTTGTACATTATTTGTTAATGAGGTAGTTTGATCAGGGAAGCATACTTCACATCCGTGATAATAGCACCCATGGAATTGATAAACGGTATTTGTGTCTTCACAATATCCGTCAACCAATGGACCTTCTTTTAATCGCACCTCCCTGCCATTATTAGCATGTTTTATTGTAATGTTCAAAGTGTGCTGAAGCCAGAATAACCACTTTAACGCAATTTCAGACTGCTTGTCGCTACATCTGTAACCTCCGTGCGGGATAAGTCCAATAGTTTGGTTTTTTAAAAAATTTCGACGGTATACTTTACTGCACGCGCTAGCAATTGTGCAACATTCACGAAACGGATCTACACTATTCGTATCACAAAAACGTTTCCAAAACTGTATGCAGGCTTGACGCAAAATTGTAACATCCGAAACACAATATTCAACGATTTCTTGTTGAAAATTAAACATAACATTTTTGGATAATTCTTCCGAATACCAATTAATAAACTGCTCGCGCACTTTAGAATTCATGCTATCAGCACCATAATATTGCTGATGCGGTAATGGCCCAACATAATTTTGATTTTCTAAAGTGTTGAAAAAATGTGGAAAAAATCCTTTATTCCCAGGAAAATTAAAAGTTTCGGGCAGTTTACTTAGCGGCATCGGCATATAGTTTAAAGAATCGATAAATTTGACACCTGAACAGTTGATGGACATTAATTTGGTACCTATAGAAATTATTCGCGGCATCCATTTTCCTTTTTGTCTAATTAATTCTTTTAAAATAAAAGGACCATCATATCCTTTCATGTTATGCGCGATAGCAACAACTTCTTTCTTTGCTGATATAAAATTCGCGACGTATTCCAAGAAATTTTTTACAGGATCAATTTTAAAAATATGGTTTCTAATTTTGCAATTGCTGCAGTTTTCCAAAATGTTGTTGTTGCTTATACAGTATCTGCAAACGTTTTGTGCTACGCATAGTGTGACCTGATGTTCGTAGACGTTATCCATGTTATTAAATCGAGAATCCTGTCTGCATTCTAGATCATAAAATACAAAAACAAAATCTTTGTTTAAATATTTTTCATCTTTTTTACATTTTGACATGTAACAAAGATGTCGAATCGGCTGTTGAGACTTGCATTGAGAACAGTATTTAAAACCACATTTGTGTACGTTTTTTTTATTTAGCCAAATACTATGCAAGCACTTATTGCATCTTATAAATTTTTGACACAATGATTTTTTATGCTCTAAAAAGCAGTCAGGCCCTCTAAAATCGCGATTGCAATTATTGCATTTTATGAAATCTAGTAATTTATTGCACGGAGGTTCAGAATGGCAAGCCGGACAAATATAACGACAAGATTTATGTCGCTGTTTGCTCGAAAACCGAGTTCGGCAATATTCGCAGAAATACCCTGTGCTAAAGGCACTAGTTAGACTAGTAATCACGTTATAGTGTTCATCTTCGAATATTAAATTTAAAACTTGTCTTTTTGGTTCGCGGGGACCCTCAAAATAAACGGTTGCGCCAAATCTATGATTGTATACGACAATCGTGTAATCTGTTAAAAAATTTTGAAATTTTTGTATATGTACTATCGTTCCCCCGTTTTCTAAATTAACGTCTGCATTTTCGCAAAGATTTTTCGCATCGTTGAGCATTAATACAGGTTTACTTAAAAAATTATAAAATTTGGGACGATCGTTCCGCCATGCCATGGACAGTATTAAGGCATTTGCTAGACAATCTTTAGCATTTAAATTTTTAACAATTTCAATACCCATTTTTTTTGTAGAAAATTCATCAAAACTTACGCCTAAAAGCCGTTTTCTTCCGTATCCTGTCGGGAGGGTGACTTTATCTAACTGCAATCGTAGTTGATCGTTCCCGAAGAAACCCGTGTTGCTTTGAAGTATCTTTTCCAAGCTCGCGATGATTACGTCCGATGAAAACTGATCCGCTCGCCTGAAGGATATACCCACGGGTCGGTCGGGACAGGATTCGCTATGTAGCACCATCCCAACGTAATCCGACGGAATGAAATCGGCTGTTAAATATCCTATAATTTCATCAAAGGCATTCTGAAATGAATAAATAAACAGTTAGTTTTCTGTGCTTACATATTTTTTGTATAAGACTATTTACCTTTAACCACTGAAGCGGGTTGACTGAATCGCTGACGTCTTTAAATTTAAATATCACTGTTTTCCCAGTCAAATTAAACTTCTTCACATATTTGCTACCTTCATTTATTAAAAGAAAATAATTGAAAGAGCGCGAAGAAGAAGAAGAAGAATCGGGTCGTGCAGCACCAAGTCCAATCTGATCCAGATCACGATTTATAGTGACCTAATAATAAATTTAAAATTTAAAATGATTACAGTGAAATGAAGAAAAAATATCAAAATTTACCTGTTCAGATGGAGATACTACACTTGGACCTGCTGAATCATTATTACGACTCGTTGTCGGTCTACACTCGTACCCTCGAGATTGTCCTTGCTATAAAAATTACATTGGTATTAAAAACTATATAAATAGAAGTTTATATAAATATTTTTTTTAATTAAATTTGAAATAAGATATGAACTCTTACATACCTGAATTATTTTCACTTTTTGCATAAGTTTCAAAAAGTCATCCATTTGGCAGGCGGGAACTGCAGCATTAAACACATTTATAAGCGTGCGTATATCCCGGAACGCATTTAAAATTTCCGTATCACTCACAAAAACATTTAAACGAAAGAGATTTAAAATGGTTGCAATGTACTGCGACATTATTATTTTCTTTATAAAAACCGAAATAAATAAAATTCTATCACTATAACGCGACAACGTAGAGCAATTATTATATTATAAAGCGCACTGGCAAAATACAAGTCGAAAATGAACACAAAACATTTAACCCTTGTATTTATACTAGATGTAGTCTTTGTTAAAAAGGCATAAGCTCTACCCAGATTAAAAACAGATAAATTACTTATTTCAGTTTCTAGAAAATCTGATTTGTCTAATAGAAATTCCAGAAACTGTCACGAGGTAATTGGAAGATTAAAAATTCTTAATTCTTAAAAGGGCTTTCACAAGAGGCTCAAAGTGTTATTTTAAAAGGGTTGCTTATTCCTGTCGAAACAAGTATATTTGCTTACATTCATAGATTAAAATACGCTAAATAGAATTTTAAAAATTACAATTACTAAGTCCTAAGACTTCCAAGTACTGTTGTCCTAAGATTGGAAGATTAAAAATTTTTAATTCTTAAAAGGTCTTTCACAAGGGACTCAAGTGTTATTTTAACAGACTTGCCTATTCCTGTTGAAACAAGTATATTTGACTGAATTTTTACTAGAAAAACAGCTTTAATCATTAGTTCTATATAATTTTAAAAAAATTATAGTTTTCTTAGTATTATTTTATTCCTTGGATAATAAGGAACATGAATTATCAATTTTTTCATCCTTTTTCGGCTGTCGTTGCCGGCCCGTCTGCTTGTGGAAAATCACAATTCATACTTAACTTTTTAAAGAATGCTAATACTGTTTGCAACGTTTGTTTTAATAAAATAATATGGCATTACGACAATATGCAGCCTTTATATAAAAATATAGATCAAGCGGTAGAATTTCGGCAGGGATTGCCCTATATGGAAGATTTCGATGGCACCGAGCCTGTGTTAATCATTTTAGATGATTTAATGAGAGAAACAAATTCTAGCGTAGTCGATATATTTACTAAAGGCAGTCATCATAGAAATATTAGTGTGTTTTTCATCACACAAAATATATTTCATCAAGGGCGCGGACAAAGAGACATATCTCTTAATGCTCATTATATTGTTTTGTTTAAAAATCCACGGGATAGAGCACAAATAAAACACCTAAGTAGACAAATTTTACCAAGTAATTCGAAGTTTTTAGAAGAAGCTTATAACGACGCTACTTCAGAACCTCACGGTTATTTATTATTCGATCTTAAGCAAAAAACTTTAGATATATTACGTTACAGAACGTCGTTATTTAGATCTGGTGGTAGATGTATTATCTACGTTCCTAAAAAGCAATATAAAAACATATGTCAGTATGACAAAACTGTCATTAACGCGTAATGCCTCAAAACGTAATCAAGAATGCGGATTTGATTCGCGCACTTGCAAAATTAGGAGCAAAAGAACGAAGTGCTTTATTAAAAGTCTTAAAGGACAAACAAGTTAGGTGTGTTTGTGAATGTGTGTATAATACCTTAAAAGGCAAAGTACCATTGACTGTTAAACAGAAATTGAAATTGTCTAAACACAAAAATATTCTTAGAAGATTGATAAAAAGGAGAGAGCATAAAACAGAAAAGAAAAATATTAGTACAACGCGGTGGTGCATTTTTACCTTTAATATTAGGGCCTCTCGTTAGCGGTTTATTAAGTGCTTTAATAAAATAAAAAACATGGAGCACGCCAAAAAAATGATGGTTGTTTCTCCTGAATTTATTCAGCGTTTAACAGCAACTGCAGACGTAACAGGAGATGTGCATGAAAAAGTACTAAGCCAATTAGATAATGACATGCAAAATGTCTTAAATGCTAAACTAAACGATCGCGAAAAATGGACCGAATATTCCCAAGTTTTACAAAGATACCTGCAATTTGCTAATCAGATAAGAAAACCTACCGATGTCGAGGCATCAGTTTCCAGTGAAATACCACTATCCGATATGGAAATTTTAGACACAATTCCAAAAATTTATAAAAGAAACGCACATTGTCTTGTAAACATTTTGAAAAAGTCTAAACTTATCGAATGGGATAATAAAGGAACCGTGAATATTAAGGGAGAAAGAATTCCATCAAGCAATATTATTGATTTGATCAACGACGTAGTGAGATCTCGTAAAACAACAAACCCTATTGGAATAAAACAATTTGGAGTTTTAATTAATGATCTTAACGTTCCAAAAGAATTCATTAGCAGCAGTTGTAAAAGGAGATTTTGTACGGCTAATCAAGAAATTTCGACAGATTTGCTAACCGTACGTGATGACGATAAAGAAGAAAAAAACAGAGACAGAACAATGCAAACTCGAAAGAAAAAGAAACTTAATGCAAAATTACCATCGGTTACCTATAAAACAAGATCTTCAAGATCTCCCTTTACAGGCTGGGAGAAATTCAAGATATAACAATAAAAAAATGGGTGATTTGTCTAACATTTACTACGATCCGAAAAATCCCGCAAGCTTTTCTGGTGCCAGTGCTTTAATAAATGCTACAAAAAATAAACATTCCGTTTTTGAAGTAAAAAATTGGCTACAATCTCAAGACGCTTATACAATTCATAAATCTGTGAAAAAAAGAGTTGTGCGAAATAAATATATTGTGAATAACTTGTTTGAATTGTGGCAGGCCGATTTGTGTGATATGAGGACTTGGAGTAAACATAACGATGGATATAACTATATTTTGACGGTTATCGATGTATTTAGTAAAATGGCTTGGACCAGAATTATTAAGTTTAAATCTAATAATTCTATTACCGAATCATTCTCAGATATTTTTAATCAAACTAAACAACTTCCTTTAAACATTCAAACCGATAAAGGAAAAGAATTTGTAAATAAATATGTACAAGACTTTTTTAAAAAACATAACATCAAGTTTTATACAACACATAATCCTGATGTTAAAGCATCCATAGTAGAAAGATTCAATAGAACACTGAAAACTCGTATGTGGCGTTATTTCACATATGCTAATACTTTTAGATACATAGACGTATTACAGGATTTGACCAACTCCTACAATGATACACATCATGCGAGCATAGGAATGGCTCCAAATTCTGTATGCGATCGTAATATATTACAAGTATGGAGAAACCTTTATAAAAAGGGCCTGGGCACATATAAAAAACCAAAATTAGGCTTAGATCAGTATGTTAGAATTAGTAGAAGCAAACACATCTTCGAAAAAGGATACGACAGAAATTGGAGCGAAGAAATTTTTAAAATTTACAAAGTTATAAAGCGCAAACCGATCGTATATAAACTTAAGGACTTGAATAGTGAAAACATCGAAGGAAGTTTTTACGAGGAAGAATTACAACCAGTAATATTTGATTCGAACACTTTGTTTAAAATTGAAAAAATTTTGCAAGAAAAAGGTCGAGGCACAAATAAATGTTACCTAGTTAAGTGGAAAGGCTACAATAATAAATTCAATTCTTGGATATACGCACAAGATTTAAAAAAAATATGAATGTGGACACAAACGAATTTTATTTAACTTTGTTAAGTAATAGTTCCATGACTTATTTTCCAAAAATACTACAGCAAAATTCACAACCCAGTTGCCTAAACACATTCGCTTAACAAACGAATGGGTTTTCGGTGTCGCAGAAATACAATTTCCTTATTCGTTTTTACCGGTTTCAGATAATGAAAACTTTATATATTATCGACTAGCAGATGAATCGTCACCTATTCAAGAAAATGAAGAAGAAAATGCTAACAGAATAACGGCTACCGAAACATTGCTCGACATAGCCACTGCCTATTTTAAAATTAACGAAAATGAATTTTATCATACCGTGGGCGAATGGCGGATATGCCGTATAGATACAGGAAATTATAATAACATAGAAAACTTAATTAAAGAAATGAGTTTTCATGAAGCTCTTCAGGATGTTGTAAAATTTCGATATAGCAAAATAACCAATAGAGTAACTTTTTCCTTATTTAAACGTTTATCGGTGTTGGGTTTTTCAAAAGGACTGTCATTACAATTGGGGTACGAACCAAACACAAATTTAATAATTCAACAAAAATCTTTGTACCCAGCCAACTTGTTGGTAGGTTTACCATCACAAATGTTTATTTATTGCGACATATGCGAACCTCAATTAGTAGGCGATTCTCTATCACCTTTACTACGTATAGTAAATACAAGCATCGATAAATACAAGTATGGCTCGTATAAAAACATCGTATTTTCACCTATACATTATGTTCCAATTATGCGAAAAGAGTTTGATAATATCGAAATCCATATAAGAACTGAAACCGGAGATTTACTGCCATTCGAATTCGGGACGCTGAATATCAAACTACATTTTAAAAGAATTAATTAAATACTATGGCGTGTCCGTATCAGCAATATTATATTAATCAAACTGGAAACGGTATTGGGGCTATATACAGAGGAGCACCATATCAACGGGGCATGGAATTGGATCTTTCTTAGGAGGTATATTTCGAAGCATTTTACCACTATTTAAAACTGGTGCAAGGGTTGTTGGAAAAGAAGCTTTACGTACGGGTGCTAACATATTAGGAGATTTGGTTGAAAATAAGTCTGCTAAAGAAGTTCTTCAAAATAGACTACAAGAGGCGGGTAAAAATTTAAAACGCAAAGCCAACAGTAAACTTGAACAAATGATGACGGGATCTGGATATAAAAAAAAACGAATGCAAAACATTCATTTCCAATTGAAACCTAGTGAAAAGCGGTCGGTTGCCGGTCGTCGAAAGCAATCATCGAAAATAAAACAAACATCCAGAATAAAACATTTAGATATATTCAACTAAATTTTAAATAATAATAATGGCTTTCCTTCATGCTCAATCGTGTGAATGCATAAAATCGGAGTTAGATTTATTTGCACTTCCATCTACTCAGACAAGTATCGAAAATGGCCAGTGGATATTTTACAAACCTCTATCGTCTTTAAGTGATGATGCACCTATCGAATTTGTTATTCCCGGAAACGGAGAAGATTACTTGGATTTAAGTCAAACTATGTTATACATTACTGCAAAAATTGTTAAAGCGGATGGCATGTTTTAGATAAAGATGAAGATCCTGCACCTATAAACAATTGGATGCATTCTATGTTTAGTCAAGTGGAAGTTTATTTAAATCATAAATTAATTTCGCCACCAAACAACACGTATGCGTACAGATCGTACATCGAAACTTTACTCAATTATGGAAATGAAGCTAAAACTTCCCATTTAACATGTACTCTCTGGTACAATGATACTCCAGGTCGGATGAACGATGTGGTCAACGAAAATAAAGGCTTAGTTAAACGACGCGGCTTTACAATTAAAAGTCAACATGTGGAAATGATGGGGCACGTGCATTCCGATATATTTAATCAAGAAAAGTTTCTTCTAAATGGAATGGAAATGAAGGTGAAATTTATCCGTTCGCGTGATTCTTTTAATTTGATGTCTAACAAAACAGATTTTGGGTACAAAACTTGTATTACGAATGCCTGTTTACTTGTTAGAAGAATGAAAATTAATCCTAGCATCCTATTGGCTCACGCTAAAGCCTTAACAACTGCAACAGCTAAATATCCTATAACAAGAACCGATGTTAAAGTATTAACAATTCCGTCAGGCATACAAAGAAAGTCATTGGACAACATATTTTTGGGACAACTACCTAAACGCTGCATTGTTGGTTTTGTCACTAACAAGAGTTTTAATGGCGACTATTTATCCAACCCTTTTAATTTTCAACATTTTAAAATGAATTATTTTTCATTGTTTATTGACGGACAACAAATACCATCGAGGCCCATAGAAACTGATTTTACAAAAAGTGGCATGTATGTACGTGCATATCATACGTTATTTTCGGGAACCGGTATTCATTTCCTTAACGAAGGAAACGATATATCTCGCGAAGATTATCCAAATGGTTATTGTTTATTAGCATTTGATCTAACTGACGATTTATCGGCAAACGCTAGCACACACTGGAATTTGGTCCGCAATGGCTCTTTACGTCTCGAAGTTGGATTCGAAGAAGCTTTAATAGAAACTATTAATTGCTTAGTTTATGCGGAATTCGACAATGTAATAGAAATCGACAAAAACAGAAACGTCGCAGTTGATTTTAGTGGCTAAGATAATGCTGTTGTGATAGAAGAACATTAGTTGGTTTATTCTCATCATTAAGCATGGACGTATTTGTAGATATTCAAGGTTTTCGAGGAGAAAACAACAAATTTGTTTTCAAAGAAGTTGCCATTATTAGTGCTGCCGGATTCTATCTACATACATTCCTCATTAAACCACCTGGTTCTTATTTAGACCAAACACGTTCTGTACGAAGGGGTATAAAATATCTCGAAAATAATTTTCACGGACTCTCTTGGGCATCAGGCTATCTAACAATTAATGAATTTCAAACCGAGTTTACAAAATTATTACACAACTACGATAAAATATACGTGAAAGGTTTGGAAAAAAAACAAAGTTTAAGTTTTTCTAACAAACAAATCGTCAACCTAGAGGATCTTGGTTGCCCATCTTTACCAGAATTAAAATCTAAACATTTCTCGGTGCAGTGTATGAATCATAAAATTAATAATCCAGTTTGTGCACTAGAAAACGTTTTAATATTATTAAACTGGTGGAGAAACCATGAACACGACGGAGATCTTCAAAATGCTGAAATCGATTCCGAATCCATCGAGTGCAACACGTCATGTTTATGCGTCTGACCAATTACCTAAAAATTCGACGACCCTGCGCCGTTGTTTCGAACACTGATACTTCGACGGGCCCTGGCGAACATTGGACGGCGATTTACATCGATAAATACGGCTATGGGGAATATTTTGATTCTTTCGGCAGACCACCTACATCTTATCATTTAAAATTTATTCAGGGTAATTCTCTTCAATGGACATATAACAAGTATGTGTTACAAGATTTTCACTCTAGTTTCTGTGGACAATATTGTTTAGTTTATTTATATTTTAGACTAAATGACGTTCAACCTAATATGTTTTTTAATATTTTCGATAAAGATCTAATAAATAACGATGTACTTATAGAGTTCTTTTATCATAGTTATTTTACCATTATAAATTTATACTATTTAGCTATAGGTATGAAAGACGTTGTAAATATGTTAATGTAATTTTCTTTTTAAAAATACACATTTTTTTTAATTTCAAGTTTTATTTTACGTGATATATATAATTTCTTACAAAAGATATTAAAAACTAATATAAAACTAATTAATATTTTAAAATATTGTGTGTCAACTTACAATTACTAAGATGAAAAACAAAACATTTTTTTTATTAACTTGTATACTGCGTACTAATCAGAACATTTACAATTTCTTGGTACACATATTTTGGAAACTTGTACCATAATTCTAGCAGCATATGATCATCCTTGTATTTTTGTTTCAATATTTGTTCCACCATTTCGTCAGTGAAGTTATAGTTTCCTCCCTCTTGCAGGCCGGCAGAGTTCACAACATCACTGCACAAATATTTCACATTGCACCTGCACTTGGACAAAAAGTCAATTTTGTTAATGATGAATTCACTCATTTTCGCCAAATTCCGCAACGTGGGAGCCATTATAAATAATGTGAATCTTGGTTTAAATCTGCATGTCGGCAACGGCGAAAATCTGCACATATCCTTTGCTTCTTGCGATACCTGGTAATCTGTCAGGGTAACTATATCGTCTATACCATCTTCAGCTGCATACTTTAGTATTTCCGGTAATATTTTACAGAAGTTTTCAAAGGATTCCCGTGTAAACGTTATTCCCAAATCGTAGCCGAATTTTAAAATTCGAATCACAGGCATGAAGTTTTCATACGGATCTAGGCCTATGGATACATATTTACTCTCGCTGTTGTTGAGAGGTAGCCTTACTTCGCCAAGCAATCTCTTGCGCTCGCTCGGCATCTTTAATTTTTCACTTGTAACTGCATTGGGCTGCGAATGGTCGACTGTTTGATGCTGCATACGATTATCCGGAAAAAGTACTCCTTGCATAAGATTCCGCATATCTTCTTCAGTAGCCAACGTCTCGTTCACCATGTTAGGATATTCTTTGATGTTATTACCGGCTTCTTGATTTGAAGACCCCTTTTTATTTTTTCGTGTATACGGTTTCCCGCATTGCATCTATTTAAAACAGAAAAAATAATTAATATTGAAAATATTTCATTTTTTTTTACTAACTTACGTTTGTATTTCTTTGAAGTTTATTTTTTGTTGCACTATTCACTTTATTATTCATTTTTTTTAGTTGCTGAAGCACTCGATTCAATATAGAGACCAGATAGAAAAAACAACCCTGAACTAACAAGCGGCGTTTATATACCACATCTAACAAAACACCCTTTGTCTAAGAACTTTTTTACCCCTTCTTACATCATCTACAATTCCTAGAAATTATGCAAGTTGTAACTTGTAAAATCCCTTTGTCTTGCTTTAAAAATATTATTAGTCATCTAGACACAAAGAAACGTCGACCCTTATTATAATACCGCCTGAGTCATATTTCTTTTAGTAAGTGTTCAACCTTTTAACAAGCAACTTTAGTATGCCTTCGTGGTGTAGTGGTCTAAAGTGCCGACCTTCCAATCGGTAGGTCCGGGGTTCGAATCCCCAAAAAGCTAACTTTGTTCTATGTTTCAGATTTTTCAACCAACAAGGGCTCTGACGTCAACCATCACCTGTCAATCATCAGCGAAATAATTAAATCGCGAAATCGCGAATTAATTAGATCGCGAAATCGCGAATAATTAAACCGCGAATCCGCGGAATAATTAAATCGCGAAACCGCGAAATAATTAAATCGCGAAATCGCGAATTAATTAGATCGCGACCCGCGAAATAATTAGATCGCGAAATCGCGAATTAATTAGATCGCGACCCGCGAAATAATTAGATCGCGAATTAAAACCGTGTGGACACCAAAATGGCGGAATTAAATTAATTGACCTAATTAAAAAATAATTGGGTCAATTAATTTAATTCCGCCATCTTGGTGTCTACACTTCTACTTACAATACACCGACCTTTGTTGTTTAAACTCAAAAATAAAATTAAAGATTATGCTGTGCCAAAATCAGACCACTACTATGCAAACATTAATAAATAATCTTTCTATTACGATGAGTCATTTGTTATTAGGTAATAAAAATCAATAAGATATTTAAGTAAAAAGAATATAAAAAGACTTACTTTTTTTCGATTAAAAATTTCAATTGATCTCATACATTAACAAAGTTAATGTGGCATTTAAAATATCGAAAACTATGGGTCACGAAAGCCCGTAAATTTAAAAAATAAAGTTGCCCTAGGTACAAAAGGATCAAGGTACAACAGGTTTCCCTATAAATTCACAAAACTAAAAATTTTTGTTTAATAATGACAAAGAAGTCAAACTTTTAACGCGCGTACATACTTATGTCCACCCACCGGTTTATTTTTCTTCATAATACGCAAACACGTGGTTATACAAAATTGATGTTTAGTTAATAATTTTGAACAATACGTCACAACTCAGGATCTAAATTTGAAATTGATTGGTGCCTGAGGCACTTTTCATGTGCTGATCTGGTTAGACCCTTCAAAACCTCAACATTAGTCAATAATTATATTTAATGAAATAAAATTAATTATCGCACAACAATTCGTCCAGGTCTAATACGAAAAAAAAAGGTGCAACAAAAAATTTTAATCTGACTCATATTTTTAATACACTTATGATACTTATTTGCGTAGAATGCAATATCAGTGACATTCACTGTGTCAAATTTAACATATACAATCTTTCCTTTTTTTTAAGGAGGTGGATGCGTTAAACGTATTGTATGAAATCTATTTTATATAAATCGAAATAAATGTGTATATTTATTTCGATAAATCAATTGGTTTAGAAATTGTCTATGAAAAATTTAAAGTATTTAGGAAGCTTATTTAAATATAAATCGAAATTAACAATACATGTTGTCTTATGGAGAACTCGTCAATTTGATATAAAATGACACATTTTTTGCTATTAAAAATTTTAATTAAAATGTCATCAATACGAAATTTAACTATGTTGAACATTGAAATGTGATTATTAAAAAAATCAAATTTAATTAGGAAGCTTTAACAAAAAAAATACCAATTATAATTACTATTAGTACTAGTGAATGATTTACGTTTAATGTCTGAAATAACGGCAACGTTGTATTTAGCAATAACGACAAAAAATTATAATATATTAAATTGTATGGTTTAAGGCAGTGGTTTCAAACCTTTTTGTACCTGCGCCCCCCTTAAAAAAAATTGTTGCGCCCCCTTAATTTTTTAATACCTATTCGACTTTTTTGGTTTGTATTCGAAAATGATATTTTGGAAACAGCTGCATGCCCCTCTTGCAACAGTCTCGCGTCCCCTAGGGGGGCGCGCCCCACAGGTTGGAAACCACTGGTTTAAGGTTATGTAATTAAAACGTATGGTACAAGTAAATAATATTAAGTTGGACTAATAATATATTTGCAATGGGTATTAGTTTTTATTAATAAAATAGGCATAAATAATTTAAATTATTTGTTTTAATTATTTCATTAACAAAGTATTTATGTTGAAAATTGCATTTATAAAAGTAACAATATAAATAAATAAATAAAACTTAAATCCAATATAACTCAAACTTATTCATATTGAGATTTGAATAATTGTTTTTAGAACAAATATAGATTAATAAGTATAGACTAATAAGTAATAAGTAATATGCAATAATAAGTAACCCCAAAATGAAATATATCTATATATTAACCTGTCCGTAGAACCAAAAGTAAATGACGTTAAAGTGTTGCCGTTTCGAAACACTGGAATTTTGAGATTTTTAATTCTCATTTTGAATTAATGATTTTATTTTTAACTATTAAAATACTTTTTTTAAATTCTTTTATTTTTGTTATAATATTTGCTTTGATAATTTTTCAAAATTTATAAAATATAATTAATCTCTATTTTTCATATTTTTTTTCTATAAGTTTGTACAAAACATACAAAAGTTAATCCATTTATCCAAAATGATTTAATAAAATGAAATAAACAATATTTATAAGATTAAAATTTTTTCGAGAATCATAATAAATCCTAATAATAAAAATAGTTAGTCTTATAATTATTTAATACAAGCCATTTCCAAATTTCAACATTCCAAATTTTTGGTTGAGATTATCCCACCTCAACCTCCTTAAATGTAACGAACGACAAGTATTTTATACACGACTGTATGTTTACATAAAATACGTTATTACAACGACGTCAATGTTTACATAATCAAAATAAAATAAAAATTTTAAAAGTTATTCATAAACAAGCGTCGATAACAGAAAAATAAGCGTGTTTATATTAGTTATTGTAAAAGCAGCACTCTTTTCTAAATGGCAGTCATATTTTAGTTTTCATTGAAAACTTCTTGCCATTGTCTTGCAACCGACGCGAAAGTATTAAAACCGCAGACAAAGAACTAGGCATCAATTTAAAGCAGTCTTTTTATATAACACTGTCGCGTTTCACTTATATTTACAGGAAAAACGTAAAAGTGTATGCATTATTCCCGAAAAGAATAAAAAGTCGAGCGACTCCGGGATCACTCCGGAGATCCGGCGAGTGGTTGTGCGACATCATTTCCATCCGCGATTTGTTTTAGCGCAGTCGTTTCACATAATGACGCAATCTTTTGCAGACAGCACTTCCGAGATATAATGCGACCTGTAAAAAATCCTGCAATTTTTTCTTAAATTGGAAACGCCAATTTACAACGAATATTTCAAAACTCGCGATGCCGGAAAGGAAATGGGGGAACGAACGATGTTTATTGGGAAAATGTTTGGCGATTCAATTTTTTCGAATTATTATTGTAAATTAAATCGCTATTATTATTAATTATGTAGTTCTAGAAGTAGAAAACTGGTAATTTTAACATTTTAACGTTTTTTTAACATAAAAACAACTTTAATTTAAAAATGTGTAATAAATACCTTATTATTTAGAATATTTCAAAAATTTTTGTTCAAGTGTGTTATAACGTGGTCATGAAAGTCACATGGAGGTATTTTTTTAGAGAAAAATCAAAATTACCATAGAAATCCCATATCAAAAATGACAATTAGCAATAATGCACCTATACTCTGTACGGCCAACAGAAATAGTTAAGCCACTCCCACAAATGTGCGCTAAATTTAAATAGAATTTTTTCTATTGGCTTAATTTTTAAAGCACGTAACACAAGCAACCATATAAGCATTTATGTCCTGCAAGAACGGGGACAAACTTGATTATTAATTTGTACGGTGTGAAACTGGGCACTGCATATATTGGTTCAATTTAGTGGGGCGTGGCTTAACTATTTCTGTTGACCGGACAGAGTATAGTAAATGGCCTTATTTTCTTTAAAAAGCGTATTGAGACGATGCTGTGTTGCCATTTACCAAAAAATTGAAATGAATTTCTTTTGAAATCGTTGAAATTTAGAACATATAGCATATAAACATTTATTGTTTAGATTGTTGTCAAGTATCATTCGGTTAAGTTTCAGTACCTATTTGTGTGACACCCTGTATAAAAAACGAGTAAATAAAAATACTGTGTTTTACTTCAAAACTATTTGTTGGCTATTTCTTCAATTTGAAAAAGAAATAGAGGTTATTTATCAATATATTTAAAATCATAGTTTGTAAGAGAATTACAAGCTAATGTGACTAAAAAACATTAAACTGTAGAAATTAATTTAAATTGGATACTCCCCGAAGTAATGTGCTAATTAATTTAATAGCTCACGAACTATCACAGCGATCAGTAATCCTCGACCCGAGGGTCGCATGTGGCCCTTTAAAAACTTATGTACGTGCGGTTCGTCAAAACGTTGCATTTTATTTGTCCCAACTATAAAAAATGTTGATTAATGTATTGCGTCTGTTAGGGTTGGTATAAAATATTAGACTCTTTGTCAATTTTCATTGAACGTAGGACGACATGTTTTCATTAGTGGTTGTGTCCCATGGTGGATGGCTTTTTAAGGTAGAACCATTAAAATAAGTTGACATACGTGACATGCCATAGAGAAATGTTTAACTGTTAAAAAACACAAAACGTTTTTTAAGGTTAAGGATATTTTGAATTTGGCCCCCATACCCATTTAATTTTATGTTGGTAGTACTGGACGCGATCTGATTTCAGAAGTTGTCAGTGGCGTCTCTAATAGGAATTCTCAATATCAGATTACTAATGTAAAAAGTCCTGTTTTAGACCACTTACTGTTTTCTTACAAAATGTAAAAACAGTTAAATTCCAAACCACAATAAACAACAAAACGTAAAATCTTGCAGAAATATGTACGCGTTGACATTTGATAGCGAAAATTACTAGAATTACAATTTAACCACATTCAAACTATGAAATACACTAAAAACTGTAAATCCAAATTTAAATTATTTTCAATTTTAATAAATTATTATTATATTTGTCAGTTCATTAGAATACGTAATGATATCTTATTTAAGTATTGCTTAAATTTTTTTAATTTAAAAAAATGTCTATTAGGTCGGGATAAAACTATTTATTCTAATTTTTCAATTATTATTGTAAAATAAATCGATTTTATTATTAATTATGTAGTTCTAGAAGTAGAGAAGCTGGTAATTTTAACATTTTACGTTTAAAGTTTTTTTAACATAAAAACTACCCTAAAGCATTAGAAGCAGCAGTTATAAAAGAACAGTAAAGTTAAAGCGCGTATGCCGGAAACGAAGAATGAATCGTAGCACATTTATAGCACTATGAGGAAGGTAACTGGTGCATTTTATTGCGGCTCTTGTTCAATTCTAAACTGTGATGAATACTTTTTCAAGTGTATAGTTAAACTAGTTATTGGTTTTCAGGTTATAAAAACAGTTTATTATTTTAAACAAAGGCCACTTATATCATAAATATTGTTCTTTATGATCATTGGCGTAGCTAGGAAGCTATCCTGCGGGGGGGCAGACGGTAACCTAATCGTCCATATCACACTTTCAATTTCTGTTATCCCAATACTGTCAATTTTTCTAGGGTGGGCAAGGAGTTATGTACCGTCACCCCCGCCCCCCGTGCCAACGACGTCTATATTTATGACATAATTATAGTTTGCAAAAAATGCATTATTTTTGTAATACATTAATACATAAAAGCTTCATTGCTTATTTTTATTTTAATCAACATTAAATTTTCTTTTCATTATTTATTTTTATTTGTAATAATGAGTAATTAAATAATCTTCATTCAATTATTTGAACATGAAGAAAACATTAGTTCAAGAAAACAATGTTCATTTTCGCACAAAAATACAATATGGTATAATGAAATATGCAAGGAAGTCACAGAGATAAAGAACAAAACATGGAGGAAATGGTTACAGTCGAGGAAGGAAGTACTAAACACTTGTAAACAAAAAAAAAGAAAATGGTATAAAAATAAATTACAAAGCATTCAAACAGAATAAAACAATAAAAACACGAGACCAATTTACCAGCGAATAAAACGAAAATGAAAAGCGGACCGTCCTCGAAGTGGTCGTCCAATTACCGAAATGTCTCTGGAGGTCATCAACAGGGTCCGCTGCCGATTTGGCCCCAATCCGAAGGCGTCAATGCGGAAGATGACCAGAAAACTCTGTATCGATAGGAAAAGAGTTCGCCATATTGTCATAAGAAAGCTTCCTTAACTTCCTTAACGAAGCCATAAAAAAGCAACGGGAGCAAAATGTCGTCGAATGCTGCGGCAGGGTCGCGGACGGTCGATGAAATACGGTGGTCTTCACTCGCGAGAAGATATTCACGGTCGAACTGCTCCACAAGCGCCAAAACCGTCGCCAGCTACTGAAAAGGGATGAGAAGGAGACCATCACCGCAAGAACCATCAGCCGCAGTTATTTACTGGCCCGTGGGATGGGCCTGGGCTGGCATTTGCACAATGGGAAAAAACGCCAATGGTTTTCATCCCAAGAAGCGTGAAAATTACCAGCAGCGGGTTCTTCGACATGTTCTAGAGCCGTGGGCTTCGCAGCACTTTGGAACAGACTCATTTGTGCTTCGCTAAAGACCGGGCTCCCGCCCATACTGCCAAATTAATGATGGTTGTCTGGGAACATTTGTTTTCAGGTTTCTGGTGTAAGGTTTGGCCGCCAAACTCGTCGGATCTCAACTCCATGGACTTCTCTAAGTGGTTTATCCTAGGGCAAAATGTCTCAGCACGATGGTACGCTATGGTAGAACAACTGAAAGTGGTAAATTCCATATACCATATGTCCTAAATCTAAAGAATTTCGAAAAAAATCATTTCAATTTTCCGGTATGCGATTTATGATTTTTTTTAAAAATAATTTTCACATATGGCTTTAATGACATTGTTATAATAGACTTTTGAATTTTCTAAATATTCTAAATAATAAGGTATTTATTTTTAAATTGAAGTTTAGGATACCATAACTCAAGAATATAACACATAAGGTCCCTTGACTTAAGATATGTTTTTGTTTAGTTGAGGGCCATTTATAAATGGGTTAAGTTTCAGTACTTATTCATAGGATATATATTCATAAGTATATACAATTAAATGAAATCCATTGAATTATTTTAACATGAAGAAAAAGCTTGGTTCAAGTAAACGATGTTCAATTTTGTATAAAAATACGCTAAAAAACATTTCATGACCTTAATATGAGTAACCGAATGTTTAAGCCTCTCCTTGTAAGTGTAATATGAAATTCCTGGCTAGTGCCGATTCAATGAAGCACACCAAAATTAATCTATATCGAGTTTGTAGTCCACTTCAATCTATAGAATTTATCGACATAATTTCAAAGCTCGGTCTCAGTAAAGTTGCAGAACTTCAAACAGGAAATGCATAAAACTTTAAACTTTGTGTTCACATTGCACTTGCTTACTTCTGTTAATCCGTTTGAAGTGAAACCTTTCAGACGAGTTAGTATATCTACTTTTGCAGAATAAGATATGAGATAAAACAAAAGTTTTATGATTTTTAGTAGAAAATGTCAAGTCTCATGTAAAAATCTGTCGCTTAATAAAAAAGACAGCCTTAATTATTAACAGTTAAATATGGATTTTTTTTTCTAAAAGGTAGTACCAAGTACATCTTTAGTTTGAATACAGATAAACAAGGTTGCAGATAACTATTCAAAATATACCGAGTGTCCCATGAATAAGTACTGTAATTAAAGTCCCTTATAAATTTCTCTAAATTAAACAAAAACCTACTCTACGTCAAGTGACCTAATGTGTCATATTTTTAAGGTATAGTGTCACAAACATTAATTTAAAAATGTGTAATAACACTTTATTATTTAGAAGATTTCAAAATTTTTATTTAAGTCTGTTATAACGATGCCATGAAAGCCATATGTAGGAATTTTTTTAGAGAAAACTCAAAAAACCCATAGAAATCTCATATCAAATATGACAATTAGCAAAGAAGTACATACTAAATGACCTCATTTTCTTTTAAAAGCATATTGAAACGATGCTGTGTTGCCATTTACCAGAAAATTGAAATAAATTTTATTGTTTAGATTGTTGTCAAGTATCATTCGGTTAAGTTTCAGTACCTATTCGTGTGACATCCTGTATAAAGAACGGGTAAATAAAAATAATGTGTATTATATAAATAAAGTTTTTTTAAAAAGTGATTCTATTGTAACGATTTTGTTAAGGTTCGAACTAGGGTCACTTATTTTAAACACATTTAAAATCTATTTAATAAAAGAATTAAGAAATTATTTACAACAATAACTATAATACTAGTAGACTTACTTAACAATTATTTAACTTACTAAACTAATTTATTTACATACTTCCACTTATTCATTTTTACCTCTCGTTAAAGATCACTTTGACTTTCACTGAAAGCCAGCTAAGAAGAAATATCGACACCCATCGCAGTCTGGCCCGCTTATATGTGTAGTTAGTTGGCGATATGCGGCTTCTAGAGATGTCTAGTGAATTCTCCGTTCAATGGATGCGGGCCGCCAAGGCCGCGATCCGAGTTAGTTTTATTTTCGAATGGTTGTCTAATCTGGCGCTTTGGCTACACTATATATTACAAATGACAACTATTTTACATTTTGTTCTCTACAAAGGCAAACCAATAAAACAATTGAAATTTAATGTATGTTATCTCTTCGAGGAGGTTTCAGTTACATTATTTACAAATTGCATATCACACGGTTGAAAAATAATCGATTTATGACATGAAAGTTTTATAAATTAAAAACGTGACGAAATATAGGAGTGTTTTAATATATCTTACAAAATCTCCCAAACGGCTCCATGTAACAATATAAAATTGATACGTTACAGAAATAAGGGGTCCATAGATAAGCCGTTAAATTTTTATAAAATTTGTTTGTCTGTTTTTCAAATACGACTTTTTAAAGTGAGGTGGCAATACTTTTTACTGCGATTAAGGTACGTCATATAGCACGCTACTGCCATATGCGAGTAATACGTCAGTTTGGAGGGTTACTTTGTATTTATTTGTATTTCTTAAATTTATTGATGGGAAATTCAATTCGTGTTTATTTTATTTATGTCACTAATATTTTTTTAAATATCACTATTTCAATTTAAATAAGGCATATTCTCCCAACTATTCTACATGATCTTTTCCCATGTTGTTCAATCTTCAATCTTCAATCTCTTCTAGACTCATACTATCTAGTTTCTTCGTTTTCGATAGTCGAGAAAACCATTTCATGAAATATGCAAGACGCACTTAAGAATTGCGTTACAAGGACAGCGATCATGTAGTATCGAATAAAACAAAGCGATCTAATGGACGCGTCATAATCTATTACATAACTAAATCTTCATTTCAGAAAAATAATTGAAATAAATGCGAAGTTTGGATTAGCGGACACGAACCACCTTTCGGTAGGAAATAGAAGGATGGAAAAAATTTATCTTCATCAGTATACCCCAACAAGTAATAAACCCTACTTAACAAAGTTGAATTGAAAAAGTTGCGGAGTAATCTGCGTACAATCTGATTAAACGCGACTGTTTGATGGAAGTGTTGAACTGCAACAAACCACAGCAGGTCGCCTAATCCCTCGAGAGGTCTAGTGATTAAAAGCCCGTAATACGATTACTATCCAACTTTTTAACTTACAATAGATTCGCCGTTACGGAAGTTGAGAACCAGCCAACTTGTTTTATTGTTTCGCTAATGCTGAAAGGAAAGTTCTTCGTGTACGTACACGTGATCCGCACCACGTTCGATATAAAATGTATGCAAGTGCAACATTTTCGTGTACTGATATTTATATATGTACATACCGTACGTATCTCTGCACAGACGTTCCAAATCCCTTATCCTTTGCTTTACTATGTCTCTAAAACGTAGACGTCTCATGTATTTTATATGACCGTTGATATCCTACGTTTACAAGCAATTCTTCTCGACAAAACCCAAACTATAAAATTTAGAAACGGCCCTTCGTCAGGAGCTTGTCTAAAATATAATGTGGAGGTGCACATAAACAAGAATATTGCTCCGAATTTAAATTAATCAGTAGGCGCTTTTTAATAAAACGGCACGAAAAGGTTGGAATAAAGGTTGAATAAAGCTCGAAAACGGCGATGTGGCAATTCGTGCAAGTTAAAATTTAAAGGCTTTGAATTATTTTGGTAATTTTAAGAGTAACGTTAATAGAGATGCTAATTTTACATGTGGCCGATTATCAATTCTGCGTCTATAAAAAACTGCCTAAGTGCTATCAAATTTTCAGCAATCTGTAAATGTTTTAAAAAGACTTTCAGAAAAAATGGATATTTTTGGGTTTAATTGAATTAAAAATAGAAAAGTGTGTTAATTATTTCTTATTACAGATGTTACATAGTTTTTTTACCGTTTTGGACATATGGAAAGACTTCCTAAGAGAAAAATGTCAACAAAGTAGTAGTTGCTCTTTTAATTTTAAAAATGATTTATTTCTAAAGTAAGTTAAAAATTCTTACTGTTAACTGTCAAAAGGAAATGATTATAACATTGACCGAAGCGATTCAAAAAAATTGTAACGCCATCGATTTGTGTAAACGGAAATTACTTTCTTGCCAACCCAATATTTATTCGTGCCTTAAAAATAAGGTTTGTAATACATTATACATAAAAGAAAAACCTTTATAATTATAAAAGTGATAGTAGCTCTGCAGTGTAATTTTTAAAATCGAGGATATTTTAAATTTCGCGCCATACTAATTAATCGTTGTGTTGAAACCTATTGGACGGGACTTGCCAGCCAGAGAGTGATCACTGCTACCTCCCACAATGTCCAATTTTGTCAGTCGGTTCAACTGTCATTGACAACTGGTCAAAATAAATTTCTCTAAAATTGATCACGTAAATTTGGTTACCCGCGAAATAATAATAATAAACAAGATTTTCTGCCTTATGTATTGTCGAAACTCAAAAATTATTTGCTTTTACCTGTTATTAACATGGGAAACTTAAAAATCTAGAAACTTCGGGGCTATACTTTTAAATTGGTATTAAAAGCACTGAGTGGTGGACCCCTGATAGGTATGGTCAATATTATATTAAGAATTTAAAAACATCATGTTTTACATTACTTACAATTTTCATACAAGGTCTAACAAGCAGTAAAATTAAAAACGGAATAAACACAAAAATCAGTGGAATTATGGAAATTAAAACAGCCAAACGTAAAACGTTTAGAAACAATTACTAGTGGACATTTGACAGCAAAAATTACTATATTCTTACAATTTAACCAGATCCAAAACCTAAAAAACCCTAAAAACTGTGACGCTAATTTCAAAATGTTCCCAACTTTAAAAATCACCCTATATCGTCTGGTAGTTATTAAATTTGAAAAAAAATTCAAATAAAGCAAGTTAATTTATATAAAAACACATTTTTTTGATGAAATTCAAAATTGATTTTTTGTACCTAATAGGCTGAATATATGTCTATAACACATCCAAAGCACAAATAGATCGGTCAAGTTGTTTCTGAAAAAAAAATATTTTCTAAAAATAAGGTTTGTAATACATTATAAGGTAAAAGTCCCTATTATGAGACGATGTCCGATTTTGATACATTACGTGAATACATTAATTTATTCAATAAAGTACACAATAATTACTTATTGAAATAAAATACAAAGAATAACAAGTAAGCCTTGCATCGAATTTTTGCAAACCATATTTATTTTACTAAAAGTTTGCAATTATTCTTATTAGTTATTGTTTAAAGAATGCAAATTAAAATTATAAAGCGATGTTTGATCAATTTCACTTGAATCTTTACATCAAGATCAAAGTTATTTGAAGCATGACAACGTACATTATTTTCTAATTTTTAAAAAATAAAGTACGCGTTAAATTTAATTATGCCAGCCTTAATTGTATATATGTACATTATTTTATGATAATTATTGCATATACTTAATTGTAAGATTAAAGATGATTAGATTTCAATTCTATAACATTTATTTGCTATTTATACTAGACTAACTTGTTCGACTTGTTAAATTACCCATGGACAACTTTTTCTTCAAACTTGAACGTCTCTTATATTTAAATAAACCAGTATTAACATTTAAATTTATCAATGAGTTGTTCGCGCAATTAAGGACTATTACATAATTTTTGTTGATCCGGATTTCAAAAAACAGTTTACATTTATAAGTTTTTAAATAAACAACCAACGATATTAACTATTTAAAAAGTTTAGTTCTGTAATATGAAGTATTGTTGATTAGTACAGCTTAAAATAATTATTTACGAGTAAGTATTTTTAATGAAATAACGTTATATTATAAACCTAACCTACAATCATAAAATGAAACTTTGTTGTACTTAAGTAATTTTTTTTTTATTAATTAAATATATTTTTGATATTTTTACATATATTATATGTATATTGATTTATAAAATGTTTTGGATTAAATAACAACAGTGTGCGAAAAAAAATTTTAATTAAAAACTGAGAGAATGGAGAATAAACAAAAATCAGAGAAGACAAGAAAGAATTCTAAATTAACCAAAAAAAAACAAGTTGTGCTCAAATGTGAAGAGTAAAATAACAAAGAAAAGATTAAAAGGAATAACTATGATCCGTTAAGTATCGAAAAAGCTTTAAAGGCGATCTTTACGAAAGGCAGTAGCTGCCTTTGGAGTACCTGTAGCTACACTAGGTAGAAAGAAAAATATTGGTCCTGCTGAGAAGATAAAAAATAAGACAGGACCGAGCACAGTGTTATCATCGAAAGAAGAGGATGATATTTTCAAGTGGGTGCTGGATAGAGCTGCGATGGGAGCGCCTTAGGGTGGCGCAAAAAAACCGACTATTTTTTTTGTAGTCTCGAGAAAAAAATGTTAGTTTTTGATGTTTTAAGAGCTACCTCCAAAGGACAGCTCAAAAAATAATTTTTAAGAAGTCGCTCAAAATTTTTTAATATTTCAAAATCCGTCAAAATACAATTTTTTTTTTCGTTACGGTATAATTTTATAGACAAACAAAAAATAAGTTTCTGAAAGTTTCAATTTAAAATTTGAGTTTTAAAAGGTCGCTCAGAATTTTTTCGAGCGACATTTTAATATTAAAATTAAAATTTCATAAATTTTTTTTCCATTATTTATTAAAATAATAAACAAAAAATCACTACGAGATGAACTGAAAATGAAACGCATGACAGAAAAAAACATAATTTTATTAAAAAGTGCATATTAAATTTGCTTTATTAGCATTGGGATATAATCCAAAGTGATGTACTAATAAGTAAATAAAAATTCTGAGCGACCTTTTAAAACTCTAAATTTAAATTGAAACTTTCAGAAACTTATTTTTTGTTTGTCTATACAATTATACTATAACGAGAAAAAAATTTCAAGAGAAAAAAAGAAAATTAATGGAACAGGTTAAAGAGCTGCAAAAAAAATTAAAGAAGAAAAAGAAATTTGATCTTACGATAATTTTCGTTGATTAGTCGTTTAATTTACAAAAATTTAATGATTTGTTGTCCTAAATTGATTTTTTAACTGTCTCAATAATGGGGACCTGTATCATGAGACAGTGGGGCCACACCTTTAAAGTGTCTCATAAATAGGGACACAGCGGGTCCCATTACAAAAGCTTATTTTCAAGTATTTTTAAATTAATATTTAGTGCAAACTCAAAATATTAATATAAAAATGATAAAACATACGTATCATTTAATTTAAATTGCGTTTTACACTAAAACTGATTAAATAATAGCGCTAATGTTTGACCTACCTAGAAATGTGTCTCATAATAGGGACTTTTACCTTACATAAAAGAAAATTCTTGATAATTATAAAAGTGACAGTAGCTCTGCAGTGTAATTTTTAAAATCGAAAACATTTTGAATTTCGCGCCATACTAATTAATCGTGTTGAAACCTGTTGGACGGGAGTTGCTAGCCAGAGAGTGATCACTGCTACCTCCCACAATGCCCAATTTTGTCAGTCGGTTCAACTGTCATTGACAACTGGTCAAAATAAATTTCTCTAAAATTGATCATGTAAATTTGGTTACCCGCGAAATAATAATAATAAACAAGATTTTCTGCCTTATGTATTGTCGAAACTCAAAAATTATTTGCTTTTACCTGTTATTAACATGGGAAACTTAAAAATCTAGAAACTTCGGGGCTATACTTTTAAATTGGTATTAAAAAGTCAAACTGGGTGTCAAAATTGACACCCATCTAAAAGCACTGAGTGGTGACCCCTGATAGGTATGGTCAATATTATATTAATAATTTAAAAACATCATGTTTTACATTACTTACAATTTTCATACAAGGTCTAACAAGCAGTAAAATTAAAAACGGAATAAACACAAAAATCAGTGGAATTATGGAAATTAAAACAACCAAACGTAAAACGTTTAGAAACAATTATTAGTGGACATTTGACAGCAAAAATTACTATATTCTTACAATTTAACCAGATCCAAAATCTAAAAAACCCTAAAAACTGTGACGCTAATTTCAAAATGTTCCCAACTTTAAAAATCACCCTATATCGTCTGGTAGTTATTAAATTTGAAAAAATTCAAATAAAGCAAGTTAATTTATATAAAAACACATTTTTTTGATGAAATTCAAAATTGATTTTTTTTTGTACCTAATAGGCTGAATATATGTCTATAACACATCCAAAGCACAAATAGATCGGTCAAGTTGTTTCTGAGAAAAAAAATATTTTCTAAAAATAAAAAAAATGTTTTATTTAAAAACTATATGAACCGAGGACCTAAAATTTTCTACAATTGTCACTAATACTAATAAAAAGTCAGATAAATATCTTCAAGGGCACTTTTCCATGTTAATTCGGCAATAGCCTTTGAATGGGTCTTATTTTTCGAAAACGAGAAGCAAAATTACTTTTTTAATATTTACATTCTTGGATAAATTTGGTTTAATTAAAATCATAAGTTGGGATTTAATAAATTAAAGCTCTCCTAAGACGGTATGTATCTTGCATTGTTAAATAATAAAAGCATTGTTGTCTTCTGAAAAGGGTTTTATAAAATCATCAAGATCTAAAATTAGTGTTTCACTTTTGTAAGAGGATTATACCGGCGGTAAATTCGCAATAGCAATGCATACAAAATTTCGAATTTGTACCGACGTAAGAGTGCTCCGTTGTCTGCTCGCAGCAAGTCAAATAATATTTTCCATTTTAATTTAGGTACGTTCAGGATTTACCTAAAATTAAACCTAAAATGCTTCTACTAATTTGCATTAAAACAGTACAAGGAATGAATAATTGATATAATTTTTTACTCTTATTGAATATAAAATATAGAATTTTGAAGGAAAGCAAGTTTATACGAATTTTTTATTCTGAATCTTAAATTTTAATAAAATTGCATTTATCCATAATGCGAAATTCAATAAAGTTTTTGTTTACATTATTAAAAAGAACTATATTGTGCTTAGCTCAATATGTATGGATAGTGGATATAAAAAAATTTAATTTTAAGTGTAACAAAACTCGGGCTCCGCATGAATATTAATCAGATTCCATCCAGTTTCTGTCACAACTAAAAATTCCGCATCCTTTAAATCCCATATTGGAAAACATCGATGATTTTCTAGTTTTCCATTTTCAGGAAGTCGTAAAGCGGATATCCTTGTTGGCGTAAACCGGAAGCTGAAAATTTCCATCTAAATTTTTCTTTGTAGGTATCTGATTATGCCAAAATAACGTACCGATCTTTTAATGTGTCCAAAATTCAGATAACGTTCTTTTATCAGAACTTTAAGGTAAATTTATTTGCTCGATCTCTGTACATAAAAGCGGCCTTTTGTTAAAGTATGTAAAATATTACAATGGAAACTGTTTAACTTTATTTTAGCGTGCCGACTTACAAATAGGCTTGTTAAAGTTAACATAACTTACTGGAATTTCATATTGTGGATGTATCTTTTTTCTCAAATGGATGCAAATAGGCCGAAAGAAAATAACTATTGTTCGCTTTCATTAATGGCAAATTGTAGTTGCTTGTTTAAAAATAATCGAGCTGCTAATTGGAAGCGGGTTTTTTTTGTAAAACGATGCATCTTATTAGAGATTTCCATGTTGTGGCATTTCAGATGTGCTATGTAATTATACGGCTTAGCCACACATCCCCAGCGTGGGCGAACTGTGGGAGAATTTGGCTTTTCTGTCGTTGTAGGACAGCCAGTCCACAATGCAGTCAGCCACCGGAAAATTAATGTGAACGTTACTTATGTCCACGTTTATTATTTTCACAATTAAATTGGTATTAGTTAAGACAATAAACGAGCTCTTGATTTATTGCATTTTATTAATAAATAAGAGATAATTAATTGCTTTCGACTTGGTTTTATTTGTTTTTCTAAATTTTATTCGCTTTCTTTCATTAATGAAATATTTAGTGGAGTAAATAAAACTTATATTTTTTATTCTTGCCTTTTTTGTACCATTGGTCAGGGTTTAGGCGATTTCTCCGCTTGACTCTTTGTTGTGAATGTTGCAGTGTTTCAAAGATTCAAGGGACCTACAGTTTTACGTGGGTTCCGAACCACGGAAATATCAAGGGAAACATAAAAAAAATTAATACCCTTCTTTTTAACGTAAGAAAGTTGACACCATATCTGGTTAAACCGGAAGTAATACAAAATTTATATTTATGATTAAATAAATAAAAGTAGCTTTTATACTTGTTCATTTTTTGATTTTTTTAATTATTTTAAGAACTATAAGCTCGTGCCACTTTACTGAAACAAAAAAAATAAAGAGAAGTGTTGGAAGTAGGGTTATGGCTCCAAATATTGGTTGATTCTGATTAAATAAATAGAAACATATTCTATACAGGGTATTCGGCAAATAACTACTGAAACTTAAAACACTTATAAATGGCCCCAAACTGAACAAACACATACCTCATGTCAAGTGACCTTATGTGGAATATTTTTAAATAGGTATTTAAGAATGTTTAATAAATACCTACTGAAATAACACCTACGACGTTGCAAGGGCTCTTCACGATAGAAAGATATTGTGTATCGAGCGAAGAGGGTACCGCACTGAATTTTAATTTTATTAATGTTGTTTGTTCATAGATTGACTACCATGTAACATTTATTTACGATACTATGGGAACTATTAAAAATTTTCGAATTTTGTCAAGGGAATCTAAATCAACACATTTTTACTGTATTTATTTTGGAAAATTACAAAACATTCCCTCCACTACGAATTGGAAAACACGCCAAACCAGGACTGTATTTTCGCAAACCCTAGGAACTTTTGCTCAAACATTGCCCCTTGTGAAGGGACAATTCACTATAATCTTGGGCAGCGCAACATTCATTACAGATTGAAGAGACCACTCTCGCAAGATGTTATCTCAAACGAATTCAAGTAGCCACCATCACTGTTGAGCCTCCGAGTCCGCCACAATCTGCCTCCATGTGATACACATTCATCATCTAGAAAGCATATTATGTATATGTGTCATAGTCATAGTCATATTAACCAAATCAAACCTGTCATGTTGATCTGACAATGCTTCTATAAAAAAAAAATTGTGGTAATTTTACTACATAACTTATCCGAACACGGTTTGGAAATACTAAAAAACATTTTTTGCAATATCAGTTAGCATTTATAGAAAAATTTGCTCACTATTAAACTTTTTAGTAATTTTTTTAATTTAATATGTAAAAGTTCTCAAATTGACCAGCAGAAGTCAAAACAAAAACCATTAGAATGAAGAATAGATTACAAAGCAAAGTAGAGATGAATTTATAGCACAAATGCGATACCCCTTTTACATAAAGGCGTGGCGGATGTAAGTGGCGACTTGTGGCCAGCAGCCATCTAGCGGTAAGGTGCTTAAGTAACACTGGAAGTGAGGCGCGTAGTTGCGCGTTTACTATGGAACTGGTTACGATACCATTATTGATTGAAATATAACAAAATTTTATAAAATTGCAATGTAGGTAAATTGATTTTCAAGACTGTAAAAAATTAGATTTGCAGTTAAGCTAGTTTCATGTCATTTTAATTAAAATATTGTTTTGTGGTTATCAATTATTGTAGTAAATCAAATAACAAACTTTTTTAGTTAAAAGCCATCGTTTTTTTTGTAAAATTTCTGTTTCATTGTGAAATTACAACTTATATCTTATTTTAACAAAGGATTAGTAAAATTACAGCCCATTTCTTTAATTTAACTATGAAGAAGAAATGTATCCTAATATTGCACTGCAATACACAGATGTATATTTTACTATATTTTTGTTTTGTAAAATATTGTAATTTTATAAATATACTTAACAGTGCATTTAAAAAAAACATTAGTAAAATTCACATATTTTCAAAACTGTTTTTTTTTACGGGAATCGATTATGTGAACTTAGATTATTTTCACCAAAACTTATATCTTCCAGTTTAAAAATGCCATCTTGGAAATATGGATACCTTTAGTAAAAACAATTTTCCAGCTATAAATAGAAATAGCAGTTTTTAAATGTTTTATCTCGTGCAGACGGAAACTGACGCATTTAAAAATTAAATGTCAGCGCGATTTCATTCTTTGAAAGCCCAAAGAAGATTCCTACAAAGTCTGAGCAAAATCTAAAATAGAGCAGCAACAATTTTTTTTTACGCCCTAATTCGGAGATGCCTGTAATTAGTCAAGTGTCTTATGACCAAAAGAAAACCTCTAAAATCCTCCCTAAGCGGAAACACACGCGATAATTTTAGATTTACTTTTAAAGTAATTACTCACGATTTAAGTACCATTTCTAGTGAACTAAAAGTGCAATTTATTCTTATCTCCGAGTCATTAAAGGTGACATTCTACGTAATACTTTAAAGTAACTACCATAGTTCTGGATGTTCTAAAATTTTAAAATGTTCGTTATTAATTTTTATGCTTACCTGATTTTTTAACTACAATTTATAGTTGGCGCAGGAACGGCTACGACGAGTGAAATAATACGAGGAACACTTTGCAAACATCTAATTATTATCAGCCTGCCGCTGCAGAAGTGTAAGAAACACTCAACCAAATCATAAAATAAATTAAATCTATTACGTTTCGCCTAATAAAACACAATACGAACTAGCAGCAAGCTCTTGGCAGGGCTATAAACATATTACATGAAAGGTAACCGTAATAAAATACACATTAGCTTTTTTTTACCCAAAAACGTTATCGATTTAAGATAATTAGGTCAAACGTTAAGTATTAATGAGGCATTTTACCGCAGTTAGATTCGAAACAGCTTTCTGCAATATGTGACATCAACTTTAAATAATTGGAGTTTGCTAATGGTTATAAAATGTATGTTGTCTAAAGTCGACCGTGCTCAATTTAATGAAATCTTAAATACAGTTTGGTTTTTTAATTTTTTTTATATTAGTTCGAAGATAGGGTCTTTAATTGGGGTTACCATCAAGACTTTTTTACATTAGTGCATTTTGTATATTTGGTTTTCTATTTGTAAATCTTTCTGATATTCGAAGTTAAAATTCGCAATTTTTCAAAGTACTTATTTACATATGCTTAAGAAAACGTTTATCTAAAGACGTCGTTATGGACGAGGTCATTAAAAAACTATACATGTTAAAAAACGTTTTCGACGATTACAGCTAAACAGAATTTTAGATTATTTTCTGTCAATCAATGAATATATTCTAGGGAAATATACTTAAGAAGTACTTAATAAAAATTAGAAATGTTAATGTCTGATTATAAATTCCACCAATTTAAAAGCTACTTTTTTGACATGATTTCGCTTTTACATAGTTTACAAAGTGGAATGAAAGAATGAAAACAACATTAAAAAAGTTAACCAAGCTAATTAACTAGCTATCGGATCCGTTTAGCTGATTTAATCAGTTAACCGAATGAGCGTGGGTAAAAACTAACGGCTTAGGTGGTTAAGCCGGCTAAATACGTTAACCAGACCAATTAGTTAGCACATTAGCGGATCATTGTGCGCTTAGCTGATTTTGCCAGTTAAGCGCATAAGTCTGGTTATTTAGTTAACAGTTAAACCAGATAAATCAGCTAAGCTGATCCGTTATCTAGCTAATTAGCCTGGTTAACTTTATTAGTCGGCTTAACCGGCTAAGCCATTAGCTAATTAGCCAGGCTAACTTGGCTGGCCGGCTAAATCAGCTAAGCTGATCCGTTAGCTATTTAATTAGTCCGATTAACTTTATTAGTCGACTTAACAAGCTCGACCGCTAGCTAATTCATCATCATCATTAGCCTGCGACCGTCCATCGTTGGACGTAGGCCTCTCTCATTTGTTTCCATGAATTTCTGTCTTGAGCCTTCTGGATCTAGTCTCTTCTTGCAAAGTCTCGGATGTCGTCACTCCATCTTTTCGTGCTCTTCCTACACCTCTTTTCGTTAAGCTAATTAGCCAGGCTAATTCGGTAGGTCGGCTAAATCAGCTAAATTGATTCGTTAGCCAGATAATTAGCCTGGTTAACAGTTTTACTTAGCTTAACCGATTAAGCCGTTAGCTAATTAGCCAGGCTAATTTGGGTGGGCGGCTAAATCAGCTAGGCTAATCCGTTAACTAAGTAATTAGCCTGGTTAACTTCATTAGTCGACTTAACCGGCTAAGCCGTTAGCTAATTAGCCAAGCTAATTTGATTGATCGGCTAAATCAGCTAAGCTAATCCGTTAACTACCTAATTAGCCTGGTTAACCTTTTTAACCGGCTAAGCCGTTATCGAATTGGCCAGGTTAGTTCTGTAAGCCGCCTAATCAAGTAAGGTGATCTGTTAGCTAGCTAATTAGCCTGTTAGCTTTTTCAACAGGTTTAACCGGCTACATTGTACAGTACTAGTAATAATACTACATTAGTCAAATTTATAATTTTAACCTATTAGGTAGTCCTGTGATTTTATCTCTTTGTCTTCCTTATAGTTAGATAAAACTGTTGTATTAAAACGATACAAAGTCGTCATTTCCAAGTTCTTCGATGTAATGTTTATTTTTCGTGATCATAATTGTGTATTAGGGTGGTCGTTAAAAATTAAAATTCTTCCGACGCCCCAAAATTGTTGTTTTTGTTAAAAAAAGTTTTAAAAATTTCCCCGTATTTTTTCATTAAAAAGAAGGTTTTTTTGGGGCGTTAGAAAAAATTAAATTTTTAACGACCAACCTATTGTGTATATATTGTAGAACCCGAATCTATTAAAAATATGCATCGCTTTATAACCAAATATTTCAAAATGAACATTTTAAGTTAATTTCTAATAGATTTTAATTTACTCAACATATACGAACATTTTCGAGAAAAGCGCACTTGACCCAAGCTAAAACCAATTCACGATCAACAGGCAGTTCAAACTTTTAAAACTCATATTTCGGATACGAAAGAGAAAACGTTCTTATAAAAAAAACATAATTGCTTTCTGTTCGTAATTTTTTAATTAAAAGCGTTACTTTAATTATAAAACTGGAGGCGAAAAAAAGAGGCGATAAAAGTTTGCAGTTTTAATCCAATTATGGCGCAAATAGTTTCGAATTGTATTTTGTTTGGTAAATTAATGGGAATGCTCTTGTATTTAAATATGTTTGACCTGTTCGAAAACGGGGAATTTAGGCGAAAATTGCGAAACGGCCGACAAGGACGCAGGATAAGGGGAGCTTTCTGCGGTAGGGGCGCATGCCCCGATTTTCTAATTCTCAAAAGCGTGTGGAAGTTCGTTGCAGGATTCCAGTTTTCCGCAGGAAACGTAACGAGAAGGAAAACGGCGAACGTATTGACGGCCCCTTTGTTTAAAAAATACGTAGGTTAACGCTTATGTAAATTAATCGCCAGAAAAATTCGTTGCGTTTGTTCGCAAAGGGCACTTCACGAACGCGACCACTAAATTGAAGTTTATGTGTTCTGATTCGAATGCCGTTCGAGACGAAAAAATAATACTAATGAAAATTGGTGACCACAATTTTTCTTATTGGTTCGTTCCGATTTAAAGGTGGAAAAGGTAATTTGACAGATATAAAAGAGGAAAGATTGGTCTTAATGAACGCGGAGCAATATGAAAGCGGGCGTTTTAAAATAAATATTGATGTTTTACTAAAATATTTATTCAAAGCACCCCAGGGTTGGCTTTTAATTAAAAAAGCATATTGTGTTGTCTTTTGGTTTTTGTATAAACATAAAACAGGTAGATTTTATCTTACGAAAGTCTCAAGCGAGCAAATAAAGATTTTTGAGTTCGGAATAAAATTGTTAACGATTTGATGTTGCTTCTTCATTTGTAATGCTTTCAAAATCTGGAACGCGCTGTTGTTTTTGTTTATAAAAAAAAGCTCGTTATTGGATAATCGAATTTACATATGGAAAAATTTGCTGTTTGCCAATTCATTATTTCGCACGGTTAACAGAATCGTTAATAAAAAAACTATTATTACAAGTAATGATTTTTAAAGAGAGCAATTTTACTTCTACCTTCTTCTTCCACTTGAAAAATCAATTTAAATAGTTTTTTTAAATGGGTTTCAAAAATCGGTACGCGCGTTGGAAGTTATACTTCTTTGTCGAAACTAATTTAAATATAACCACGTGTTATGGTGCTAGACCAGTGGTTTCCAAACTATATGTCGCCTTCCTTAAAAAAATATAATCTTTGAGTTTCCCCACTGTACACCTATTTCCCGATTTATACGCTAGATAGGTTCCAGAGAAAACCGTGTAAATCGAAACAATAATTTTTTTAATGGGACACCGTGTAAATCGAAATGTGCATAAATTGGTCACTTAATTTAAGATATTATTTTTTTTTTTTGCGTAAGATAGTTCTAAATTTCTTTGGTGTATGCTTTTGTCAAAAACTGCACTCAACTTATGGCCGGTACCCCACTTTTGGCCCCTTCGATTTTATTCATAGTTGGAGTTGGTAGATAATCAACGAGTTTCAAAAAAATTGTAAGTAATATCATAAATTTATACATAAAAGTAAAGAAGGTAGACCACAAGTGAAGAATTGGGGGTGTTTAGAAAACAATAATATATTTCTTGTTTAATATGTATTGATTATATTTTCCATTGAATCATTTCATCAGATTAGCATCGCTACTGATACCAATTCCGTATCTAATGTATTTTATGGGGACGTTTAATATACAGTGTACATACTGTATACAGTATATATAACAACACAGATATAACCTACAAATGTCATTTTAATTTGTTGTTATTTTAATACTACTATAAAAAATCAAAGTATTATTTATTTTTCGTTTATTTAAATTTTTTAATTATTAATTTTTACTTTATCTATAAGTTAAAATAAAAGTGAAAAAATTAATTTTCCAAAAATATAATAATTTTTCAATTTAAATTTTAGTTAACAAATTACCAATCTGTTTGAAATAACATGTTGCAATTTATTTATAAATAAAGCAAATGCCATTGTACAAAAATAATTATGAAAGAAATTTGAAAATATCTCCAAAAAAAATTTATAGTAGGTATATTTAAAAATTTATATTTTTAATCGATGTTTTGCTGAGAATTGTCATGCTTGACGTGTTTTTGCACCAAATCACTTCTCTTCCTATTAATAGAATTCATCAAACACTACAACAGTATAATATGCCATTTTCAAAAATTTTCACTTAATTGAATTTTTGATCACTATATTTATGATGTTGGCGAATCCTAAACTAAATGTACTGGTCTTTAATGCCAACAAAACCAAATCACAATTCCATTTTTTAAAAACTCAATGTTTTAGTGTGTTAACTTAGTTCATATAAAAGCCAGTTAAACACTAAATACAATGAAATGATATGAAGCTAATAGCGATAGAATTTATGACTGAATGTGAATGGTATTTTCACAAAAATTTAACAATTAAATTTGAAACCCAGACAAGGACTTTCACGTTGTCTTCGTTATGTAACCAAGTATTTTAATAATTTTGTAGCTAACTTCACTACAACTGCCTTTAATCTACGCTTGTTGCGCATGCGCGAAAACTGATATAAAATTGATATTACTATGGCAGTAATCTAGAATCAAACTTGTGATACTAGTTTTTTCTTAGTTATAATACTACTTTAATATCACGATTTTTTTGCGTACTTAAACCGTGTATAAGCGAAATCGTGTAAAATAGGTCGCGTGTAATTCAAGGGATATGTGTAATCTTTATTGTATATCCTTTTTAAATCCAAAAATTAATGTAAACAAATTCAATAAATGCGGGATATGTGCGCATTGGAACAAAAAGTGTCACATTATCGAACGAGGAAAGCAACATCCATTTCTGGCTCTGACAACGAATCGTAAACACCCTGTACGTTACTGCAGCTCTCTCAAAAATCTAATCTTATCCCGTTTACCCACTGTTCACCTATTGCACGATTTGCACGGTAGATAGATCCAGAAAAAAAACATGTAAAACGAAAAATAAATATATTAAACAATTTTCATCATTAAAAATTTTTAGAATTTTCATTTTTGTAAGCGGTGTAAAATCAAAATCATGTAAAATAATTAGCGCATAAATAGAGAGTGTTTATTGTGCATTTTGGTTAAAATCCGAATGTACAATTCGGTCTAGCGACTACGGGTTATTCACAATAATTAATTTACTTTCTAAAAATTGTTAATTGATAATTACAACACGTGTTTCTTCAAAAACCAAAGCTTTGATTTGGTGCTAAGGAACACTGTTAATTAAATACTACAAGTTTTTTTGAGTATAAAATCAAAATTTATTAACTTTAATTTAATGTTTTGATTTGACTAAAAAAAAGTGGCACATTTTCCTGAGATCGAAATGTGCCACTTTGAGCTCAAATGTGCACACTCGGGTTTCGGCATGATTCACATTAATTTATCCCAATAGATTCGAGGTAAAACTAATTGAATAATTTTAATCGTTCCCTCTCGCTTGCGCTAACAAGATTGTCGTATCTTCGCGCTCTCTTCCACTCATTGCTATGGTAAATACGTTTTTGGAATATAAAATACTAATTTACTAAATTAAATTTAAATACAGTCAACTCGCGTTATAACGAATTTTAAGGGACCCAAGAAAAAGTTCGTTATATCAAAATTCGTTATTATATGGTAAAAGCATAAATTAACAAACTTTTATAAGATTGTGTAGAAGATATAGGATAATTCAATTCAATACACCACAAATTCGTTGTCGTTTAATAAAATACCTAATATAACGCATAAATGTAAATTTTTTGTAATAAAACAATAGAAAACAACAATAAAAAAAACAATAGAAATAATAGAAGTTATGCCGCACAAGAAGTGCGATATGCGATATCGGTGCGATAATTGATGGTGTTGAGTTTGCATTATTTTAAGATAGCAAAGTCAAAAATTGTGTGGAAACACATTATGTAAATTATATAACATACCTACAGTACTTACCTTTTTAACAAAAATTATTAGACTTTGGTCAAGAAAACTTCGTTATATCGAGAAGACCAAAACCCATTAAAATTTTCGTTATAAAGCGTGATTTTCAAGGGATCGGCGGTTTCTTTCATTATATCAAGATTTTCGTTATATCGAGCTTCGTTATAACGCGAGTTGACTGTATTTTGTTTGAAGCTGCACAGGACAAATTAGACAAATGTAAGAAATACGATGATGTGCGCATTCGAGCGAAAAGTGGCACATTTCCGAGCGAGGGAGGCAAATGAAGCGCGACGCGGAGCGGCGCGCTTCATTTTCCCGAGATCGGAATGTGCCACTTTGAGCTCGAATGTGCACACTCGGTTCTAAGCACGATTCACAATGATTTAGGCCAATGGATTACACGAAAAATTAATTGAATAATTTTAATCGTTCCCTCTCGCTTGCGCTGACAAGATTGTCGTATCTTCGCGCTCTCTTCACTCATTGCTATGGTAAATATATTTTTCCAATATAAAATCGATATTTACTAATATAAAGTAAATTAAAATTTTTGATATGAAGAAGCGCACGGTAAATGACATTAATGTAATAAACACGAGGATGTGCGCATTCGAGCGAAAAGTGGCACATTTCCGAGCGAGGGAGGCAAATGAAGCGCGACGCGGAGCGGCGCGCTTCATTTTCCCGAGATCGGAATGTGCCACTTTGAGCTCGAATGTGCACACTCGGTTTTCAGCATGATTAACAATGATTCAGGCCAATTGATTAGACGTAAAATTAATTTAATAATTTTAATCGTTCCTCTCGCTTGCACTGACAAGATTATCGTATCTTCGCGCTCTCTTCCACTCATTGCTATGGTAAATACATTTTTCCAATATAAAATCGATATGTACTAAATTAAATTAAAATTTTTGATTTGAAGAAGCGCACAGTAAATGACATTAATGTAATAAACACGAGGATGTGCGCATTCGAGCGAAAAGTGGCACATTTCCGAGCGAGGGAGGCAAATGAAGCGCGACGCGGAGCGGCGCGCTTCATTTTCCCGAGATCGGAATGTGCCACTTTGAGCTCGAATGTGCACACTCGGTTTTACGCATTATTGACAATAATTAATTTACTTTCTTAGACGGCTAACTTCATACTATCGAATTATCATTAGATGTGCGCGCGCAACTTCCGTGGCTTGCTAAAATTTTACTCTCGACGCCCCAAAGAAGTATAACTTCCAAAAATTAAAACCGCCGAAATTTGAAAAAAAATTAACGTGTCAATTTTAAAGAATTTCTATTTTGACAAAAAAACCAGAGATAAATTTTCCCGGCATTTTATATGCTTTCAACTGCGATATTTACAATTTAATTGTTCGATATTTACAGTACAAATAAGGCAACTTAAACGGCGATTAACCAATTTAACCAAAAACAAATATGTTTAGCGGCCCGACGATCTCGCACGGCGCACGATACGCCTGTGTCCACAAAGCCACCCCGAAAAAAAAAGCAAAAGTGGAACGCTTCCAGATCCGGAGCACACCTCTTCGTCCAAAACGAAATAAACCGTACCGAATTGCGCGATAATGTAAAAATAAAGTTATTGCATTTCTTTGGGAATCGCATCGGGAAAGGGTTTTAAGACAAATTGCTTGCAATAAAAGCCGCTAACGCGATATAAAAATTTAAATTTATCGGCTGTCATACGAGCCGAACGTAAAGTCGCTCCATCCATATTTAAAATGGCCACCCATTACGCTCGATTTTGATAATTCGTTAGGCGAACGCCCACCGACAGACGTTAAAAATCTATTACGGCAGCTGCCGCCGGACGAGCAAAGGGAAATTGAAAAGAAATTCGCAACAAACCTTGAATTAGGGTTTTCTATTGTCGGAACATTCATTCTTGTATTTTATTTGTTTTCTGATCCGTTGTGATGGCGCATGATACAAACGTTCTTCTATTATTAATTTAGCCTTTTATTTCCGTTGCCCCTTTTTTTCGTCTTCTAATTTTGTGATGAATTTTTTTTTGTTGGCATTGTACTATAAATTAACAGACTATCAATCCTGATATTTTTTGTAAAGGCTTATAAGCAATTAATTTCTTTCTATTTAAGGGTTTTAATTATTTCTGATGGGGGTGTTAAAATAGGTGGGTACAGTAAAGTGGGACGAATAGATATATTTTACTTGATGAATGTTGCATTGTTGGTATTCGTTGCTTTATTCTTTAAAAATAACCGAGGAATCCACTTTCGTCTAAAGAATGACCGGGAAGAGCTCAGTGAATGACCGACTAATTGATTCCCATATTAAAAACGAATTATTTTCTAAAATTACTTTAACCTTCCGTGTACTAGGTGGGGTAATAACTAAAGTGAACAATTTTTTTTTGTTAAAACGGGACGTTTGGCAATCGTGCTTAAGCCCGAGTGCGCACATCCTCGTATTTATCGATTTGCCTTAATTAATCTTTTCGTTTTCAACTCAAAAATACAATTTAGTTCGGTAAATATCGATTCTGTTCCAATAAATGTATTTTTACCATAGCAATGAGTGCGAGCGAGCGAAAAGATACAACAATCTCATAAGTACAAGTGAGAGGGAACGATAATTATTATTTACTAATTTTTCGTCATTAAAATTATTGCAAAATCACGCTTAAAACCGAGTGTGCGCATTCGAGCTCAAAGTGGCACATTCCGATCTCGGGAAAATGAAGCGCGCCGCTCCGCGTCGCGCTTCATTTGCCTCCCTCGCTCGGAAATGTGCCACTTTTCGCTCGAACGCGCACATCCTCGTATTTCTTACATTTGTCTAATTTGTCCTATGCAACTTCAAACAAAATATTTAAATTTCGGTTAGTAAATTAGGATTTTATATTCGAAAAATGTATGTACCACAGTAATGAGTGGAAGAGAGCGCGAAGATACGACAATCTTGTCAGTGCAAGCGAGAGGGAACGATTAAAATCAATCAATTAATTTTTCATGTAATTTATTGGTCTAAGTTATTGCGAATTATTCATATATTGCAGTGAAATTTATTTGTATATCAATAAGGAGGCAAGAATGAAATTTTTGTTACTTAAACCTATTTATTATTGGTTATTAAAATATATTTCTTATCATTTAACTGTCATAAAGTACAATTTATTGGATTTTATGTTAATTTATTTTCGGGTATGGCAAACCCCACCTAGTATAACATGTGACTTTAGTCCCTAGTATGCGGAGGATTAAACATTATGTAATAAGTTGAAAATATATGTATAAAAAAATTTAATCTTGACCATTTTATTCATATTACTATGCTTTTTAATCAATCTCTTTTTTTACATTTTTTTGGGACGAAGACTGGCATCATAATTTGTTACATGTAAAGATTGTGCCTTTTTTTTCATTTGTAGCTCAATCTGGATTTTCTTTTATTTTTTTGGCTTCTAATCGATTTTTTTCTTTTTAGCTTCTCGTTTCTTCTTTTAATTCTCCATTGCTAATTGTTTTTTTTTGCAATACCTATGTAATGTCAACCAATAAATTAAAATATTAGTATCTCAAAATAATCGGTCATTTACGGGCTGACGATTACAATAAAACATACCAGTGAATGACCGACTTAAAATTAATCAAAACTAATAATTTAATAAAGACGGTTTACCCTATAAAAATTCATAAGCACTTAACCATCGAAACCAACAGAATTCTCAAAGTCATATGTGACTTGACTGTTAACAAAATAGACGAGAGATTGAAAGTAACTTAACAATCTGAAATTTTCCTATAAAAGTAACATCATTTTTCGCGATCGGTTATTTGCCACTCTTAATTTATTTTTAACTTGGGAAACTGAAAGGGTCAAGTATTGGTTACGTGTCAATTACGTGTGCGTTTATCTTACTATTATTATAAAATTCTTTCGGAGCGATAATCGATTAAAGCAAATAATCTTCATAATGCTCTTGATTATTATCGACATGTCTTTTGATGTGACCCATGCAATAAGTTTGTTTTTAAATTTATCTTGAATAATAACTCGATTCTAATGTTTAAGTTAACAGTAAGACTCCTTCTGTCCAAAAATAAGTGTCCATTTCTTTCAAAATATTAGATTACAAATAATTTTAATTAATGTATATAAAAAAATACTAATTAAGACCATCAGTATAGAAATTGAACTAAATCTATCAAATTTTGAATTTTTCTCATAAGATCTATGCCACAGTTAATAAAAAAGGGTATGCCTAGAGTTTACGCCCGGGAAGTAAAACTTTTTGCTTGTTTGTATTTTTTATAGAACAAGAGATAATAGTTTTTTAATTTTTTTGTCTCAATTTCCAAAAAATTATACCAAGTAAAAAATTATTATATTACTGTATTTTATTTAACATTTTTTTTTCAAAATTGTTTAATAAACATCGAACGTAATTTAAAAAATAATAAAATAAATTCTAATTTTTTATCGTGTTCATTTTTTCTCAATTTGGCACATCAAAAAAAATTATTAAAATCGATGCAGTTACCTAATCATTTATAAAATCACAAATCGGACAAATCGCGTTAGTCAAATTTGTGCTAATCGGGGATTACCTGTATTTAGATCAATAACAATATTATGAAAATGTATGTTTTTTTAGAAGTTTTTGTTAAAATAGCAACTAGATACTCGTTATAAAAATAATGGTCAATAATCAGTTTTTTTTATATTCCATAATCCTTACTTGTTATAAGTTCACTTTAGTCTGCACGTTAAAAAAAAAATTAATGTAGAGCCGAGAAAAAATGATTCAATTGAAACCCAGAGTTAGGAGAAAGATGAAGAGTAGTAATTTTTCTTCTATGCAATATTCTTCTTCTTTAATAAACAATCTCTATGATAAATAGGGGTAAAATCTCTTAAATATATTCTTTTCAACCTTACGTTAGGACAAATAAAAAATATTAAAAAACTCTTTTTAGAAAACATGGTGCCAATTTATATAATGCGCGTTTAATCAAATAATTTAATAGAAAAAAAAAGGTATAAAATCTATGTATTGAAAAATTATGGCATTAAAAATGACAGACACAATAAAAATAAAGCCTGAAATAATGCAATTATAGAAACGAGAATGCTCAAACACGTCGATTTGGTTCTTTCAAATTTTGTTTATTTTTTTAAAAAAATTAAAATTAAAAATTTTTAATTTAAGAAAACAGATCATATTTTCTTTAACCAAAACAATCCCTTTTTTTCTAAAATGACTTTAAATAGATTTAAATCTACTAAAAAAAAATTACTCTTAAATATTTTTAAGGAAAAATTTAAAAAACAACCCCATTCCAAAATAAGCGGATCCGAGATATTATATTTAAAATAATTAGCTTTAAACGCAGGGGAATGCGGACGCGTATTTTTATTTTCGTGTTTGACTAGGAAGATTCGCCGATTTGATTCCGTTGAAATGATTTCCTTCGGGAAGATTTCGAAAGTCGAGTCTATGTTGCACATAACAATAAAATATCAATGATCTGAGATCAGGCAACCACGCCGAGATAATGTTTATGTTGCAAAAAACTATAAATAAATTGGACTAATAATATTTATCCGTCATGAATCGATAATGCAACTTAACAAAACTGCTATTAAAAGAAATTGTTTTATAACTTGCTAAGAAATGCGCAAAAGATTTTTTTTCGATGTTTAAAAAAAACTAATTAGATCCAAATAGTTAACAATAAAACTTTTTTTTTCATAAAATAAAATATTCAGTTGCGATAGTCCACACTTTAATATTGCCTTGAATAATTTATTTTTAAAATCCCGCTTCGGCCATCATAAAATTGAATATAACCAACGACCGCCCGAATAAACAGGCTACGGAAATGACGTCATTATCCATAATAAAATACTCTTTAGGAGAGAATTTTGTATTTATGCGTAATGTATTATTTGACAGTACTGATTTTTATTTTAACGAGTTATGCGTTATACCTCAATACCCATTTTATTTAATGAGCAATATATTGCACCTCAATTCTCATTTTTTTAATAAGTAATGCATTGTCCCCGAATACCCTTTTTTTTAATTAGTAATGCATTCTTTAATAGTCATTAATCTTTTAATGAGCATTGAGATATTTTTCATTAACGACTTTTTTTAATGATTAATGTATCAAAAATCTATTACCATTTTAAAAAAATTATATTTGCAATATTGTTTATTTTAGAATATTTGCAACTCTCCTTTTAACCTAGAAACATTGAAGTTCATTAATTTATAATCATAATAGTAGGTTATATATGTATTAACGTCTATTAATTTGTTGTCATAGTAATAGGTTATGACATCATATTCAAATATTGTCATAATATCAAGTTCTCTATTTATTATGTTGTCATCTAAACTAATAAATTTGTCACTCATTAATTGGGAACAAAATCAGTAGAGGTCGATGTGTAATAGGTCATAAATATCCGACGGTCTCGGTATGAAGGGATAAAAATTTGTGAGGTTAAAATAGAGTAAATCAATGCTATAGTACTTATTTTATGCACTTTTTCGTAAAAACCTAAAATTTATCCATTTAAAGCCATTTAAAGGTTACTACTGGTACTCGTGCAACCTTTTGATTTGTCATTACTACAGTAAAACCTGAATACATTAACCACCTACGGTCCTCAAAAATCATGGTCATTGTACAGAGAATAATAAATATAAGTGCAATTAGGTCGGTTCTTTGAAATAATGGTCAGTGGTGGAGCGGTAATCAAACTATAAAGGTGGTCATCGTCACAGACTTTACTGTAATTAATTATTGCATAGTTTATTGTGTTTATTTGTTTGATTACCAATTTAATATAATTTTGTTGTAAAGTCCGTTCGTTGTGTTATATTTTAACTTATTATTAATCGATAATTCGTTTCAGACCTAATTTATTAATTAATGCATTTATTCTTCGGCGCTTTCCCAAAAATTTAGGACGGGTTCAATATAACGCGCCGATTGTGCTACTACATAAAAAAGTTTCCTAAGCTTTACTGGCGTTTTGAACAAAAATTTTTAGTATATGAAAGTACAATTTAGCTAATGAATATGCTGTCCACCGTAAAATCTCTTAAATTTGCAATTCCAACAAGCAAACTTTTAAGCCGCAAGGCAATGAATTTTAAACGCAAATATTTAACTTTGTTATGGAAGATTCAAAAATCGTGTAATTTAATTAAAAATTAAATATTTCTGTTTCTTCGTTTCGACTTTGATATGTTTTCCCTTTTTTTGTCGTTTCTAAATCGAAAATTACGAATGTTGCAGATTTACGAGAATTCTGATGCGATTCGGCAAGCAAAACGAAGACGTTTAATTTAATTGTAAAATTTTAGGCGGCCTTAGAGAGTGCTTTTCTATGCCATCTCCTTAATTAACGGTTTTCGAGGTTTGAATTTAATGTCGAACCGGAATCGTCGTTCTTTTTGCCCATTTCGAGCTCCTTGTTTACTCGCCTTATCACAACCAATTTAAAGTTTAGATTTTGTTTGACTAAAACGCGTTAAATGTACTTTCCCGGCGATGGATTCAATTTTCTTATCAAATATTTTCGTTTCGACGCTCGACCCCGGTCCGCGTCTAGAATTCAGCTCGCACGAAAGAAAAACGGGGCAAAAAGGCACACGAGCCTGCGGACGTCTCAAATTATGACAAAACGAAAGTCGCGAATTGGACGCTGTCCAGGTTACCGCTTTACATAATTTTAATTCATGGAACTTGTTTTAAAATTTTCCGGCGAGCTCGTTAAAAGTGGGTCGTCTAAAAGCTCTGCAAATTTGCCAATTTAAAAAGAATAAGAAAAAAAAGTCAAGGAAAACTTTCTCGGTTAACAATTATAATACTGGCTGGACCGATTTTTGCACACAATTTTTAATTTGGGGCTTATTTAATTTTTTAACGATACATTTTGAATTACGTCAAAGAGCTGCTAGATTAAATTTAATAATTTAAGCTTGTTACGAACTAAATTCTAAATAAAAGTTTAATTAGAAAATTTACAAAGAACGAGTCGAGAAAATAGTTTTCCTTCGTGCGCCAGAAAAAAGGAGACGACGCGAACGCAACGTTGCCAAAATCCGTTTCCGTCTGATTAATTTGATATTCAGGAAATATCGTCGAGATTTCTTATTGTAAGATTATTTTCGGACAAGAGTCTTTAGAGATCTGTGGTTTATTATGTCTTAAAACAATTTATTTTTCTCATCTTCGAGGATTCGCATTTCTCATTCTTAAACGTACAGAATGGCGCTAGTGGAGAAAAATTCTGAGACTCCCTGTGAAAAAGTGTTAGAATAAAGTATTAACCGTTTAAAAAGAAATTGCCTTACATGTCCGAATTTATCTTTATAACCCACTTCACGTGATATATCTGTTTCTTGCGACCCGACCTGAGGAATATTTGTTTAAACGTCCACTTTTTGACGCGCCTTGTAAACTCCGAAGAAAATCAAAATTTAAGAGCTGTGTGTTGCATAAATCACGATTAACATTGTATTTTGCTGTTTTTAAACTAAATTTCGCTCGAATGCGCACATCTTCGTGTTTATTATATTAGTATAATTTACCGTGCGCTCCTTCAAATCAAAAATTTTAATTTAACTTAGTAAATATCGATTTTATATTCAAAAAATGTATTTACCATAGCAATGAGTGGAAGCGAGCGAAAAGATACGACAAACTGATAAGTACGAGTGAGAGGGAACGATAAAAAATTAATTAATGATTTTTCGTCGCCCAAAATTATTGTGAATCAAGCTTAAAACCGAGTGTGCACATTCGAGCTCAAAGTGGCACATTCCGATCTCGGGAATGTGCCACTTTTCGCTCGAATGCGCACATCTTCGTGTTTATTATATTAGTATAATTTACCGTGCGCTCCTTCAAATCAAAAATTTTAATTTAACTTAGTAAATATCGATTTTATATTCAAAAAATGTATTTACCATAGCAATGAGTGGAAGCGAGCGAAAAGATACGACAAACTGATAAGTACGAGTGAGAGGGAACGATAAAAAATTAATTAATGATTTTTCGTCGCCCAAAATTATTGTGAATCGAGCTTAAAACCGAGTGTGCACATTCGAGCTCAAAGTGGCACATTCCGATCTCGGGAAAATGAAGCGCGCCGCTCCGCGTCGCGCTTCATTTGCTTCCCTCGCTCGGAAATGTGCCACTTTTCGCTCGAATGCGCACATCTTCGTATTTATTATATTAGTATAATTTACCGTGCGCTCCTTCAAATCAAAAATTTTAATTTAACTTAGTAAATATCGATTTTATATTCAAAAAATGTATTTACCATAGCAATGAGTGGAAGCGAGCGAAAAGATACGACAAACTGATAAGTACGAGTGAGAGGGAACGATAAAAAAATAATTAATGATTTTTCGTCGCCCAAAATTATTGTGAATCGAGCTTAAAACCGAGTGTGCACATTCGAGCTCAAAGTGGCACATTCCGATCTCGGGAAAATGAAGCGCGCCGCTCCGCGTCGCGCTTCATTTGCCTCCCTCGCTCGGAAATGTGCCACTTTTCGCTCGAATGCGCACATCCCCGTATTTATTGAATTTATTTACATTAATTTTTGGATTTGAAAAGTATAGAGTAATGTTTCTAAATTAAGAGGGTATCCTAGTCTAGAAATCAAAAAAATCGAATTTTTTTTTCATATTGGCGAAGTTTAGACATTGAAGAATATGCCCTTAAAAGGATTTTTCAAAATTTCAATTATTTTAAAAGTTACAGCTATTATAAATATGTAAGTATAGCGTATCATTCTATGAGTAAAATTTCCAGAACGCGTTTTTCTCGAAACTACTTTTTTCTAGTTGGCGTACACGATATCTCAAGTTCTACTGCATCGATTTATTTGAAATTTAGTATGAACATTTTATATACATTCCTCTATGGTCTGACGCTAGGAAAAGTCGAAATCTTGAATTTTACTATTTTTAAAAAACTCGGAATTGTAAGAAAAACGTGCAAAATTTTTTTTTTTAACGGTCGCCATTTTGTGAAATTTTTTTTTAGACTTGTCCATGGGTGATCCCATAGCGACATCTTTACTAATTAAGAATCCATATGATTTTTTTGTTTTAGACGTTCAGAAGGGTTTAAACCTTGTACGCCAGGACACTGTTTTTTTTTTGAACCCCCCACTTTGCCAGCTCATAACTTCTTAAATTTTAAATTTTTTTATTTCATTTATTTTTTATGAATTCTTAAAGTATCAATAAACGAATGATACAAAAATGGATATTAGAAATATTCTTTGTTTTATTTATACAGAGCTTGAAAAAAAGGCCGAAATTCATGCTTCTAGACTACAATACCCCCTTAAAGCGAAAGGTGCACATTAGGCTGAAAAAAAGTATTTTTTTTTAGTTACCGTAAAAATATCGTCAAGACAATGAAAAAAAATCTGGTAAAGTTAGAGCTCTTAATATTAATATTAAGAAGTGCCTCTTTACGATTTTTGATATCCCATTTAAATAACAGAAAAAAAAAATTGTTTTGATTTTTATTGCGTTCTAACGTATTATTGTCTTGTATAAATCTATATATATTCGTGTAGGAAATTGAATGATCTTCAAAAAATATCTGATATGATTTTTCGCTAAGTCGACTCGTTTAAAAGTTATTCAAGGTTAAAGTTCAACCTTAATTGGTTTATGGTGACTTCCAAAATTTTTTATTTTTTATTACAAAATAATGACTCAAAAACATAAAATATCATACTTTTCGTTCCTTGATAAAACATTAAAATTTTTACGAAATACTAATAATTGAAGGAAAATCGTTTTTTCTATACATAATTTTAATAGGTACTCGAAATTTTTTTCCACCTGAAGTAATGACTTAAAAAAAGAAGGATCGTGAGAAGCAGATGATTGTTGAATCTCCAACATTAATATAAGTTGATCTCTATAAATTCGTCGATTAAAAATGAGAAACTCCACAAAAAATAGGATGTTTTATGTTTTTGAGCCATTATTTCGTGATAAAATATGCAAAAATTGTGAGTCACCATAAACCATTGAAGGATGAACTTTAACCTTGAATAACTTTTAAACGGGTCGACTTAGCAAAAAATCATATCAGATATTTTTTGGAGATCGTTCGATGTCCTACAAGAATATGTATTAATTTATACAACACGCTAATTCGTTAGAACGCAATAAAATTCCAAATGAAAAATAAAATTTTTGCGTGTTATTTAAATGGCATATCAAAAATCACAAAGAGACATCTCTTAATATTAATATTAAGAGCGCTAAATTTACCACAATTTCTTTTTCATCGTCTTGAATGATATTTTCACGGCAAACTAAAAAAAAATAGTTTTTTTTTGGTCCACCCAAGTGCACATTTTTCCGAGACCAAATTGCACACTCGGTTTTTAATCAAAATCTACAATAAACAAGATTTCGCACTGTAAAGTATCGAAGGAAAAAATTAATTTGTGAAATTATCTATTAATAGTGTGTTCAACACATCAATATTTTTCTCACACTTACAGTCAAAATGGCGCCCTTAGAGTGGGCCCTGCCATATGCGCTTCGTAGACCAGAGGACAACTTTCAACTTACTAAATTTCTAAATGGCCAAGTCCTATGCCTCGAATAGACACACACTCAAATTGCGACACTTATTGCACCACAAAATTGCGTCCCTATTTTTCCCGAAGGAATAATTCGAGCAAGATATTTTCGAGAGAAATATTGCTTCTTCGCATATTCAAAACTAACTCGTTCTTTCTGAGATTAGCAAATAAATTGTTTATGCGGCAAAAAAATCTGCTCTCGGACACAACTTGCGCAACAATATGTCGAGATTTGGTCTCATTTGCGTTAACACGACCTGCGGGATCAGTTTTCCCAATAAATGTCGCAATTTTATTCCTCGTCTACTTGAGGCATTACATTTATTAAAATGGTACCAGTAAACGTGCTCCGATCACGGTCATCTAAATTCACCATGCTTAATCTAGTTATCGTTGTATTAGTCTCCCTACCAAATCACTTCATGTTTATCTTACAATGTTTTGTACCATTTTTCGTTATGCTCGATTTGTGATTCATACAAAATTAGCGCCGTTGTAACTAAATAATTTGCATCTTATAAATGTTTAACTGTAGAAAATAAGAAACACTTCTTTGAAAAAAGGTTCCTTTTTAATCTTTTTTCTTTACTCTTAGTATCATGTTTCATAATGTCATTGTGACTACTTTTAAATCTGAATTAATTACAAGAATTTACATACACAAGCATACAACTTATCATAAAATTTGTTCTCTTTCAGGATTACAAGGAAATCGTCGAAGCAAGACTAAAATTTTGTGCATAAAACGTACATCGACGTTCTCTTCGTACGATATCGCGTTATCAAATTAGATACATATTTCCCTTAGTAAGAGAAACAGTTGGCCTACAAAAAGCCAGCCAAACTAAGTTTGTGTTTTATTGTATACGTGATCTCGAATACATCAAAGACCACTTGTTACGGTGATTTATACAGAAACCCGTCTGCAAACAAAATAGTGGGGGCGAGAACAAACAAAAAGCCGCAATCGCGTTTACCGAAAGCGTCGAAAACTAGGGAGGACGATAGTGCAATGTGAAATGTGGACGGACGTTTGATATCCTTTTAAAATGTGACATGCTGCAAGTTGGAGTCCTCCATAGAGATAGGGAAAATGCAGTTCTCAAAGAGGAATGGATTTCTTTTCAATGTGCTCTCATTACTGGTGAATTCCCTTCTGGCGTATCAAGGTAAGGCGATTTATTTTCCATTCAGCGCTTTATTTAAGGTTCGCTTTGATTATCAATTGCGCGGGACGCATCTATGAATCTAATTAAAGAAGATTGGTTCGCCGACGAACGTGAAAAGCTAACTTTGATTAAAACCGTTTCTTGAAATGACAATTACGAGTTTGTGATGTATGTGTACTTCCTTTACATCGCGTCTTTTTGATGTATCTCTGGAACCATTGATTACTCGTATGGATTGAAAGATGTGTAAAATGGTATTTTTTAAATTATTTTCTATCAACTATTCGAAAATTCTTAAAACAAAAACGGGTTTAAAGTTATAGCGAGCTGTAAATTTTCGTGCGCGTAAGAGGGAGCTCTGTAGCCGAAAGGTTAACACAACTAACTACAAAGCCGCAAGTTTTTAGTTCGAGTTTTTCTGAATGGTATTTTTTCGCATCATTTTTAATTTAAAAAAATATATTTTCTGTTTTGGTTTACTATTTGTTAATCGTTCTTCGTGTTTCACATATTATCTTAAAAACAATATCCTTAAATAGTATAAAAGAACGCTGCCATTCGCGACTGTGTTTGTCCATTTAGTTCTCCTAAATTAAGCAATGGATTTTAATGGGGTTCTCACTTTCATTTAGAGAATTTCTTTCGGAAGGTTTATAGTTAGGTTTCTAATTAAATTTATAATTAGTAGTGAAGAGTCGATGTTTCGTAATCAAGTCGTAAAAAACAAAGATATTTGGGCGCTTATATGACTTACGCTGACTTAATCTTATCAGATGGATCAAAATAAAATTGTGCGACTAAGAAAGTCCTAAAAAAAAGTCCGTGATGACATGTATCTATCTCCTCAATAACCATTTATATCTTCAATTATTTTTGTAAAAGTGAAAGAGAAAGAAAGAATAGGCTATTTGCGAAGCTATTTTAACCAATATAGTATTGATCCTTTTCCAGTTAAATATGTTAGTTACCTTGGGCATTTAATGTAGATGAAAATATTCCTATACATTATATCATTTAAATGGATACTTTAGAAGATATCACAGATTTGAAATTACCACCAACAAAAAAAATAAGTTATTGCGTGACGAACCTTTTTTAACCGATGCAGTATTAATCCCTATCCAATTAAACATATTAATTACAACTGGCACTCGTGTGAAGCGGGAACGCATCGGTAGTTTATGATAAATTAAAAATAGTAAATATGAAAAACGTCCATTAGAAAAAAAATAAGAACTATATCATCACAAATTATTTAAAATACTACACACAAATAATGATAATACTTTTATTTACAACAAATTGTAACATTATTTGAATAGTACGTGGTCCAGGATGATTTTATAGTAAAAGTAAAAATATAATAAATGTTACGAGTTCACTAGGTTCGAACTAGGGTTCCAATATTAATAGTCGGTCACTTATTTTAATAACAATTACAATTTAACAAAAGAATTAACAAATTTGTCTACACCAATAACTTAAATACTAGTACATTTACTTAATTAATTTATTAACTAATTTACTTACAGTTTTAATGCACTAAACTAATTGATTTACACTCGTATTTATTTACAATGCTTATTTCATTGCAAATTTATTTATCCGCGTGTTAGAGGTTACCTTGAGTTTTCCCAAAAACCAACTGTGGATAGCACACTGACTAAACAAAACAGAACTTAGTCTTAGACTGCTTATTACGGGAGTCGGCTACGCTTATATGTGTGTCTCGGTATCAGTTATCAGAGCATCTAGAAAGAACGAGATAATTCTCATCTTTAAGGATACCAACATTCAAGGTTTTATTAGATAGATGTTACTCGAGCGCGTGTTTTATTAATGTATCGCGTTCGCTTACATTCATCGCTCGTGTTTGATTAAATTAATCTATCACGTTCACTACAACATAAATACTAATGCAGTTTTTTTTTCTAAACATTTTAAGTAAATAGGTACATATTTTGTTAATGTTCAAAAATATTTGTCTATCATTAAAGAAATTTGGCGAAAATCAAACGTATTTTATTAAAAAAATGGGCAGGACAGTTGATAATTATCAATAGATTGAATTTTAACATATTTCTTTAAAAATTAATTTCACCGTTTGTACAATTAAATAAGTGAAATTTCCAACAGGTATTATAATATTTTTAACTCTGGCTAAAGATAAATTTCATGACGTATTACTTTGAAAAAGTATTTGGAACACAAAAAACTATTACCAAATAGTAAATAAAAAAGAAAAAAAAATGATTGAAAATAATACGAAAAAGCAGCATTCTGCCGGACTCAAACCAAAGACCTGCTACTTTGTAGTTAGTTGTGTTAACCTTTCGGCTACTGAGCCGTTCTTATGAGCACTGAAATTTATAAAGGTATCAACCGCTCAGTAAAACTGTAAACCCCTTTGTTTGGGGTATACTGTAAATATTAACGAAATTTGTGCAACGCGTGGAGTACTTGACAAATACACCGATATTGGTATAGTTGACATGTGTACCAGTTCATGTAGGCCATTAGTAAAATAACTTTGTTGTAGAATATCGTAATTATAGGGTCTAGCTGGATTCTTATCTGAATCGATTTTTATAACTGTTTTACACGTAAGTACACTAGTTTATTGTTTTATTCACTTTTACTTTAACACAGACAGGAGTAATAGCGTAAGATTGTAAGATTTATTATTATTAAATTCTTGACATTTTATTACTTTTCGAGCAACAATAACTTTTATATTATAGGAAACTGTAATAACCAAGTTAATTTAATTTACATTTTTCATTACTTTTTCTCAAAAAGGAAAACAATAAAGTTGATGAAAATAACAAAAATTTTCTCTTTCGCAATAAAACAATTTATTTCTATTGATTTCTAATTATTTAAACAAAGGACCAGGGCCCCGGGACCTGCGACTGGGTTCTAATAAATTACAGCGCCACGTGGGTCTTTCTAAAACAGATTTTTTTAAATTATCAATATAATATTGACCATCCTTCTGTCTAACACATATCAATCAGTACTAGCATCCAATAAAAATCAATTAATGTGGCGCCAAATTCAAAATGTTCTCAATCTTATGTGAAATATCTTATGGGAAACTTACATCAGCCACTACCGTCGTTATTTTATTATTTATAAGAGTTTTTTTATAAATCTTTTTATATGCGACCTCCAGCCTGAACGACCCAGTGATCTAAATATACCTTTGATCAAATCATAATTTTTATTTTGCGACTATTGATTTTTATTTAATTAGGCAATTTAGAATCTTTTCCATTTTATATAAAAAAAAGAGCAAATTGATTTAAATGTTCGAATCGTGCGGTTTTTCTAGTAATAAGCGTTTATTAAAAATTATGGAGCCATGTTAATTGCGTTAATGGTCCTGATAACATAAACAGTTGTTAAAGCGTATCTTAATTAGACGCCTCACTCTTCCACAGTGTTTATAAACGCGAATGTTGTTCCCTTAAAGGGTTGGAGGCTTGACCCTGCCTTTGCGTTTTTATGATGTGGTATTTAGTTAATTACGCCGATAATTCTTGAATATAGCTTTTATAGCCGCTAGCCATTTTATTAATTGTACATAATCAAAATTTGTAGTAGAACTTTCTTGATTTATTTCCCTTTGTGATAAACACTTTGGGCTTTCTATGTTTTAAATATTACCAATTTACCTTAAGGGGGAACTTTTTAAACAAAATCAATTTTTTGCAACTTTTATTCATTGAAAATTATTTTTTAAAGAATTTTTGAAAACTCCATTCCATTGCAAAATTGAGACGGATAACCGTACGTTCGCTTTTCACCTACCCAAAGGTTTTTTCAATAATTAGTTTTTAGCCATTGTTATTAAAATTGCTGTAAATTTCCAATAATTTTGAACGGTTTGTTTTTTTACTTTATATAATTGTTTTTTCTAAAGCATGACGAAAAGGTTTTTTAAATTTTTTTATTACACAATTATTTATAAATAATTGAAAATATATTTTTGGTTCAAAAATATCCTACTAAAGTTTCTAACATCATATATTTTCTATTTTCGAATAAAAATCATAGTTATACAATAACTACTAGATTACTTTAGAACAGGGGTTCCCAATCTTTTTTATACTGCGACTCTCTTTACCGGTTGTAATTTTTTTGCGACGCCCTTCTAAAAGAATATATTTATTTATTGCACTAACAGATTATTAATATTAATTAATTTATTTGTTATCTAAAAAAATGTTTTAAAGACTGGTATTTCGATTTCCTAATTTATCTTTGAAGCACATACAGTCGAACCTCGATAAGCTGAATTTTTGATAACTCGAATCATTTTTTGTTTCCCTTCAACTTCGACTTATTGAGGTTCGACTGTATCTTACATTCAAAGCACGTTGTATTGAAGCTGCCTATAAGTCAAGGCAAATTTGCGTTAAGTAAAGGGGCGGAGTTTGTGTATTGATTTTTTACGAAGTCTTCAAAGTATTGATTTTTAGGTTTGCCAAAAAGAGAGTTACACGTTCAAAAAATTTACAGTGGTTGCGGTATAAGCGAAATATTATGTTTTAAATTTTTTTTTTTTTAGTTATTTTCAGAGGAAAGTTTAATAAGCTTTAATTATGTTCTGAAAAAAGTAATAGGTACATATTAGTTTAAATTAATTTATAAAAGTTGAAATAAAAAATACAATTTAAGAAATATTTGCAATTTCAATTTGCGGATCGTTGCGCGACGCCCTCGGGATAGCCCCGCGACGCCCAAGGGCGTCACGACGCTTAGTTTGGGAACCCCTGCTTTAGAAGATTTTTTTTGATTTTTGCAAATTGGATTATTTTTATGGATGGCTCATTGGAACCCATAAAAAATAACGTAAATATTGAAAAAATAATTTTTTATATTGATTTTATTATACTTTAAAGTTAAATAAAGGCGTAAACACGATATTTTTTGTTTAATTTATGTAAGATACCCAGTACACAATCTGGACCCAATATTCGATCACTTGCAGTATTTTCCTTATTTATAAAATAATTATGTGCTGAATACTGCACAAAAATTTACTATTGTACTCATTTATGTACTATTAATTCTCTTTTTTTTGTGATGGGGTATTTTGATAACTGAGTAATTACTGTCAAATATTAATTTCACTAATTATGGTTGATCTATTACCTAAAATTTTATTAATTTTGTATCTGAAAACCCTTATCAATCAATTAAATAAAAGGAATTTTAATAGATTGTAATATTTTAATAGTGTTTTGTCGTATAACACGACAAAACAGTGATCTAGTACTGGCTCTCTTACCATACAGTTTAAATATTTTTATTAATATACACTTGGCAGCTTACAGGTATACGTAACCCATTAAATTTTCTAAAGGAAATACAGTGGATTAATTTTTCGAAAAATATCAAATATTTCTCAGTAACGTATCGATTTTTTTGGTTTACAAAAGTTGAATGTGCTCTTTTAAAACCACGTTCCATGTGTTCTTAATAACAATGCTGCTGTAAATCTTTCGAATATTTGCGTTTTGGGATTGACGAGAATTTACAATCAAAATATCTTTTATATTGTGGATTTTCCGAATATTGAGTGTCAGTCGCATATGTTCTGCGGTATTATATTATCAAAAATACAAATATTGCAAGAAAAATAATCAAATTTTCATTATTTCTTCGGCGCATAAATAGATCCGAACGCATGTAGTAGCTGTTTGCTCGAAAAAGTCTTTTCTCCGCGGCCTTTATTCCGACATAAATTTATTCGAAACGAATTCGGATTTAATAATAAAAATCAGATTTGGCAAGCTCTTAAACTAAAAATGCAATAATTCGGACCGTTTTACGGCTTTCGGTTATCAGATTAATAAAAATGAAAAGCTCGTTTACGTTATTCCACTTAAAAAAAGTACGACCTGTTTTACAGTTGCCATTAAAATATATGAAGAATAAAATATGCTTCTAAAAATATAACGGCTCTTATAAAAAAAAACGGCCGGAGAGTAAAATTTTTGTTGTTATTCGATATCTCTTTTATGATTTATTAAAAATTTCCGTTTTCGATCAATTAAAAATTCATTTGCGAATTCGTTTTTAAGTTGACCGATTGCTTTTAGAATCATCATTGATTTTTTTTGTCTCTGCGATGACAAACGCGGAATCGTATATAAAAATTAGGATAAAAATTAAAAACTGAAAGACTATGTAATTAATGTTAATTACCGAATGAACATAAATATCTAATTTTTATATAGCGTAGAACCTGTTTTTTTCGTATTTTAATCAAAATGTAACATTATTCAAAAATATATTGAAAAACAATCAGCTAACAATTTAAATCACAAAGTAAACAAAAAGTTTAATATATTTTTTATCGGTTCTCTTCAGAATAATTAAGGTATGCGTGTAGTAGACTTGTAGGGTTACAACGTAATTTGTGACAATTTGTTTACCTCTTATCATTTGGGGCAATTACTTTAAAAAAAATAGGTATGGTAGATGCTATCAGAAAAAATAAACGTGAATTACTACAAGGAATGAACAACAAGGAAATTCGCAGTTCAGATTTTTGTTTTAGTTTGGACACTGTTGTGGCCCATTATTTTATAAAAAAAAAAGAACAGAAATGTGGTTCTTAAAAGTGCGTTCCATTGTAATAATAAAATTACAAATAAACTTGATAAAAAACCCAAATTATTATCACTTACAATGTAAATAAAGGAGCAGTTGGTAAACTTGATCAAGTGTCAGCAACTTATACGAGTTCCGTTCAGAAAATAACACAACTATTAACACTTAGTTGTTGCGGGCGTTTAATGAACTATTATATCTATTTTAACCTTTCGTGTACTAGGTGGGGTATAACTAGCGTGAACATTTTTTTAAACGGCACGTTTGGTAATCGAGCTTAAAACCGAGTGTGCACATTCGAGCTCAAAGTGGCACATTCCGATCTCGGGAAAATGAAGCGCGCCGCTCCGCGTCGCGCTTCATTTGCCTCCCTCGCTCGGAAATGTGCCACTTTTCGCTCGAATGCGCACATCCTCGTGTTTATTATATTAGCATAATTTACCGTGCGCTCCTTCAAATCAAAAATTTTAATTTTATTTAGTAAATATCGATTTTATATTAAAAAAATGTATTTACCATAGCAATGAGCGAAAGCGAGCGAAAAGATACGAGAAACTCATAAGAACGAGTGAGAGGGAACGATAAAAAATTAATTAATAATTTTTCGTCGCGCAAAATTATTGTCAATCGTGTTTAAAACCGAGTGTGCACATTCGAGCTCAAAGTGGCACATTCCGATCTCGGGAAAATGAAGCGCGCCGCTCCGCGTCGCGCTTCATTTGCCTCCCTCGCTCGGAAATGTGCCACTTTTCGCTCAAATGCGCACATCCTCGTGTTTATTATATTAGTATAATTTACCGTGCGCTCCTTCAAATCAAAAATTTTAATTTTATTTAGTATATATCGATTTTATCGACGGTCTTCCTCTTTTTCTCTTTCCTGGCGGTGACCATTTTAATATCTTCTTTGGCCATCGATTTTCCCTCATTCGCTCTACATGTCCACACCATCTCAGTACCTATAATGGGAAAACGTCGGATAAGAAGAAGAAATATCGATTTTATATTCAAAAAATGTATTTACTATACCAATGAGTGGAAGGAAGCGAGAAGATACGATAATCTTATCAATGCAAGTGAGAGGGAACGATAAAAATTATTCAATGAGTTTTTCGTGTAATGTATTGGTCTAAATTATTGTGAATCATGAAGAAATTGGCATGAAATTAATTTGTATTGCAATAAGGAGGCATGAATGAAATTCTTGTTAGGTTTTCTTAATATTCGGTATCGTACTTGACACCTGTCATTGGAATTTAGTACTGAAGAAATGACTCAATAGTTTATAAGTTGCAGAAAAAGTTAAGTTTTTCTATTTTTATTAATAAAAGTCTATTTTAATGCATAAATAAATATATGTTTTACTTAAACCTATTCATTATTGGTTATTAAAATATATTTCTTGTCATTGAACTGTCATAAAGTACAATTTTGTAGATTTTATTTCATTTTATTTTCTGGGGTACGGCAAACCCCACCTAGTATGGCATGTGACATTTAGTCACCTAGTATGCGGAGGATTAAATGAAGACACTCTTATTCCTGAAAAAACATTACCCTCACGTTTTACACTCTAAAAATTCACTTTCAGTTCCCCATAAACGGAAAAAACCCTTCCACCGTTTCCCTTGTGTCACTAAAAACCCTAAAATTCCCTAGTGGGTATGAGACTAACACAGGATCACTGGAAATAAAAATAAAGTGTGAACTTTACGCGGCTCTAACAGAACTTTAGTTTTTTAAACTTTATCATTAGTTTTACAGATTATTGGTCCTTCCCCTACAAAATACGTCCCTCCTCTATTAATACACTTTTCCCAGCAGCGTTTCCTTTCCGTGAGGCAGTCCTAGCCAGCTTCATTTAAGATGGCTTTTAAAGTCGTTGATGAATTTGCTTTGATGCATCAATACTCTGAAAACGGCAACCTTTCAAACTGATTTCAATTTTGGGCATAAGAAAAATTTGCAGGAGCCAGGTATAGCGAGTTGGGAGGCTGCGGAAAAACAATCATCTGATTTTTAGCACAAAACTGACGAAATCGCACAACTAAATGTGCAGACAAAACTCAACAGACATGTTAGAAGAGCTACAAGAAGCAGCTGCAATGATAGGACTACACATGAAAGACACAAAAACACAATTCGCTACAAATGAACCTAATGCAGACGAAACGATTGTGGTTCGTAGACCAACAATGCACAAGACGCAATCATATATATACCTATACCTGGGACAATCTGTAACACTAGGCAAACAAAATCAGGAATTAGAGATTGATAGGAGAATCAGATTAGGATGGTCAGCCTATGGGTCAAAATATCGATAACTAAAAACAAAAATCTACAACAAATGCATACTCCCAGTTGTTACATACGGTTCTGAAATCTGGGTCCTGACTAATAAGATTAAGAATAAAGTAAGAGTACACAAGAGGGTCGTATAGAGAAGGATTCTGGGAATATCACTGAGAGATCATAAAACAAACCAGTGGATAAGATAAAAAATCAAAGTCATAGCACATTATAGAAAGAATCAACACTCTAAAATGGCAATGGGCAAGACACGTAGCAAATCATATTAAAAACTGAAGCAGCCCTATCACCAGATGGAGACCATGGGTATAACGAAGGATCACTGAAAGACCTCAACAACGTTGGTACACTGAGATAAAGAAAGTTGGAGGATTCAATTGGTATCAAGTTGCATAAAATCGAAACACATGGACAAAGAGAAAAGTCTATATCCAATGGATATATAATGGCTGAAGAAGCTGAACAAGTGTGCGGACACATTGCCGTGGTGCAAGAACCATGAGTTGTCTAGCCACAACTCTGATCGGTTGATACGTTTCTGTGAAACTGTTTTCCAATTTTATGTTACATGGTTGTTCCACAAAATCTCACATTTCAAAAATTCGCCACTGACACTTAAACACGTTGCACTCAAATAACAATATGGTGCAATTACCAACGATCCAAAAACATGTGACTAAAAAGGAGGTTATGCGTAAAGCAGTGCCTCCAATGGTATATCACTAAATATCGCGCTTGGTGCGTAATTGAAAATGTTCGGTTATTTTCTGAACAGATTCGGCTCTTTCACTTCCATGCTTCCAATATCTTTTTTTTATTATCTTGTTATCAGTGGAGACAACTTAGAAGTAGTGCTATGGGGTCTTTTGATGGGGAAAAATTGTTCAGAGGTTTTTTTGGAGGTTTAACAAAACGTATTCAAGATCGATAAATTTTGAATCATGATTTAAAAACAACAAAAAATTTTCGTCTGAAGTCACTACTCGTGTTAGAGTGGTAATTTCATTTACAATTGCCGCAGCATTTAAAATAAATGATCATTTTTATTTTTATTTCGCAGGAAGTCGAATATAACTTCAATAAACGTGCACTAAGAAATTTAATTGCTCCTCAAAAATGTCTTCAAGAAAGAACTACCTTAAGAAGATAAAAGCAAGAAGCGATAATCGATTTAAAATAGCAAAATATTAGCATTTTTAATTAATTTCTAATTATCTCAAAAAACTTCTATAAAACAAACTGCTTCCTCGGCTGTAAGATAACAATTTCCTAAATGTAAGTAGAACCCTGTTCGAGAACAAACTAAAAGAAAAATAAATAAAATGACGACCCTAAGTTTAGTATAAAACTTGGCACTGCTTGTAATTGCGCAACGGAAATGAAAACGTTAAATGAGAGGCTCTTTCACTTCCATGCTTCCAATATCTTTTTATTATCTTGTTATCAGTGGAGACAACTTAGAAGTAGTGCTATGGGGTCTTTTGATGGGGAAAAATTGTTCAGAGGTTTTTGGAGGTTTAACAAAACGTATTCAAGATCGATAAATTTTGAATCATGATTTAAAAACAACAAAAAATTTTCGTCTGAAGTCACTACTCGTGTTAGAGTGGTAATTTCATTTACAATTGCCGCAGCATTTAAAATAAATGATCATTTTATTTTTATTTCGCAGGAAGTCGAATATAACTTCAATAAACGTGCACTAAGAAATTTAATTGCTCCTCAAAAATGTCTTCAAGAAACAACTACCTTAAGAAGATAAAAGCAAGAAGCGATAATCGATTTAAAATAGCAAAATATTAGCATTTTTAATTAATTTCTAATTATCTCAAAAAACTTCTATAAAACAAACTGCTTCCTCGGCTGTAAGATAACAATTTCCTAAATGTAAGTAGAACCCTGTTCGAGAACAAACTAAAAGAAAAATAAATAAAATGACGACCCTAAGTTTAGTATAAAACTTGGCACTGCTTGTAATTGCGCAACGGAAATGAAAACGTTAAATGAGAGAGCAAAACGACATGCGCCATTCGTTTAAACTTTTAATACATTTTTGCATGCTTCCATTAATTATTTCGCGTAATTGAATGATAAATCCAAATAACAAAGTTCACATTAAATTAATTTATTTAAAAGGCAAGTAGGTGCTTTCATGTTGAAGCCGTTCGGCGGGTTTAGTTTTTCGATTTCAGAGGTCGCAGCGAAAAGCTTTGTGCACAACGAGATCAAATCTCAATATTGCATCTCGATATTAAAAAAAAACATTTATTAAAAATTCAAAATTTTATAAAATTATAACAAATTATTATTTTTAATTCACATTAACTTGGAAATATCTAAAGTCTTTGTACTTAAGTAAAAAAATCAAGCTGTTAGTTGTTTTTCATTTTCTGCAATTAATTAATGTAAATACAGGTTTTTTTTATTTCATTAGATACATTATTCAAATAAATTGATTATTCATGGTAAACATGCAAAAATAAAGCGATTTGTAATGAAATTAGTTTATCCGCAACACCTAAAACATATTTTCGTTTCTGTCTAACAAAATACAGTGGAAACTCGGTTATCCGGATTAATTATTGTTACAGCTCATTCGGATAATCGAAAATTCGGTTAATTGAATTTTAAAAAACGAATTTAGTATAATAATGACCTAACTTTCTTTTAATTAAATTAAGTGGATTTTTTAAACACTTTTATTTAATTTTCACAGCAAGGAATTAGTCCAAAAAAAACCATTTAAAAATTTAATTATCCTTTTAAAATACCCAATTTTAAAAAAATTAATAAGCGAAGCCCAAAGGAGCCATTTTGAGAACGCAATTACGGTTTTAAAATTACTTGAATTTTTTTAAAGTAAATTGTTCATTGTTAATTGTGGCGAAAAGCGGAGTGTGCACATTCGAGCTCAAAGTGGCACATTTCGATCTCGGGAAAATAAAGCGCGCCGCTCCGCGTCGCGCTTCATTTGCCTCCCTCGCTCGGAAATGTGCCACTTTTCGCTCGAATGCGCACATCCTCGTGTTTATTATATTAGTATAATTTACCATGGGCTCCATACCAAAAATTTTAATATAATTTAGTAAATATCGATTTTTTATTCTAAAAGCGTATTTACCATAGCAATGAGTGGAAGGGAGCGAAAAGATACGACAATCTCATTAGTGCGAGTGAGAGGGAACGAATAAAATTATTTATTGGCTTAAATTATTGTGAATCGAGTTTAAAACCGAGTGTGCACATTCGAGCTCAAAGTGGCACATTCCGATCTCGGGAAAATGAAGCGCGCCGCTCCGCGACGCGCTTCATTTGCCTCCCTCGCTCGGAAATGTGCCACTTTTCGCTCGAATGCGCACATCTTTGTGTTAATTGTATTCGACTATATTAATAACAAATGCTTCAAATTCAGATTTTCTATTCGGAAAAAGTTTGCGCTTGAAAGTGCACATACTCCTTAACAATTGAATTTGCCTATCTTATTCTTCTCTCTTACAAATAATATTAATTAAATCAAACTGAACTAAATGTACACTTCTAGCTTTTCTTTTAATTAAAAATTACAGTAGGATATTTTTACCAAAAACCACATTTCTAATTTAGTACTTTTCAACTAGACTAGATGGGAGACTTCATCGTACATGAACAAAAAAATATTTAAACTTTTTTCGAATTTTGACTTTTATTTTCCAACCTTTTTTTTAACATACCCCGCCCAAGTCATTCTAAAATTTTGATGCACCCCCTATGTTTTGATGCACCCCCTATGTAATATATAAATATTTTTTTATATTTAAAAATTGAATTAATCCATAAATGAAGTGTAATTACAACAGTGTATACAAAATGTGCCTTAAAAATAATTTGTTTATAATTTTTACAAAAAAAGAAAATTACCCAAAAATATTTGGAGACATTAATTTTGACATTTAAACATTCAACAATCTGCAAAAGATGATATAAAAATCAACTAGTTCATTTTTAGTGGCCCACTTCAGAAAATTTGACTCATATAAGTACAATTTTAATTAATCAAAAATACGAATTAGTAAACATTCGAAAGTACACCTGAAAATATTTTTATCAAGCTCGCTACAATTAGGCGTGCGGAAGAACACCACGATAACTTATCAAAAGGAATAAAATATCTAACCTTTTTCAAACAAAAAATAGATTTAATTTATTCGAATTTTAATTTTTTGAATTGAAGAATAAAATAATAATATAGGCAAATCCGATAAATACAAGAATGTGCGCATTCGAGCGAAAAGTGGCACATTTCCGAACGAGGGAGGCAAATGAAGCGCGACGCGGAGCGGCGCGCTTCATTTTCCCGAGATCGGAATGTGCCACTTTGAGCTCGAATGTGCACACTCGGCTTTAAGCACGATTACGAAGCGTCCCGTTTTAACAGAAAAAAAGTTGGTCAAATTGTTAGGTATATGTTTACGAAAAACATCCGAACGCGGTTGGCAATCCGGATAATCGCGAATCTGTATAACTGAGGTTTTACTGTATGTTTATAAAATAGTAACGTACTGAGAACAGAAGGTTATCGGACTGCATCCTCCCCCCCATAATTAAATACAAAATGCAAAGTGAATTCTATGAAAAACAAAGTAGAAAAAAAACGGGTGCATGTACTTATGTACGCAGTTTAGAAGTTATACTTCTTTGGCGTAACTAAAATAAATATAACGTCGTCGTATGTTGCGCACCTTTGCGCTTGCGTATAGCTAGACTATACGCGCATGCCCGTTGGCTATACCCCTACCACGCTCACAGCCTGGACCTTTTATGTGCAGCTTGGCCAGTTTGTTGGGAATTCCCCAAACTGCGGGGAATCTCAACTCGATTGGAGATTTTGTCGGAATTGGCACTATGCGGGGAAAATGCGGCGATTTTAACATTTTACGATTCATTAACCTATCGATTACTGATACATGGATAGTTGGCTGGTTAGTGATTCAAACATCCATTACGTTGAATGAAATATACATTTTTTTCAAACATCGCACTTCCGTGTATACCAACACTATGTCAACTTCAAATAATAATTCGGCGAATGACAGTCCAATATGTACATTAGGCAATGTTTTGCCTTTCGCAAATTGGTCCATAGAAAAACAATTTAATAATCTTAAAAACAGAAACAAAAAACCTGAATGGCCTACTACAAAAACTGCAGTATCTTTAAATGCTATCGGGGAAGAAATTAAAAAACAGGGGCTACTTTAAAATTCAATCCTCAAAGAAAATATTAACAACTAAAATATGTCAAAAAACAATAATTGAATAAAATTAAATGTATAAATATTATAGATTTTTATTAAAAATTGTTTTTAATATAAGCAATGCAAAGTGATATTTAGATCACTTGAATGACATTTTATGACGACAAAGATTAAAAAAAATGAAATTGTACGAAAAATCAACTTTATTTGAAAATCTATAGTAAATTTACAAAAATTAACAAACTTTTGTTACTATCAGCGGTATAACTAGATATCATTTAAGACATCTTGAGAATCATATTTAATAAAAATTTTTTACATTAGGTTGATAATGTTTAAAGAAAATTGTTAGGTTATTCACTTGAGTATTAATTGCATTTCGATTGATTTGTCTATATTTTAAATTGAACTAGTATTTTTTTTTTTTTAATTGAAAAAACGACGTTTGTGCTTGCTTTTTTGCTAGTACCATCAGTTTTCTGCAAATTTTCAAAGAGAAAAGAAATAATTTTTGAAAAACAAACTAAAACATCTAATTACCATTTATTTCAATTACAACACAATAAAAGCAAATGAAAATACTTTATTTAAAAATTTAAATTAAAATTATCAAATATTTGCGCAATTCTTTCGTTTCAAATGTCTAAATTAAAATAAAAACAATTGCAACAAAATTTAATTTTTAATTGTTCCTCGTTCGAAAATCCTCAAACCGAACGTAAACACGTTTAAAAAAATAACAACAATAAAAGGATTAAATTTATTGCGAGTTAATCTGCATTTTTGTGTTTTCGATTTAGAAGTAATTTACATTTTTTACGAACTTCCCCATTTTAATGGTTAACCCGAAGCCTAGCATTCGGCCGATTAAAACATATTTTTAACATTTAAATTGCCATCGGATCCCTTCAAGGTATTATTTATACAATAGGTCATTACGCATACGGCCTATTTTCCCCTTAATATGAAATAGGGCCGAGGCCGAATCTAAATGAAAATCAAATTTACGATTTAATAATATTCTCTCTAGTATTTTAAAAGTTACTAAGCCCCTAAATTCTCCCCAAATCCCACCCCGAAAAATATTCTAGCAACGAACAGTTAGGTAAATGTATTATGTTAAAACGAACGAGGGCGAAATTTAGCTTTGAGGTGAACGAAGGCTGCGAAATCTGAGGCGCAAATATATCCATATAATAAATTAAATTAGGAAATGTCATTTTAATAAAACCTATTATTCTCCCCGAGAGCAGATTTATAGCGGGTGTAACAAAATTTCTAGAATACCCGGCGTTTGCTTCCAAATTGCGGGAGCGGACTAGCGCAATTTTCCGGAGGTGCACGTCCTCAAGTTCCTCAAGTGCGCCCGCCGCTTTTTAATTAATCACAACATCGGCTCATTCGATACAAATTGTTCGTGAATTAATGCTGGCAAAATACGACCTGTCAATGAATAAAATAGCTTCTACTGATTTTAGTTCGCGCGCGATGATAAATGAAGCGCGGCCCATAAAGAAAATTAATAGACAGAGGATAGGGAGAAATCAAATTACTGCAGTGTTGCCTTAATAGTTGGAACGGAAAATGACTTGTGGAGACTGATTAATAAATTTAATGCCACCCGCCGAAGATATAAAGCTTAAAGCTGTCGTAAATTTCGGGAGATGAACTGTACGAAAGCGATTGTTATTAAACATAAGCACAAATACAGAAGATTTAATTATAATCGAAAGCAATTAAGATTTTTTGTGCACTTTATTAGTTTCTGATATTTTTTTACTCATTTACAATTTTTATGAAATTAGTAGAAAATTTAGCACCACTGGGAACTGACCTGTAGGAAAATAGCTTACAGTTTTAAAATATTACACGTGACGCACCGGTTTTGGACACCATACCGTTTGTGGATACTTTGTACTCTTTTTAACATTGTAGCAAACGCGATGAATAAATGTAGCGGCTACGATAGATTAACTCAATCAAACGCGAATGTATCTCATTAATCTCCCAACGCACGCAATCGAGAAATTTCTATCTACATTACCTTGAAATGTTAATAAAGTTTACCTCCCTAACTTCACACAAAATGTTCCGCGGAAAAATGTGCGCTTCGAGAATATGGAAGAATGATTAAAATATTAAGATGTATTTGCAGATTTAAAAAAATCTGTAATACATGATTGTTTTCTAGACCTTACTACATACTTTTCAATATTTTCTTTAGTTTTTAAAACTATAGTTTTAAAAACCAAAGAAAATTTAATTACTAAAATAAAAGATTTTTTGTCGAAAAAATTTTCCGATATGTTGTTGGCGGTAAAAATCTTAAAAAAGCTAAAAAAAATGTTTTTCTATTTTAATCATAATTATGAAGTGCGTAGCGAAAATTAAATGAAAAATCCACTAATCAGTTTTGAGTAATTCCTATCGTAAGAGTTGAAAATAACCTGAGTAAGTAAGGCATTGTTTGATTAATTAAACTCAATATTTTTTAATGTTACGGATTTTTTTCCGAATCGACGGAAGGCCATCGAAATCGATAAAAGAAAACGACCAAAAATAAAAAGCTCAAAAAAGTAATCATGGTGTCAATTATAAGTTTGCGCTAAAGTTGAATAGGAAATGAAGAATCCTTGAATCTAACTGTAATTTTCAGGTTCGTTAGTCATAACTTGATTCGATTCGAAAAAACTAACAAATTCATTTTGTAAATCGACGGAAGCAGATTATGTACTTATTTCTAAAGCAACTTTTTCCCCATTAACGTTAGCGGAATAAAATTTTAAAATCTTAACTATTTTAGATGCTGCTCTATTATTTTCAGATTTACGAGCTTTTTGCGCGAGATAATGTTATTTCAATTAAATTGTAAGGAGCTACTAGCAAGTTATTTAATTATGCAACGTCTACGGCTCGAGCTTTTTATGCTACGATTTCTATTACTTAATTTTCAATTTTTAAATTTTGCTACAATGTAATAAAAATATTATTTTGTTACTTTTAATATTAAGAAAAGCACAAAACATAAATTGCGCTTTATGATAAGAAAAACAGCAATAAAAGTTATTAAAGCTCTATAGTAGGGTGGTTCAAAAAAATATTTTTTTTTGGTTTCGCATGACAATACGTTTATTTCACATGTTTTTAAAATGTTCACTAAAGAATAGATCAATTAAAAAAATTTAAGAAACAACTCAAGATTTTTTCGAAATGGTAAATAGATTTAAAAAAAAATGATTTCGTCATATTATTGTCGACGTTTAAAATTAGTACTTGGGTGACCAAGCTTCGCCCGCTATATTATGGTAATTCTTGATTTTAATTTTACAGTTTTATAACTTCATGTTAACAAAGTCAAGTAGCGCCATCTGTTGTTGAGTAGGTTTGACGTATGTAGAATTTTTGAGTTTTTTGTGTTGTTAAGTTGCGTGATAAAGTTTCAATAAAGAAACAAAACGATGCAAATTTAACAAATAATAAATTTTAAGACGAGAAAAAATTTTTTTAAAAAAATTCGATTTTTACCATTTCGAAAATCTTTAATGTCTTTAGCGACCCCTTAAATTTTTTTAATTAAACTAATTTTTGGTGAACATTTTAAAATCGTGTTATATTAACATATTTTCCTGCGAGAACGAAAATAAAAAAATTAAAGTTTTTTTGGGGCCACGCTACCCCATAATTATTTCATCGACCAGAAAACGAGATAATATTTCCTGCGGACAGCATGACAATACAGTTCTTGACATTAAAATTTTTTATTCATATAATTACGATAATGTATACTTCCTAAAAGTTATACTAATGTAAATATTTATTTAAAATTAGGTCGTATTATTGCCGTAGTTCTTAATCGACTATTCTTGGCCTTTTTTATACTCCTTCCATGTCCTGGCTTAGTAAAACGAAAAGGAAATCGTGTTTTTGGTCGCTTATCAATTGCTATAATCTCCATTTATGAATATAATTTTGAAAAAATAATTCATGATTTATATTCCTGTTCTACGTGTTTCAATATTTATAAATCTCGATTCATTTATATAACTCAAATTTTTATGTAATTACATTTTATGTTTACAGCATTTTATGCATTTTTTTAGCATCTGGTATGGCTATCCGTAACCAACTAAAACACGCATTTTAAAAAGCTTCTACCTTTCTAATTAAGAGAAGTTTAATTTTAAGCGAAAAACAACAAGCGCGAGCTATTTGGTTATTCAAATTAATATTTCACAGAAATACGTGTTGATTAGAAAAAGATTCGAGTTCCTTATAAAATAATTTATGAGCTCGGTATTTATAGCAAAACTCGTACATGTCAGCGAAACAAATCAATACGAACGTGAATTGGTGTTCGGCAAATTAATTAACAAGAACATAGATAACGAAATTGCAGGTGTAGTTCTTGTTTATGCGTGGGAAGAACGTTCCTTTCTCATTCGCACCGGCGCTTTGTTCCTCCTTTAATGCAAAACCTCAAAGGGAATAGGGTTTACTTTCCTATCAATTTCATTCTCTATTTTACACAAATAATGAATAGAAATCGTTAGCTTTAGTTTGAAATATTCGTCTATAAATTTCAATTTGTAGTTTAAACCCGAGAAAAGCTTTGATATATAAACTACTGGATGTGCCCAATATAAATGCACGGCATTTTTGTTCTGAAACCGTCTTCAAGATTGAATAAGTTATATTGATAATTATTTACAAGAATTTTTTTAAAGACCAGGTGAACAAATAAAAACAAATGAAAATGAAACAAAATTTCTTGCAGCCCGGTAAATAACATATTTTACAAAAATTGTCAATTTGGGAGTATACTATAGGGCACAGAGCCCTTTAAATTTAATATTACTGTAGCGATGGGCCATAAAAATAGAATAAAAGTTGTTGAGTGTTTAACTCTTCTTTAAGAGTGCGATTTTTTGGATTGCAGTTACTTTTCATTCTTGTTTTAATAGCCCTCATTCGATCCATTTTTGACAAAAAAAATAAAACGTTGCCATAATGCCCCAATAGCGGGGCAAGTGTGCGCAGTAGTCTGGGTAACATACCTATAAAATTGAGCCTAGTTATTGACACTCTTATTTTAATAATAAAATATAATTTACTACGATGTTTTAATATTTAAAAATAAAGAGTAGTTAATTATTAATCGAACCATATATTTTTTATAATATTTTTATACTTACATGATGATTAAATCACTAATTCAATAGTCGAACGTTCTTCTGTCAATTGCTTAGACTATAACTAAAAAATGGTTTTCACAGTCACTCTGGACTTAAATATTATTTTATATTAAGTGAGTTTTTTTTTGTAACTGATATCGTCATCAAATAGGTACACTATGAATTAATATTAATTTTGAAAAAATTAATTTATCAATTCGAGATAATTTTCTTTTTATTAATTCAAAGTAAAGTTGAAAGTGTCAAAAACCGGGTCAGTGTCAACAACAGGGTCTTTTACCTTAAATATTAATTGATTTTCGACATTAACAGCGAAACTACTACACTTGTCACAAATATTAAACAAAACAATATGTTCTAGTAAAAGTATGGATGCAATGATACGATTTCACAGATAAATTTTTTTGTCTAGTCCCATCTCATAGAATAGTTAAGTACCAATAGGCTGAAATATTGGTGCATTGAAACACAACAACAGATGGCAATACGTTGATACCTATATAGGTCGGTACCTAGGCGACAGAAAGCTATCATATTTTCACGGCCAAATCGAAAAACACCGAGCAAAGCTCGTTCGTCCAGATGTGACGTGAGCAGCTCAAAGGTCCTTCTAATCCGATGTGAACTATGCACTAAATTTTGATTAAAAATGTATCCAGGATTAAATTTGAATAAAAAACGCCATGCGGATTATAATGTAACAGTAAATTCCAATATCCTTTATGTAGGCTGGATCGCGCAAAGGTGAAGGATGAAAAGGCTTAGGAAAATAATTGTAACCTAATAATAAAAAGGATGTCGTTAAACTGTAAAGTCTGGTAAAATTTGGTGCGCTTAAAGTTTTCGCGACACAAAAGGAACCGAGGAAGGAAAGATATAACCAGATATAACTTCACCCGCCGGACGTAACTTAATATTGATGATAGACTCTCGGAAGAGCGATTTAGCGAGGTTTAGACCGTCCCTTTTCACAGGAACTGCCCTAGAAGTGCCAGAGACCTCAACAGAAATTTCGCTACATTCTGGTGTGAATAACGAAAGTTTCTTTTAGAAAGCTTTCATAATCGGTAACGTAATACGTGTTTTTGACATATATATGAAAAGCAATTTACTTAGAGCGTCTCTGCTACGCCCTTAAAAAGACTTGTTTCGAAAAAAAAAACTAATTTTATGATAGATTTTTCTATTATGGATTCGTTAGTTTTTTATGTTGACGTACACAAGTAATTATGGTGATGGTGGTTTTATGCAAATTCGTTATGTAGAAAAATACATTTTTAATCGGCTTAATAACCGTTAGTTCGATTTACTGTGGGAATCATATTTTGATTAAACATAAATTTCAGACGGCCATAAGTACTGAATTATAAAACGTGCACACATGAAATAATATGAACTATAATCTCTGATTCAGATTATATTTCGTTGTAATTATTATTTTGGTAAATTGCAATGCAACTTCATAAATTAAGCATGCCCTAATTAATTTAATTATTATGTGATTCATAGTAATCTTTTCATTTCAAAATCCAAGTACACCCATCCCCCGATATGCACTATTTGTTTGCGCGATTTGGATTTTTTCGAGCGACATTTTAATGTTCAAATTAAAAATTCATTCCTTTTTGTTTCTATTATTTAGTAAAATAATTATCAAAAATTCACCACGAGATCAATTAAAAATGAAACAAATGACAAAAAAACATAATTTTATTAAAACTCAATAATTTTATTTAATCAACTACAACATTTTAACAATATTTAAATAAACTTTGTTGTTAATTCTAATAAAAAATCTTATATTTTGAAGGTTTTAACTTTATTTAGACTAATATCATTTATTGTTTTGTTAAAGTGCGTATTAAATTTGCGATATAATCCAAAGTGATGTATTAATAATAAAAAAAAATTCTGAGCGACCTTTTAAAACTCAATTTTTAAATTGAAACTTTCAGAAACTTATTTTTTGTTTGTCTATAAAATTATATTGTAACAAGAAAAAAAAATTTCAAAAAAAAATTCGATTTTTGACAGATTTTGAAATTTTAAAGAAATTTGAGCGACCTCTTAATTGTTTTTTTGAGCTGTCCTTTGGAGGTAGGTCTTAAAACATCAAAAACTAACATTTTTTCACTCGGGACTCAAAAAAAAATAGTCGGTTTTTTTGCGCCACCCTAATAAGTATATATTTTTTTACTTGGTACTGCTTTTTTATTGAAACAAGAACGTAATTCTACAAAATTTTTAGAATTTTCATAAAGAAAAACGATTCATAAGGGCGATTTGGGGTCCCATAGCAAAATTATACAGCCTCAATTATTATAGGTACTTTAGCAAAACCTCGACGTATATGTCCAAATAAATTAAATACGTACGAAAACTAAAATCATTAACGATAATAGAAATTACCTGAGAGAGTATTTACAAACAAAAACACAAGAATTCCGCATTTGAATTGGCTAAATTTCGCCCTAATTATCGTTTACTTTTATAAGGTAGGCCAAACGCAGAAAAATAAAAACGATCCTGGTAATAGCTAACTTCCTTTTCAATTCTTCCTGTCTAAACATGGCCAACCATATAAAACGTGTATAAATGTTACGAAACAGATTAATAAAGCCGTCTTCCAGATTACCAACAATACCGCCGTTCCTTTTTTTATATACGGCCAAAGCACAAAGGATGCTTTTAAGCTCAAACATGGCCCAATCCCATTTCTATTATTTGATAGCTTTGTTTGAATAGGAAAGAAACAAAACTTTACGTAAATATCTTAAACTTCTAATAGAACATACAAAGAAATTGAAATTGGGATTGGATTTCTTTGGCTCCGCCCGTGCATATAAACGACTTCATCGTTACCATTTCGCAGTTATGCTTTCTTCAGGTTTTTTTTGTCTTTCGGTTTGCTTAATTAAATTCCGGCAATGAAAGCGCACAGAATTACCCTCGTCGAAAAAGTAGAAACTCGTTTCGGCTCGAAACTTCTAATTATAGTTCGGTTGTACTCCACAAGTTTTTGTGTGTTTTCGTTTCTATTAGTTTCGGCCCCTTGCGCACTACAATTTAACATTATTTTTTAAATCGCGTCCTTTTCGGAAAGGACCGCGGTCCGTAATTAACACTAGAACCGCGGCAATTTTGAACTTACTACAAGCGCGGTTACCGGCCAATTAGACCTCTAAGAAAAATTGGCCCTTTAACAATTAAATGTTTATTGCAACACATTTAATGCCTTTGAACAGTTTTTAAAAACAATAAATGCCATAACTTTCACCGAATATAAAATCAAAAATGATTGAAATTTTAATTGTTTAATTTGAAAAAAAAAGATTCGTGTAACAAATGTAATAAAAAAAGATGTGCGCATTCGAGCGAAAAGTGGCACATTTCCGAGCGAGGGAGGCAAATGAAGCGCGACGCGGAGCGGCGCGCTTCATTTTCCCGAGATCGGAATGTGCCACTTTGAGCTCGAATGTGCACACTCGGTTCTAAGCACGATTCACAATGATTTAGGCCAATGGATTACACGAAAAATTAATTGAATAATTTTAATCGTTCCCTCTCGCTTGCGCTGACAAGATTGTCGTATCTTCGCGCTCTCTTCCACTCATTGCTATAGTAAATACATTTTTCCAATATAAAATCGATATTTACTAATATAAAGTAAATTAAAATTTTTGATTTGAAGAAGCGCACGGTAAATGACATTAATGTAATAAACACGAAGATGTGCGCATTCGAGCGAAAAGTGGCACATTTCCGAGCGAGGGAGGCAAATGAAGCGCGACGCGGAGCGGCGCGCTTCATTTTCCCGAGATCGGAATGTGCCACTTTGAGCTCGAATGTGCACACTCGATTTTAAGCACGATTCACAAAATTTAGGCTAAGAAATTATTTAAAAAACTAAATAAATAATTTAATCGTTTTATTTCACTCGCACCTACGAAATTCTCGTATCTTTTCGCTCACTTCCACTCATTGCTATGGTAAATACGTTTCTTGAACATAAAATTCATATATACTGAACTTTTAATTTTTTATTTGAAAGTGAAAAGATTAATTAACCCCTTGACATACAAAAAACCCGAATTCGATGAGTCCGAAAAAAACTATTAATTTGGCTCAACTTAACCGCTATGAGCATACTACACAAATAACATAAAATAAATAATTAATAGTTTTACAATATTTTGAAATATGTAGAGCAGTGTTTCTCAATCTTTTTTTAACATTCCCCACCTAAGTCATTCTAAAAATTTGATGTATATAATATATCGTCGGCGATACTGCAATACCGCGTAACTAAAAATTGCAAGAAATCACTAGGAAATTATTAAGAAAAAGAAACAATAAGTAAAATTTAAAAACATTAACTAAAAAATATTTTTATATCGATAGCTGGAATTTTTGATAACGCGAATTATTTTTAGTTTCTCTTCAACTTCGACCTATCGAGGTTTGACTGTATTTAATTTTATAAATTTGATATTTCTGAACAATTAAGATAATTTATTTATTGAGTTTTCTCTAATATTAATTTTATTTGAGTAAATTAATGATCTTCAAAGTTTTTTGAAAAACCACAAATTCTGTAATTAGCGTGAGTGTACCAGTCCCAAACCAGTTAAGGACAAATTTTGACTTTGAAATGCTCTGAACTGGTATTATATAGTTTTAACGTAGAAATGTATATATAAAATTATTTATTGTTTACTAACACTGCAGTATTGATAAATTATTTGAATCCAAATATTTCAGTTTTTTATAGATTTCGTAAACAATACAAAAACGGGAATGTACGTAAGGTTGACCACTGCGCTCCAATAAATAACCACTTTTGCACCAATAGTTGACCATTGAAAAACTAATGAAGAAAAGGTAGCTAATTGAAAATAAAACACTATTTCGTTAGACAAATTGACTTTCATGTATTAACTGAAAGTTTCTCTTGACTTACAACCAATTTTTAAATGTTGGCCTTATTTTAGCGTCTTTACTAATTTCGTCGAGGTACTTCAACAAATTTTCGTCTGTATAATTAAAAAATGTAATCATAATGTTCACGTCCAATATATTTTAATAATGTTTAATGTTCACTGGAATTGGACACTCAATAAAACAACAATTGTTAAATTTGCAACGTTTCGTTTCTTTATTGAAACTTTATCAAGCAACTTAACAACACAAAAAGGATTTTAACCGTCAAAACTCAAAAATTCTACATGCGTCAAACATGTTTGACCATTAAACATTAAACATTATTAAAAAATGTCTTTTTGGGGGGCTTCTTCGATATAGAACCACGAGAAACAAAGTTAAAACTCTAATCTGGTCAACCATAGATACACTTTTTCTACTACTGTGCACCAATAGTAAACCAGTTGGTCAACAATAGAAACTCTGTACAAAGTATGTTCCAGTAATTAACCACCTTTAAAAATACTTGATAATGTCATTAATTATTAAAAATAGCAGCTCATAGCTCTTAAATAAACACTAAATTTTTCAAATAATACAAGTTTATGACAATAATTAGGAATTAATAGGTGATCTTAAAAGATTTAACTTACCATGTCAACGTGAACTTCTAACTGTATTGGTGGCTAGAGGACACGTGAACGAGACACTGGTCTGACAAAAAGTGCAAAGTAGCGATATTATTAGTCCACTCTCGTAAAAAATATGTTTGGAAGGTTGTTAACAGTCTAGACAATGTAACAAAATAGTTGAATTCTTCAAAAATACGCGCCATTTCTTAATTTATTCAATTGAACATGCGAGTGGTCAACTACTGGTACCTGGTTTGGGACTGGTACACCCACCCTACTCTATTTGAGTTTTTTGAAAATACATAATCATTTTTTCATCAAAATTTCGTTTTAAATTTACCGAATAAAGTATTGTTTTATTCAATTTGTGTTATACAAAAAAAATTGATAATTAAAAATTTCTAAATTTCTTAAATATATTTTAAAAATTTTCCAAGTTATTAATTTATTTAATTTGAGTTGTCTAAAAATTTAAAATAATTTATTCTTCGAGTTTACTTTAATAGTTTTGCTAAATGTTTAAAACTGAATTTCATTCTATGTAAAAAAAAACCGGTGCATGTACTTATGTACGTACGTTAGAAGTAATACTTCTTTGGCGCGACTAAATTAAATATAACAACGCGCTATGTTGCGCTTGTGTATAGCTAGACCAGTGGTTATCAAACTATATGTTACTGCGCATATGTTGTTTTATTTGAATACATTTCTATTTCCTTTTTAAATCCAAAAAGTAATTTAAACAAATGGAATAAATACGAAGATGTGCGCGTTCGAGCGAAAAGTGGCACATTTTCGAGCGAGGGAAGCAAATGAAGCGCGACGCGAAGCGGCGCGCTTCATTTTTCCGAGATCGGAAATGTGCAACTTTTTGCTCGAACGCGCACACTCGGTTTTAAGCACACTTTACAAGAATTAATTTATTCTCTGGACAATTCGCAATTAAATATTACAGAATTATATTAATAACAAAATTCCCAAATCGCCAATTTTCTGCCTTTTAACAAAATTATTGTTGAAAACAAACCTTTTTCGGAACATAAAATTGAATCCAGTTCTTGGCGTCTTAGAGACGTCAAAATCTACAATGACACCCTAAATACGGCCGTCTCCTAGACGTCATTGTATGTCAAGGGGTTAAGGCAAATCGATAAATACGAGGATGTGCGCATTCGAGCGAAAAGTGGCACATTTCCGAGCGAGGGAGGCAAATGAAGCGCGACGCGGAGCGGCGCGCTTCATTTTCCCGAGATCGGAATGTGCCACTTTGAGCTCGAATATGCACACTCCACTTTAAGCACGATTCACAATACTTAATTTATTTTCTCAAAAAATTTAATTATCCAAACTAATATTATAAAGGCGAAAGTCACTATGTTTGTCTGTCTGTCTGTCGGTCTGTCGATGTGTCTGTCTGTTATGTTTTCACGCCTAAACCACTGAACCAATTTTGATGAATTTTGATATAGAGATAGACTCGACCTTGAACAAGGACATGGCCTACTGGTTTTTACAGTTAATAAATGCATGTTTTTGTTTTACTGTTGTAGTTCCTTCTTTAGCACGTTATTATTTTTTACTTGACAAGCCCATATACATATAGGCTCTTTCATTGTCCTTGTATAGCTGAAGGTTCTTGGTGAAGTTTTTTAATACCAATTTTCTGGTAGTTTTAATAAAAAATTGGATTTGTCGTGTATTCGGGGTCATTTTATGTTCGAGAAAATATAGTGAGTGATTCCGGTTATATTCAAAATGTTAAAAACAACGATCTTTAAAAAGCCGCTTTTACATATTATTATTATAACGGTCAAAATGACCGATTGCGCGGTTCTAGTGTTAAGAAGCCGTTAACGAGATAAACTGCTTTTGGAGTTGCGACTGCTAATGAAATTATTGTCGCATTAATGTCTGGTTGCTATTTAATTACGGAATGGCGGTTATTTCGTATTACGAGATTGTAGTTGTGCTGATAGTTGTTCAATTACGTGCGGTCGCCGCTCGCGTCTAAGAAACAATTCGCAAAAATGGTAGGCGAGCAGAAGACGGAGGGGCGCCGAGCTAGAATTTAATATCGAATTTGTTTACTGCGAAAGGTGTATTATTTCGCAAAGTTTTCTGAATGAGCTTATAATGTCAGCACTAATTTGCAAAATAATTGTGTAATAAAGCAGTCTCGAAGCTCGCTCTCTCTGCACATTGTTGTAATTATAACAAAGCTTTGTGCATTTATACAATGAATAAGCTTAACATTTATTATTTGCTCAATTTACCACTCAGGCCTTTTTTAATTTAATTAAAAGCGAAGAGAACGACTTCGAACATATTTCAACTAATTAGAATGTAAAATTGTTGATCAAAGTATTAATTAACAAGTGCTATGTTGAAAAAAAGTTAAAGGTACAATCAAAACCCCGAAAATCGGCCAAAATCGAGAAAAAACATGGATGTTAACCCATGTTTTTTTTGGCAAAAAACGAAAATAATAGAATTGCTTTATATTGCAAGGGGGTGTTCCTACGTACCCCTAGCAACTATAACCGAAGTCATTCCCGGCGCTCTCCCTCTAAAATAAAAATTTTTGAAAAATTAAATTTAGCTTTAAAATGAAACTTTTAAAACGCAATAACTTTTTTATTTTTAAGAAGTGCGCGGAATGCACTCATTTTCGAACGTATTATTAGGTTCTGATAAAGGGGCTATCATAACATCAAAAGTTTTGTAAGATACGGATCTATATAGTTTTTAAAAAGCCGTCCACAAATAACGGCGCTACAACTTTTTTAACGTAAAATTTTGTGCTACAAAATTCATCCTAAAACTTCAACCCTTAATTACTCGAGAAATTCTCAAAAAAAGGTTTGAAAGGAGTAAATTTTCTTGATCTAAACCATGCATATAATTTATTTCTGGCGACTTGTTAAAACTTAAAATCTTCCACCGCGTCTTTCTGTCGTCTAGTCCATCTGTACAAGTTAATCTCAGAATCTATTGCGGGGTATTTAATACGGTTCCATATAACTTACACGATTTAAGCAAAGCTCGCCAGGAAAGTTCTTAAAAAGTGTTTCATAGACAAACTTCAAAATAGGTCAACCAATTTGCACGAAATATACCTAGATAAATTATATTCACAAATCGTCCTCGTGAATCAATCTATCTAGCAGTAAAAACTGTGTCAAGATCGCTACGGTATTTTCTGAGATCACCCTATACAGACAGACAAGACGACAGAAAAACGCGGCGAAGGACTTTAATTCATAAATAAATAGCCATAAATTAAAATTTACAACTAAGGACGACTTTGTGGCTTACATGCAGCAAAAGCGATCTCAACAATCCAACTATGCTTGATCAACTGTAAAAATGATCACTCCAAAAAGCAAACAAAATTTTTCCGGAAGAGCCACACTTATAATCAATCTTCAGTCAAAAATGATAGAGGCTACGAACAGGATTTCGTATTATTAATTAAGAAATAATTCGAATTGTCACAGAAATAAGCTATAAATGATAAAGTAGTAATTTCAAAAGCATTAACTGCACACGACAGTCATTTTACTAGAAAATATACAATAGGATGTTCAGAATAATTAACACAACTTCATATACAACGTACATCTGTTTGTGACATATTAAAGGTTTTATACAATTTTTCGTACTTCCTCTAATTATTTGAAACTTTGATACAATGGACTATCAAAATAAGGTTTTGCGGTAAATGTAACTGTCAGCAAAGTTTCGCTTTTTGCAACTTGATTTAATTTCGCTGCCAGATATAAATAGATCCTTAACATTCTTTCCTTTAAAGAAACACAAGAGGTTCGTAAAGCGATAACTAAATTAAATTATTATCAATAAATTTTATTCGTGCAACTATTTTGGTAAATTAAAAAAAAAAGAAATACTTTATCACATTTGATTTATAAACGAGAAATTTATCGCACGAAACTAATGCAAGCAACAAATTCAATTTTTACGTTAAAAATACAAGATACAAATAAAGAGGAAAAGCAGTTTTCCGCTAGGACGCTAATTGAAACAAATTGTAATAAGCATTTATGGAAAACAATTCGCAACGATCCTTTCTGCTTTATTGGTAATTAGCGTTCCAAATAAATGTGAGAGCCGGCAATTTAAATTGAATTATAAATTTTATTTCTACAAATGCGCCGCCGAAAAAATCGTTTTTAGAGTAGCAGCACGCGCGGAATTTGGGGGGAGGGGGCGGGGGGTGGGGAGTTCGGATTAATTTTTGTAAGTTTGCAAAAGTGCAAAAGGGTAAAACTTCCACAGGAAAATTTCCTCAAAATCATATTTTGTGTGATTAAAATACATTACGACACACGACAAAAAACGAAGCGGGGAAATAGCCTACGCCCGGCTAAAGGTTGGGCCCGTTAAGAAGAAAAAAGGGTTAAAATTCGAAAGCACAAATTTTAATTGAGTTTACCGAGTCAAATACCTATAAATGTTATTCAGAAAAGAGCGTAAGATTTGCCGACATAAAAAACGTGTGTAGCAAATATCGCATTATTACTACAACGTTTATAAAATATCGTAGTCTCCCTTGACCAATGTTTTGTCCTTGTCATGCAAAAATAAAAAAAGGCGAACACATAATCAAAGTTTGTCACGCCTATTAAATAAAATAAAAACACAGGATATCGTTAGTATCATCTTACACCCTATGAAGTCATTGTTTAATATTTTGCTTTTATATCGCGCAAACTAATGGATCAACTGTTTTATTTATTTTTTAAGAATAGGGTTGTTGAACTTGAACTTAGATTTGTTTCTTATACGATTTAATATTGATCTAGGTCAAGAATATAGGTTTAATTAGAATTTAGACACATTAACAGTCTTTATTACAAGTACGTTTTGTTAGTACAGTATTAATTTTTTTTTAGGATTTGAAATTATATTTATTTGACGCTTTGGTTTTTATTTAAGTGTTGATTACACCTTAAAACACGTTTCTTTGCAGACATGCAAATTATGAACATTTTAACTATCTTTTTGAATACGACATATAATTGACCTTCAAGGGTGGAAGCAAGCTACTTCTAGTAAATGCGACCGATTTAAGATTAAAAATTTGAAATCAGCGATTTATAATGGCACGTTTCTTAGATCATCGTTGTTTTGTTTATTACTGCATTTATATTATAAGCATATTTGTCCCCTATTATTCTTGAACTTGAATTTAGTTGTTTTTACACTGATTTAATATGTATTTTTTGATGCGTCAGTTTTTATTCAAGTTTTCATTACGAATTTTTTTTTTAAATGAATACACAAAATGTTGTTTTTATTATAAGGTGATTATGATAATAAAATTTACTCCAGTTTGGAAAGTTGTCTTGTGACGAAAACTACCCCCAAATTGTCTAATTTTTACAACACTTACTTTCATAAGTCATGTTTTACAATGATTAACAAAAGCATCGGAAGTCTCTTTTTACAAAGGAAAGAAGTATTAAAGCTGATAAAGACTGAAACTCGATATTTTAACTCAGGCACGTTTGTTTTAAAAATAAAAATAATTTATGAGCAATTCACTTTATGTGTGTATAATAACATGAATTGTTTTATCGTTTGAGGCCGTCGGATATGTTTCTTAATTAGCCAATTTAACGTTGTCATAGGTCAAAAAACCTGCGGTTCTCAAAATATGGTCTCAATTTTGATTTAGCTATAACTTTGTCAAATTCATGAATTTAGAAGTATTACCAAATAGAAAGTCTTCCAAAAAATCCCCTCGACCACCTATTTCCGGCTCTGACAACTATTCGTAAACACCCTGTATATCCAAGTAAAAAATTTTGATAAACATTTATTATTTTATTTTTTTTTAGTATCTCGAGTACAAAATTATAAATATTTTTTGAGATATTATACAAAACACAAAAAGGTACCAAGGTACCTTGTCACTCTATTATGGGCGTAAAAAATGTTTTAACTTTTTCAAAATATTCCGAATGGGTTGACCGGGTCAAAGCATTAAAAAAAAATATGGTTTGCAAAAAGTTAAGAGCTCTCAGGACACCACAGCTATCTATAATGCATAAAATATAGTTTTTCTTTTAATTGAAAATGCAAAAAGCACACGGGAACCTTGTCACTCACGTAAGGGTTAAAAATGTATTTGATTTTTAGTTATTTACTCTTTATATATTTTTAAAACTTATTGTTTTTTTCTTAATAATTTTCTAGTGATTTCTTGTTAAAACCTAAAACTTGTGTTTTAAAAAAGTTGTAATTACCTGGGAAAATTTTTTTTATATAATTATATAAAATTATATATAAATCATCATATGTAATTATATACGAATTTGGGCGCGATATAATTTTATCTAGTTTTATATAATTTTACATAATCCTATAAAATTTTATATAAATGATTATGTATAATTTTACATAATTATATATAAATATAAAAAATAAATTTTAAATAATAATTCCCCTACAGCAACATTTGTGGTAATTACCATCAGTCTACTAATTAGAACCTTTGTGATTCGGTATCTGCTTATTTAGTGGAAGGAAAGGTAGTTTGCAATGAGTAGCGCGGTGTGCGATTGATTATATCATCGATTAATCTGAAACAGAATTATGTAACTTTTTTGGGGATTTGAACTCCGGACTCCTAGATCGGGAGACTGCATGCTCTGCCACTGACCTACGAAGCCTTCTCAAATATTTACTAAAAATGTCTTATAAAAATGACTTACTAAAATGGCAATCTTTCATGTTTGACACATGTACAATTTTGAGGTTAGATGGTTAACATACTTTTTGACATATGTTAAGTTGCTTGAAAAAGTTTCAATAAAGAAACAAAACGTTGCACATTTAACAAGAGTTAACTCTTGGACAACAATAAAACAATTGTTTTATTGTTGTCCAATTCCTAATAACTCTAAATATTAGTAAAAGATATTGGAGGTTAACATTATGATTAATATGTGCTAAACTTATTAAATTATCTAATTTATGAATTTGTCCATAAGTTAGTATAATGATAAATAATTTAAAAAAAAAAAAGCAAATAATAACAATTATATCGAAAATATTCAAAATATATTTTATTATATATGATTTTATAAAATTATATAAAATGTTTTCTCGGTTTATATAAAAATATATATAATTATATATAAATTTATATAATATTATAACATTATATATAATTTAATAGAAGCAATCTAATATAATTTTATATAATTATATAAAAAAATATATAATACAAAAAATTTATATGGTTTTATATAATTATATAAAAATTATTATAATTTTATATATAATTATATAAAATAATACATAATTACATATGATTATATAAAATACTTTTTCCCGGAATAAGCTACTTTATAAAATTATATATAGTTTTATATAATTATGTAAATTTATACATAATTATATATACATTAATATAAAACCATATATAATCATATAAAACTATATAAAGTTATATATGATTATATAAAAAAAAAATTCCCGGGTATTTATAGGAAAAGGAATTTAATAACATCCTTCTAAAATCTGAAGAAAGTAGCCCCGGTTAACAGTACGAGTTGTTGATTTTGTAATAACCATAAAATAAAGCATGACCATTAAATTTCTCATTTACCAACAAAAACCGTACATCCTTATCTTATAGCTGTTCATAATCGTCCCGAAGATAATCATTTTCTTGTGCATTAATGCGATTTATCTGCTAAAACAAGCATTATTCGAACCATTTCGAAATCCTCACAATTTAATCTTTACGGTATTATTTCTACTTTGTTATTTCAAAAACCTACAACAAAAAAAACGTTACAAAATCAACAAATTAAAAAACAAGTTAAAAGCTGATCTGCGGCCAAAAGACGACAGAAGTCAACAATGATAATTACGCATTTAAACATTTCAAAAGTCGTCTTAACAAAAAATGAAGACAGCTCCATAATTAAAACGCGCAAAATACACATGGCAAAAGCACATTTCTACGGCTGCCCCCTTTTTTTTCGCAAACAAAACGAAAAATCGGGCGGATAATGTGTTCGAATAACAAACCGAAATTTAGCGGTCCCGAAAAAGGGTGACACGAGATTAATAAATACAAACGTTTTGTAAAGGGAAGCTTTTAACGCCAACATTGAGGAAATAGAACAAAAAGTTATTTGCCGTCGAGTTTTAAGCATAAATGGAAGGGTTAAAGCGAGGCATAGTTGTATAATGTGAATGAGAAATCCATCAAAAATAATGCTACTTGAAAAGCGCCCTTAGCCACAAGTGGGGTTGGCTTCATTTCGCAGATCCATTTACTGATTCAAATAGCTACACGTACAAGGTTCACACTATACGATTATTACGGTTCAAGTAACTTTATTTTCGGAGTAAGATTGCTGTAATTACCTTGCACGGCCCAGTTAAATTGAATTTTAGTTCTCTGAATTTCGGCGCGAAGCTTCGCCGAATGCCGTTTTGTGAATTGATGTCGAACACGAAAACAGATGTATCTTAACGGCTAAGAAATTAAAGTGCGCTTCTTTATGGCGAATGGTGTGGAAATTCGAAAATTAACACTTTCTGTGTGAAGAAATGGAACATTTTTATCGCCGATACGTGATCGCGTCTTCGAGTTGATTTTCGCCCGATCATTATTTTGGTGAAGAATTGAATTAAATCGAAAGGAAACGGTTTTTTTTTCGTTTCGGTGCCTGATTGTTTTGCTAAGAAAATAAGTGAGCTACCATCGTCAAAGGAAGATGCTATGGTAAGATTTACGAAAACGTGAATTACACTATGTATGGAAACTTAACCCACTTATAAATGGCCCCAAATTAAACCAAAAACGTACTTAAGATAGGTCGCCTTATCTGTAATGTTTTTCAGTTATGCTATCATAAATTACAATTTAAAAATGTGCAATAAAGAACAATTCGAAAAATCTTGTTTAAGTCTGTTGTAACAATGCAATTAAAGCCATATATAATTTTTTTTAAAGTAAAAAACCATAGGAAGCATATATCAAATATACCAATTAGCAATGAAATAAGGTAAGCAGGGGGAATGGCGTAGACTTAAGGAAAACACGCTGTATTTTTTAAAGTATTGATTTTATATAAAAATTAAGAAAATTAACAATGTCTTTAACTACCGAGTAATAAACATTTTAACATGAAACTTATATATCTTTGACTTATAAGTTGTAGACAAACTTTACAAAAAAAACAGGTTTGACTGTCATTACCCCTGGCTTTGGGTAATGCCGCTCAGCCTAAGGGGTAATGACGCTCCAACTTTTTTTTAGAATGGACAGTGCTATCGTACACAAAATGAATGTAAAGGTCTTAAATTCACACAGTTAAAGTGAGATCCATTTTCATTACACAAATATGTGCGAGAGCAAGTGCGTTTTTCATTCGACAAGCGCATCATATTCTATAAAGTGCAATTCGCAGTGTACAATAGCGGAGACCAGTTTTGACAAATTAACACAAACTTCTGGGGCTTTCAGCCGCATGCAAAAAAAATACACTTCACGGTCGCGTGCCGCCAGCTGACTTGACATACGTGTCCCACTTCCCGCACTTTAGGTGACGTGGCATATTGCTATGCGCTATTTTGTTAGAGTTATAGAAGTGAGCGTCATTACCCGGTGAGCGCCATTCCCCCTACCTACCCTACGTACTAGATGACCTCAATTTCTTTCAAAAAGATATGGAGATGATGCATTTTTTTGTGGAAGTTCTTTAGATTTAGGACATATCGTATATAATAATAAAAGATCGGTCACAGATATCGCACGGTTGAGTCTCAGTAGCTATTCGTCTGACACCTCGTACAGTCAAATAGCAAAGCGCCTGGCTAGAAAGTAATTTCGATTTTCATAAATCGATTTTTTTTTAAATTACTTATGGTAATGTTATAATTTTTTCCGTTTGATAGTTACAGTAGTGACTTTTAACTTACTTTGAAACAAATTACTTTGTATTGGGTTTGCATTAAATGTCAAAAATATGCAACGCAATCACGAACATTTTCGTTATTGCTCGTGCGCTTTTCACTATAAAATCTTGATTCTTTCGAAGCTTCTTCTGCGAAATGCAGCCTTACCTATTAATTAAGCAATTTCTTCAAAATATTTCTATTTTAATAGATAAATTAAGAAGCTATTATCAATTTAAGTTGGTTTGGTAAAACAAACTTGTGCGGCTGTGATAAGTCGATTAAACTAGCATTAATCGTAAATGTTTTCCTTTTACATGCAATTTCATTCGGTTGCGCTTAGAACGCAGTTGAACAGAACGCTTTTTCTCGGTAGGTGTTAATTGCTAATAAGTGCCATTAAACAGCATGCGGAGGGTTTTAAATGTTGTGTTTTAATCCCATTAATCCCATTCTGTTTTACCAACACTTTAAATCTAAATTTTTGTAGTTTAAAACTACAGTCGTAGTTTTTAGGGTATAAATTTATATGCTTTTCGAAAGCTTTAAAAATTAATGCTTAGTAGTAATAAAATGTTTTAGAAATCACACTGTAAAAAAATTAAGTATAAGTTAAACAAATAGTAGAGGAGACTGGGCAATGCTGCCCATTAGAAAAAAAATACGAAAATTTTTCTTTGAATATATCATTATAGTACATATTCTTATATCAATATACTGGCAAAAAAAAGATCGATTAATGCCACTTTATTTCCTCATTTTCAATTTTTGGAAGTTTCAATCTAATGCCAGTGTTTGAAAAAGAAGTAGATCGGAATCCGTTAAATGCATCACAGAAATTGATTTATATTTTCCAAAATATAAGGGAACCTGTTGTACTTTGCTCCCTTTGTACCTAGGGCAACTTTATTTTTTTTTAATATTTGCGGGCTTTCGTGACCCATAATTTTCGATATTTCAAATGCCACATTGACAGACATTAATGTAAAGTTAGCAGCAGCTGGCTATTGTACTTTGTTAATGTACCTACATTTTGAGTTATACGATTGTGTTTAAGTAATGTTCGTTGAGTATTTTATAAGTGAATATATTATGGTAAGCATTAAATGTTTCGTTTTTATGAAACACTTTTTTATGTAGTTTAAGTACATATAAGCAGATATTTTGATTGTCACAACGTTAATTTGGAGTTAAACGGCTGATTTATTATATCGGCCTTGTATGGAGCCTTGTTCTTAGTAAGGCCATTTGAAAGAGTTTAATAAAACTTAAGTTTAATAAATAGTGATTAAGTCTGCAATAAAAAAAGTGTTTTATATGTTACATAATAAAATACAGTGTTACTTAATAATTTGTTCGTTTCATTTATCCAGTAAATAAACGAATAATAACTGTTTATTTGTTAGAGTGGCCTTCCATGGTCCACTCACTATACTTTTTATTTTTATAGTTGTAGAGTTGATACACTTTTCCTTGCAGTTAACTTGCATTTGATTATTGGCGATTCGTGGGACAGGTCTGCCAGCCAGCAACAAGGCATGGTAATGAAGTAAGAAGTGCCGTTTAGGATTTTGGCGAGCAGCGTAAAATATTAAAGGAGGAAATTGGTAGGCAATGGACAGAAGGAGAGTTTATGGGTAGCATCCCCGTTGTTTACATGTGATACTTGCATTAAATTCCAGATCCGTATTCCCTAACAGGCCATTACCGACACGTGTAGAGAATATAACGAAAGTAAATCGAAGCTGAGGGATAACATACGGAATCCGCCGGTATAATCGCGTAATGTACGGGTCAGGGTGCCGAACAATTTTCGCCGAAAACGAAAATTATGAACACGAACTCGCTGCGAGGGACGACGCACAATAACAATATAATATTTTCTTGTCGTTTGTCGAAAAATTGCGCGCGTTTTTTTCGGGAATACGTAAACGGTTGAAATATTACTTCGTTTATTAACAGAAATAGGATACAAACAGGAAATGAAATTGCTTCTGAATAATTAATTGTTTCCCAAGGCCCTTCTATAGATATTTATTCTAAGATATAAAGCTCGCGTAAATTTTTAACGTTTCGTTTTGTAGGATAAACCAAGACGAAATTGAACTAACTAGCAATGATACAACTTTAATCAAGGTAAAACGTAACCCCACTAAATTACGCAATTTTATAATGTATTGCGAAGCTTAATCAAATACAGAACTCGGCGCATGGTGGGATAAAAAATATTCCGCAGCGCTTAATAAAATAGAATAGAAGAAGTTCGTTTTTTTTTAAGCTGGTACACGTGAAAGTTTTTCAATCTTTAATATTGTACTTAATCCGTTATAGTCCACACACGAAAAAGCTTTTAGTATCATCTATTTAAAACGGTAAAACTGATTTATTTTGGATTTTTCAAAAGTCGTTTAGTATTACGAGAAATTATATACTTGACAAAAATTTATACCTATTCGTGGAAATGTTTTAAAAATAATACTAATGAGTATTATATCGATATCAAATAAGATGCCAATAACTTTTATAATAAAATTATAAAAATTAGTAACGCCAACCGTTAAATTTTTGATCGGCCTTACAAGGAACACTACCGATATTTTAACTGAAATCGAAATAAAGTAATATTTTTTTCTTTAGTACCATAGCAAATCCCTATATATTAATTCAGAGTAAAATAAATGAAGAAAATAATAGGTTATTTACTTAAAAATTACGTTTTGCTGTGAGCGCGAGTTACAATTTTAACACTGACGACGGAAGTCAACGAAGCAAGGGGCCTCACTGACAAAATATCGGCGCGAGCGACTCGCCGCCGCGTCTGCGTATTTAAGTTCGATGGGTGTTAATGTGAGTAGAAGAAATATGTCATCCCATGGCAATAACTACGACTTTTTAATAATTGGCCTTCGAAAGAGCATGGCCCTCCATGGTCCACCCACCTTATTGGTCGCTTACTTTGGAAGCCTATAGCTTCAAAGCAAAGAGAAATAGTTTCAAAGACTTCGCCACTATTTGTTGTTAAAAATTTTTTTTCCAGCTTTGTTATCCACAATCGTTTTTTTAGGACTTCATACAATATGATTTGTTAAGATTGAGCGTATTTGGAATTTGGCGCCATTCTAATATATGTACTTTTATGTTGTTAGTACTGGATGAGATCTGCCAGTGGCGTTTAGAGTAGGGATAATCAATATCGTATTAATCACTTACGGTTTCAATACAAAATGTAAATCATAAATAAATTAAAAAGGAAATTAAACGCAAAAAATACAAGTGCAACTGTGGAAATTAAAATAGTAAAACGAAAAGTCCTTTAGAAACGTTGACAATTTGACCTTTGACAGCAAAAATTACCAGAATGTTGCAATTTAACCACATTCAAGCTACGAAATACACTAGAAATTGTGGCGCCAAATTCAAAATGTTGGCAATTTTAATAAGTCACATTATATTTTACTGCGTATTTCAACTTGAATAGCTTTATTACGCTATAAATTATTTTTAAATAAAATGATAGGCAATTTATAATTAATATAACTGAAACCTCCTTGAAGAGATTACTTGCATTGGATTTCAATTCTATTGATTAATTGACTTTTATGGATGATAAAAGAAGTCTTGTTCTTTATAATAAAATTAATTTATTTAACTATAGTTATTTTAATATTTTGTTTTAATAATACAGTAATCCCTCAACATTCACGGTTTCGATGTTCGCGAATTTCGATTATTCGCAATTATTAAAATGCTGAACAATTCGACATTTTCGAGCTCTGTACTCGCTTATTCGCAGAACCATTAAATAATTAAAATTAAAAATTCTTGAGTGAAATGAAATAATTTCTTAACTGACAATTTCGAATTAAGAAAAAATTTCTTAATACAAGAATTTCGTCATACTTGGTTCAACAGTAAAATGTCTTTTGAGGAGAATGTAGATTTATTAATACAATAATTTCTTGTCTCAAGAAAGTTTTTTGTTTAGTTTAAGAATAAATTTTTTATATCAAGAAAATGAGTGATTTTTGGTTACTAGAATTTTTTTTTTTCATTCAAGTGAAATTTTTTACGTTAGTTCAATAGAATAGTAACGCAGAAATTTACTTACTTGAGCCAAAATATTTTTTTTTTCTGTGCAGTAATAATTTCATATCTTGTGTTGATTTCGTTCTGAGAGCCGAAGGATTCATAGAACAACAAACAGCCCTCCATGCTTCGCCAAACGATTTCCTTAGTTTTCGATTCAGTTGAGTAACACCCTAACACTTTAAATTCAGTAAATTGATGGTAGTTTAATTGAAAATGATTAAAACTTATATATATATATATATATATACCTTGTTTTGTATGTATATAGAACGTATATCAAGCATCGTGGAACGTAACCCCCCTATTTCCACATTAAGATAGACTTAACATTCGCGAATTCGATATTCGCGAGGTTTTTCTGGAACGTAACACTCGCGAATGTTGGGGGATTACTGTATGTTATTATTGGGCCCTTTTTTTTTGGCCGATTTTACGCTCTGATAAACGAGATTTTAGATTCAAAAAAGTTTTTAAATATTCGTTCATAAATATACAAACTGAATTGAATTTGATTAAAATCCATGAGCTATATTTATAGACACGAGATTGCAAAATGAGCGGTCAATACTTTTTATTTTGATAGTAGGCAAGTGAAACTTGTCCTTTTCAGAAATTTCTTTTTATATTAAAATTCTTGCGACCACAAAAAAAATTTTTAGTTATAACCTTCACAGAGTTAATCTACGCAATAATTCGAAAGATCTGCGAGGGGTCGATATTCCGTGCTGAGCGATACCCCTCCCTTTGTTCATCCCAAATTCTAAGCTATTTCCCAAATTGGTTAAACTGGAGGTCCGTCCTCCCATTTAAATAACAAATCTATGAACGCAAAGCAAATTCAGTTAACTTATTAGTATTTCATTTCGAAAACAAACAACCAACCTAAATTTTCCGACCAAATTGATTCCAACTCTAATCTGACGTAGTCCATAAAATAAATAACAAAGTAACAATTTATCTAAGACCTTGTTTCAATGTTTCCATCGTCTGTTAATTCCTAATCTGCATATCGGACCATCTAGAAACCAACTAAATTCCGACCCGGAAGGCAACTAAGCCCCCAACGTTTCGAGTTATGGAACCTTCTCCCATAAGCGACGATATCCAAGAAAATGTAAACGCCTTTTTCCTCTTCGAATAAATTAGCCGTGTTCATCGCGGGCCGCACCGAATAATATTTATTCAACGAAAAAACACCACTCACTCTACGCTTGATCCCAAATAATTAAAAGGCGATTTGAAATCGGCTTAAAAAATACGGGGAATTATTTATGTGTTAGATATGCGGAACGGTTAAGCTAATCGTTGAATATTCAAACCGTATTATATACTAAAGCGAAATCGAATTAGAGTGGAATTTTGTTAATTTGCAAAACTCTACACGTAGTTTCGACTAATTAGCTACCTGTCTTAACGTTTATCCCGAAGAATTACGATGCCATAGCTTTTAATTCTAGGGCAATCGAATTGAAATGCAGTTTAGATCCGACGTTACAGGTAAATTTTGTACGAGCCGGCTTCCACGGGCTTCGCAATGGGAATAATAAAAAGGATTTTGGTGCAAAGTGGTGACTGCTGCAGATTTCAGCATTGGCCATAAAAGATTTGTCGCATAGCAGTCATTGTAGTGGTCAAATTGAAATTCACAGTACATTTCCTTCGCTGATTGTTCCAGCTACTGTTTGTTTTTTTTTTTCTCTGTTAAATTTACTACGTGCCTTCGTACCTCCCAAATAAAAGCGTCAACAAACAAATAAATGTCCACTTAGAAAGTAAGCAATTACTTCAACTTAGCGAAAAGGTAAACGGCAGTGACGCATCTGGAATTTGTTGGAGTTATACTTCTTTTGGCGCGTTGAAGGTGGAATTTTAGCAGGCGACGAAAGTTGCGCGCGCACACCTAACAAAAATTTGACAGTTGGAGTCTTAGGGACCATTCAAGTATTACGTAACGCAGGGGGCTTGCAAACCGTTACCATGCGTTACATGGGAGGGAGGGGGTTCGACCATCGCGTTACGTAACATTGTTTTTTTTATTTAAATAAAAATATAAAAATATTTTAGCAACTTTCCGGTAATTGTGACTTTTAGGTAAAAATGGTCACTTGAGTGTTACGTAACGTTTAGGGTGGGGGGGGGGTTCAGAAAACCGTTGCGGCGCGTTACATGGGGGTGAGGGAGGGTCAAAAATTTTCAAAAATTGCGTTACGTAATACTTGTACGGCCCTTCAAAGAGACAATTAATTATTGTGAATCATGCTTAATACCGAGTGTGCACATTCGAGCTCAAAGTGGCACATTCCGATCTCGGGAAAATGAAGCGCGCCGCTCCGCGTCGCGCTTCATTTGCCTCCCTCGCTCGGAAATGTGCCACTTTTCGCTCGAACGTGCACATCCTCGTATTTATTGATTTTACTTACTTAATCTTTGGGGGCGTCCATAAATTACGTGAGATGATTTAAGGGGGGGGGTCGAGTCAAATCTCATCTAATCTTACGTTGGAGAGAGGGGCGGTCTCGGCAAATATCACGCAATTTTTTTCTGATTGAAACAAAAAAAATTATACTATTTTGGTCCATTTAATCCAGATTGTACATGCTTAAGATTTAATCCTAAGCGTAATCGTAATACGATTAAGATCATTCACTAATTCGTTCGAAAGAAAATAATTCCATTCATACTTCGACGTTATACATCTACTGACTGTCAAACCACCATATTTGTTTTATACCAAATAAATTTTTATTACACTTATAATTAAACTCTCAGCAATATTGATTACTAGTCCTAACTAGTAAATAAAAGCACGAAGCAAATTTTTTTTTTCATTTTACAATAACAATCCAACGCGTTTACGTAAGAAACCCACATTTTGAAAAATCTCACGTGAGATTGGGGATGGGGAGAGGGTTGAATAAAATCTCACGACATCTCACCAGGGGGGAGGGAGGGACAGAAAATTTAGAAAAACACCTCACGTAATTTATGGACGCCCCCTTTTCACTTTCAAATCAAAAAATTAAGGATCAGTAAATATGAATTTGATGTTTAAGAAACGTATTTACCATAGCAATGAGTGGAAGTGAGCGAAAAGATACGAGAATTTTGTAGGTGCGAGTGAGAGAACACGATTAAATTATTTATTTAATTTTTTGAATAATTTATTAGCTTAAGGGTCCACTCTACCAAATTTCTTGCTATATACTTTAAATGTAAATGTAATATGGCTCTCAGGGCCGTATTTTTGAAGATAGAAGCTTGAACGATTTTTCATATATGGAGACGATATGGATCAATCCGTGATTGTCTTTGATTCTTTTTTTAATATTCAAATTTGGAAGAAAAAAATGAATAACTGCAAAAACAGTGTAAATGCCTTTACATCCTTTTTCTTCAAAAATAAAGATATGTATAAATTTCAATTTTTTACCAAATGAAGTAGAAAACTTGTGAAATTCTGTGGACGTTTTCGAAATTTCCATAACTATATTTATTAATAAGTTTTAAGCAATTAAATTATGTGAATTTTGAATGAAATTCGCTTAAAATTGAAGGCGTTTGGATATGATTGACAGATCTTAAGCAGTTTATCCCTCGTAATCGCAAGGGCTATTAAAAACTCGAAGTAACAAAAGGTTGTCGGAAGAAGGCCAAAAACACCAATATTTTACTGACCAACTTTTTAAAATTATGTTACCTGATATTTCGAGATCTATTTACGTATATAAAATAATGCAATTTATATTATTAAGTAAACATTTTTAAATTCTTTGTTAATTTTGGAGGTTTGATAATATAAAATGTTCAACCACCATAAAAACTAAAAAAATGCCATTTAGCCCCTTTATCCAATTGACCCTTAAATTAAGAATTATTAAAACACTAATGATTAAATATTTTTTTAAGAATATTTAAGAATACAAAAAGATCTTTTTCTATTTAACGTCCTGTATCTCGGTGAAAAAAAATCGTATCAAGGTTTTAAAAAAAGAAACTTGAAGCTGAATAAACAGGCTATCTGTTACATATAATGGTTTAGCTGAAAAAATTTGTAAGTCCGTGGGGACTAAACGAAAAAGAAAAAAATTTGCAAAATTTTCTTGCGCGCCATTGCTTAAGATTTCATGATAACAGTGGCTTCTAAAAATGTTTGAATCAAAGATCTGAAAACTAGAATCTTGGAGCTTCAAAATGATTTTTTTAAATTTCAGATACGACCATTTTTCACTGAAATACAGCCTGTCAAAAAACATCATAAAATATCGGAAATTTTTTTGACCCTTTAATTTTTCCCTTTGTGTAGAATTTAAATGTGTTGCAATAAATATTTAATTATTAAAAGGTCAAGTTTTGTTAAAAGCCTAATTGACCGGTTGTAATTGCCGCTGTTCTAATGTTAAAAGAACCAAAACTAAAAGGAAAAAATATTACCATAGCAATGAGTGGAAGTGAGCGAAAAGATACGAGAATTTCGTAGGTGCGAGTGAAAGAAAACGATTAAATTATTTATTTAATTTGTTAAATAATTTCTTAGCCTAAATTTTGTGAATCGTGTTTAAAATCGAGTGTGCGCATTCGAGCTCAAAGTGGCACATTCCGATCTCGGGAAAATGAAGCGCGCCGCTCCGCGTCGCGCTTCATTTGCCTCCCTCGCTCGGAAATGCGCCACTTTTCGCTCGAATGCGCACATCTTCGTTTTTATTAGATTTGTTACATGAATTTTTTTTTTCAAATCAAACAATTAAAATTTCCATCAATTTTAATTTTATATTCGGTGAAAGTTTTGCCATTTATTGTGTTTAAGAACTGTTAAAAAGCATTAAATGTGTTGCAATAAATATTTAATTGTTAAAAGTTTAATTGACCGGTTCTAATTGCCGCGGTTCTAGTGTTAAAAAAACCAAAACTAAAGGTAAAAAATATTACCATAGCAATGAGTGGAAGTGAGCGAAAAGATACGAAAATTTCGTAGGTGCGAGTGAAAGAAAACGATTAAATTATTTATTTAATTTGTTAAATAATTTCTTAGCCTACATTTTGTGAATCGTGCTTAAAATCGAGTGTGCGCATTCGAGCTCAAAGTGGCACATTCCGATCTCGGGAAAATGAAGCGCGCCGCTCCGCGTCGCGCTTCATTTGCCTCCCTCGCTCGGAAATGTGCCACTTTTCGCTCGAATGCGCACATCTTCGTTTTTATTAGATTTGTTACATGAATCTTTTTTTTTCAAATCAAACAATTAAAATTTCCATCAATTTTAATTTTATATTCGGTGAAAGTTATGCCATTTATTGTTTTTAAGAACTGTTAAAAAGCATTAAATGTGCTTCAATAAATATTTAATTGTTAAAAGGTCAATTTTTCTTAAAGACCTAATCCACCGGTTCTAATTGCCGCGGTTCTAGTGTTAAAAGAACCAAAACTAAAGGTAAAAAATATTTTAACAAATAAATTAAAGATCCTTTACATAAAAAATTATGTATTTACTTCTTATTACCTAGTGTACTATTTTCGTGAAATTAATTTCTGAAATGTGTTAAAATATTTGGTACTCGCCGTAATGCTTTTTAGATTTAATTAAATTTCCAAATTATAAACTTTTTTAATTTAGAGATTTCATAAGTATGTTGTGTAGTTATTTAAAGCATTTCGCAAATAAAATTAACGGGAAACGCTTTTAATGACATTAATGAAACACGAGCACCCGTAACGCGTCTAATGCAACCTCGGCTATTGAATATTATTTTACGGATACGAATAAAAATGATAATGACGATGATAAGTTACGGTTCCGAAACGTTAATCGAAATAGCTTTTCCGGTGTAAGGGCATAATTAGCAAAGTTTCCGTCTCCTTAATTATATTTATGAAACGGACGGTGTTGAACTTAACTTCCACAATTACGTTTTTGCTCATTCATAATTACTTGTGTTAATAACCACTTTAAACTACTAAATTATTTATGGGATTCGGCAACAGAAAATTGCCGTCTACAATTAAGTCCGGCCTTAATTAAAATTTTTGCGCTAAAAGCTTTCAAAGGAGAGTTCGTTTTTGCATTGACTTCACTAAAGCTTTGTTTGATCTCGCCAATATCGTACTTTACGTTTAATTTTTTATTACATCCTGCGTGTTGCTTACATTTCGCTAATAAAGCCCTTGTATCGCAGAAATCGGCAATATGTTTCCTTTTTGTGCGCGGCTTACGGCTGGGCATTTTTTAATATAGTTTACTTGTAATTTTTAAAATTGAGTTTGCCGTATTAACCCCTTGAAATACAATGACGTCTAGGAGACGTCAAGAAGTGTCTTCAATTTTATGTTTCGAAAAAGGTTTGTTTTCAACAATAATTTTGTTAAAAGGCACAAAATTGGCGATTTGGGAATTTTGTTATTAATATAATTCTGTAATATTTTATTGCGAATTGTCAGAGAGTAAATTAGTTCTTGTGAAGTGTGCTTAAAGCCGAGTGTGCGCATTCGAGCTCAAAGTGGCACATTTCCGATCTCGGGAAAATGAAGCGCGCCGCTCCGCGTCGCGCTTCATTTGCTTCCCTCGCTCAAAAATGTGCCACTTTTCGCTCGAACGCGCACATCTTCGTATTTATTTAATTTGTTTAAATTACTTTTTGGATTTAAAAAGGAAATAGCAATGTATTCAAATAAAACGACATATGCGCAGTAACATATAGTTTGATAACCACTGGTCTAGCTATACACAAGCGCAACATAGCGCGTTGTTATATTTAATTTAGTCGCGCCAAAGAAGTATTACTTCTAACGTGCGTACATAAGTACATGCACCGGTTTTTTTTACATAGAATGAAATTCAGTTTTAAACATTTAGCAAAATTATTAAAGTAAACTCGAAGAATAAATTATTTTAAGTTTTTAGACAACTCAAATTAAATAAATTAATAACTTGGAAAATTTTTAAAATATATTTAAGAACTTTAGAAATTTTTAATTATCAATTTTTTTTGTATAACACAAATTGAATAAAACAAAACTTTATTCGGTAAATTTAAAAGGAAATTTTGATGAAAAAATTATTATGTATTTTCAGAAAACTCAAATAGAGTAAATACAGAATGTGTGGTTTTTCAAAAAACTTTGAAGAGCATTAATTTACGCAAATAAAATTAATATTGGAGAAAACTTAATAAATAAATTATCTTAATTGTTCAGAAATATTAAATTTATAAAATTAAATACAGTCAAACCTCGATAGGTTGAAGTTGAAAAGAAACTAAAAATAATTCGCGTTATCAAAAATTCGAGCTATCGATATAAAAATATTTTTTAGTTTATGTTTTTAAAATTTACTTATTTTTTTTTTCTTAATAATTTCCTAGTGATTTCTTGCAAAACCTAAATCTTGTGTCTTGAACAAGTTGTAATTAGGCTTCATTTTTGGAATAATTCAATTTTTAAATATAAAAAAATATTTATATGTTATATATTATATGCATCAAAATTTTAGAATGACTTAGGTGGGGAATGTTAAAAAAAGATTGGGAAACACTGCTCTACATATTTCAAAATATTTTAAAACTATTAATTGTTTATTTTATGTTATTTGTGTATGTTCATAACAGTTAAGTTGAGCCAAATTAATAGTTTTTTTCGGACTCATCAAATTCGGTTTTTTTTTGTATATCAAGGGGTTAAAAAAATAAGTTAGTAAAGAGAAAGAACAATAACAAAATAAAGTTTAAAAAAAAACGTAAACTCGCCACTATTTTCTTCGTAAAAAAATTTAAAAAAAAAACTGTAAATCAATTGTGCAAAACTTCAAAGCAGACTCGGCAGAAAATTTATCTTTGTGGTATTATAAACATTGAATATTTAGTGAGCCTCGCTAGAAAATTAGTTTTAAACTTAGGACGACGATAATGAGGTTATATTTCAAAAGAAGCCGAACTGCTTAAATAAATTCTCGTTTAGCTAGTTATAGGGGCAGTTTTGTTTTAGAGAAACGGATACTAAAATTCCGAAGCGATTCCTTCTGTTTGTTTTAATACCTATTTATCATATAAAAAATTTATATGCGGGCATAAAAGTTGGTATCGTATCAGAATGCTCGTAAAATATTTATATACAATCATACGTTAGATAACTCAATTTTCAAACGAAAACTATATTTCTTTCGTTTTAAATTTTTTATGTTACCTTCAGGAGGTACGTTTTGCCTCCGTAATAAATTCGTCGTAATTTTATTAACTTAAAAATGCATTGCGACGAAATGCTGTAAACTTTTTTAATATTCGCTCAAATTAGAGAGGGTATCAGTGGAGCACCCTGGGGAAGGCTATAGCTTCCCGCAACCCCCACGCCCCAGGGCGTCGCGACGTACAGTTTGGGAACCCCTGCACTATATTTAATGAAAACACATGACACAACTATGATTCTGATCAAAGCATTCCTGGTAAATAGGCATTAGGAGCTCCATAATATAAAATGTACATTTTTTAATTTTGTCGGATTACCAGAACATCCGGAATTGTGAGTATTGGCGCAGTTTTACCGAACTTCTACATATTGATTCTTATTATTTATTTTGAATGAAAATTTACCGATTTACCTAATTTAACATCTGACCAATGTTATTTATACCGATTTAGATTTTACTAATTAAACCTGTAAATGTAGGTACATTAAATATTTACGTTAACTCCTTTCAATCAAAATCCTACACAAATTTACCAATAAATCCATAAGCCGGTTTTTAAACCGTGCACATACACGCAATTAAATTCCATTCGGTAGTTTCGTACCATTATTCACAACGGACGATAATTAAAGAATTTTTTTCTTCCAAAAAAAATCTATGAAGGAAACTTTTAACAAGAAGAGAAATAACGTCCGTTATAACAATTCCCCAAAGTAATAAATCAAAGCAAATTAGACTCTCAGGCATTCGTAAGCTTGATGCATCTAAACCATGCGTAATTAGTGAGAGTTTAGATAAACAAAGGAAAAATATATAGCGGCTATATATCTTTGTTTCGTCTGATATCATCAGATTTCGGCTCCCCAATTTATGACGAGCACTATTTCGACAGACGCACACGAATTTTGACTTATTTACATTTCGATTTACTACTTTGATGTGCCTGCTGTCTTATGAGTTTCACTTTATTTAGTAATGTTTTTTAACTATTTTTTTCGTGATTTCTTCAATTTGAAGTAGGGTAGATGCACCGGTTTTGGACACTATATCGTTTATGGGCACTGCACTTTTTTTTTAATATATAAAAAAAAATGTTACAAATATTTTTACTATATAAGGGTACGAACAGCGCCCTCAAATACTTTGGAAATATATGTGATGTGAATAAAAAAAATTTAATTAAAAATCCAATATTCAGTTTTGAGTAATTCTTATCATAAGTGTTAAAAATAACCTGATTAAGTAATTAATTATTTTAATTAATTAAACTCAATATTTTTTAATTATTCATTACATATAAACTTAAAAATACTTTAATTATCGCCTTAAAATATGTTTATGTCAATATAACCTGAAATATTTAAAAAAATTGTTCTGTCCTTAAATATTATAGTAGAAACAAAAAATAGATTTACTATTTTTGGACACGATGTAGTTGGTCATAATCTTTACATGTCAAATATTCTACAATTATTTTTATTAATAATTTTTCTTAACATTTAGCTTCAGTAGTAACTGCTGATGGATGGTTGGAAATTATGGAAATCAAATATAAAAAAAAAGATTGAAATTGAAACAGAAAATAAAAAATAAAGAGACAACTGAAGGCAAACAATAATAAAAAAATGAAAGAAGAAAAATGTATTGAAAAATATTAAAAATTATCAGTCAAAAAAGTTAAAAAATCAATAAAATGAATAAAATAATTATTTTTCTATTACCGAGTTATTTTTCATATGTTTAATATTATATTTTATATTTTCTTGAAGTACTATTAAAGATAATAAAGTAAAATTGTTTTCTAAATAATGATTTTTTTTTAATAATTTATATTTTGAATACCTATGTCCAAAACTAGTATTTATCCTGTCCAAAGGTAGTCCAAAGTGTCCAAAAACGGTGCAAACAGGTAATTTTATGTAAATATATTATTTTTTAAATACTGGGGTGGCAAAACACTTTGTTAATGCCATATCAGTTTGTTTACATATTTGAACCTATATAAAATAATAATTGAATGGACTTTATGTTATTTTATTATATTTAAAAAATACTTTAAATTGCGAAAAACCTTGAAGTGTCCAAAATCGGTGTTTCTACCCCATACAAAAAAAGGCGCAACGATTTACACAAAGCATGACTTATTCTTCAGTTTTTCTACACAATCACTTTTTAAATGGAAAATAAATAAAAGGTTTAACATTTTGGTAATGCGTTTTTAATTATAGGTATCGCTAGTCACACAAATGAAGAACTAAAAAAAAACAATATTATTCCAATATACTGATATTTACAACTGGCAATATTCGGGAAATCGAAAAGTATTATTTTTAATGTGATCAACAATTTTAAAAATAATAGCAGATTTTGGTTGTTTCGTATTGTAGCGTTGCTTTTCCCTTTTTTATTTTGCATTGAGACGGATCGATGACCACAACAGAAAAAAACTTGGTAGTGTTTGCGTTGACGTTAAAAAAAAAGAGTCGGAATACCGATCGTGACCGCATCGAAAAACGCCAAATGTGTTTTGAATGCTTTTTAATTAAGAGCTATTTACATCGATATTCAAAGTGTCTGCGTTGTACGTGCACCGATAGAGAGTACTATTTTGTGTGTGCAATCGCTACAAATTATTTTTATTTTCGGATGACTGCTGGCATAGAACGATGGTAAAATTTACGATTCGCCACTATTCATAAAACGTTATTACGTGCACCTTTGTTTACTATTATTCGTAGTATTAATTCAGTGAATGCGTAGTATTAGTGGTAAATAGTCGCAATTCAAAATAAAAGATTCATAAAGTAGGGGAGAGTAATAACAAACATAAAGCCTCGTCGACACAGAAGGGGTTGTGGGGCCCAATATCGGCGGCATAACATGGTTTTCAAAACGTACGTTTTGTCGGATATTTACACGTTCCGATTTTTCATTCGTTTTGCTTTCGATTTTGATCTCAATTTTAACTTTCAATAATTTATAGTATTGGCACGAATGTAATTTCGGTTTTCACGAATCGATGGCGACACAATTTTTTTTGAAGCCCTTCGGTCAACTATAAATTTTTTTCTTAGACGGTTGATGGCAGTGACTTTTAGCTTTTCTGGTAGGAAGGGCAAGGCTTGGCCAACTCAGCATACCACTGTTGGCGCGAGTCTTGGGCGAACAAAGGCCCGAAGTTAAATTTTACAACTTTTCATAAAAGTACAATACCTGGTAGGATTAAAGAACGGGTCGGTTCGGTGTCGTTGCTGGTCAAAATGGCTATTGTAAAATAGTATGAAAAGGTTGAAACCTACTACAAAACTTTGATGTTTTGACGTCGGCACTTCAATTAGATTTAAATACTAATTTATGTTTAAATGCTCAACAGTTATGAAATTTAAGAAGGTTTATCCGGTTTTTTTGCAAGAAAAGGGTCTATTTTTCCCTTTTTATTTTCGTTCTGGTCGTTATTCGTCGAGCAGGAGTACGATTAAATGTATTTTTGTTATTTATAGTTTATAACAGTGTGTAACAGAAAATCTCAAAGAATTAAATACTTTTTCTAAAATTATTTACCTATCAACAAGGAGTGTAAACGAAAATTAAAAAAAGGCTAAAGGAGTGTCTTTTTTTCAACTTGGAGAAAGCTATGATATAATGGTTTTGGTATACACGTAGTAAAAATATTCTGGTTTTGGGAGATCATTGAAAAAAATTGTATAAACCTCAACATTTTGGATCAATGAAGCAAAAGACAGTTTTAGATTACTTTCAAACCACCAATAAATAAGATATAAATAACCATATTACCTAAATCAGTGGTTTCCAACCTGTGGGGTGCATCCCCCTAGGGGGGCGCGAGACTGTTGCAAAGGGGGCATGCAGCTGTTTCCAAAATATCATTTTCGAATACAAACCAAAAAAGTCGAATAGGTATCAAAAAAATTTTATGTATATTTTTACATGATATTGTATATTATTTTGTAACCCATTAAATAAATTATAATATCAGTTGAGTATTTATGAAATTAGATTGTTAGAAAAATTAAGGGGGCGCAACAATTTTTTTTTAAGGGGCGCAGGTACAAAAAGGTTGGGAACCACTGACCTAAATACTTAGTAACAATAAATAATGTTAATAATTGTTTACAAATTTTGGTTATTTTGTATAAAGGATGGTAAAAATAGATATGATATATACACAGAAAAGTATTTAACTCGACTTTTTTTGATAACTCGAATTATTTTAGTTTCCCTTCGAGTTCGATTTATCGAGGTTCGACTGTATTTCAAATCCGCGCAGGTAATATTTCAAAAATATTGCGTTTTACAAAATAAAGGACAATAATTTATCAAAACTATCTCATAATAAGCACTACAGTGAACTACTTTGTTAGACGTTTGATTCGGCATGTGATTATATTGTTAATGGTAGATAAGGGTTAAAAGTGGGGGGCAAGGTAAAGAAGTGACGTAGAATATGGTAAGCAAAGGTAGTGTAGTTCTGCCGGTGAGCGATTGATGACATCAACTATGAATCTGAAAGAAAAATTATATATGTTTTTTTGGGGATTTGAACTCCAGACCCTGGATCGAGAGTCTGCATCTTTAACCACTGAGCTACGACGTCTTCTCAAATATTTAATAAAAATGACGTACCAAAATGCCACACAAAGTGTTCTTCTTCTGCTAAGATTTTCTTTTTTATTGCAACGGAAATAAAGTTCTACGAGTAATAACATCCATTATCATCATTTGTTTTATCAATCTGTTCAATTGTTCTCATTTCAAATTCTATAATTTTGAGTCTATCAAAACTTGTTTTAAAAAGTACATAATAAAAATTTTAAAAACTGAAAAACTTTATGTGAATTGCGACGACAAAGCAGACAATTATATTTTCTTAATTATTTTTAATATAAGTTTTTAAAATTCTTTAAATAGGTAGGTTAAATACAATAATACCTTGTTAATCTGGCTTAATTAAAACCGCCACGATCGGAATTTTTAAAGAATCGGTGTGATTTTATCTCCAATAATTTGTTGAATGTGTTTTTAAAAGCATCAAATTCATTTAATATTACAAGTACAATAATTGGAATGTAATAATATTCGTTCGATACCAAAGACGATAGTAAAATATCGTATTAATTAGTAGTTATAGATCAGAATACTATAAGATAATTAATACGTAGATAAAACCCTTAGTTATGGAGTTAAGCTATTAATTATATTTCAGATATAATGTCGATATCACATGACAATTTTGAGACTAATTGCACCGCTTCGTAGGGCTTAGAGCCTTTATATATTATGTAGAACGGAATTATGTACAATAAAACATCAAAGAGATCTATTACGCCGCTTTACAAATAAAACGCGTTTAATGGGAAATTTTTTCATTAGCTTTTTACGTATGTTGCTTTGATCACTCAATTGCATAACACGCAACATAATAATCTTGATTGCAAGGATTATTTCGAACTTTGTTTTTTTTTGTATTTCATATATTCGCTTTTTCTCTCTTCAATATTAAAAATAGTGTGTTCTTTTCTGCATCTTTGTTTCGAAGAAAAAACTAATAAAAATTCACTAATATTTAGGCAAATAATAAAATTATATTAAAATTTTTGATATGGAGCCCATGGTAAATTATACTAATATAATAAACACGAGGATGTGCGCATTCGAGCGAAAAGTGGCACATTTTCGAGCGAGGGAGGCAAATGAAGCGCGACGCGGAGCGGCGCGCTTCATTTTCCCGAGATCGGAATGTGCCACTTTGAGCTCGAATGTGCACACTCGGTTTTTAAGCTCGATTCACAATAATTTAAGCAAATAAATAATTTTATTCGTTCCCTCTCACTCGCACTAATGAGATTGTCGTATCTTTTCGCTCCCTTCCACTCATTGCTATGGTAAATACGTTTTTAGAATAAAAAATCGATATTTACTAAATTATATATTTTAAACTCGATTACCAAACGTCCGTTTTAACAAAAAAAAATTTTTCACGTTAGTTATACCCACCTAGGAATGTAATAAATAAAATATAGCTTTGCTTTGTTTGGCTTTGTAGCTTTTAAACCGAAAATATGTTTTAACAGCTTATTTTTTTTTAGAAAATTACGCGAAAACGTCTGTTTTTTGCCCATCTACTTAAAAGTATCTTTGTAACTTATTTAAATTGAAACACCTAACACTTTTTAATAAAGATAAGTGCTTACAAAGAAACATCGGCAGACTAATTTAAAATATGATTTTACTGCTTTTAATATAACCGGTTTATCTTTTCTTTAAATATGACAGTAATTAAGAGAATTTTGTAAGGAAGGGATTTCTGCCCCGATTCATCCATTTAAATATTGTAAAACTAATTTACTTGACTACTTACTTCTTGTTTTAAAGAAGATATAATATTGAGATAATTTTAGGTTGTATTTGTGCCACAAACAGCGGCGCACCTACTTTTTCTTTGGGCTGCAGTTACTTTTTATAAGTTACCAAAATTATTTTTTTTAGTTGTCTGATTAAATCAATCTTGCAACTGCTTAGTACTTAACTATTGTAGATTCAACTTGATGCTCCAGTTCTGGGTACGTCAATATATGCTAGAAATACGCACTTTAATTATTACATGCAGTTTTTTTTTTTTTAATAAAAAGTGATTTTTTATGTTGAGGAAATTTCAAATTTGGCGCCATACTAATTTATTTTTATGTTGGTAGTACTGGATGCGATCTTATGGACAGGAATTGCCAGTGGCGTTTCAAACAGGGATAATCAATATCATATTAATCATTCTAAAAACATGTTTTAGGTCGCTTTGATATTTTCATACAAAATGTACAAGGAATAAAATTAAAAACGAGAATAAACGCAAAACACACAAAAACAGCTACGGAAATCAAAACAACAAAACCTTTTAGAAACATTCACGAGTTGTCAATCGTATATTACCGGATTCTTACAATTTAACCGTGAAATTCACTAAAAACTATGGCGTCAAATTCAAAACATTTTCAACTTAAAAAATCACCTTGTACAAAATTTTTATAGAAAGCAGTTTAGTTTTTGTAGAATTTAAAACTATACAACAGAGCTAGTTTGATATAAAAAAATAGTAAACACATTAATAAACCGAAAAATAATTATTGCAGTTGAAATAAGACATTATTTTTTCACTATTTATTGAAAACATTATCACAATTTGGCCATTAACTTTGTAAAATTAACTATGAAACTAGTGAATGACCACTTTCACCTAGAGATCGACCAGGATTAACCGATTATTTGATTCACCTATTAAAAATATATAATTTATAAAAGTTGCTAAAATTAGTTTCAAACACTAGGTAATAAGTAATTAAAAAATATGTGTATAAAAAAAATTTAATTATTATCATTTTATTTAAATTACCAGGTTTCTTTAACTTTATTTTTTTTTTGGAACAGACTATCGCCAAAATAGGTTAAATAAAAAATTCTGCCGTATTTTCCATTATAAGCCAATCTGGATTTCCTTTTCTCTTTTTTCGGCTTCTAATCGATTTTTTTTTAATTTTAATTATTTTTCAGACTCTTTTTATTTTTTTATTTTCCATTTCTTTTTGTTTTGTTTTTTTGCTATATATACAAAGTCAATAAACAAATGAAAAAATTATACCTCAAAATAGTCGGCCATTTACTGGTTGAGTATTATAATAATACCTACCAGTAAATGACCAACATAAAATTAATTATTTAATAAAGTTAAAACTATTTAAACTCAATTTAAACAATTATTTACGTACTTTAGTTAGTCTTATAAATCAGGCGATTTATTTAAAAAAACAAATAAGATCGTGAAAATAGATAGTTTATAAAATCGTCATATTTCATAAATTTTAGTTAAATTTCAGCAATAATCAAGTAACGAGCAAACAACAAATATAAATTTAATTATTTTAGCTATACACTTCTTCATTGCTTTTATTTCTTGCACTTAAATCAAAAAAGAGACATACAAGATTGCATAAATAAATATACCATGAATATAAATTAATATCTTTAATCGTTATAAATATTATTTCTGATAACGGTCATTCACTGGACTAGGTGGTCACCGACTGCCCCTTTTACCCTACAATTTTTCCAAAAATAATCAAATGTAGAGTAACTAATTCGATCAACAATTCGGTTTTAGTTAATATAATCCATGTCTAAGTCGACTTAATTCAAAGACGTATAAGCCAGACAAATCCTCAAAGATTAACTGGTTGTGGAAACTACGGTTTGAAGGTATGCAGATAACAATGCGGTTAGATGCAGCAGCCAGCGCCTCTAATTGAGTGTCTCAGGACAATTGATCAATTAGAGCAATCAGCAAAACTGGATGCACTAGTTTGCCCTTTGTTCAAATTCGGCTAACTTATCGGGGCACAACTACATTCGCGATTCTCAAAGCAAATCCAAAATCCAATTAAACTTAAAACATCCCACAATTACTTGCGTAATTAGTTTGATTCGAGGCACCGTCATCCTAAGAATATCTTACAAAGGAAATAATTCGCAAAAACAACACCCAAGGTTTTCCTCCAGACGCACCCCCCACTTTTCGAATAACTCCATTACTCGTTTCCTGATTTCGCATGAAGAACGAGCACCTCGTGCAGATAAATTGTAACATAATTAAATTTCATTGTTATCAAAATCGAATTAATGAAAAGGAAACTAGATTCTTCCCGCAACAATCCGGCAATTATATAAATAACAATAGATCGGATCGTAAAAATGTTGCTTTAATAAGTTTTTGGCGTTCGGCCAAAAAACGTGTAGCTTTGCCGTTTAATCCATCAATTTTACAACGAGTCGAACTTTATCGATTCCGATGACAACATCATTTTTTAATGACATGTATTGTTGGGGCAAAATGCACGTAGATATTTAGAGCATAACTTTGCCGAAGTCGTTTCGGTCGGATTTGGGGAAGAAGACCTAATAATAAGATGGGTGGGTTGAACGTACCAGAAACTAGCAATTCGCTAATGAACATTTACAACATATTTAGGATGACTCTGAAGGAACAGATGCCTGATACGATATGAAAATTATGTTAAAGATGATGTGCTTTAAAAATATAAATTAGAAATTAGTTTTTATGGCTTTTAGCGTGAGTATCGAGTCGGCGTTCTTATGGAGCACGGACGAGAAAAAGAAAAACAGGTTTATATTAAATATAAGAAGAAAAAGTCACTGTTGGTGAAGTATTATATGTACCTACATGTTTACGACCTAAAAATGAATTTTCTCGAAAATATTATAACACGTGTAAAAAAATTATAAAAGACTTTCGTGCTAAATTGTAAATCTTGGAACGTCAGAATGACAATTCTACAAAAGATGTTTAAGATCAAAAGAAAAACCTGTGAATGTTCGTGTTGGAATTGTTGAACTTGACTTTCAAATTAAAAGTACACTTTTATTGTTGTGGTCACAAGCATGGAATAAACACATCCACATAAGAATAACAGATTTCAAATATTAATTTTTGTCAAAAAACAGGTTGTTATAAGGGAAGTATGTCTAACTATAAGAAATTTCTAAAAGCATTTCCCAATTTTTTTTTTAAACAGAAAATTTTTAGCGACTGCGGAAGTGCAGTCGATAAGATATCACATCGGGTACGCACTAAGATATTCCAGAGTTATCTACAAGGGCGTAGATACCATGATCCTGAACACATATGGTTTAGAAGGTGGTGTCGCGAACGGAATAGTCTGGAAACACCAGCACAGTCAATATCCTTCCTCTTCCGTACATATATAAGGCGATCAAAATTTTGACTTATTTGATTATTTTTATCATAAATTGACAAAATTCTAATAGTTTAAGTAAATTATAAAACTTATATAAATTATCAAACTCCCAGATTTTTTTCACATTTATTTGTAAAAGTAGAACTTTTAAAAAATCATATTTCCTAAAGAAGTGAAAATAACAGAATGGCATTAATTGGACATAATTAACGAAGATATAGACTATATATTCTGAAAATATCAAATATTTATTTTTTCCTCCACATGGGTTTTTGGGTCAAAGTTGAGCTTTTTTCAAAATTATCAATTTTCACAATTTTTTTTTCGTAGAAGATTTTATTCCAGGACAATGATAATTATGTCACATCACAAGAGTTAGTACTTTATTGTAAAAAAAAATGAACGCTTAATATGCAACAGGGTTGACACAGGGTCCAATCAAATATCGTAAAAATGAGAAAAAATTGTGGACATTTCGGATGATCCCCATCTTGTTCCTAATTGTTTCAATTCAATTTTATTGTATTATATAAAACGCAAATTTATGACCCTTTCAAATAAAGTAACCATTTCAATACCTGTTCTAAATAAGAAGCTAGAGCCCATTATGTACAAGTATGAAATTCACCAAATTTTTGACTTTGGATGGGTACTGATAAGAAGTTATACAATAAAAAAAATAAATGGTGGTGCTTTAGCATTTCTGGCACTACAAAGATTAACTACAATTTTTTTCATTAAAATTAAAAATCATGCAGCACACTTTTTAATTGAAATCTGTTGATTTCATATGGAATGACCCACATACGTTCAATTTTTGATCAAACATGATTTTAAAGTACAGTAAGGCCTCCTTTAAGGTTTCCTTGATTAACGCTCATTCTATACAATACGGTCTGTAGAAATTGCAATATTTATAATTCTGAATAAGGCTACTCAATCCGAAGTGTGCGTGCGCTGTACAGAATCATTATTTTTTATTAAAAACTACTTTATAAATATGTGATTAAGAATATCCTCAAAAATTTTATTGTAATGAAATTATAAATGGTAATACCACGAAATAGCATAATTTGTATTTGGACAATAAAATATACAATTTTGTTCAAATAATGACAATAAAACGTCAGTACAAAAAATTGTAAAACGAGATTAGCTAAGAGAATTGTTGAAAACCTGTAGCTTACATTTCATAACTCAAAAATATGACGGATAGGGTAATTTATAAGTGGGCTAATATCCGGTGCTTATTTGTCTGATAGGCTGTATATGAATAGTGTGACGTGATACGTAAAAACGTATTCCAAATCGGCTGGCTAAAATCCGCATGTTTCAGCTAAAAAACTTTTTCATCGCAGAACTCTGTAGGTATTGAAAATTATTAATTTTTTTAATGGTCCAAGCAATATAGTTCGAATGAAAACAACAATATTAATAGTAACTTTTGAAGTTACTCAATATTTAAAAAACACATTAATCAGTATTAGTGATTTGAAAATAAAACCCATCGGTCATAGAATTTTAATAAATATGATTTACCTACTATTCGTTTGCTGTATTTACATTTTGAAAAATGAAATGTTTTATCTGAAAATCTGCTAGAAATATTGCATTAGTTTGCAAAGGAAACAAATAAAATAATAATCAAGAAAATAATTTGTTTTTAAAATCGGCTTTCATTAAATTAAAAAAACTATTCGTTTTAGATGTAAATAAAATAATAATTAGATTTTCTTTTTATACAGAATTCTGCACAATGTAGCGTTTTTGTTTTCTGCGTCAGATTACAAGGTTTTGAGATTTCCAAAAAAAAACCATTAATTTTTTTTCTTACTTCAAAATCTTCAACAAATATAAGTTGTACAAAAACATTTAATAAAATCATAAAAAATTGCGTTTTTTTGCATAAATCTCATCATATTAAAAAAAATAAGCCGATTGGAATATTTTCCGTTGTATTTACAGTGCAATGTACACTTTTTGTAAATCAATTGGTTAGTTAAACTAATCAAAGGATAAAAATATATTTTTTGTTAAGAAAAAAAAATTCTTTCTGTCAAAAGCCATTTTTTTAAAAAAAAAGCAAAAATTTTACAAAATAATTAATTCAGACATTCGAATATAAATTAAAAATTTTTATTAAAGTTAACTGGAATTGGACAATCAACTAATTGTTGTTAAAAAGGAACGTTTCGTTTCATTATTGGAAAATGTTGAAAAAAATGCGAGCGCATTTGTCTTGTTCTTACTCTGCTCTGGCTTGTTTAACCTTCCGCATACTAGGTGACTAAATATCACATGCCATACTAGGTGGGGTTTGCCATACCCCGAAAATAAAATGATATAAAAGCCACAAAATTGTACTTTATGACAGTTAAATGATAAGAAATATATTTTAATAACCAATAAATTAAACAAAATTGAGTTGAATAATTTTAATCGTTTCCTCTCACTCCCACTGACATGATTGTGGTATTTTCTCGCTCCCTTCCACTCATTGCTATGGTAAATACCCTTTTCCAATATAAAATCGATATTTACTAAATTAAATTAAAATTTTTGATTTGAAGGAGCGCACGATAAATTATACTAATGTAATAAATACGAAGATGTGCGCATTCGAGCGAAAAGTGGCACATTTCCGAGCGAGGGAGGCAAATGAAGCGCGACGCGGAGCGGCGCGCTTCATTTTCCCGAGATCGGAATGTGCCACTTTGAGCTCGAATGCACACTCGGTTTTAAGCTCGATTACCAAATGTCCCATTTTAACAAAAAAAAAATTGGTCACGTTAGTTATATACCGCACCTAGCAAACGGAAGGTTAAGAATATAAAGCACATAATATATAACAAACTACTTTCGCTATTATTTATATGACTTTTCGAATAGAATAATAAGAAAAGCATCAGCTGGTGTGTGAATTTCGTAACCACGCTTTGATTGCTTTGTAGTTTCCGAAGTATCGAACCTTCAAGACGAAACTATGCAATTTATTAGATCGACATTGCACGCCATCTATTATCGATCATCCGTCTCTCCTTCCTTTAAAAAAAAACCCGTTTTTTAATTATTAAATTTACATGTGGCACAAACACAAGGCCCACAAAGACCAATCAAAACGATTAAATTTTTAATGTTTTTTTTTGTTTGTTTATACAGCCGGCACGAACTAAACGCATAAAGTAAGGTCGAAAGTGACATAAAAGAGTACAAAAATTATAAAACGAAATTAACAACTTCCTTTCGCTTTCAACTGACGACTAATTCATTAACTCCACTTCTGTTGTCTTTTGCAAGTGATAAAAAGAACTTGATCACGCAAACATGAAAACGAAAAGTCTTTTAAAAAAAAATTCATTCTTTTTTTGACGAAAATGTTAAATTGAAATATGTAATTAGAAGTAAGATAATGTTACAAAAAAATTTTTGCGACCGAATACCTGAGCGCGTGGGACCTTTTGGAGACCTAATCCAACTTATTGGTTAGAAATGGGTAACAAGACAACTAAAATACAATTTATGGTAATTAATCTAAATTGAAAAATAATTATTTTATTAGAGTCATTTGTCATTGTTGACGATAATATTTAATAAGTTTTTAAATATTATTTTTTGAATTTAATCGAGTCATTTATAAATAAATTAGACAATGTTAATCCTGATTCAATTTAAGCCCAACCGAAAGAAGTAGAGTCAATTGGTGTACGGTGTAATAAAAAAGTCATTTTTATTTTTAGAAAAAAAATTGTTTATTGTATCGTCCTCTTATTATTGACTAAAGCAGAGCTTCTTAAATACTTATAAACCACTTAATTTGACAGTTTTCTGAAATAACAATTTTGTTATAGTGAGCCCCTGGGGTGGGGTACAGTTTAACGGCCATAAGTACAGTGTAACAGTGAATTAGAACTAACATTCTACGACAAATAAAAATCCTTTAACCTCAATGAGTTTTATATTTCAGTCAAAACGTGCGTTTAATTAAAGTATACACTAACTATATATTTATTGGACTTGTATACATTAATCTTCCCTCTTTAAATTTACAAAATTAACAGCTTTGTTCCGTTGTTCGAAAAACCTACAAAAATCGATTATTTTAGTTTAAAACTTAAAATACATAAGATTTTTTAATAAGTGGGAGCGAGTGAAAAGATATGAAAATCGTATGTGTGCAAGTGAGAAAGTATACCTACTACTAATAACACTGGCACACAAAAATAAAAAAGTGGTCAGTACTTTTGACCAGACCCACATAGGGTTATGTATTTCGATGCCCTGAATCCGAATTTGATCTAGGTTTACCAAATATACCTCTAAAATTTTGAGTAAATTGCAAAAAACTGCAATTTTTAGCCAATTGAAGCAGTTTTTTGCAATTAACTCAAAATTTTGGGGGTGTACGGGCCAAACAGGCTTCGGATTTGGATTCAGCGCATCGAAATACATAACCCTAGGTGGGTCTGATCAAAAGTACTGACCACTTTTTTATTTTTGTGTGCCAGTGTAATTAATATTCATTTAAATTATCATTTTTAATAAGGTAATGAGTGGGAGAGAGTGAGAAGATATAACAGTCTCATAAGTGCAAGCGAGAGAGACTGAATAAATTGTTCCAATAAGTATCTGTAAGATTTTTAACTAACGATAGATTTAATGAAGACATTCCATTGCTCCCAAAGATTTACAATCAATAACAGTCGAAATTTTCATAAAATAAAATACAAGTCTGAGTCTTTAATATCGATTTTCTCTTCTATGCGTAAAGCGAGCGATTTCAGTAGGCTTGGATTTGACGACACGAGTTTAAGGTATTTGCAAATGCGCCTTAACCTTGGACGAGCGTTATCAATTCAAAACTACGGGCTTCCTCGTTTTACGCATACATATCAAACACTATTTTTTTAAATACGCGCGGCCTAAGTTTTATTTGAGACAAATATTCGCATTATTCTAAATAATAATCGAAAATTTAATTTCTCACAACAATAAAAATTAATTGAAATGCCTCAATGAAGAAATTTTTAATTTAACACGCTGTTTACAGCTTTGATTCAAATTGTGTAAATATAGAAAAAACTGGTCGTAAATACAATAAACGAGTTACAGTACAGAAAGGTATAGTACCGAAAGTAGACCCTTTTCATACACGTGCAGATATCGACCACTTTACTACCGCCACAACGAGTTGGAAAATTAAACTTTTGCAACGCGTGTTTTAAAAAATCATTGATTTATAAATCTAACCAGCCCCAAGACTAAAATGTATTTTTTTTGCTAAGCTATGAAATATATAGTTATAGAACTTATATTGGTTTTTATTACAATAATTTTTTTTAAAGCAACCGTATTAATTTACCATCGTAAAATATTCACATGTAAGGAATAATCTGAGTAAAACGATACATGGGTATATGTACATATGTATCTGCTTTGTTTTTACAAGAAAAAAAAAACGGTTATATACGCGCGTCAAAAGATATACTTTTTTGGCATAACTAAATTAAATATAACCACGTGTAATAATTAATATAAATATATTCAATAAATACAAGAATGAATGAAAATTTAGTTAATTAATTTTAATCATTCCCTCTCATTCGCACTGTCGCTATGGGCGTATCTTTTCGCTCCCTTCCACTCATTTATATGGTAAATACGTTTTTCAAACATAGAATCAATATTTATTTTTAATTTAATATTTTGAATCGAAAGAGCAAAGGATAAAGTAGACAAATCTAATAAACACGAAGCTGTGCGCATTCGAGCGAAAAGTGGTGACAAAAAATTAATAAATAATTTTTATAGTTCCCTCTCGGTCGTACTTATGACTTTGTCGTATCTTTTCCCTCGCTTCCTCTCATTGCTATGGCTAAAATACGTTTTACGAACATATAATCGATATATACTGAACTAATTCAAATTTGTTGATGGGAAAGAAAATTTAATTAAAAAAATTCAATGAATACAAGGATGTGCGCATTTGAGCGAAAAGTGGCACATTTTCCCGAGTTCGAAATGTGCCACTTTGAGCTCGAATGTGCGCACTCGGTTTTAAGCACGATTCACAGTAATTCAGGCCAATAAATTAAACGAAAAATTTGTTGAATAATTTTAATCGTTCCCTCTCACTCCCAGTGACATGATTGTCGTATCTTTTCGCTCCCTTCCACTCATTACTATGGTAAAAACGTTTTTCGAACATACCATAAATATTTATTAAATTTAATTTAATATTTTGATTTGAAAGAGGGGAGGATAAAGCAGATGAATTTAATATATACACAGGTGTGCGCATTCGAGCGAAAAGTGGCACATTTCCGAGCGAGGGAGGCAAATGAAGCGCGACGCGGAGCGGCGCGCTTCATTTTCCCGAGATCGGAATGTGCCACTTTGAGCTCGAATGTGCACACTCGGTTTTAAGCACGATTCACAGTAATTCAGACCAATAAATTAAACGAAAAATTTGTTGAATAATTTTAATCGTTCCCTCTCACTCCCAGTGACATGATTGTCGTATCTTTTCGCTCCCTTCCACTCATTACTATGGTAAAAACGTTTTTCGAACATACCATAAATATTTATTAAATTTAATTTAATATTTTGATTTGAAAGAGGGGAGGATAAAGCAGATGAATTTAGTATATACACAGATGTGCGCATTCGAGCGAAAAGTGGCACATTTCCGAGCGAGGGAGGCAAATGAAGCGCGACGCGGAGCGGCGCGCTTCATTTTCCCGAGATCGGAATGTGCCACTTTGAGCTCGAATGTGCACACTCGGTTTTAAGCATGATTCACAATAATTAATTTACTTTCTTAGACGGCTAACTTGAACTGTCTAATTTTCGTTGGCTATGCTAAAATTTTACCCTCACCGCGCCAAAAGAAGTATAACCTCAACAATAGTTTGTAATTTTCTTTAGTTTTTATACCATAAACGTATGTCATTTTTGATAAAAGGTCCTGTGTATGAACTAATATAGATGTTGCAAATTGCCTTTAAAAAAGTCATAAATTAAACCGTCAATAGAAAAAAAAACTACCATTTGCAAAGTTTCTTTTGCGGTAATACGTCGACGTAAAAAAAATGTTGACTTAAATTTTTTTTATATATAAAAAAGAAAAAAGAGTGGCGACATTAAAAAACGTTCACGTCCTATCAAGATCTGATTCAAATCATATAAAATAAATCGCGAAAATCGTACATGAATAGAACGGGGTTGGTTATACAAAAAAAAAGCGCCCAAAAGGAAGTGGTAACATTCGTTACAAAGAGGGGGGGCGCAGGTAAAACAGAAAGAGCAACCGCTCTTTTTTTTAATAATAAAGCGAAGTAAATAATGGAACAACTGGGATACCTATTTTCACTTGCATCTTCCCACACTTTGTCAGCGTCTGTAGCAAGAAAATCCGGGATTTGCGCGAGTGATTGATGTCTATTTTAACAGAAGGGACGTAACCGTGGCGACGCTCGGCAACGCAACGCACATAAATTAATGGCATTGTAACACTTAGGGCTCTATTAAAGTTATAAAAGGCGCTTCGAATTAAAGATTATTAAAACAGATTGATTCATTGCGCCGGATTAGGACAAACGAGCCCTAGAATGCTCGACGTTGTTCTCCGGAACTGTAACGAAAATGAAGTCCATTAATCATTTCAAATGCCGATGAGGAGATTCTTTCGAACGTCCTAAATACAATGCTAACCGTTCCTGGAAGAAAAAATATTTCGATACCGGAGACACGAATTCATTATTTTTTACTTGTGACAAATGAATCTTGAATTATTCGATGTGACGTCGGGAACAAAATGTTTATTTTTAAAACGCTTTTTTGGAAAAAATTACAAACTATTGTTGAGGTTATGTTTCATTTGGCGCGTTGAGAGCGACATTTTGGCAGAGAACAGAAGTTGCGCGCGCACAGCTATCGAAAATTCGCCAGTTTGAAGTCAGTCGTCTAAGAAAGTAAAATAATTATTGTGAATCATGCTTAAAGCCGAGTGTGCACATTCGAGCTCAAAGTGGCACATTCCGATCTCGGGAAAATGAAGCGCGCCGCTCCGCGTCGCGCTTCATTTGCCTCCCTCGCTCGGAAATGTGCCACTTTTCGCTCGAATGCGCACATCCTCGTGTTTATTGAGTTTAACTTAAAATACGTAATATATGGGTGATTTTTTATGTCCAATATTTTATTTATCATCCAACATAGTATTTTCTTCTTGAGAAATCATTAATATTATAAATCTGATAATTATCTTCAACCTACATTAGGTTTTGGAACATAAGTGATCTTGGATTACTCATAGCTTACGAAAATATACTCGAAATGTCATAACCGTGGCATGTCCGATTCTCATTTTTCAAACTAAATGTATAAATTTCTATCGATATTCGATTTGTAATTTAAAAGTTACTTCTCATAACTTAAGTCTAATATATAATACATTAAATTATATTGCAAATATACGAAAATAATGTTTGGTAAAAAAATAATCGTCTTTGATTTATGTCCGGGAATTTTATTCAATTTTTAAGTTTGAAATGTTTGCCGCCTAATCGCCATCTTAATTTAGTTTCATCCACTCGTTCTGGCAGCATTTTCAGGAGGGACTATTTGTGCAATGTTTACAGCTGTGTTTTTAATTTGAAGTTTCATAAATATAATTAAATTAATTTGTTTTATTGTGAAAAAGGTAAGTCATAAAATTACATGTCACTACCGTGGTATTGAAATTTACGGTTATCAATACGACGTTTGAATTAATTATAGTAAATTTTTATTTACTTTTACGTAGGGTAAGTGTAGGTATTACTGCGGTTTTTAGGTAAGGCTTTACTTTGGAAGTATTTTTTTTTAATCTATTTCAAAATATCGATAATTTTTTTATTTTATATCAAAGTTTCCCTTATTTTGAACTTAAAAAAAATCAACAGCGTGACAAATTAATATTTTCTTTAATTAATAAACATTTTAAAGAAGAGTCTCTATGCATGTATTACTGCGGGTGAAAAAGTAGTTTGCTCCTATTACGGTGTGGGAATTACTGCAAATGATCCTGTTACTGCGTGGCTATTACTGCGGATAACCGAATATAGCTGTTGAGCTTTAAAATTGCATTAAACATGGTAAAAAACTTGTAAGCAAGAGAGTAGGTATTTATATTGGATTTATTATTAACTTTGCCTATTATTTATTTCTGTTCACGAATAATTTAGCTACTGCATAATTCTTATAGGTTAGAATAAGCGCATTTGACATCCGCAGTAATACCTACATGCACATGAATTTAGCGACGTCTCTATTACTGTGGTTGATTTCAACCCTCCTATATTTAATAATTAATAATTAATTCAATAATTGTCATACATGTAAAATTAGTATGTTGTTATTATTTTAGAAGCATAAAATATTATTCATATATTTTTTCAAATGATACAACTTATATATCATTTATTTATACTAAAAATAAAAAGATCCGCAGTAATACCTACACCCGCAGTAATACCCACTCTTACCCTAAATAATCGAAATTATTTAGGAAATTATTTTATTTATCTGCATTATAAAGTTAGGTTCATTTTAAATTCAAATGTCATTACCGTGGATGTCACTACCATGGCAAAAATAACAAACAATTTTTTAATTTATTTTTACCTCAATGTTTTAGCTTATTTCTGTATTTATTTGTTATAGTTTTGTTAAAAATTTTTGACAGAATAACAACTGAATGTAAATTTTGCAAAAAAACAAAAAAAACTGGCGCTCAACAAGTAGCAACAAAATACTTTCTAAATCGTGGTCTAGTAGAATTTTGGTCAAGTATTAATGTGCCAGACCAATTCTATTCAAAAGAGGGATAAAAAACAGAAGTTTTGACGTTTAATTTTTTCTTATATCTTATATAGAAAATTTATCATTGTAATAAATATTTTGAGGGTAGTCTGGCAAACAGTTGTGTCAAGAATAGGGGCGCCAGACTTAAATTTTTATATTGTACTGATCTACACTTCTTCGAATAGTAAAACATTGTACTTATGTCTTATACATCAATTTAACGAAAAATTAGGAAAAAAAACCAGTTGGACAATTTACAGATCGCCGGACAGTTGGTTTATTATTTGTCGAATATCTAACAAGTAATAAAGTCTATTTTGTACTTATTCTGGTTCACCACCCTTTTAACGGTCGCCGCTTGGACTATTATATGTTAGTACCGTGGCATTAAAATTTTCAAATTTTGCATAGTTTTCATTTTGTTGTAGTTGTAGTAGAACTACAGCACAGGCTTAATTTTGTGTATAATTGGAGACAGAAAATACCCAAAATACGCGTTTTAAAACATTTTTAATTTCAAAAAAATTTTAGTTATAAAAATCACAGTTATCTAGGAATCACCCATATAGTATTTTTTATTGTTCAATGAGTGGGAGCGAGTGAGAAGATACAAGACTTGTATAACTGCAAGTGAGAGGGAACGATTAAAATTGCCTCAATAAGTATTATTACACGTTTTTAACTACTAATCAATTATATAAACATATACTATTGTAACGGGCACGGTGATCGAGTGTAGAGCCGTGATAGATGTACATTAATCAAGCGCGAGATACTCATGCGACCATGAGATATTGAGTAAGCGGATTTATCTCAATATCTTTTAAGCCACGAGTAACTAGAAATTTTATTGATTTATTTTAACTTTGCCATTATCTTTTCTGTTAGAATAATTTAGTACTGCATACATTCTTAGGTAGAATAAGCGTATTAATGTGCCAGACCAATTCTATTCAAAAGAGGGATAAAAAACAGAAGTTTTGACGTTTAATTTTTTCTTATATCTTATATAGAAAATTTATCATTGTAATAAATATTTTGAGGGTAGTCTGGCAAACAGTTGTGTCAAGAATAGGGGCGCCAGACTTAAATTTTTATATTGTACTGATCTACACTTCTTCGAATAGTAAAACATTGTACTTATGTCTTATACATCAATTTAACGAAAAATTAGGAAAAACCAGTTGGACAATTTACAGATCGCCGGACAGTTGGTTTATTATTTGTCGAATATCTAACAAGTAATAAAGTCTATTTTGTACTTATTCTGGTTCACCACCCTTTTAACGGTCGCCGCTTGGACTATTATATGTTAGTACCGTGGCATTAAAATTTTCAAATTTTGCATAGTTTTCATTTTGTTGTAGTTGTAGTAGAACTACAGCACAGGCTTAATTTTGTGTATAATTGGAGACAGAAAATACCCAAAATACGCGTTTTAAAACATTTTTTAATTTCAAAAAAATTTTAGTTATAAAAATCACAGTTATCTAGGAATCACCCATATAGTATTTTTTATTGTTCAATGAGTGGGAGCGAGTGAGAAGATACAAGACTTGTATAACTGCAAGTGAGAGGGAACGATTAAAATTGCCTCAATAAGTATTATTACACGTTTTTAACTACTAATCAATTATATAAACATATACTATTGTAACGGGCACGGTGATCGAGTGTAGAGCCGTGATAGATGTACATTAATCAAGCGCGAGATACTCATGCGACCATGAGATATTGAGTAAGCGGATTTATCTCAATATCTTTTAAGCCACGACTAACTAGAGGTTTCTATCTGAGTTACCTTGAATTCGCCATATCTCTGTAGAGGAGATTTATCTCGAATACTCTAGAAGCCAGTTCGATAGATACCACGACACATATATAAACTCCGCGGTACTCCTACACGGCAGTCTAAGTCAACAGTTGTACGTGAATGTCAATGTTCTTAACTCCGCTCGGTAAGTTTACAAGGTGAGCGCTATCGCTATCGGTATAAATGTAAACAACATACGAGTGACAATCGTTTAAATAAATATACGAGTGTAAATAAATTAGTTAGTGTATTAGAACCGTAAGTTAGTTAGTTAGTAAATAAATAATTACTAAGTGCTAGTGTTTAAGTTATTGGTAAAGAAGAATTTGTTGATTATTTGTGTTAATAAATTGTAATTGTAAATTAAGTGGCCAACTCTGTGTTATTATTCACAACCCGAGTACGAATCGCTTTTGCTCTCGTTGGATATTGGATTTGGATTGGTAAATCCGTTACACTATTGTTTTTAAAGTTGATTGTTGTAAATTGTGCTTAAAGTCGAGTGTGCGCAATCGAGCTCAAAGTGGCACATTCCGATCTCGGGAAAATGAAGCGCGCCGCTCCGCGTCGCGCTTCATTTGCATCCCTCGCTCGGAAATGTGCCACTTTTCGCTCGAATGCGCACGTGTCTAACAAAAATTCGACCGTGTGATGTTAGCCGCCAAAGAAACGGAAATGTGTATTCTCTATACTAAGTTAACTCAAAAGAGGCCCAGTCTTTGAGCGTGTTAGGGTTATACCTAATGTGACCCATAAGTTCCGTTTTGAATAAATTTGTTCCGTTTTCAGATCTTTTGTCCCAATGTGCCCAACCAATCGTTCCGGACGCCATTTATGCCGTTTTAAAAAAATTGGCAATTACGATATCGCATAATAAGGAATCTTATAAGAATTTCATTTTTACTTCTTTAATTAAATACAAATTAATTACGTCATTTCCTTAATGAAAAAGTGAAAAACTATGAAAAATAAGCGAAAATCCAAAAAGAAATTTTTATAAAAATTGGTTATAGATGAATAACAAGTAAGGGCGAATTTATGGAAAATATTTCGTTATTTTAAATACAACACCCTGTATATTATTAACTTTTGGGATTCTACGTTAATTTTAATGACATTTTATGTAGAAATATCCTATACCTAAAATGTATACTTTTCGAGATATTAATTTTTTTAATGAATAATTGACAGGTGAAGACCTTTATATTGAAAATTCTATGTGAACGTCCCCTATACCAAATAAAAAATATCATGTCGGGTTAATGAGTATGAAGGACAAGCTAATTGGTGACATGTCGAAAAAAAGTTATAAAAAGTTCAACTTTAATATATTTAGATCGTGTAAGATCGTCGTGAAACACCCTGTATATAACAACGCCCAAAAAATATAACTTTTAACGTATTTACATAAGTACGCGCACTGGTTTCGTTATTTTGTGTACACTCGCCTTCAATTTTCTATTATCTCTTTGATTTACAAGAAAACAAGGCGAAATAAAAAGAAGTTGGAGAAATAATGGTAATTATTTTTGAATTTCATTTTAAGGTTATCTGCCCCACTATTTAAGCAAACTGGACCACTGTATTAGATAAGTACAAGTCGCCGCCGCCCCTAATGTGGTAACTAAAAAATTAGGAAAATTACCATTTTATCTTTTAATATCTTTTGCTTTCTCTCTCTCTCTCTCTCGTCCCCCTCACTCTCTATTTGTTTTTATCTTTATTAACGGAGATATGCCCCCTTTATCAATTTTTTCTCGTGGCATAATTATCCATCTGTTTGGGATGTCATCATACCATCTTATCATGGGACGTCTTTTATTCTATTTATTTCTTCATGTTTTCTATTACCTTGCTCTTCTTGTCCATTTTGATGTTCCCATTCCCGCTGTTCTTTCCGCCGAACGCCATTTGGATTTAAAGATTGTAATATCTATGCCCGCCATTTTTGTATGCTCTATAATCCAGTTTATTGACTTTGTGGCGATTAGGCCCTAAAATTTAGGGTAATTTCTAATACTGCGCGTTCCATACGTCGCTGTGTAGTATGCTTTTTATACATTTTGTTCATTGTTAGTGCCACCGTTTCTACACGGGAATAGCACGCTGTTGTCATAGTTTTATCTTCGTATATGTTTTAAATTTCTTATTTTAGCTTAGTAGTATGTGTTTTAGTCTACGAAATGCTGTTCACGTCAGTCTGATTCGTCACTTTAAGTCCGCCGTTGGCATTTCTTTATCGATTCGAATATTTTGCTCCAGGTTTATGTATTGCTATACTTCCTCTATTCTTTTTTTCTATTTCTGCTGAATTGTTGATTATTTAGTATGTGGGTTTTTAATTATTTTCGTTTTACGTAAAACGAAAATAACTTTTAATATAATATTATACATTTTTTAAATTTAAAATCCAACAAGTTTACAAACCGCTGGTCAAAAGCGCAAAAGTTGATAAAACTATACTAAAAAGAAGGGTTTTTAACATAGTTCGTTAAGAGATCGTATGATAACGAAAAATTAAAATTGAAATAATCAAAAACTTAAAAAAATATTGCAAAAAAATTAAGGAAGTGTGAACGTCACGTTTCCTTAGACTCCCGTTCTGCCGTTGTCATATATCGTCACGATAGGCAATATCTCCCCCCCTCCCATTTTTGAGCCATTTTAGCTCCTTATGACAAAAATAAAATAAAATATTACAATAAGTTGTCAATTAATTAATCAAAAAAACTAATTTCTAGGATTGTTTGAAGATCTTACAAACTCAAAATTCTTGCGAATTTGAACAATTTTTGACAATCAAACTGCCATCACGTACCGGGATAACAAAATGTATTATACTGCTACACCATCTTTTTATAAAAAAATTTTGACGCATTGAAGACAGAATTTTTTTTTAATTAAAAAAAAATATAGAACGGGTCCGAATCGCATAATCAAAGTTGCCTCAAGATTTTTGTCACAATATACACTATTTCTAACACCTTTCCATGAATAAAAAATATCATACATTTTTAAAATCTAACTTCTAATATTACAAATGAAAAACAAAATGATATAAAAAAATATTGACTTTTTAAATATTCGTTACTGAAAGTTCATTTAAAGCTGAAAAAAATAATATGTGACTTCAAATACTTTTAAAACCGAGACAAAACGTCGAAAAAAATCACGGGTGCGTTTTTCAACAAGGACTACAACATATAAAAAAATTGGCTAAATAAAAAATGATGGAGTCCACGACCTCGGCGATTTTGCGTGGAATATCCCGTACATATAAATATTTACACCTGCGAATACAGCTTGCCACAGCTGATATAATAGCGTCGGCAAATTTTGACGCATGCGCCAAACACTACACACGCAGGTGATAATAATGGTGCTGAATACCCCCTACATTATACATTGTCCGGCGTGCCCGGCTCTTCGACTCTCCCCACTCTTTCGAACTATTCAACTTGCCGCTAAAACATTTCCCCTTCTCTTTTTATTCTGGCCTTTCCCTTTCTATTTGCCCGCTCACGGTAGACCCGTTTTTCGCGACAAAATGTCAGATTTACCTTCGCATAAGAAGTTTCACTTCAAAAGTTAAACTTTCAGAAATAATTCTTAACAGAGACCAGGATAATTAATTCCGTGTTTGTAGATTTAACTGTAACACAAATAAACAATTGCAAATTTGCGTGCCGGTAACTATTCATACCAAAAGAGGAGAAGCGCACGTGAGTTCTGGTCGGAGCAAATAGTTTTTCGAGCCCTTTTATTTCCATAAGAGCAAAGCAGTCGCGTTCAAAACAATCTGAAATCTTCGTGCGCTTGGCTTAGGTTGGGTAACATTTACATTGTCGTAAATAGTATCTTCCATCCGTAGGAATTACCAGGCCGTTTCTAGTTTCCAGTTTAAATACACGATTTCAGAATTCAGATGTGCCGTTTAGAGAAATGTAAAACGTACCTGCTTGGTTATGGTGCATATCTCCGGCAAACTGGTTGAAAATATTAGTGTCGTTTTCTTCCGTGACAAATTTTAGTCGAGGAATGTTACGTATTTAACGATTTGTCGTTTTTCCTAGGGAGGTGTTGTCGGATAAAAAACATAACTCTTCTCTGAGGACCGGCTTCATGAATAAAATTCCACTGATTTGAATATGTAATTTTCAATTACGTTCTTCTGCAAATACTCGCTACTTCTTCAGTGCGCTTTAATAAAATTTTATTTCGCGAAAAGATAGTTTCGCCTAAACAGTTTAAAACAGACATTTCCACTGATTGCTGACTTATCTGTTTCGCATGGTTAAGCAAACTTTTAAAAACGGAAAGGTTTAAACTTAAATTTTCGTTGGAAAGTTATTTTTCAAGTTTCAGGTGGATGTCGGAATTGATTTCCGTTATAAAGTGTAAGACGTCACGGAATGGCTATTTGTAAAATTAAATAATCAATTCTGTTGGAAATTAGAAAAAAAAATATGCACGATATTTTAGCTTCATTCAATTTTTGAAGACTTTTTCGGTTTTTTTTTATCATTTCCATTACAATATTTAAATATAAATTGTTAAACCAATAGTTGCCCCAGTTAAATGTATTGTTGTAGTTATTGAATGTTTAGAATGGAACATATTGCCTTTTGTGGTGATATATGACAACGGCAAAGCCGGAGTCTTAAAAAACATGACGTTCACACTTCATCAATTTTTTTTCAATATTTTTTAAACTTGATTTTTTTAATTTTAATTTTTCGTTACCATATGATCTCTTAACGAACTATATTACGAACCCTTCACAGTAGAAGCGAAACTGCACACTTTCCACACGTGTACAGAAAGGAACGACGAAACTATACCCTATTCCGACACGGGGAAATAGACCATTTTACTACCGCCGCACTGGGCTCGGAAATCAAATTTTCGTCGCGGGTATTACAACCATTTTTAGATGAAGCTCCTATTTTTCTTGCAAATAATTTTTTAATGTGTTGCTTTCGGCATAATTTTCCATCTTCTAAAACATTAAAGCGAAGAGAGCAAAATAAATTTGCTTCAATCGAGTGTTAGTAATGCAAACTTCGTTTAAAGAGAGTTAAATCGGAACTGAAAACAAAGGCTGCGATTTTTTTTAGGTCGTTCATTTATTGTTTTACCGCACTTGCTTCTTTTTAACAGTACGACAAAAGACGATGTTTTAAAATTAAAAAAAGATTATTGTTTATCGGTTTTGTGAGCGTTTATATGTGTTTTATGTTGAAATCAATTTTCTAGTACAGTAAAACCTCAAATTATCCGGACCTCAGTTACACGGATTCGCGATTATCCGGATTGTCAACCGCGTTCGTTTTTTCCTGTTAAAACGGGATGCTTTGTAATCGTGCTTAAAGCCGAGTGTGCGCATTCGAGCTCAAAGTGGCACATTCCGATCTCGGAAAATGAAGCGCCGCTTTTCGTCGCGGGTATTACAACCATTTTAGATGAAGCTCCTATTTTCTTGCAAATAATTTTTAATGTGTTGCTTTCGGCATAATTTTCTATCTTCTAAAACATTAAAGCGAAGAGAGCAAAATAAATTTGCTTCAATCGAGTGTTAGTAATGCAAACTTCGTTTAAAGAGAGTTAAATCGGAACTGAAAACAAAGGCTGCGATTTTTTTTAGGTCGTTCATTTATTGTTTTACCGCACTTGCTTCTTTTTAACAGTACGACAAAAGACGATGTTTTAAAATTAAAAAAAGATTATTGTTTATCGGTTTTGTGAGCGTTTATATGTGTTTTATGTTGAAATCAATTTTCTAGTACAGTAAAACCTCGATTATCCGGACCTCAGTTACACGGATTCGCGATTATCCGGATTGTCAACCGCGTTCGTTTTTTCCTGTTAAAACGGGATGCTTTGTAATCGTGCTTAAAGCCGAGTGTGCGCATTCGAGCTCAAAGTGGCACATTCCGATCTCGGGAAAATGAAGCGCGCCGCTCCGCGTCGCGCTTCATTTGCCTCCCTCGCTCGGAAATGTGCCACTTTTCGCTCGAATGCGCACATCCTCGTATTCATTGAATTTTGAAAATTAAACTTTCTTTACAATCAACAAATTTCAATTTATTTCAGTAAATATTGATTATATATTCGAAAAATGTATTTTTACCATAGCAATGAGTGGGAGAGAGCGAAAAGATACACGAAACTCATAAGTATGGGTGAGAGGGAATGATAAAAATTGTTTACTACTTTTTTCTTACCAAAATTATTGTGAATTATGCTTAAAGCCGAGTGCGCAATTCGAGCTCAGTGGCACATTCCGATCTCGGAAAATGAAGCGCGCCGCTCCGCGTCGCGCTTCATTTGCCTCCCTCGCTCGGAAATGTGCCACTTTTCGCTCGAATGCGCACATCCTCGTATTTATCGGAATTGCCTATATTATAATTTTATTGTTCAATTCAAAAAATTAAAAGTTGAATAAATTAGATCTATTTTTTGATTGCAGAAGGTTATAGATTTTATTCCTTTTGATAAGTTATCATGGTGCTCTTCCGCACGCCTAATTGTAGCGAGTTTGATAAAAATATTTTTGGGTGTACTTTCGAATGTTTACTAATTCGCGTTTTTGATTAATTAAAATTGTATATGAGTCAAATTTTCTGAAGTGGGCCACTAAAAATCAACTAGTTGATTTTTATATCATCTTTTGCAGGTTGTTGAAGTTTCATATGTCAAAATTAATGTCTCCATATATTTTTGGGTAATTTTCATTTATCTGAAAATTATAAACAAATTAGTTTTAGGGCACATTGTGTAGACAGTGTTGTAATTATACTTCATTTATGGATTAATTTAATTTTTAAATATAAAAAAATATTTATATGTTACATAGGGGGTGCATCAAAATTTTAGAATGACTTGGGTGGGGTATGTTAAAAAAGAGATTGGGAAATAAGAGTCAAAATTCTGAAAAAGTATTTTTTTTTCCTGTACGATGAAGTCTCCCATCTAGTCTAGTTTAAAAGTACTAAATTAGAAATGTGGTTTTTGGTAAAAATAGCCTACTGACATTTTTAATTAAAAGAAAAGTGAGAATTGGTACATTTAGTTCAGTTTAATTTAATTAATATTATTTGTAAGAGTGAAGAATAAGATAAGCAAATTCAATTATTAAGGAGTATGTGCACTTTCAAGCGAAAACTTTTTCCGAATAGAAAATCTGGATATGAAGGATTTGTTAATAATATAGTCGAATCCAATTAACACAAAGATGTGCGCATTCGAGCGAAAAGTGGCACATTTCCGAGCGAGGGATGCAAGACACATCAATCATCATGGATAAATACAAACAAAAATATTGCAAAATTAATAAGTAAATGTAAAACACTTTGCAATTTTCGAAGCATAGAAGCTACCAAATTTTCTTATATTTTCTTATTTATGCATTTTTAATCATTTTCATTTAATATGCGCATTACTCTTGTTTATTTAAAAAAAGGTTTTTGTATTCTCTTTTTTAAATATGTTTATAAATATACAATATGATTCAAATTTCAAATATTTCTAATGTAACTATAGTTACGAAATAATGAATTTGATCTGATTGGCTAATTAATTGGCGGCCATTGTAGTGAATCAAGAATGAAGCAATCACAGTTGCACATTTACAGCGGGATTTTTAAAAGTCAATTTTTGTTCTTTTTTGGATAACTTGATGTCGGATTTCGACTGTATTTATACATAACCCACGAAACATAGTTTGGAAACTGCTGTTCTAAAATACATAATAGAACTACTCCCTCCAATCCTCAAAAATAAAAATTTAAGCAAAAATGGGGGCAATTTAATTCAAAAATACTTCTAAGAAATACTTCTTTGGCGTAACTGATTTAAATATAAATAAATTTAATAAATACGGGGATGTGCGCATTCGAGCGAAAAGTGGCACATTTTCGAGCGAGGGAAGCAAATGAAGCGCGACGCGGAGCGGCGCGCTTCATTTTCCCGAGATCGGAAATGTGCCACTTTGAGCTCGAATGTGCACACTCCGCTTTTCGCCACGATTTACAATGATCAATTTACTTTTAATTTTATCTAAACATTTTATGATTCTATTTGGTATTCTTTACTGTTGATTTTATAATTAATACTTATTTGTTTCGATTTTTTTGTTAATAAATACCTAACAAGGTAAAATTGTTTTTTTTCAATTATCCGGATGAGCTGCAACATTAATTAGTCCGGATAATCGAGTTTCCATTGTAGTTATTTTTTAGATACGCGAATAAAGGACCGAAGCTTGTATAATTTCTTTTTAAAGAAATTAACTACGAATGAATTTTTAGGTGCAAGATATGTATTCTGAAACTTCTTTATAAAATTCGAGAAGCTACACAGAATTTGTTTTAATTTACTTAAGAGGTTGAGACTATAATCGCAAGACAAGTTAGGGCTATGTTTGAACGTAAAGTTTGTATTTTAAGTCTTTTTCGGTGTTTAAAATAAAGAAAATACTTTCTTAATGTTCGCAATGTAGTGCTGGAAAAGCCGTAACTAAAATTTTAATAAATTGTAAATTTGTACAAACTATATACACAGCCACGGTTAACATTTAATATTGATGTTATTACTTTGTACGATAATAACCAAAAAAAAGGTATGATTTGTATATTTCAGTGCTTTGCGAACTCGTGAGTATCAAAGCGCCTTTAAAAGATTGAAGTGTTTTGGCCTTTCATCGAACAGAAAAATAGGAGCAATAAAAATTAAATACCTATGTTTCTTTTCAACTTTAAAAAATAATTTACGCCTTCGTTTCTACAAATATTATTTGTTTTTCATTATGTTGCAATCTTGAAAAATATCGCATGTTATGGTTTCTTTGGTATTTCTATCACCATACGTACGTTTTTAGAAAAATGAAATTATATAATTAATTAAATTTTTCTTCGTTTTTAGTCTTTTATATTCTATATACAGCCTGTCAGAGAAATAATTATTCGACCTTAAGGTAGTTTTTGTAAAATAAAATAAAATCTGTGATTTCTCATAAGGTTCAATGTTAAAGGCAAAAAATTTTTAGTATTAATATATATTTTTTTGGTTTTCTGTAGCTTTTTCAAAATTTAACTGGTTCATTGTCTTACTATTATCTTCCAATACGCCAAGTTTCATTAAATTCTGAACGATAAGTCTAAAAGCGACACTATTACCTTAACCCACTTATAAATGACTGTAAACTGAACAATATTTTTCAATTCTGGTACAGTACACGTCAATTTATGGTGTAATAAATACCTTATTATTTAGAAAATGTTTATTCAAGTCTGTGGTGTATTATAACGATGCCATTACAGTCGTATAAAAAAAATGTCATTAAAAAATAGAAATCGCTGCAAAAGCTGGTGCAAACATTCGGTCAGTCTATGGACAAGAGTCAATAGGTGATTCAACGACTCGAAAGTGATTTTCAAGCTTTAAATTTTTTTATTTCGTTTATAAAGAACGAAAGCCAGTTTGACCTGAAAACTGCTTATTTTTCGGAAAAATTTGTTACCCCACTCATTTTGTTAAGAAAACCATGTTGATCATTTCTGTCGAAAAAAAAAGTATTGGGAACATGGAGTTTTTCGACTTCGAAAATTGAGCTGCATCTAAACGCTTGAAAAGTTTTTTAAGTGACTTTTTATGCAAATAAATATAAATATAATAAATTTTTTTAATCCTTATATTTCTTCAAAAAATATTTTATTATTTGTTTTCGTTTCATTTATAATATAATTTTATTAAGATTGAGAGCCCAAAAGTGAGGTTATTAGGCTGATTTTCAAACGCATTTTTAACAATGTTCACATTATCCGATAAGAAAAATTCTTTCACTATTCCACTTGATTTTTGATGCTCTTTCATAAAAACTTAGTCATTAATTTTCCATTCATAGGGACAGTTTTCAGGCCAAACCGGCTTTCGTTCTTTTATTTATAAATTAGAAAACTGACCGTTTTTAAAGGTGGCTGAAAATAGAGGTTTCACTGTAGATCCTAATTAATTAAAGAGTAATTCAATTAAACATTATATTAAACCAATTCCTCACAATTTTTTCTGATTTAATAAATGTGTTTATTATGAACATAATAAAAATGATTAACTAAGTATTTATTTTATTCAAGCCGCTAATTTCAAACTATTGTTGCTTTAACGTGTAAATAACATTTATCTTACTAAATAAAATAAAACCAAAGTGATATTTACCAGAGTATTTCACTATCTACGTACAACTACCTTTGTTGATAAAATGTGAAAGCAGAAATATTCAATTTTGAATTAAAATTACTTTGATAAAACCGTCAACGTGTTTGCAAATCAGTGTTACATGAAAGCCGTTTTTTAGGTGGTGCCTTACATTTGGCTGGGCTCTCGAAAAGGAAACTCTAATGGCATTATGAAGCTTTTAGTTCGTAAGTGTCAATTACCGATGCACGCGGTAACTCGTACATACAATGAGTAACTATGTCAGTTTAAAATCGTTTTCGATCTTTACCACACATTTTTAATTGTTCGTAAAATTTTAGCACTCTGAAATTGTGCTCTTTTCTTCCGCTCGAAATTTAATAATGTGCTAAAAGTTAAATTATTTTTTTAAATTTGTTTGTTAAATTTTCCGTTTCAACTGTCATAATGGCTATTTTTTCATATAACATCTTTTTTTTGTGACTGTGTTGTAATAGAATTATTCTTATAGGTAACTAATTTTAAAAATTTTGCGAACATTATAAAAAAATAGAAATAATTGCTGTCAGTGGCCAAAAATTTTTTTCTGTTGCAATTATTTTTCTCATAATATTTTGGACTTGTAATTGATTTAATTTTGATGGACTCTGTAAAGGGCTATTGTATTCAGTACGCCACTGCATGGTATAAATATAAGCATTAATTTTTAATTATGTTTTTTCAGAAAATAAATTAATCTATATTTTTTGTAATACGCAATGCGAAAGTCTTTTAGAGCGCCACGCGGCGTTAGTAAAGTGGTCGATTTCTCCATGTCAGAATAGAGTATAGTTTCGTCGTTATTTTCTGCACGGGTACGGAAAGTGCGTACTTTCGCTTTTCTCCCTTCCACTTTTTCTTCGTCCGCATGGTAAAACACTATAGTTCGTTTTAGTATTTCGTGCCAGTTTATCTATAAAATTACACAACTCGAATGAAAATAGTAATCGTCGTGTTAAATTAAATATTCCTTCGTTCAAATTTTTTCTTTGATTTTACTGTTAATATGTATTTAATTACAAGAACTACTGGGTGCGGTTGCAACTCAGCGGCTTTTACAAAGTTTGAACAAAAATATGTGCGTAACAACTTAAACGCTTGCTATGAAAAAACATTTTTAATGTATTCTAACAAAGAACTATTGAATTCTTAAATTCGGACGTATCGACTTTTTTCCCCACTTTATATCTGGAAATTTTGCGCGCCTTAATAAGAAGGAAAGCATTTAAAACCGGTGTACGTAAAAGGGTGAGTAATGAAACGCAACCCATAATTAATAATAATAAAATATAACCGGCGCCTTGTAATTAATCGAATGGTAAATGAAGGTTCTTAAGACCTAAAATTGAATTACCTGCCCGCACTTTGGGGATCAAAACTGTGACGCAGGTGTAATACATAACGCTCAACTTTACTTGCAGCAAAGTTACCAATTTCAATTTTAACAATGGCGCACGGCGCTCTTTTGTGTATTTCGGCAACACCATTGGCGGACATTAAATTTTACATTTTATTGCCGGTTCGAATTTTATTTATCGTTGACATCAAGATTTTTCGTTTTTCCGAGGTGTTGATTGATTTTATGCGACCATTATTAGTCGATAAATTAATTTTCTTTTTGTAAACTTTATTGTGAAGAATAACGATGACTTTTATAATTTGAAAACAAATAAAAAGATTTCTTAAAGAAAATTATTATTTTGCTTCGCCTTCCGCATACTAGGTGACTGAATGTCGCATGCCATACTAGGTGGGGTTTGCCATACCCCGAAATTAAAATGATATAAAGTCCACAAAATTGTACTTTATGGCAGTTAAAGATAAGAAATATATTTTAATAACCAATAATGAATGAGTTTAACAAAACATATTTATTTATGAATTATAATAGGCTTTTATTAAGGGTTATGCCTACTTGGAATCGAGAAAATTACGTGATTTTTATGAATTTTTTTGCTCTTTTAATAATTACACAGGCCAACAAAAAAAATGTTTCTAAAAACTTTTTATACCAATTCACCTGAATCTTATGTATTTTTGGGTGCTGAAACCGAATTTGGTATCCAATTTTTTTTATCACCCTCAGATTTCTCACAATATGAGATCGATTATATATTTTAAAATAGAGAATTTGATACAAAAAAATTAAATAAATCATTTTTTTTATTAGATAACAATTTTTACTCATTATAATTTTAAATTACTACAATTTAAACTATCTGTTTTCTTCTTCTCATGTTTTAGACTTCATTAGTCCGTTACGTTACTCGTTTTATATAGGGTGGTCTTGTATTTGGTCTGACCATCTTTTTCTAGGTCGGCCTACGTTTCTTCTACCTCTGGGCCCGTAGTACCAAAACAAATATACCATATATTTGGTTTGGGATACGTTTCTCATCCGTTCTTTGCAGGTATTGTAGCCAAAGAATGGAAAACTGCAAAAATTGTCCCAATATTTAAAAAAGGCAACAGGGGACTATGTCAAAATTATAGAGGAATCTGTTTACTAAATACAGCCTATAAAATATACTCTAGAATAATCAATAAACGGCTCAGAACTATTACAGAAGATAATATAGGGTAAAAGTACCGGTTTTGGACACGTTAGGCCCAGTTTTAGACACTTGAGTAATTTTGATAAAATAACTAGAAAACTACGAAAAAAAAATTATTGATGTTTCTATTGTAGTTAAAGATATATTAATTACACTTATTGCAGTATCGATAATTATTATATTTCACATTTGTCATAATAAATTGGAAAATGTCCACAACTGGTACAATGTCCAAAACCGGTGCTTCTGCCCTATTAGAAGAACAAACGGGATTCAGGAAAGGCAGGTCATGCACTTATAATATGTATTGGCAACCTTATAACATAAGAATTTATTGCCAACCTAATAAAATTTCAATGATTAAAAATATTTTTTTTACATTTTAAATAATGAAATATTTTTTTTAATATTGAAATGTGGGCAATTGGCGGGTGATTCGACTTTTTTATGATTATTTTCGGAATCAGAACACAAAATGTATTAACAGGAATTAGGTAAAATTATTAAAAATTTATTTCATCGTTGGTCTATGATTATTTATTGAAATTCACAAAATACTATCAAAAAATACCTATTTCGAGATAGGTGTACAAATTTTTATGAAAAATCTTTAAAAATGGGAAATATGACTCTTCTCTTAGAACGTTCGTTTTTTTCCATCACTTGTGGTGACCAAGATTTCTTCGGAACGGCTTATTTTGAAATCAAAATAAAAGAATACTGCGATAGTATATTGTGTTATAAAGGGCCTGAACCAAGGGTTTGGTAAAATTTTGATTTTTCCAAAAATTACAACAATTTTACAAAAAGGTCAAATTTTCGAGGTGAACCAATTTTGGTTTTGAGATAATTGCGTTTAAAGTTTGAAGTCTATGTTTTTTATTTTTAAAACTATTTTTTTAACTTATAACTTTTGAACGTGTGCTCCAATTTTTATATAATGTTGGAGAAATACTCTAAAGATGATATACATTAAAAAATGCAATAAAAAAAATCGATATTTTGACCTAACCTAAGTAGGCATTGCTCCTTAATAAAACTACAAAAATTTAACTTTTTTCCAATTTTTAAACTTGAGTCTTTTTTTGAGTATTAAATTCCAAAGGCACGTGTCAATTACGATATCGAATATTAAGAAATCCTAACAAGAATTTTATTCTTCCTCTTTGTTGCAATACAAATTAATTTCACGGCAATTTCTTAATGATTCGCAATAATTTAGATCAATCAATTACACGAAAAATTAATTGAATAATTTTAATCGTTCCCTCTCACTTGCATTGACAAGATTATAGTATCTTCTCGCTCCCTTCCACTCATTGCTATGGTAAATAGCTTTTTCCAATATAAAATCGATATTTACTAAATTAAATTAAAATTTTTGATTTAAAGGCGCGCACAGTAAATTATACTAATGTAATAAATACGAGGATGTGCGCATTCGAGCGAAAAGTGGCACATTTCCGAGCGAGGGAGGCAAATGAAGCGCGACGCGGAGCGGCGCGCTTTATTTTCCCGAGATCGGAATGTGCCACTTTGAGCTCGAATGCGCACACTCGGTTTTAAGCACGATTCACAATAATTTAGGCCAATAAGTTTAACGAAAAAGCAGTTGAATAATTTTAATCATTTCTTCTCGGTCGCACTGATGAGATTGTCGTATCTTCTCGCTCCCTTCCACTCATTGCTATGGTAAATACCTTTCTCCAATATAAAATCAATATTTACTACATTAATTTAATTTTTGATTTAAAGAAGCGCACAGGTAAATTATACTAATGTAATAAATACGAGGATGTGCGCATTCGAGCGAAAAGTGGCACATTTCCGAGCGAGGGAGGCAAATGAAGCGCGACGCGGAGCGGCGCGCTTCATTTTCCCGAGATCGGAATGTGCCACTTTGAGCTCGAATGCGCACACTCGGTTTTAAGCACGATTCACAATAATTTAGGCCAAGAAGTTGAACGAAAAAGCAGTTGAATAATTTTAATCATTTCGTCTCGGTCGCACTGATGAGATTGTCGTATCTTCTCGCTCCCTTCCACTCATTGCTATGGTAAATACCTTTCTCCAATATAAAATCAATATTTACTACATTAATTTAAATTTTTGATGTAAAGAAGCGCCCGGTAAATTATACTATCGTAATAAATACGAGGATGTGCGCATTCGAGCGAAAAGTGGCACATTTCCGAGCGAGGGAGGCAAATGAAGCGCGACGCGAAGCGGCGCGCGTCATTTTCCCGAGATCGGAATGTGCCACTTTGAGCTCGAATGCGCACACTCGGTTTTAAGCACGATTCACAATAATTTGGGCCAATAAGTTTAACGAAAAAGCAGTTGAATAATTTTAATCATTTCTTCTCGGTCGCACTGATGAGATGTCGTATCTTCTCGCTCCCTTCCACTCATTGCTATGGTAAATACCTTTCTCCAATATAAAATCAATATTTACTACATTAATTTAAATTTTTGATGTAAAGAAGCGCCCGGTAAATTATACTATCGTAATAAATACGAGGATGTGCGCATTCGAGCGAAAAGCGGCACATTTCCGAGCGAGGGAGGCAAATGAAGCGCGACGCGAAGCGGCGCGCTTCATTTTCCCGAGATCGGAATGTGCCACTTTTCGCTCGAATGCGCACACTCGGTTTTAAGCTCAATTAGCACACGTCCCGTTTTAACAAAAAAAAATTGGTCACTTTAGTTATACCCCACCTCGTACACAGAAAGTTAAAACTACGCTAAAAATTAATTAGATAAAGCTAAAAAGTAGAAACGACAAAATTAAAATATTTAATTAAACGAAACGAAAACTACGTAAAAAAATTTATTTGACGTTCATAATTAAAAATCGCACTCTACGAAAAACGAAGCCATTCGAATCTCGAAAACAAAACTCGAATATGCAAATGAACTGCTTAAATGTTGTCGAATTTCCTCGTAATATACTTCGTCGCAATTTTTTACGCACAACACAAATATCCACAAAGAGGCCATTAATATTTGTCAAGACCTTTTTTAAGAAACTTATCTTTTATGTTCTCTTATAAAAGAAGTCGATAGGAGTCGCATAAAGTAACTCTCGAGTTTGATACTTTTTTTTGCTAAAAAAAGGTGATTTTCGATCGATACTTTTCAATTTTAAAAGGAAGTCGGCTTTCCGCCGCCACCCTTTTAATTAAATATGTATGCGGTTGCATTTAAAATGTTTTCTAATAAAATTATAATATTCGAACGCATTCTATCCGGAAAATCTTTTATTGCATTTGCGATATTAAAAAACGGAAAAGGAATTTTAACGTCTTTTTTTTTGCTTGCGCCCCGGGGCGATCTCATAAAAGTGTGGAAATGTGCGAAGTGCCAGGTCTTCTATTTTAGATTACACTTGAAACGTTTTTATCACGATCAATTATTGTCTAAACTTATTGGCAATAATTACCTTAATACAGTTGCGCCCTATTAAGTGGGCTGACGGGCTACAGTGTCTCTTTCGAGAAACTTCTATACTTAAAATACAAAACAACGACAAGATCAATTTTTTGGTAGAAGAACGTGGAAATTTTTTTGAAAAATTATGAAAAATAGCCCTTGGGGAAAGCCTGGGTTCGCGATTAGTCTTGTGGAATTCATTTTCAACATTTTGAGTAAATACACTCAGTAAAAAATTAAAAGAGCAAAAAAATTTCGAAGGTTTTTAGTGATTTTTGAAAAGTTGTAACTTTGTGAATAATGGTCTTATCCCGATTAAAAAAAAAGCATTTTAAAGCTTGTGATGACTAGTTTTAAAATCTTGCGATGAAAAAATTTTTTTGGGTATCACTTTTCGCGCAATCAAAAGAAATAGCGCAACGTAAAATTTGTCCAATTTTTTTTTTTTTCAAAATTGTCCTTGGACTCAAAACAAAATTTAATGACTGGGTGGATTAGTCTAATTCTTTAGCTTCAATTTGGTATTTTTTTGTTTTTTGTGGGATCATTTTTCGCTGGGATATATTGAATGATTGAATGAAGATATATTGAATGAAAAGTTGCCTTTTTTTTTGATCATCGATATCTTTTGAACTAGTGATCGTTCAGTAAATGGAAGGTGAGTTTTGAAAACTTGAATCAATCTTCTAGAAGTTCCTTTTAGTATTTTAGCGAATAAAAAATTCTTTTATGCTGAACATTGACTTGAAAAAGTACAAAAAATTGACTCTTTTTGTTGTTTTGGAAAATCCATTACAAGTTTGCAAATATTGCGAAGAGCGCCCATATTTGTAGGTTTTTTTTAGCTCAAAACATGCCAAAAAGGCCTCCAAAGTTTTGAACGTCTTTTTTCCCGAATCGTCAAAGTTTATCAAAAATTAATTACGATTTAAATGAAAAATTAATTTTCTCGACTTTTGCTCACAATTTTACATTAAATATTCATAAAAGGTTGAAAAACAAACTCAATTTTGTTTTCAAAATTGAAAATATTTTTTATTTCAAAATGTTTAAAAAATATTATGGAATTATTATACGTTCAATTTTGATTTTTTTTTGTATGCAATAATTTACAGAGTTAAAATTAATTCCATTAATTTAAGGTTATTCCTCCAAGCAAATCTCCACTTACCTTTCTACCTGCAATGCAATACGATTTATTGTTCCTTGTTTCGTAAGTTTCTAAACCTTTTAAAAATAACAGTTTTTTTCAAAATTCTCCAATTTTTTCACAAAATCAAATAGTTTTCTTCAACAATTTTTTTTATTAAACATTTCTATTGAACATTTTTCCACAAATTTTTTTTCCACGATACGTATTTTTTTCAAAATTTTGCAAAAATAAAATTAGAGTTTGTTTTTTGAGATTCGATGAATATTAAATGCAAAATTACGAGAAAAAGATGACAAAATTAATTTTTCATTTAAATCATGATTAATTGATGTTTAAGGAGCAATAAACGTGCTCCCTTAATTTTTGATAAACTGACGATTCGGGGATCAATTCTTTTGATCTATAAAAAACCGACAAATATGGGTACGTTTCGCAATATTTGCAAAGGTCTAATGGATTTTCCCAAACAACCAAAAAAGTCTTTTCTTTTTGATGTGATTTGGTCAAATAAAATATTGTGTTTTGTACCGTAAAAAAGTTCGCTTTTAAAAGTGATACAGAATCTCAAAAAAGCGCTTTTCTTTCTGAGATCAACAATTATCAAAAAAAAGCCCTTTTTTTCCAAAGCTATCGGCGCTCTGCCCTTTTTAAAACTTCACATTTCCTACACAAAATAATGCGTTCGTTCCAAATTAAAAAAAATTTGTTGCACAATTATTAAAATAATCTAATCTATAGTAACAATTTCTAAAATTCTAATAGAGAAAATACTTTGTGTAAGATTTATATATAAAGAATCTATAGATAACCTATATTATAGAAATGTACAATTTGTTTGTTTATATGTAAAAGGTAATCTTTGAGACTACTCAACCGATTCAAAAAATTTTATTACTAATAAAAAGCTACACTGTCCTTGAGTAATATAGGCTATACTCTATTTTGACAAAAATAAGTTTTTAGTTCGAAATCGCAATACCCGTGCGCAGCCGAAGCGGGCCAGCCAATATTTAAATATAAATCGGCCGTAACGGGGGACGCGTTAAAAAAGCAATCAAAGAAACATTTTGAAAATTTATGAAAAGGAACCGCAGCGATCTTTCCCCCCTCCCTCTCTGGAATTGTTTAAAATTAACTAGTTAATTTGTTTCAGAAGATTGGCCGACTACAAGGATAAGTTCAGACGAACCAGAATTTTTAGCTCCCATTCACAATTTAACTATTCCCGTTGGAAGAGAAGCCGTTTTATCTTGCTCAGTGAACAATCTAGGCAGATATAAGGTAATATTTTAATAAAAGCTGAGATATTTGTTCTTTTCCGTCGACTTTTTAATATAAGATATGAAATGGTGTTTGTAAATTATAATATACTTTATTCTAAAAGTCATTATTTTACTGCCGACTGGCAATTTTTCATTTTTTTATCACGATTATTTACATAGGAATTCAGAAATATGCATTTCCGTTGTTGGAGCATGATTATTTTCTTCGTGTTGTTTTACACATTTATTTACCTTTATAAAGCTCTACAAAGTTTATAAAAATTTTAAAAAATCGAAAACCACTTCGTGTGAAGCTTTTCGGGGTGGTTATGTGTAGCACAAAGGAAACTTTCGAAAGACAAATTAATTTGCAGTGTTTCTAAGATTTTTCTCTAATTATGACACTATTCGACGGAATGTAATAGTTTGAGGTTTTATTTAAAAAAAAAAATAGTGTTACTTTTTATTTAAAGGATGTCATTCATTTTTGCCTCATTATTTAAATACAAATAATTTCACGGCAATTTCTTAATGAAAAAAATAAAAAATTATGAAAAATAAGCGAAGTCCCAACAAGAAATTTTGAAAGCGAAACTACGGTTTTTAAATTACTCCAATTTTTTTAAAAGTGAATTGATCATTGTCAATCGTGGCGAAAAACGGAGTGTGCACATTCGAGCTCAAAGTGGCACATTCCGTTCTCGGGTCCAATCTATCTCTATATCAAAATTCACCAAAATTGGTTCAGTGGTTTAGGCGTGAAAAGGTAACAGACAGACAGACCGACAGACAGACAGACCGACAGACCGACAGAAAGACAGACCGACAGATCGACAGAGAGAGTTACTTTCGCCTTTATAATATTAGTTTGGATAATTAATTTTTTTTAATAAATAAATTAAGTATTGTGAATCGTGCTTAAAGTGGAGTGTGCACATTCGAGCTCAAAGTGGCACATTCCGATCTCGGGAAAATGAAGCGCGCCGCTCCGCGTCGCGCTTCATTTGCCTCCCTCGCTCGGTAATGTGCCACTTTTCGCTCGAATGCGCACATCTTCGTATATATACTAAATTCATCTGCTTTATCCTCCCCTCTTTTAAAATATTAAATTAAATTTAATAAATACTTATGGTATGTTCTAAAAACGTTTTTATCATAGCAATGAGTGGAAGGGAGCGAAAAGATACGACAATCATGTCAGTGGGAGTGAGAGGGAACGATTAAAATTATTCAACTAATTTTTCGTTTCATTTATTGGCCTGAATTACTGTGAATCGTGCTTAAAACCGAGTGCGCACATTCGAGCTCAAAGTGGCACATTCCGATCTCGGGAAAATGAAGCGCGCCGCTCCGCGTCGCGCTTCATTTGCCTCCCTCGCTCGGAAATGTGCCACTTTTCGCTCGAACGTGCACATTCTCGTATTTATTGCGTTTAACTTAAAATACGCAATATATAGTATTTTTTTATTGTTCAATGAGTGGGAGCGAGTGAGAAGATACAAGAATAGTATAAGTGCAAGTGAGAGGGAACGATCAAAATTTCCTCAATATGTATTAGTAAAAATTTTTAACAACTAACCAATTATATAAACACATACCATTGTTTTTATAGTTGACTATTGTAAATTGTTTTTAAAGTCGACTGTGCACATTCGAGCTCAAGTTGGGCATGGCTAGAAGATTTTTTAATGTTTTTCATAGTTTTATAATGTTCTTATTTTTCATTTTCCATACTAATTTGATTTCACTTGCATAACAATAAGTTCGGAATTAAGAAACACGGTTAGCGTAAGTTTGAGACTATTGTCATAGTTTACATTTTTTTCCTATTTTGGATATATTGTAAAGCCAAATACATATTTTATTTTGTACATAAAGCTCGGGAGACAATATCACGCGGATTGTAATGTCACACTTTCCTCCCTAGGTGCGTATACGATTTTTTTTCACACCAGGATCGATTTTTCTTGAATTTTTACCGAATCATCCTTATCATGTAGGTTTATGGTCCGAAGTACTCATTTTTATTTTTTGACAGTTATAATTATTGGTTAAAATAGAAATGTCACTTATTTTTTCTTTTAACAATATTTTATTAAATGTAAATAAGTTGTTGCTAAGTAACGTGAAAAAGTTTGACGTACACCCATAAAAGTTGAAGTATGTGTCACGTTGACAGCTTTGACCTGCGGCTTCACTCCCATGGGCTAAGTTGAATCACATAGGAACTGTGAATTTTTTAGAGATAAAAAGTAGCCTATGATACTCTCCGGCCCATAAGCCATCTCTGTCCAAAAATCCAATCGATCCTTTGCTTCGTTTCGGCGTGTAAGAAAGACAAACCAACAAATACACTTTCGTATTTGAGTGATTCCATTCTAACTGTTATTTTTATGTCTTATACTGTTTGCTCTCACTGGTCATACATTATCAATCTATTAATGAAATTTTTGTATCAATATGAGCCTCATGAACATATTTCATCACTTTTCTTGTATGAATGTTCAAAGAAAACGTGCAATATTTCACTTAAATGTCAGTACCGTGTCATGTTTTTTTTCTAGGATTTACCTATAAATTGGTTATTTTTTTTTGTTGCAATAAATAATTCAAACTGATTAAATGATAAACCTTAATGTATATAATCAAACTTAAAAGAAATTCATGAATTTTTTACAATACATTGAATTTTATGTCATTACCGTGGACTAATGCGTCAGTACCGTGGCATGGAAAGTTTGAGATTTGATTCTAATTTTCCATATTTTAAAGATGTAGCAAAATCCTCTCGCACTTTCATTTTTACTATCAGATAGTCATAATATGCATGAAAAAACAAAAAGGTTTAGTTATAGACTTAAAAAATGTTTAATCAAAAAAGTAACAGAACAGAATCACCCATTTATATATTAATAGAGATTATGCACCTTTTTTTATATTTTCTAGAAAATTTAATGCTAATAAAGGCTTATTCATTAATTTTATGATAAACATATAATTACATAGTTTGCGAGAGTGAATAATGTAAAAAAATCATTTTACTTTGTTATTTAAATAGGAATTCTTTAAGTTCGATGATAGACTCCTTAAAATTGGAATTAAAGGCTAGGATTTAGACAAAATTTTTATTTCGATTAATTTTGCGATATTTTATGTGGCATTGAAGGAAAAAAAATATCGATTTTCTTAGGACTCCCTACTGTACTTATATTACATTTTTCTTCCAATTAGGAGAAGACAAGATGTGGGTGAATAACTCGCCTAAACGACATTTCTATATCAAATAGTTTGTCATTGAAAGGACGGAAAGGACTGCTCAAACCAGCACGCATCGGTGCAGAGCCATCGTCCCGCTTTTTTTTAAGATAAAAGCGATATTTGTCCATCTGGAAAATTGCGCGATGCCTTCGATATGCCGTTCGTCCCTAGGCAATTATAATGTTTTATGACTAGCAAAAGAAATTAGGAACACTCTGTAGATACAATACAATAACAGAAAATTTAAATGTAAACTAAATAACTACGTACACAGAAAATCCCACATAAAAAAAAGGAAAACAAATATACACGTAACAACATATTTTAATTTTTCATAGAAACGTTTTGAATGATATAGAAAGCGAGACAATGAAGCAACTCCGTTATCGTTTGAATTCCAAATAAAATAGAAAATAAAAGTTTTATGCCCGAATGATATTTCGAAAGTAAGTATATTAACTGTAATTGAATACGTTTATAAAAAAAAAGCCGCCAGCTTTATTTTCAATAAAAAGAAGCAGTTTTCTAGCCTCTCGGAATTACCTTCGAGCTTATTTTTACGACTTGTAGCAAAACCACTGTAATATAAAGTCTATTACCGACGATATCTATAAAAAAATGATTGCAGAATTTATTTTACGGTACACAAGTAAAATCGTCAAACATCAACCGACAAAATCACAGTTCGATAGTATTACACTCCTTTTCCTTCTACGTTTTAAAGCTTCCAATCTTTTTGTTCGATGTCGGCCTACATCTGTCCGAAGTTAATAACGTCATGAAATATTTAAAACGTCCATATTTTACGTTAAGGGCAACTACGGTTAATTGGACTGCGAGTTTTTCTGGAAGAATTTAGGACCCTAAACTAGGCCCAACCTTCAAAAATTTTCAAGAAATTTAATTGAACATAAGTGATGCAATAGGCACGTGTCGCCAGTGCCACACAATTTTTTTTGAAAGGCTGTAATGGTGTTACGTTTTTCCAAATTTATTTTGCATTTTTTGGTATTTATTAAATGAACTTGCAGTTCATTCGCATTAATAATTGTGGGAACTGCGAGGGTTCACAGAATAGTAAAAAGATAATCTTTAATTTTTTATTAAATTCTATCTTCATTCGACGGGTGTGCTCAAGGTCTCGAGGCCCACTACGCTGGCTTTCAAAGACTTTTCTACTGCACCTGTTAAATAAAAACCAACCTTTAAAGACCAGATAATATTACCCATTGCTAATCTTCTTACAATCAACTATATCTTCTTCTTCTTTAACAGACCTTTGCAGCCCACTCTGTTAGTTACGAGATGCAAATAAAATATTTTTTGAAAATTGTAAGAGTTTACAATAAACTTATTCCTATTTTGACTAACATATTTTGGTCCTTCGAGCCGGATATAAATAAAAAGACTGCTTTTATAACTTTGGGCAGCAGTTTATTTGGAAAATTATATAAATTATCCTAATCGTCTGAGAGACGATAGGTGGACGAAACGTGTAGTCGAATGGAGGCCAAGGCAGGAAGCACATAGAAGCAGAGGCAGACCACCAACCAGGCGGTATGACGATGTTAAAGGAATATCAAGTAACTGGATCCAGGGTGCACAAAGTAGAAGTAACTGGAGGGACCTGAGGGAAGTCTATGTCCAGCAGTGGACTGGTGGACCAGTGGACTGGGTGAAGATGAAGATGAAGAATAGAAAAATAACTTAAACACACCCCTCAGTATAGGCCACCCCTTTCTTCTTTCATTGCTCTCTGCCTTGTGCTAGCTGGAACCATTTACTGCCTTCTGTTTTTTTTTTTTAAATCACCGTGCAACGTCTTGGTGCTCTGTCTATGCTACGTTTGTTCAAACGTGACCTCCATTACAGGATACACCTTGACTATTTGGAATCGTCTTGGCGTGCGACATGCTCAGCCCCTTTCAATTTCTGCTTTGCTATATGTTCAATGACGTCTTTTACCTTTGTTCTTTTCCCAATAACTTTGCTCTTTTAGGTTTACTCCCAGCATCGATCGTTCTATTGCTCGTTGAGTTAATTTAAGTGTTTTATCAGATTTGATGGGTAGTGCCATAGTTTGCGTTGCATAAGACATTACCCCTAAGATGCAAGTATTCAACACTTTTTTCTTTAAATTTACTGATATGTTTTGATTTTTCAGTACGTGACCAAGGTTTCCCACTGCTTCCCAGGTCATTCTTATACGTCTATTTATTTTTGTGGTCTGATTTCATCTAATATGATCTGCTGTCCAAGGTATAGGGGAAACAGTATAGTTATTGGCCAGTTAAGCGACCTTAATATGTAAAATATCAAGTAAAAATAAATATAACAGTTAGAAATGAATAAAAGTTATGGCATATGGTTTTAGATGAATGTATTTATTAGTTAAGACATTTTACATACACTTTTGTTAAACATTTTAGGAATAAAATTAACATAAAAAAATAAAACGTAAAGTTATAGTAATTGGCCATATTATTGCAGTTATTAGCCAAACCAAAAATAAAATATAAAGTGAAACTTGAACAATAACTTGACATTCTACAATGACTCAAACATGTCTTTATGATAATGTTCATCTTCAGAAGGTTCAGAATCATCATTTAACAATAAATAGTTATGGCATATAAAGTCAGAAAGCTCATCGTTTGTTCCTCCGGTAAAAAATCACAAATTGGAAAAGAACCAATCCACCTAGCAAAATTTTGTTAAAACTTTTTGACACATAATAAAAGTGTTGCCATTGATGTTATTTTAAATCTATTATTTATCTAGAGTGTTTCTACTTTTTTAACATCAAAGTTGAAATGGCCAATAACTGTATAGGGGCCAATAACTATACCGTTTCCCTGTTTTCTTTATTTCATTGTTGTTCATTGAAATGATTACATCATCTGGGAGTCATTATTTTGCTCTTGTTCAGATTCATCTGTAAGTCAAAATGAGCCGACCTCGCCTTGAGTTCGATAACCATTTCCTGAAGTTCCTCGATATAGTATAGTATAGAAATGATGATGGAGCATTTGGAGCTGGCACTAGCACTGTCAGTGAAACTAACCCAATTTTCGACATTGACACTAGTTAAGGCTTCTGGGTGGATGCCGCGTCTTCCTTTTGTTTTCATCTTCAGGGCTGGATGCTCTGATACTGAAGTATCGGGTTAGCGTTAGTGACAGTGCTAGTGCCACCTTCAGAGGAGCCCCATCATCGATTCTGACAAGCGTTTCAATTTTATTGATAGCTGTGTTAAAATCATTTCGTATGTTTTTTTATTTAATTGTGCCATAAACGATTAATTACAATTACAGAAGTATGAAGTTGATTTTGACATTTATATTACTAGGGCGTGGTACTTTGAAAAATAAAAGACACGCCAAAAATACTTATTTACCTACGTAATAAATTAGAGTAGAAATAATAGGTACAAATCTAAATATTAAGCGTAATAAACTAATATAAAAATATTGTCTCGCCGTGTGAAACCTACTTCGAGTACTATAAATTAATAACTATGTCCTTGCACGCAATATTAAAGTGGATGGATAAGAATAATTCATGGCGGTAAAGACTGTTATTGCTTTCTTTGTTATTTAGAACGTCGGTGCCACTTTCTAATTCAATTTGCTCTCTATGCCGAGTCAAAATTAATTTAAATTAGAATTTTTAATTAGTTGAAAATTTTTTTTGTACAATTTTAATGCCACTTTAAAACCAAATATGTGGGTCGACTTTCATTTAAAATTCAGCATAAACAAAATTAAATTTACTAAATTGATTGTTCGAAAAGACTTTGCCTTGTAACAATATAAGTTTGTAAAAAAATTCTGGCCGGCATTTAAATCCGATTAAGGCGATTAGAGGAGTATTAGAAAAACTATGCTAATACTATTCATGGCCCTGTTGACTTTCGAGGAAATCAATTTTCCACGAATATAAATCTAGGATAAAATAAGGAAAACCCCCAACGCAACTACCGTATTTATTTTAAATTTAAATATTTCGAATTTTCCGAATGTAATATAAAGTCGGATTAGGACTTGATGTGGGGGCTCAAATGAAAATTTCAAATTTGGTTAAATGGCGTTCCCCGGCTGGAAGCAATTTGTAAGATATTGACGTAATGTATTTAATGATTTGATTTTGATGACGTTAAATTCCGAGAGGATTAGTTAAATTATTATCGCGCGTACTTTTCCGAATGTCGGTTAAGTGACGTGCCCATTCAATATTATGAACGATCGTCGTTCCGACGCGTTCTTTCGGATCGCCAAAGTTTAATTCGATTGACGAGTTAAAAATACATGAAACGCTTAATTACGACGCCGAAACGATCTGCGTGAAATTTTTTACATGTGGAAATGTTTAATTTAATTTTTTTTTTATTGATTATAATTGGTTATTTGTTTTGTTGCAATAAGTAATTCAAACCAATTAACTGATAAATCTTAATGTATATAATCAAACTTAAACGAAATTAACGATTTTTTTTAATACATCAATTTAAGATTGAATTTCGACTTAATAACTTTTGTCCTCAGATTTAAGCAAATTTTTAAATGTGAATTTGTATGACTTGTGCGCCATTTACCTCGAAATTAATGAAACAACTAATAAGCCATATTGAAAGTACGTTAACTGAATTATGTTTATAAATATAACACAAGTGAAATTCTCAAGCGAGTTTGTGTCATTTTAAAACTCAATTTTTAAAAGACGATGTCATAAATTTACTTTTCAGTACCGTGGTATTGGTAAACTTAATTAACGATTAATTTTTTTCCTTATAAATAATGAATTTCTTTACTACTTACTAACCTAAGTTATAGGGTAAAAGGATATTACCAAATTCATAATCAAAAAATTACAGTTGCTATTTCAATTTAAAATGTCAGTACCGTGGCGGTCAGTACCGTGTCAAAAAATAATAAAAATATATTTAATTGTTAATAAATAGTATTGACTTCACTGAAAATTATTCATGTAAATATGAAACAGAAGTTCAGTCAGTAGGTACACTTTGGGGCTAGTAGAGTACAATTTTTCCAAATTACCAGACAATTTTAAGCCTTTCGTAGGAACAATGAAAGTATATACATGGAATAAATTACAACGTAATTGTATTTTATCCAATCCGTTAAGTTGCTTTTATTGCTGTAATAAGAATGTATGAAGACACTTTTCTATGAGAAAAATTGATTATTCTTCAAATGATAAGGTGGGAAAAATAAATAACAGGACGCAAAAAACAAAAAAATCTGAGAATTAATCGCAAGACGTTCAAAAATTGCCAAAGATGACTGAAACTGTATCACTGTGTAGAAGTTTAAGAATTAAAAATGCTGTAATGAAAACCAAAAGAAAATTTAGTGAAATGTGTTAGATTTGAGTTGATTAATGTTTGATATAAATTATAATGTATTATTTATTATAGATAAGTTACTATGGATTATGGAAATGTTAAATAATCAATAAAAAAGAGTTTTAAAATGTTACAATACAATTTATAAATGAATATAATAATTTTTCTGACAAATGTCTACCAAATTTATTTTATGTCAGTACCGTGGCATGGAAATTATAAAATATGATTCTCATTCTCGATATTTTAAAGTTGTAGCAAAATCCTCTCGCACTGTCTTTTTTACTATAAAATAGAGTAATAATATGCATGAAAAAACAAAAAATGTTTAGTTATAGAATTCAAAAATTTTTAATCAAAAAAGTAACAGTTAGAACGGAATCACCCATATATAAAAATGCATTTTTCTTGAAATAATTTTTGATATCGTCAGAACTTCAGACGAAATATCCCAATCATCATCAATTATATCCAGGACAAGTGTTTGTGGAATATCTAATAACACCAAGACATGATTTGGCCTAATTCCTGTTAACTTTAAACAATACAATTTACAATAATCAAAGTAATAGGAAATCGGAATTATATGGGTTCAAGTTAGTAAGGTTTTACTGTATCTCTTATTTTATTAAAGCAGATCGTCATAAAATAATACCTGCCTAAAGTTAAACAAAGAAAACGAAAGAAAAAAGAAATAATAAAATTTAAGCTGGGCTTGCGAAAAAGCGTATGTGGGAAAGGATTTCTTACGCCTCGTTCGGCGACTAATGTTACCAATATTAAGTTTCGGAGCTTTTACCATGTAACAAGTGATAGAGTAAAAGGAAAGGCACTTGGCAGTTGGCCTTAACAAAGTATTAAGAACAACTACAAAGGAAATAACAGCGGTACAAAGAAATTCACTTAAGGTTACAATGGTAAGGATACAATGCGGAAGGAATGTCTCGAACCAAGATCGTGATTTATGACTCCGCGAGTTGCGTTCAAGCAGGCATTCGTTTATATTCATTCGACTACATTTGTAGGAAACGCGCATACTTCTTGAAGCTTCAATTTTTGTTATTCACTTGCAATTTGCTTCCAACATCTGCAGATGTTCAACCGCGCTGATGGAGTGTTATAAGGTCGCAGTTGTTATTTATGTTTTCTTTTCGCATTCATGACAGCTTCGTAATTGTAAAAAGCTTTAGTTCGCTATTGGAAAATATAAAAATCTAGAAAACTATTATTGTTGACATTCAATTATCAAGATTTGCTCATATTTCTCTTTCCTCCTTGCCTTGCCGAAGAATTATAAAACGACGTTGCTTTTTTTGCAACGCTAGAAATTGCTATCCCATAAAAAGAAGATTTTATATTGAAAACACGCCTTCGCTTTCCTCTTTTAAGGTAAAATATAAACAGCCTACTACTCGTTTGAGAGAGCCGACAAACTTTGACGGTATTTCTTAGGCTGAAGACGAGATTAAATGATATTAAAGGGAGGCTTCACAAGCCTAATTACCCTTTTGCAAAATTTGGACGTTAATTTGTAGACGTTCTTAAGTAAATCTGTTAGTTTAAAGTTTTACGCTTTGCATCTAACACTAAATCGCTGTATCAAGATTAACACAGCATTATTGGTTTAATTTTAATGAGAACCTAATTTTTTTTAATTTATGAGAACAGTGTCCCGTCTTTGTGGGGGGCAGGGGACTACAAAGACGAATCCTTTTCTTCCCTCTCAGAATTCACTATAATTAAAGGAAAACTCTACGACAAAGTTAATTCATTAATAAAGTTTAGGTTTTTTTAAACGCAATTAATTGAATTTTTCCCCTCGCTCAAAATATTCCAGGTACGCCTTTGTGATTTGATCACTACATATTATAAATTAAAGTCCCGCGCCGCGTTTTTCTGTCGTCCTGTCTGTCCGTATAGAATAATTTCCAAAACTGCTATAGGGATGTTAATATTTTTTTTACTAGTAAATGGAATGATTCATCGATATTTTGTGCAAATTGGCTGAGTTCCGTGGATATCTGTCGATCAATCGAAAAAAAAACGTGCTCCTTGAGAGCTGTTCTGGCGTGTGCTGCTGATATCGTTTAAGTTATATGGAACCGTATCAAAGTTTCCACAGTTTTCTTTCTGAGATTAGCCTATACAGACAGACAAGACGACAGAAAAACACTACGGGAAATTTTAATTTAATTTATCATCTGTTGCGCATCCTAAAAACATCTATTGCAAATATTATGTTTAAACATGTCATATCATACGGAGAGAATAGATTGGATATAGTCTATATCCTATTTTTGAGTACAAAGAAAAAAATTTCAATGAGAGAATTAAAACACATTTAAAATCGAGCTATTACAAAGGAACAGTTAAGTAATAAAATAATGTATATTAAAGCAAAATATGCATAACACCATTCATGATCTACCCTACCAAATATATATTACATTGGATCTAATATTTTCATTTCTATAAAGTTAGATAGAAAATATCTTATTTTGTTGCAAAATACCACATAAGGACAATAAAATACGTATATATTTAAGCATTTCTAAGAATACGAATTTATTGGTGGCGGCAAAAATATGTTTTGTTTAACTACAATAAAACACGCCTGGTGCGTTGTCACACCATTGGTTTAGAAATAAACTAATGATTTTTTCGTTTTGTTAGACCAAGAGGTGGAAAACTGCATTTTATAATCTAGAAACAATTAATGCAGTTTATAGTAAATTAAAAGATCCAATTCCTCTTCCTCAACAATCTGGTTTGATTTATTAAATTCCATGCAGTTGTAGAAGTAGTTACATTGGTCAAACGAAACAAAACAGCATTAGCTATTCACCATTTTGATGTTGAACATCATTTTCAGTTTGCACAAGTTTCTATTTTAGATCGTGAACTAAATAAAAGTAAAAGAAATTTAAGTGAAATGGTTTTTATCAAAATTAATAAAACTGTAAATTTACTTAAGGCCTTAGTTTAATATATAATGACATCTTAAATAAAATAAAATCAAAAAGTTAAAATTAAATTTGTTAATTTTCAGTTAAACAATAAGTAGATAAATAATACTTTAATTAAGAAACATATTTATCTATTTATTTACTAAAAAATTCTTACTAAATTTATTATTTTAATGTTTTAACTTGGTTATTCTGTACATTTAATAATACACTAATGTGTGTGGGTACCGGGGCACCCTTGAATTAAACAAGCGTTTAGTTGACTTTAACAAATTAATTTATTCACTTCTTTTTATTTTATTACTAAAGAAAATGCGGGGGTTGATGTAAAATTCATCCAATAACGAGGATCCGACCGGAATTTCAAATATTAGCATGGACAGATTAACCGTTATACTTTAAAAATATAGAAGGGTACTCGGGTACCCGGTTATTCGCACAAGGGTTAAGGGAATGTAGAAAAATTTAATCTTTTAATTAAAAATTACAAGACCGTATATCTAGCAAGTACCAAATCTCTAATTTAGTAAAGGCAATACAAATACTTGTGGCAAAAATATTATGTAGCCAAAAAATACTTTTAGATTATTTTCAATTAAATAATAAATAAACTGTACGTAACATTTTAAGTACTTAATGAGAATAAGTAATATTAACGACTACTATAATAGCTAATTATTTTCTATAAAGGTTTTATATAAAGGATACTTCTACATTCAGGGTGTACAACGAATAAGTACTGGAACTTAACTCACTTATAAATGACCCTAAACTGAACAAAAACCTAACCCCTGTTGTAACTTATCTACGTCTACGACTTTCCTGCACATAACACAATTCTTTTGCTTTAATAATAACCCAGAATTTCGATAGTGTCCGGTACTAGGTGCCGTCCGGCGTTAGGGGACTTTTTCCTCCATACTTAAGATATTTGTGTTTTTTTGCAGTTTGAAGTTTTTAATATTTTTTCTCCGATTTTATATTTTTTTTAATTATTTTTCGTATTATTTTAATTCAAATAAGATTATGTAGAATAACCATTTTACGTGATCTTTACTGCCACAACAGCGCTTTAAACAAAAAAATTTCTAGAAATGTTTCTTAAGAAACTTTTGTATTGTTTGTACAAAAATATGCAAAGGTGGTTAAAACATAAAATGTTTTTTGATTTTGAGAATTTGATAAGAAATTCTCCTAAATTAATCTTTCAAAGCCTTATTTAAAAAAAAGAAAAGGTTTGTCGATTGTATTTTCGTTGGGTGGGCTCTTAATCGAACGTATGTAGTTCTAAGGCTTTAGATAATTCACTCCAATCATAGATCCAGTCCCACTCGCCAGTAATTCCGTGATGGGTCGATTAGAGCTCTAATGACTGGTAGTAGTTACCAATCTAGAGTATGATATTATCAGAGAACAATTAATTCTAGGGATTTAACACAATCAGAGAATTAGTCACATAAGACATAAACGGTTCGGAAACTTACTACAACTACCACGTTTATTTTATCGTACAATGCTTAGCAGCTGTACGGACCCATTTTAAAAAAAAATTAAATACTTAAAAAACTTCTCTTAGAACGAATTAAAATATGATAGGACGTCGATTATCGGAACATCGGTCACCCGGACAGTGATTATTCTTTAAAATTTCGGGAGTCACAAATAATCCTTCAAAGAGCCGCATGTGACTCGCGAGCCGCAGGTTGGCCACCCCTGATATATATAATCATCTACCCTTATACCGAAAGGTGTCGGGTTTATCTTTTACATTCTTTCCATTGTTATATTTTTACATTTTATATTTTTATTATTCTATTTTTTATGTATAAATTATTTCTAAATTTTCTATCCTTTTCTAAATTTGTTGTTTCTTTGCAGGATTTATCTCTCTCTTGAAATATTTTAACTATGACTTGATTCCATGTTTGTCTTAGCTTCTCCCTTTTTCTTTTTGTTTGTATTCTCGCTGCATATATTAATTTTACTGGATTGTTGTTCATTCTCTGCAAGTGCCCCTACCAACTAAGTTGTCACTACTCTATCAAGTGTATAACTGGTCGTACCCCTAGTTCTTCTATTATTTGTACATTTTTAATTTTGTCTTCTCTAGTCACTCCTAGGATTCGTTTCAGGTATTTTATTTCAGCGGCTTATATTTTGTTTTTTTGCTTATTTGAGAGAGTCCGAGATTCGCATCTATACATATGTTAAGGTTTGGTCTATATATCGTATTAAAGACTTTTATTTTTGTTTGGTTAACAATTTATTTTTTATTTATAAATACTTGGTTCATAGCGTAATACAATTTTCTTTGTTTTTTCGATCTTCTCATTGATTTCAGCTTCCTGTTTCCCTGTTGTCTCCAAAGTTGCTCCTAAATATTTATATTCTTTTACTTGTTCTATTTTTACGTTATTTATTTCCATACTAGTTTTAATATTCTATTATTATTATTCTATTCGGATTACTATTATTTTTGTTTTATTTGTATTTATTTGCATGCTCTTTTCTTCCATTATTTCTTTCCACATGTTCAAATTTTCTTGTAATTTCTTTTCACTTCCCCGCTGTTATTACTACGTCACCTGACAACACTTTGTCAGCTATTGCAACTTCTTGTAGATTTCTATACTCAACAAACATTTTATTTACTTTTATTGATTTTGTTTATTATTATTATGAAAATTTTTGTTCAAATCTGTGATAACGATGTCATATGTAGAAACTTATTTTTAAATAACAAAAAACGAATAAATCTTATATCAAATATGTATTGAAATAAAGAAGATAGGCTTGGCAACAATGCCTCAAAACTGAGACGTGAAATAAATTTCTTATCTTAATCACTTTACGCATAACATAAGATATGTGTTAGGAAAGACAAACTTTGACTTATGTCAATGTTTGTATTTAAGGTTTGAGGTTAAGGTGTGACAACGTGACGTCGTGGAAGGTTATGCCGGGAAAAAAAACAGTGGAGTTGTTTAAAAAACAAATAGTGTTTATAAAATTATTATTCTTAACGGCTGTAAACCCTTTAGTTAGTTGAAATATAGAAAGATTATTTCTTTCTTTGTTAATAAATCTATTTACGAACAGTGACTGGCAATAATTTGTGGATAGCAAATTAATTGCGTCACAACAATATGTTTATAATAACAAAGTTCCGTACATTTATTCATAAACATGATATCTAAACAAGCTTAATCTATGTTTATTGTAAGACCTAATATTCAAGCTATAAAATAAATTAGCAATTTATCACTTACTAAATGGCTTCACTCTTTTTTAAGTATGGAGACGATGCTGCATTCCTATTTATTGCAAAATTAAAATGTATTTTTCTCGAAATTCTTTAGATTCAATACATATTTCATACAGATGTTTATTGTTTAGATTGGTACCAGGTATTACCCGGTTAAGTTTCACTACCTATTCGTCTGACACCCTCTATACCTAGACATACATAAATATAATATGCAAGATTAAAAAAATGCATTTCATAAAGTGCACGTATAGTGTGTTCGCTTCAGTTCCAATATATCTTCATATTGAACGCAATTTAATAAATATATTCCGTATAAAAGTGTTTTATCAGTTTTATTCTGCTTTTATTAGTTCTCGATGCACGCCGTTAAAACAATTCCATATTGGAAAAATGTTGCAGTGCACTTTAAAAACGAACGTCGTCGGCCGTAATATATCGCCGCATTTCTGTGCCGCACAATTTCTCAAATAAAACAAATCTAAAAGCACTTATTTTCGAAGTTCCCCAAAAACGTAGGATGCAATAAAAAAAAACACGAAACTAAACCCTTTGTTCAAATAAAATGAGTTTGGAACTCTTGCAGCTTGTTTCGAAAATAAACTTTAACCATAGATCAGCACGCCGAGGGTAATAATTTAGAAAGGGCGGGTAAGTCGAAGCTTTGCAAACCCATCGCTGCTACAACTGTATCTATTCATTAGCTTCGCGTGACCCCATTTGCGGGAGCCATTTTTTTTAAGAAAAAAATGCAAAGGGAATTTATTTTTAAATAATTATAGTCGAGAAAATGTTTTATCTCCAGGGTACATTAAACACCATTACGCTTTACCCTTTAAATGTATCGCGTTTCGGTAAATTTCTTTCCCTGATAAGGTTAACGGAACATGAGTTCGTCTACTTTGAACGACGAGCAATTTTAGAAAAAAAAACAACATTAATAATAAGTCGGCAAAGTTGAACGCGGCTTTTAAATTTAATATTTAAACTCGATTCGGGTTCGCGTGCGAAGGATAACAATGCAACGTCGCCGTCGACGTCGCCGACGCCGGCGAGGTGTAATTTTATGCTGTTGATTTAATGTGCCAATCTGCTAGTAAAGAAATATGAGATGGTAATTCGATTATGCGAGGCAAAATACGACTCTGCATCGTACTAGCAAACAGCTGACACACAACGCTAACAGTGCGGTTTTAAACGCCACTTGCATGCTATGAAAATTAACTCGCCATCAAGAATATTCCGGATTATTCCACTAACAAAGTCGTCACTTCATTTCAAATTCTAATTGGCGCAGAGGAAAAATCGGTAGAAATTCACTAATGCCCGTGCCAGTGGTTTACAGTGGACGATGGTTAAAAATGTTTTCTTATTGTAAAAAAGTAGTCAAACGAAAATTGTTGTTGAAGTTGTATGCGGATACGGTACACAAAAAATAAAAAAAGGATAGTTTTTAATCTTAACTAACATTTCTTGTTTTGGGTTATTTTTTTAGTTGGATTTGAACTGAGACAAATGGAAAAATTGTTTTCTTGGGGATTTGAACCCCAGACCCCTGAATTGAGAGACTGCTTCCTTAACCACTGAGCTACGAAGCCTTCACAAATATTTAGTAAAAATGTCATATAAAAGTGACTAACTAAAATGACAAGAGGTATTCTAGTTAAACTAAAAATACTATTATCAAAGAATTCGCAAACAAAATTACATATACATATATTTAAACATATTTTTAAGGCATATGATCGCGAGAATAATTTTTTTAAAAAGTATTTTTGACTGGATGGGTCAAATAACTTTTGTTGTAAATTTAATATTTAATGATATTTAATTGAATAGAATAAATTATGCCAGTATATAATTTATGAAATTAAATACTTTAAAATTTTGTCACTGTTTAAATTATGACTACATACATATATTTATTATCAATAATATATCTTTAATATAAATAAGATCTTAGTAAAAATCCTCAAATCTATCGATATATTTAATATAAATACAGTCGAACTTCTATAAGTCGAACGCCGATAAGCCGAATTTTTGATAGCTCGAACTCGAACCAGTTTCCCTAGGACTTGCCTATCTCAACGTTAATATTTTTATGTCAATAACTCGAAATTTAATAAATCGAATTATTTCATTTGTCGAAGCGTTTTACAATTCATTAAATTCAAGTTTCCATTAGTTTCGATAACTCGAAGTTAAATTTTACAACTTTTCTAAAAATTTCTCTACCTGAGAGAGGATTAACGACGGCTTGCTTTGGGGTTATTGATGCTTTAAAAGCTCTATTGTTAACTACGAATAAAACGTTTATAGTACAAGAATGTTTTGACGGCGAAAATTGACGGAGAAAATTAATCTTATAAAAGAAGTGGAACGTGGGCTCAAAAGAAAAAAGGATATAGCTAAAGATTTTGGTATTCCCGCAAACACTTTATCAACCATTTTAAAAAACAGAGACCTAATTGTAGCTGCTGAAGATACAAATGACAAATGTCAACGTTGATAAAGATTTGGAAGTTGCTGAAATTCCTAGCGATGAAAGCATTATAAGTAAAGTGCTAGAAGAAAATAAGAAAAACTGTGAAAGTGAAAGTGAATATGAATGGGATACAGATGTTACAGTAAACATGCCTTCAACAACTCAAGTTTACAATGCAATAGATACTATTTCTCTATTCCTATGTGCTCAAGAAGATGTTCCTACAGATATATTATTATCGGTAAGATCATTGAAAAATGTGTAGAAAGGTAACATTTTGGAGCAATGAAGCAAAAGACAATTTTAGATTACTTTCAATTTAACAGTAAATAATATGTAAATAACTATATTTTTTAGGGTCTTAATAAAAATAAATAATGTTATTGATTGTAGATCAATTTTGGTTATTTTCTATAAAAAATGAATGATATATACATATAACTTCTTTTGGTAACTCGAATTTTTGATATGACAAATTATTTTTGCTGTCCCTTCGACTTCGACTTATCGAGGTTCGACTGTCTTTAATTCTGATACATACAAGGTGAGTCAGTAATTTTAAAATTCCTATACCAAGTTCACGTAACGCCAACTTGCTTAGATCACTATAAACTAACATAATTCCTATAAAAACGTTTTCCACAATTTTCGACAGCACGTTCAGACACTGTTTTTGAAGGTACTAATCGCAAACGAGCGAGACCTTGGTTATTATCACCTTCTTACCTGTTAAAGAAACACTTTAGATCAGAGAAATGAAATGTCGTAGCCTGAGCATCTTAAAAACCGTTAAAAAATATCACCGATAAGTAAACTTGAAAAAGTTAAAAGAACTTCAATACCAGTTTCATTCTTCTGTTTAAAAAAAAACATTATAAGTTGCCTTGGTCAGGTTTTATAATCAAAATTTTATTTTTACACGTTAAAAAAATAATCAAGATTAGCAGCTTCATTTCGCGTTTTGATTTAGTACGTTGTTGCCAAACATATTTCATCCCTTTTTAATGCTAACTTTATTTGCAACTTTTACAATTCGTTTTGACTTAAAAATCTACTTGTGCAATACAAATCAAAATTTTTCAACTAAAAAGATATTAATTACACATTCTTGAACAAAAGCTTGCATTACTAATGCTGAAACAGATTGCCTATATAATCATTTGATTTAAGGTTAATTTTTAATAAATTTAGAGCAATGCATTTGCGAGTTAAATTTCAGTATTTACATACGATCCACCCTGTACATTTGTTTTTGAATAATGTTATTGTAGCGAAAATGGCGGCCTTGTTTTTTAATGTTTCGATGTACCTACATACTTAAGAAGAATGGGCAACAATACAAATAAAATGTGTGGTGATTGACTGGCGATGAACCCTTAGAAATGACATAAAACTTAGAAACTCCGGCGCATTGTCGACATTAAATTTAATTCTTGTTGTGCTACTGTCTCTCGGCGGACGGCTTTAGATTGTGCGAGGCACAACCTCGGGCACTTTGCTCATCTAGTTTCCATCAACATGCGATCAAACGGCTTTGATAACGCTCCACAGAAGTACATAGAGCAACTAGAAGACGTAAGCACGCATTAAATAAAGTTTATGGAAATGTCTCGCTTCGTACTCCGTTAATAAAACAACAATTTTATTTGCTTTAAGAGTTTTTAAAGTAAAACTTTTTTATGGACACTAAAGTTTTAGCCGGCGGGACAATCTGCAATGCTTTAAACCAGGCGTGACCAATTTTTTACATACCTTGCCATACGTTTGACAGATTCGTCGCAGGTTGGCTACTCTGGCCTTAACCCACGCAAAATTCGAATGTTGTGCCAATCGCGCGGTAGTGTTGCCAAAGTCAACAAAATTGAAGGTTTGGCAGCTGCAGGTCGCAATTTTTGTACAAATTTGAATTTTTTTGGCGCGTGGAGAGTTAAATTTTAGTAGGTAACGGAAGTTGCGCGCGCACATCTAACCAAAAGTCGCCGGCTGAAGTTAGCCGTCTAGGTAAGCGAATTAATTATTGTGAATCATGCTTAAAACCGAGTGCGCACGTTCGAGCAAAAAGTGGCACATTCCGATCTCGGGAAAATGTGCCACTTTTCGCTCGAATGCGCACATCTTTGTATTTATTGGGTTTAACTTAAAATACGCAATATATAGTACTTTTTTATTGTTCAATGAGTGGGAGCGAGTGAGAAGATACAGGAATTGTATAAGTGGAAGTGAGAGGGAGCGATCAAAATTGCCTCAATAATTTTTAACTACTAATCAATTATATAAACATATACCATTGTTTTTAAAGTTGATTATTGTAAATTGTGCTTAAAGCCGAGTGTGCACATTCGAGCTCAAAGTGGCACATTCCGATCTCGGGAAAATGAAGCGCGCCGCTTCGCGTCGCGCTTCATTTGCTTCCCTCGCTCGGAAATGTGCCACTTTTCGCTCGAATGCGCACATCCTCGTATTTATTGTGTTTAACTTAAAATACGCACACTGATAAAAAGAAAACTTTGCCTCAACTTGGTTTCCGTTAAGTCAAATACGCCACGTATTTAGATACGGCGAAATACGGTACGACTTAAGTTTAGGTACCGCACGTGTTTGAAGGGAATCGTTCTCTCAAATACATGGTGTACTTATAATGATTGAGGCAGTATTTAACAAAACTTCTTATGCAACTAAGTCAAAAATTTACATGATTGAGTTAATATAATAAAGATTTGTCTTGCTTACTTATATTTTTCTCACAACAACAATTCAATTCATTTAGAAAATACAGGGTATTCGACCAGAATTATTGAGAATTTGAGCGAATATACAAATAGTTGGAGCAATGTATATACTCCTTTATTCAATTTCTTCATGATATTTATTCAATTACGGAGTTGATTGTTTCAAAAAAATGAAATGATATTGCAATTTCATATGAAATGTAGACTATAATAACCGACTTTGATTCAAGATTATATTTATTAAAATGAACCAAACAATTTATTTATTCAAATATATGTAAGATTATCGTAAGAAAACATTTTTTTTCCCTAAATTCAATGGAATTGTTTCAAGTATATTTGGACTTTATAGCACTCCCGAAATTAGCTTTATCCAGAAGATCTTTAACGTACTTCGTATTATTGTTTTTCTTCAAAATCTTCCTATATTCACCTTCAGTTGAGTCATCGGTTTGTTTACGTTTATTATTAAGCGATGTATTTTCATCATTAGATTCATCAGTTATTGACGCAATTTCCTGCAAAAAATAATTTTGAGAAGTTTCTCAATGTGTATAAATAGTCATTTTTCTGTCTTAATATAAAAAAGATATTTTTTAAATTACTAACACTTACAATATGAAAAGGATTAGGACTTGATCTACCGTTAAACTCATGTTTAAAGTTTTGAAGAAAATCAAGACGATCTCGGATTTCGGGAATTAACTCTCGAAGGAGGTCTTCCCGCAACATTTTCAAGCGACTGAATGTTATTCTATGATCTAGAAGACGTAATGATAGAGAATGTAATCAATATGGATGAATATATACGATTAATGCATTTGATAGAAGTAGACTTTACAATTTTTATATTTAAGCGACAAGAAAGGTCACTCAAATAAAATAATATTTTTATGTTCAAAGATATAATAAGTTCATGTATTTGATGAATCAAGTGTTATTAATTCAGGAATATTACTTAATAAAAAATTTGATTAATTCACATATTTTTTAAAAATTATTCTATTTTTTAAGAAATAGAATAGGTAGCTAAAAAATATGTAATTTTTCAAGAAATATTAAAATAGCGAGCTTTACTTTCATTTAAATTTTATGTGAATAAACTTTATATTAATTTATCAATACTTACTTTTAAATGATTCTACCAAATGTGATAAATTCCAGTTATTCAAATATTCAATCGTCTGCTCGTCAGCCATCTCGGAAACTTTTTATTAATCACGATGTTTCACAGTTATAACACTTAACTATTGTACGGATTTGAATCGTTGTTTGACACTGATAATTCAAAAGTTTTTATAATAATATTAGTATACGAAAACAAAACTAATACAATTGATTATTATTTCAAAATCACCCGTAAAAATTATTTCACTGAATTTCGCCAGATGACTTGAACAAATATGCTGTGCTATTACTCAAAAGTTATTTGATTTTCTGATGAAAATAGAGTGTAAGCGATTCAATATTATATTTTTCTCACGACATAAAAAATATTTTAATACAATCACTTAAAACTTTTCGACAAAAACATGCATGAATTAAAACAAAAAACATGTTTACTTACATCAACTTAGTATAGTATCCATTTAGAGTTTATATTTTTTTCTCATAAATACATGGACGTACTTCTCCATCTCTTATTTGTCTGAACGAACCTTATATTTTTTTCATTCAAAAACACGGTTTTTGACTAAAATATTTCTACCCTAAACTGAATCTCGTACCTACCTCTGCTCAAATTTTTCAATGTAATTGTCTCAAATACTGTATTTTTGACTCAATCGACTTTCAATTGATCCAAATCTGTACAGGCTAAATACATGGCGTATTTGGTAAAAAATCATTATTTTTATCAGTGCATGATATAATATTTTTTATTTTTGAATGAGTGGAAGTGAGTGAAATGATCAAAAATCGAATAAGCACAAGTGAGAGGAAACGATCAAAATTGCCTCAATAAGTATACTTTATGAATCAATAAAAATGTTATAATTTTTAATTAAAAATCTGTGTTTCTATCAAAAATACGCTTTGTGTGAATTGCCGACATTCTATTCGCGTCACCTTTAGTGAAAAACATTGGAAGACTGAACGTGTAAAATTTTAGGAAAGCTTAGATTAACTTTTGGTAACTTTAGTCTTATCAAGATCCACAGAAACTAGAAATCTGTCGCTAATTAAAAATTTGCGTACAAGTTCTAAATTAACCTACCGAAATAAGGAAATACAGATTCGCTAGAATGACGTTCATCAAGACAAAATAAATTAGTTCATTTCCACCACGTCAAATACATGAGTGAATCTGGGAGTTCCAGGAAACACCACGCATTATTAATTGCTTTTTCGTATAATTTTTAAAAATTATAATGTTTCCATACGCACCTTTTATTTAAAACAAACCAAGATTGTACATAAAACCTCTTTTTACAAAAGTGTCGTTTTTATCGATAACAGGCCAACGTTTCTCTTAGTGCAAAAGATTTTAGACCTAATTTTCTTTAGTAACTGTTCCTGAAATGTTTGTAATGGTATTGTTCTTTAAATCGTAATATTGAGAGACATAAAACATATTTTTTTATGTTTTAATATAATTTGACTACAATTGAACTTCTTTAAAATGTGTGTTTGTTAACTTACTTTTCGAAAGCACAGTCTGTATTTTTTGAATTTGTAGGGCTACCAACAATTTGGTGTCCCGTAAATAGAGTTACTTCGCTAGTTTGCCCCCGTCCCTTGTAGTCGGCCACAAAGTGCTCTATTTTACAATAACTTGTTATTTGTATTAATTATGAGCTGCTGATATGCTTACACTGAAAAATCAATTTACAGTCGAACCTCGATAAGTCGAAGTCGAAGGGAAACTAAAAATAATTCGAGTTATCAAAAATTCGAGTTATTAAAAAAAGTCGAATTAAATACTTTTCTGTGTATATATCATATCTATATTTACCATCCTTTATACAAAAGAAACAAAATTTGTAAACAATTATTAACATTATTTATTGTTATTAAGTATTTAGGTGATGATTATTTACATTTTATTTATATCGCTTCATTGATCCAAAATGTTGGGTTTCTACAAATTTTTCCAATGATCTGCCGTCACCGGAATATTTTTACTACGTGTATATCAAAACCATTGAATCATAGCTTTCTCCAAGTTGGAAAAAGGACACTCTTTTAACTTTTTTTTAATTTACGTTTACACCCCTTGTTGATCGGTAAATAATTTTAGAAAAATTATTTAATTCTTTTAGATTTTCTGTTACACACTGTTACAAACTATAAACAACAAAAAATACATTTGATCGTAATCCTGCTCGACGAATAACGACCAGAACGAAAACAAAAAGGCAAAAATACATCCTTTTCTTGTAAAAGAAATAGTACAACCATCTTAAAATTCATAACTGTTGAGAAAGCATTTAAACATAAATTAGTATTTAAATCCAAGTGAAGTGCCGACGTCAAAACATCAAAGTCTTGTAGTAGGTTTCAACCTTTTCATCCTATTTTACAATAGGCATTTTGACCAGCAATAACACCGAACAAACCCGTTCTTTAATCCCACCAGGTAAAGTACTTTTATGAAGAGTTGTAAAATTTAACTTCGAGTTATCGAAATATTTACTAATGGAAACTTGAATTTAGGGAATTGTAAAACGCATCGACTTATCGAAAAATTCGATTTAACGAAATTTGAGTTATCGAGGTTCGACTTATGGAGGTTCGACTGTATTTACAAAAAACGAGAACATTGTGGATAACTTTACTGCATTTAATTATTTTACATTCAACATTTATTGCAAGAAAATTAGCAAGCGTTAAAGTCGCAACGAGAAAATCAATTTACATTAAGTAGGACATAAATATAATTATTCTTAAAATACGCCAAGCTTCCACTTTCAACTTAAACAGAAATAATGACAAAACTTGTTAGCGATGGTAAGTAGCGATGCAACTTTAATGAAGAAAATATCCTTGAATCGCGCATCGATAACGTGCATTGGCGAGGTGGCCTTGTTAAATTCTTAGTTTGCATTTGTATGCACGATAAACTACACTATTTTCATAAAATCAATACGTCCCTTCATTATTCCGCATTAATCAGAAGAAAAGTTAGAGCTCGGTTCCTGAATAGTAAACGTTTGGGAAACTGTTGACTGAGGACAGAAAATTATTTATACAATTCGTCGGCCGCCGTTTCGATTTCGACGCTAACAATGTTTTCTTACAATATTAATAATTCGAACGTGGCACTTCGATGGTCGGCCGGGAAAAAATATTCGGGACGAATAAAAAATTCAGAGTGGGAAATAATCTGGAGGCAAAGTTAAACCGGCGATCTCGTGCTGCGTCACATTAAAAAGCTCCCAAGGGGTGGAGTTGTTCCAGAGAGACAAAATTTCCGGTCTCGTATTTATTTCTTTAGGCGGTATTATAACGTAAAAATTCAGAAAACGAACCCAGCCTGTGCGCGACGAGACAGTTTTATTGTGTCAGAGGAAAAGATTTTTAAACTACGAACAAAAAAAAATCAAATGGTAATTTCGGATTATAGGAAAATACACTTCGTCGAGCAGCCTTAGTTTAATTTCAAAGGAATTTTTATTGTTTTCGGATTCTACGTAGTGTTCGAACAATGTTGATTGAACATTTTGAATTGAGCATTTGTTCGGTCGTAATTGTCCTTTATGTAAGGCTTGTGCGCTTTATTGGCGTTATGATTTTTAAGTCAACGGTACAAATAACTTCAAAAATTGATATTATAGGTACATACTAAGGATGTATATGATTTTAGGCATTCGCAAATGCGATTATTTGCTTATCAACGCAAGTATATATAATAAATGACGCTTTATAAAATCACTAGTTGGGCCGTCCCGTTTTTTTATAGGTTTTTCAACTAAAAACTTATTTCTATGAAAATAAAATATAGTCTATATTACTCAGGAAAAGTGTAGCTTGTTATTAGCGAAAAAAAATTTCGAGTCGGTTTAGTACTTCAAAAGATTGCCCCCTACATGCAAACAAACAAATTTTACCTCTTTGTAATATTAATTAGTATAGATCAAAAAGCTTTCAATGAAGCCAAATTTTTTAATTTCAAACATGTTTAGAATTTGTTTGCGATGAATTCTTCCAATACTGTAATTAATAAAAAATAAGGGCAGATTTGATATGTGTACATCCCTTTAAATTAATAAACGTATACCGCCTTTGTTTTTTTAAGGGGATTTTAATTTTATTTATAATCAAAGGAGTTTTAACAGAACTAAATTTCTTAATGTAAACTACGTACGTATACAATTTATTTCTGACAACTTAAATTAAAGGGCCCGTCGCGTTTTTGTATTAGTGAAGACCACATTAAAATTGTTATAGCTGTTTCTGAGATTAGTTTACACGGAAAGACAGTACGACAGAAAAATGCGGCGGGGGAGTATAGTTTATAACATATGGTGGTCTTAAACATGCCATTTAGAGTTTTGTGTAGTAAAGTAAAATAAAGATGATACAAAAATGTAACTCAATTATTAAGTTTACATGCTATTGATACAGTTAAAAAAAATTATGAATGTGTATTTATATAAGTGGTATTTTAAGAATTTGTATTTATATCGGAAACTGCTAAATGAGAGATTTTATAAGTTACCAAAATGGTCGCTCTGATAAATAACTAGATATCAAAAAAAAGTGTTAAGGTAGTTCTGTGCTAATGTAATGCAAAAAAAAACAAAAATTTATTAGATTGTAGATTTATTAGATTGTAACTAATACAATAAATTGATATGAGATTATCAGTTCTTAAAAAACGATCGAAGCATCAAAATTTTTAACGATATTCACCTTATTTGAGATTTTTTTCAGGAAATTTTATAAATAAAATTTGTATAAATTATATTCCACTACTACAACGCTTACATGATATTTTTTTAAATACCCAAGTAATGCAATGCAATCCACAGCGTTCCAACAATATCCTTAGTTCATTTAGTGTTCAAATTTAAATTTGTACTGACGTTTTACTGTAAATATTTGAACAAAATTTCTGTTTTATCGGCCAAATCTAAATTACGCTATTTTTTGGTACTACCTTTTCTAATATTTTATAATTTCACTTACAATAACATTTTTAAAGATTTTCTTAATTGCATCTTTATAATTCTATAAAAATACACAGTGTTTAATATAAAATAGTTATACTATGTCGTGAAAGGCGCATATCAAATTAAAAGACCTTATTTAGAATTATCAATATTTCAACAGTTTAAAATCATAATTTTTAATGAAAATTTAACAGCTCCTGTTTAAAAGACCGAACAACCATATACAGGGTGTCAGACGAATAGGTACCGAGACTTAATCTTTTAATAACTAACACTAATTTAAAGAATAAAAGTTTGTATGCAATATGTCGTAAATCTAAAGAATTTCGAAAAAAATGCATTTTAATTTTCCAATAAATGCCCTTAAAAAAAGTGGGGTCATGTAGATTATGGTCCATTGCTCAATGGTTGTGTTGTTTGAATATTATGATTTACAATACACGTCGATTATCATTGTTTATTGCACATTTATCATGTTTCACATTAAATTTGCGGAACTTTGTCATTATAAACAACTTGTGTTGCCCATGAAGTGATTAAAATAAGTAACTTTATTTAACATCTGAATTTTGAGACATCGTTGCCAGGCTTATCTATTTCTATTTCAATGCATTTTTGATGTGCGATTTCTATGGTTTTTTGGTTTTTAGTAAATAATCTCTACATATAATAATACACATAAACAGCAATTTTCGAAATATTCTAACTGACAGGGTTTTTATTACAGATTTTTAAATTGAAGTTTACGATACCATAACCCAAAACTATTAGACATAAGGTTACTTGACTTGAGCCATGTTTCTGTTTAGTTTATGGTCATTTATGAGTGGGTCAAGTTCCAGTACTTAATCGTCTGAGAGGCGGTACATTCGCCATTAAACCAATTTTTTTAATGCTTTTAAATAACAATATCTGGGCGACCAAGCTTCGCTCGTATTTCGAACTACTGGTACCTCAATTTTCTATGAGATGGCGTTAGAAAGAAACGAATTTCTCAGGCTTGGAAAGTAAAACATTATCTGTATACACAATTTGATTCAAATCGTTAGAGCCATTTTTAAGACCCAAATATACAAAAATTCTCGCTAAAAGTGTAATTATATTTCGTGTAGTACATCGAAATGCAGTCCCAAGCGCATTTAGGTCTACGGTTTTTTTAAGTTAAGTTTATATGGACATGCCCACTAGGATTTTCAATACCAAAAGTTAAAAATTGATTAGTGATATTAAATAATGTGACCGAGCTTTGTTTTACTCTTGATACGGAAATCTAAGTACGTTCAAGACCGACGAAGTCGAAGTGCACGAGTCTGCAATGTATCTTTAATGGCAAACCTGGTTCGCTATTGAGGAAAATGCGACGGCACGTCACCGTGTGGAAACGTTACGTGAATTTTCCATGAGCTCGCATTGCACGACTAGCAAAACCACGAAGTCACGTTGGTATTACTTATATTGGATTGTGATGTGCTTTTTTTTTTTGAACACGTCAAGAAAACCTGTTTATTTTTTTGATTAATTTCATTTAAATCGAAAAAAATTGTTTTGAATTAAATTTAATCACAAACTTTAAAGTACAAACAATTTTAAAACAAATTCAAATTATCCAATTTAATTAAGTTACTACTCGTTTAAAGAAAAGTAAAAGTATTATTTTTTTTAATATTTAGTATCCCAATTTTTAAAAAGGAATATTAAAAAACATTAATAATAAATAAACAGTTTTTTTAATTGTAGAACAATTTAAATATTTCCTTCGAGAATTATTTTGTTACAGTTTTCGATTTGACAAAAATACCATTTTTTTCGTAAGAAGAACTTTGAACTGTTTTGCGTAAGATTCCTAAATAAAATTTTCTCCTTAACAAGTCCAAAACATCACCTTTACTTTACGCTCTACGTATAAAAACGTTTTTTTTTACAGTGTAGATAATAATAAAGAAAACTAATATAAAACATTTTATTTTAAAAAGAAGCAATTGCACGAAAGTGTCAGGACATTTTTCGTAAAAATCTCAGACAGTTCGTGACTTTCCACATAATGGATTCGAGCTCAAAACAACAAGCGTCAGACTTAATCAAAGACGGTTCTGAGGTCGCATTTAAATCCCAAAACCCCTAAATTATTATTGATAAGAAAACATCTTGCTTAGAACTCTCCATTATTAAATACAAGTCAACGGCAGGGTGAATTTTTCATTTTTGGGAAAATTACGAAAAATAACCGACGACCCAAAAGAAAATTGGGCAGTGCCACTTGCTGCTTTGTTGTATTAACTCACGTTTTTTTTTTGATTTTGGCCGATTTTGGGGGTTATGTCCGATAGGTGCAGAAATGAAAGAATTCCCGGTAATTATCAAAGATAAAAAAGTTAGTGCATTTTGTATGTTTTATTTTAACCTTTCATGTACTAGGTAAAGTATAACAGTTTTTTTTTGTTAAAGCGGGACGTTTGATAATCGAGCTTAAAACTGAGTGTGCACATTCGAGCTCAAAGTGGCACATTCCGATCTCGGGAAAATGAAGCGCGCCGCTCCGCGTCGCGCTTCATTTGCCTCCCTCGCTCGGAAATGTGCCACTTTTCGCTCGAATGCGCACATCCTCGTATTCATTGAATTTTGAAAATTAAACTTTCAGTTACAATCGACAAATTTCAATTTATTTCAGTAAATATTGATTATATATTCGAAAAACGTATTTTTACCATAGCAATGAGTGGGAGAGAGCGAAAAGATACACGAAACTCATAAGTATGAGTGAGAGGGAAAGATAAGAATTGTTTACTACTTTTTTGTTACCAAAATTATTGTGAATCATGCTTAAAGCCGAGTGTGCACATTCGAGCTCAAAGTGGCACATTCCGATCTCGGGAAAATGAAGCGCGCCGCTCCGCGTCGCGCTTCATTTGCCTCCCTCGCTCGGAAATGTGCCACTTTTCGCTCGAATGCGCACATCCTCGTATTTATTGGGTTTAACTCAAATACGCAATATATAGTACTTTTTTATTGTTCAGTGAGTGGGAGCGAGTGAGAAGATACAGGAATTGTATAAGTGCAAGTGAGAGGGAGCGATCAAAATTGCCTCAATAATTTGTAACTACTAATCAATTATATATGGTAAACATATACCATTGTTTTTAAAGTTGATTATTGTAAATTGTGCTTAAAACCGAGTGTGCACATTCGAGCTCAAAGTGGCACATTCCGATCTCGGGAAAATGAAGCGCGCCGCTCGCGTCGCGCTTCATTTGCCTCCCTCGCTCGGAAATGTGCCACTTTTCGCTCGAATGCGCACATCCTCGTGTTTATTACATTAGTATAATTTGCCATGCGCTCCTTCAAATCAAAAATTTTAATTTAATTCAGTAAACATCGATTTTATACTCGAAAAATCGATAGCTAAATTGTACCAAAAAAAAATTATGCTTTCAGTTTGGTGGAATTACAAAGGTATTGTGTATTTTGAGCTGCTTCCAAGGAACCAAACGATCGATTGAGACGTTTACTGTCAACAACTGTTGAAATTCGAGGAAGCAATCAAATATAAGCGGCCCGAATTGGTTAAAAATAAAGACGTTATTTTCTACCATGACAACGTTCGATCTCACGCATCTTTAGTAACCCGTCAATAATTACTGGAGCTTGTTTTGAACTAATGCTTTGATCATCATATAGCTCTGACCATGCACCATCACATTACCATTATTTAGATCTTTACAAAACTCTTTAAGTGGTAAAAATTTTACTAATGGCCTGATTTCGCGCTTGATTCAGTTTTTTTGCCGATAAGGACCAGAAGTTCCACGAACGTGGAACCATCAACATCTCAGCAATATGGTAAAAGGTCATCAAACTGAATGTTACGTTTATAATTTATTAAAACACTTACCAGATTCGATGATGGGCCCTCTGGAGCTGGCACTAGCACTGCCACTAACTCGATTTCCGACATCGACACATCAAGAAAAGATAACACAGCTCTACAAAAAAAAAAAATTGTGTTGCCCTGGATATCGTTGCAAATTTTTATGTTTTCAAGTGCCCAAATTACGAATATATTCATGAAAGTACTGAATGTGCTTTTGTTTTTACGATATTTAAATATCTTATATTTTGAACTAATATCGGCTTGTTAGTAATAAAATGTATTTTTCCAGTTATGATTAGGCTTCTGCGCAACTTTTGCGCGCATACAAACATCACGTGATCCCCACTCTCAGACCCCTTGCTCCGCCTGTAAGAAATTCTTTAACTGTCGGTAAAGCCAATGTAATAAGGGAGTCGTTGGTGAGCAGAGACAAAATCAGACTTCCACCATTACATATTAAATTAGGAATGATAAAGTATTTTGTAAAAGCGTTGGATAAAAAAGGAGATTGTTTTAATTACATTTGTAGAAAATTTCCGAAGCTTAGTATGGAAAAGTTGAAAGGTGGAATATTTGATGGTTCTCAAATACGGCAATTGATGAAAGACACAGATTTTATTAAAGTTATGACTGTTTCGGAAAGTAAAGCTTGGAGAAGTTTTGTGTTGGTGGTCTAAAATTTCCTGAGTAACCATATAGCACCAAATTATGAAGAAATTGTAAAAAATATGCTGACAAACTTTCAGACTCTAGGAGAAAATATGAGTATCAAGTTATACTGTCTCCGCAATCATCTGGATAAATTTCCGGATAATTTAGGAAATTATAGTGACGAACAGGGAGAGTGGTTCCACCAGGATCTAAAAGTGATAGAGGAAAGGTATCAGGGTCGATGAGATTGTCAAATGATGGCAGATTACTGGTGGTCTTTAAAAAGAGATTGTTCCTGAAAAATTATAAAAGAAAAGGTCATAAAAGGCGTTTGATGGAAATATAACATATGTTTTTGTCATTTTCCTTTCTATTTACTTCGATGTATTCTAATTTTTTAAAACAAAACTCACATTATAAATATATCTGTTATTTTGTTTCTTGTTTTCCGATTTTTGTAATGTAAAATGAAAATAAAGATTTAAAAGAAAACGAGAACAAATCTTACAAAATCATTGATAGTTTCATGAATTGTGAGCATAAATATATCCAAAATCAATCTTATTTCGAGGGCAACAAAGCCACTGTAGACCAGTGTAATTGTCGATTTTTTGATAATTTTTTAATTTCGAAAAATTAACGTCGCACCCTATACATATTATACATGTACCTTATGTAAAAAAGCCTCAGGATTCCGAATCCGTGTCGTTTGTAATGATTGGATCGAAAATAAGGGCGCTACGATTTTTTTTGTGAATCAAGGGGTACGTATTTCTATTGATTTAGTTTGTATCGAAAATTTTTATTTTAGAGGGAAGCGGGGAAATGACACCGGTTATAGTCACTAGGCGTACGTAGGAACGTCCCTCGCAATATAAAGCATTTCTATTTTTTTCATTATTTGCCAAAAAAACATGGGTTAAAACCCATCGATTTTGAATTTTCAAAACGTTTTCCCAAAGCTCTGGAATAGCACGCCTACGGTTTCTTAGGCCTATCCGAAGCCAAAAGGCTGCCAAATCCGATTATGAATAGTTTTAAAGATCCGTCCACAAATAACGGCGCTACAATTTTTGAAAGTTCAAAATTGGCTCAAAATGAGCTCTAAAATCGCAAATTTTATTTTCGAATCTCGATACTTTTTGTATATCCTCGGTTCGTCCGTCTTTGTAATGATTGGATCGAAAATAAGGGCGCTACGATTTTTTGTGAATCAAGGGGTACGTATTTCTATTGATTTAGTTTGTATCGAAAATTTTTATTTTAGAGGGAAGCGCGGGAAATGACACCGGTTATAGTCACTAGGGTACGTAGGAACGTCCCTCGCAATATAAAGCATTTCTATTTTTTTCATTATTTGCCAAAAAAACATGGGTTAAAACCCATCGATTTTGAATTTTCAAAACGTTTTCCCAAAGCTCTGGAATAGCACGCCTACGGTTTCTTAGGCCTATCCGAAGCCAAAAAGGCTGCCAAATCCGATTATGAATAGTTTTTAAAGATCCGTCCACAAATAACGGCGCTACAATTTTTTGAAAGTTCAAAATTGGCTCAAAATGAGCTCTAAAAATCGCAAATTTTTATTTTCGAAAAATTAACGTCGCACCCTATACATATTATACATGTACCTTATGTAAAAAAGCCTCAGGATTCCGAATCCGTGTCGTTTGTAATGATTGGATCGAAAATAAGGGCGCTACGATTTTTTTTGTGAATCAAGGGGTACGTATTTCTATTGATTTAGTTTGTATCGAAAATTTTTATTTTAGAGGGAAGCGCGGGAAATGACACCGGTTATAGTCACTAGGGGTACGTAGGAACGTCCCCTCGCAATATAAAGCATTTCTATTTTTTTCATTATTTGCCAAAAAAACATGGGTTAAAACCCATCGATTTTGAATTTTCAAAACGTTTTCCCAAAGCTCTGGAATAGCACGCCTACGGTTTCTTAGGCCTATCCGAAGCCAAAAAGGCTGCCAAATCCGATTATGAATAGTTTTTAAAGATCCGTCCACAAATAACGGCGCTACAATTTTTTGAAAGTTCAAAATTGGCTCAAAATGAGCTCTAAAAATCGCAAATTTTTATTTTCGAAAAATTAACGTCGCACCCTATACATATTATACATGTACCTTATGTAAAAAAGCCTCAGGATTCCGAATCCGTGTCGTTTGTAATGATTGGATCGAAAATAAGGGCGCTACGATTTTTTTTGTGAATCAAGGGGTACGTATTTCTATTGATTTAGTTTGTATCGAAAATTTTTATTTTAGAGGGGAAGCGCGGGGAAATGACACCGGTTATAGTCACTAGGCGTACGTAGGAACGTCCCCTCGCAATATAAAGCATTTCTATTTTTTTCATTATTTGCCAAAAAAACATGGGTTAAAACCCATCGATTTTGAATTTTCAAAACGTTTTCCCAAAGCTCTGGAATAGCACGCCTACGGTTTCTTAGGCCTATCCGAAGCCAAAAGGCTGCCAAATCCGATTATGAATAGTTTTTAAAGATCCGTCCACAAATAACGGCGCTACAATTTTTTGAAAGTTCAAAATTGGCTCAAAATGAGCTCTAAAAATCGCAAATTTTTATTTTCGAAAAATTAACGTCGCACCCTATACATATTATACATGTACCTTATGTAAAAAAGCCTCAGGATTCCGAATCCGTGTCGTTTGTAATGATTGGATCGAAAATAAGGGCGCTACGATTTTTTGTGAATCAAGGGTACGTATTTCTATTGATTTAGTTTGTATCGAAAATTTTTATTTTAGAGGGGAAGCGCGGGGAAATGACACCGGTTATAGTCACTAGGCGTACGTAGGAACGTCCCCTCGCAATATAAAGCATTTCTATTTTTTTCATTATTTGCCAAAAAAACATGGGTTAAAACCCATCGATTTTGAATTTTCAAAACGTTTTCCCAAAGCTCTGGAATAGCACGCCTACGGTTTCTTAGGCCTATCCGAAGCCAAAAGGCTGCCAAATCGGATTATGAATAGTTTTTAAAGATCCGTCCACAAATAACGGCGCTACAATTTTTTGAAAGTTCAAAATTGGCTCAAAATGAGCTCTAAAAATCGCAAATTTTTATTTTCGAAAAATTAACGTCGCACCCTATACATATTATACATGTACCTTATGTAAAAAAGCCTCAGGATTCCGAATCCGTGTCGTTTGTAATGATTGGATCGAAAATAAGGGCGCTACGATTTTTTTTGTGAATCAAGGGGTACGTATTTCTATTGATTTAGTTTGTATCGAAAATTTTTATTTTCTGTGTGCTTTGTTCCATGACATGAGCATGGGTATATAAGGACCCCCCGTTGCAAGGATGCTTCATTATAAGAGCATCCAGCCCTGAAGATGCACACTGAAACATTTGCGAAACGTCCGCATATTGCTGCAAGAAGACGCGGCATCCATCCGGAAGCCTTAACTAGTGTCGGGGTCCGAAATCGGGTTAGTGACAGCGCTAGGACCAGCTCCAGAGTGTCCATCATCGATTTTGGTTAAAAACTTACGTAACATGTTAAATAAATTACCCCCTGAGATACATTATTTCGAGCACGTTTCTAATATTTGTTATAAAAGTATGTCGAGCACTTTTTTCTCTTTGATTCGTGCGATATATAAATAATAATTCCATTTCGCTGTGTGAAGCCGAAAGCCTAGTACTTCGACGTTCTGTTTCGCGTTACTTCTTTCCGCTTTCCTAATTCAATTAAAAAGAACCATTCGTAAACAAAAACGAATATCTTTAAAATTTGGGAAAACCTTTACTTGTGGAAGAATTAGCCGTTTAAAATTATAGCAAAAAACAACTTTTTTCCTAAAAAACTAGTTTACTTGATGGTCAACTACAATATGTAGATAAATGTTATCAGATAAAGTTTATTATTTTGAAATTCTGAATACAGTTGAAAAATAAACATATTTTATTATTAATGCTTTAAGCTATCTATTTATGTGTAATTTTATGTATATGCACAGAAATAAAAATAAAAAGGTATTATTGACCAGTTACATGTTACAATTAGTTTTAATTTGTATAAAAAAGGAAAACACGTATGAAAACGTTGAGACGTTTTTTTCGGCATCAGCGTAAAGGTTGAAATGATAATAAATTTCGAAGAATTTCTATTATGAAAGTGTAATGTTTTATGGCCTACATTGATTTCACATTGTTGAACAATAAAGTCGGCAGACTGAACTAATAAAAGTATAGAAATAAGATAATGGTTTTTCTATCGCCCGTTCCATCTTTTCGAAATCTCGTAATTTTTTTCTTATTTATCCGTCCGATATTTAGGTCGGCTATATTTAGGCATCCACGTATTCGAGATCAGGAGTTTTATGTAGCAATTGTGAAAATAAAATAATAGAAACGATGTCGCATTAAATATAAATTATATCTAAGTGAATTTATTTTAGTATAACCATAATTTTATTTCTAGCGTGTCTCCAAAACATGTTTTTAACATTTCATTGTAATTTAAAATGAATAAAATAGTAGATAATTACAAGAATGCGCCCAGACATGGAGTACGTCACGTTGTTTTTCAAGCGCACACAAGTGTGCTTAGTGCTTTATCCAACATCCAGACCATTTCAATCAAATTGCTCAACTGCCTTTTTTCTACAATCAATAGCGATTGCTATTAAATTTTTACAAACTATAGGAGAACCTGTTGTACCTTGGTTTCTTTGTACCTAGAGCAACTGTATTTTTTTTAATATTTGCGGGCTTTGGTGACCCATAATTTTCGATATTTCAAATGTCACAGTGACAGACATTAACGCAAAGTTATCAGCAGCTGGCCAATGTACTTTGTTAATGTATGAGATCAATTGAAATTTTTAATCGAAAAAAAGTAAGTCTTTTTATATTCTTTTTACGCAAATATCTTATTGATTTTTATTACCTAATAACAAATGACTCATCGTAATAGAAAAATTATTTAGTAATGTTTGCATAGTAGTAGTCTGATTTTGGAACAGCATAATCTTTAATTTTATTTTTGAGTTTAAACATCAAGGGTTGGTGTGTTGTACTTCGGTCACTGTCAATAAGTTGTACCTTGGCCCTAAGATCAACGTGCAATAAATAAAAATTTAGATATGGGTGATTCCATGCAATTTGGGTAACTTTTAAGAAGTTTTTGTCCCCACCATGTTTTGGACGCTAATAAATTTGCGATTAGAGTATAACGTGAATAATTAAGTTATTATGTCATACTTAACAGGGCCAGTCACTTTATGAAAAATGTTATAACAAAATTGGGATTTTGTAAAAGACCTCTAGGAACGGACATATATGGCTAGCGACTGATGAAAAATTTTATTATTGTAAAACTGATAAACATTAAATTATTAAAAAATATTGCTAGTTGAAGTAAGTGAAAATCAGGCCTTGGCCACTCCGTCATCCCCAGTCACATTTGCGGCAACGGACTGACGGTCTAGGGACTGACGATTTGTAGAAAACTAAGAGAAACACATGTTCTACAATAATTACTAGAATATCTAATGTCATATATCAAACAGGACTAACAAAGCGCTAGTAAATAAAAATTAATTAAAAACAATTGCTTATTATTTAACAATTAAAATACTCAGCTAGGGACTGACGCAGTGACTGGAACAACACGTGCTTTCGCAAAATCAATCGCTGTAGCACTGAATTAAAAAATGATAGCAGCAAACAAGTGGCCTCTGCGAGTAAGTTTATGTCGTTAGTTTAAAATCAACTGCCTTATATTCACTCAATTACTGGTTAATTCGCGAAATTTTAAAAATTTGTAAGCGACTATGGACTGATGGTTAAAGTCGCGGACACTAATTTGACTTGCGAAAAATACATAATTACTTTTCAAATTTATAATAAATTGATGTTATTAAGTGCATAATCTAACTTTAAACATTTGTAAAGAAAATAAAAGTATATGGGCTAAATGTTTTTTGAAATAAAAATGCCCAAATAGAAAATTTCGGTGCGCGGACATGGCTAGGGACTGACGTTTACGGTCATTAAAAATTGTTTTTTTAATGAATATGACTTATTAATTTACGCAAAGTGACCGTACTAATAAAACACATTTTTATCTATTATATAGCAATCTTATAATAAAATTAATTCAATTAGATGAAGTGAAAAGTACTGCGGGCATAGAGTTACCCAAATTTTATGGAATCACCCATTAGCGTTTTTCTATCTTTTCCATTTACTTGTTCACAGCACTGTATATATAATAGGATGTTCCAAAAAAAACATGTTTGTTCTCAAACAATATATCTCAGCCAAATATATGCCCATAATGTTGACATTTAAACCTGCCTATTTTTTTCCTTTAAATTTTTTCTTTAAATAACACGTAAAAAAATCGCTAAAGTTTTGTATTCTTTTCTTATAAACAGCTTCTCTTATAAATTATCTACAGACAGATTTTTATAGGAAATTTCACGCTCTATAAAAAAAAGTACTGAGATAAAATTCTGTAACTCTATCCGATTCAGAGATATTCGCCTATATAAACTCCTGAAATTTGTAACCTTTGTGTATTCACAACACTTTAATCGTTAATTTAACAAATTACAAGATTATTAAAATAAGTCAAAAATAATTCAATTTTTTTTCCAGTACACAAATTATAATTTAAAGGTCAAGCTAATTAATGATTTGTTATTTAATTCGCTTCAAAAGTTATACTTAAAACGTTTTGAACACTAGCTTCTGTTACTGACTTTATCTATTTAAAAAGAATACATTTGTAATTAATTAATTAAAAATTATATAAAGTGTTTTTTCGAATAATTTACAATTTATGTTATAACTCAACTAAACTCTCAATAGAAATTATGAATAACCGATTTAATACTACAAAGTAATTAATTATTTCCATTATAAAACGTAAATTGAAGGTTTTGTAGTCTGGTCGTGGCATCGGCCAGAAAAAGAAGACCCACACGAGATAAAAGCGACGCGAACCAAAATAGAATCGATGTAATAGAATAGAAAGAATGAATTAATCAAATGTTGCGTTTAGATAATTGAAATTACGTTAAACGTTATGTTAAAGCTCTCCTTTGTGTTCGAGATAAGGAATTCTGCAAAGTCGAGATCGTTTTATTAACAGACTCGTACTTAAAAATAATGAGTTCCTTAAATAGGGAACAAAATGAAAATTGTAACTGAAATCAATTTCCTTAGGATTTCCCTGAGCAAAAAAAACAAAGGGCTTTTTTGCCGTTTCCATTTCAATTTCATGTTTTTCGATCATTATTGTTTTCCAACTCGTAAACTTTAGCTATTACAAACACAACCGGCTTTAATCTTTTAAGATTCCGTGATGGAATTGAAAATGCGATTAGGGGAAAATCGGGGGCGGAATACAAATGGCGGCAAAAACATGGAAATGTTTATTTATTCGGTATTATATTTCCGATCCGAAGTGCAATGATGTATTTTTCAGGTGGCGTGGGTTCGTGCGGAAGACCAGACGATACTCAGCCTGCATACGAAAGTGGTAACACACAATTCGCGGATAAGCGTAACTCACGACAGCCAGAGGACTTGGCAGATACGAATACGACAGCTTAAGGAATCCGATCGCGGATGTTACATGTGCCAAATTAATACCAGCGTTTTAAAAATTCAGCAGGGCTGCATCGACGTTAACGGTAAGTTTTTTTTATCGTATTATATTAAGTGGGGGGCGAAAATTCATGTTGAGGTCTGCTGCTTTAGCAGATTCACAAGGTACAGGGCGCGTCAAAAGAAAATGGACATGAGAAGTTAAAGCGCCGAAAGTTAGAGGACCAATCTTACATGTTGCTTTTCGTTATTGGGTTTAACTTAAAATACGCAATATATAGTACTTTTTTATTGTTCAATGAGTGGGAGCGAGTGAGAAGATACAAGAATTGTATAAGTGCAAGTGAGAGAGAGCGATCAAAATTGCCTCAATAAGTATTAGTACACATTTTTAACTACTAATCAATTATATAAACATATACCATTGTTTTTACAGTTGATTGTTGTAAATTGTGCTTAAAGCCGAGTGTGCACATTCGAGCTCAAAGTGGCACATTCCGATCTCGGGAAAATGAAGCGCGCCGCTCGCGTCGCGCTTCATTTGCCTCCCTCGCTCGGAAATGTGCCACTTTTCGCTCGAATGCGCACATCTTTGTATATGGGTGATTCCTAGATAATTGTGATTTTTATAACTAAAATTTTTTTGAAATTTAAAATGTTTTAAAACGAGTGTTTTGTGTGTTTTCTTTCTCCAATTAGGTATTTGAAAAAAAAAATTATTGATTTTTTTTATGTATTTTAAAACTTTATTATTAATAATATGGATATTTAATGCAAAATAATTAAAAAAAAATTTTTTTTATTTAATTATAAGCAATTAAAAATTGATAAAATTTTAAAAAAAATCACGTGACTATAAACGCGCCAAAATTGGCCACCATCTTTGTGACGTCATAATGTTATAGCTGTTTAATAACAGGACAGCGTTTACGGCTATTACACGTAAGTTGACAATAATATTGAAAATTTACTGCTAAAAAACGATTTGTTAGTTAATTCCGATTAGCTATGTGTGATAAAAGATTTATAAAGACAAAGTCTGATAATATTCCTGATGTTGATATATTTTTTACTGAATTCTACTTATTTGATTTGTATACTTGGATAAATAATAATTACTAACAATAGTGTTATAAAATACTTACATCGAAATGATCTTCACAACAAAAAAAATTCGATTTTGTTTTGGGATTATAACGATGCACTGCTTGAAACCATTTATTTCGACGTTTTTCATCTTGAGGAACATTTAAAAACATTTTGTCAGGAGTTGTTTTTGTAGTATTTGTACATAATGGTACAAAAAAGAACGATAACTTTTGTGGTTCGACATTTTCAATATAAACTTGAGTATTTAACCATGACAAAAGAATTAAATAGATCAAAACACTGCATTTATTATTTCTGTATAAGCTGCAATGAATGAAAACTAACATTATGACGTTACACACGCTCGTGTTTGTTCGGGAGCTGTCGGCGTGTTTTCGGTACTGGATTCAAAATTAATTTTTATTTTGATATAACTTTTGAAATATTGCGAAAAAAATAAATAAAAATAGTTTTGTTATAAAACTTATATATAGTCTTTCCATTTATCACAAAAAAAAAAAATTTAAAGACCTAATTATACACAGAACAAAGCCTGTGCTGTAGTTCTACTACAACTACAACGAAACGAAAACTATAGCTAAATTTTAAAATTTTAATGCCACGGTACTGACATATAATAGTCCAAGCGGCGACCGTTAAAAGGGTGGTGAACCAGAATAAGTACAAAATGGACTTTATTACTTCTTAGATATTCGACAAATAATAAACCAACGGTTTGGCGATCTGTAACTTGTCCAATTGTTTTTTTTTAATAATTTTTTTTCTTAATTTTTTGTAAAAATGATGTAGGTATAAGACATAAGTACAATGTTTTACTATTCGAAGAAGTTTCGATCAGTAGAATATAAAAATTTAAGTCTGGCGCCCCTATTCTTGACAAAACTGTTTGCCTGACTAGCCTCAAAATATTTATTGCAATGATAAATTTTCCATATAAGGTATAAGAAAAAATTAAACGTCAAAACTTTTGTTTTTTATCCCTATTTTGAATTGAATTGGTCTGGCACATTAATACTTGACCAAAATTCTGCTAGACCACGATTTAGAAAGTCCTTTGTTACTACTTGTTGAGCGCCAGTTTTTTTTTTTTTTGCAAAATTTACATTAAATTATTATTTTGTCAAAAATTTAAATAAAACTACAACAAATAAATACAGAAATAAGTTAAAACATTGAGGAAAAAATAAATAAAAAATTGTTTGTTATTTTTGCCATGGTAGTGACATCCACCGTAATGACATTTGAATTTAAAATGAACCCAACTTTATAATGCAGACAAATAAAATAATTTCGTAAATAATTTCGATTATTTACGTAAAAGTAAATAAAAATTTACTATAATTAATTCAAACGTCGTATTGATAACCGTAAATTTCAATACCACGGTAGTGACATGTAATTTTATGACTTACCTTTTTCACAATAAAACAAATTAATTTAATTATATTTTTGAAACTTCAAAATAAATACACAGCTGTAAACATTGGACAAATTGTCCATCCTGAAAATGATGCCAGAAAGAGTGGATGAAACTAAATTAAGATGGCGATTAGGCGGCAAATATTTCAAACTTCAAAATTGAATAAAATTCCCGGAAATAAATCAAAGACGATTATTTTTTTTACCAAACATTATTTTCGTATAATTGCAATATAATTTAATGGAGTATATATTAGACTTAAGTTATGAGAAGTAACTTTTAAATTACAAATCGAATATCGATAGAAATTTATACATTTAGTTTGAAAAATGAGAATCGGACATGCCACGGTTATGACATTTCGAGTATATTTTCGTAAGTTATGAGTAATCCAAGATCACTTATGTTTCAAAACCTAATGTAGGTTGAAGATAATTATCAGATTTATAATATTAATGATTTCTCAATAAGAAAAAATTATGTTGAATGATAAATAAAATACTGAACATAAAAAATCACAGTTATCTGAGAATCACCCATATATTAGATATGTATACTTTATCCTTCGCTATTTCAAATCCAAAAATTAAAAATGCTGTAGTAAATATTAATTTTATGTTCGAAAAACGTTTTTACTATAGCAATGACTGGAAGAGAGCGAAAAGATACGACAATCTCGTCAGTGCGAGTGATTAAAATTATTCAACTGCTTTTTCGTCTAATTTATTGCCCTAAATGATTGTGAAACGTGCTTAAAGCCGAGTGTGCACATTCGAGCTCAAAGTGGCACATTCCGATCTCGGGGAAAATGAAGCGCGCCGCTCCGCGTCGCGCTTCATTTGCTTCCCTCGCTCGGAAATGTGCCACTTTGAGCTCGAATGCGCACATCCTCGTATTTATTGTGTTTAACTTAAAATATGTAAGGTATAATATTTTTTTTATTTTTGAATGAGTGGAAGTGAGTGAAAGGATCAAAAATCGAATAAGCGCAAATGAGAGGAAACGATCAAAATTGCCTCAATAAGTATATTTATAAGTAAATTTAAAGTTGAAACCATTTGGTTGTTGGACGATTAACTCAGTCGGCTAGTGCGGCAACCTTGGAATGGTTTACCCATGTTGGAATCCCAATAGAGTGTTCTTTTTTTTAGCTGGGTGTAATGCGCACTGTGGTAATATTTTTTAACTTAAATGTAGAAAAGTGGCTTTTATTTAATAATTAAAACGTACAATACAATACATCTGCTAAAACTAGATCAACTTGAATCTAAATGGCGTGTTATACAATTCTGAAAGAATGCGAAATAATAAATTATTCAGTGCATAAATTATGATTCCGTAAGTATGCATATTAATTAACGATATGGCTTAATACAAAAGTAACATAATTCTAGAAATGATATAATGCATTAAACCTTCAACATTTAAGCTTCTCTTTAAATAAACTGGGCCCTAAGATCTTCTATAGTTTTCAACAAACTTTTTTCTAAAGCCCTATATCAAGGTAGTTCACTTATAAATTAATTTTTTTTACGAATTTGACGAAATTGAAACGTGATATTGAGCTAATTGACATTTCTTACAAAAATCAAATTTTTGACCGATATTGAAGCGTAAGTAAAGTGTACATAAATAAAGATGCAATAAATGAGAGATTATAGGGGTATATAAAAAAGAGTTTCCTGTATTTCTTGGAAACTTGCCGATTTTTTTATAAACTAATATGCTGTAAAACAAAAAATTAAACAACCTTTAGAATAAATATGAGTTTCCTTTATCATTTGGTTAAAAAGTTAAAATTTTTCAAAACAATACACGTGTAGTTGAAGGATAGACATGAAGGCTTGGCAACACTGTGCATCTTCATAATTTATGTCGCTATAGATCATCATCAAATGGCATTTCTACATTATTTATATTTTTAATATGATCAAAAAGCAGTCACACGTATAATGGAGCATATACCGGGTGTTTCATTTAAAGTGCCACGAGTTTATAATTCCTAAAATAATAAAAATTTCAAAAAAAGTACAAGTATAAAAGTGTCTTTAATTTATTTGATCTATGCCCTTCAATAAAAACAAACTTTAATCTACTTCCGGTTTAACCGGAAATTGTGTCAACTTACTTACTTTAAATAGAAAGGTATTCATTATTGGATAGAGCTCGTCGAGGGCTTTTCAAAAATGTATAACAAGTTACCATTTAATTAAGAAATAATTTGAAACAAAATTTAATTTCGACTTACAAAGTTATTCCAATAGCACTTGCTATGAGCTTATAACTCTTAAACTAATACAAATTTCAATAATAGTACAAGTATAAAAGAGTCTTCAATTTATTATGTACTTTTTTTGAAACGTTGATTATTTTAGGAATTATACCCTCGTGGCACTTTACTGAAACACTCCCACAATTTCAAATATAAATATATTTTTTTAATTATTTATTAATGAAATACTCATCCATTGAATATTTTAAACTTATTGTACTCAATGTAGGCCTGTACTTGTAGCTCCGATTGTCCCCAGTGAACCACCTTAAATGGATAATCTTAAGCAAAATATGTGTAAAATTTGAGATCATCCAAATTTTTAAAATCTCAAAAATCGCCAGTAGTTATTTTCAAAAATAGAATACCTTTTAAAAATATTACGAATGTAGTTTTAAAAATAGGAGGATAAACTCCAATTTCTACTCTTCGTAATATTAAGAGCTTGCATTAAAACAGAAAAAACTTTTATCCAAATCGACTTTTTTTTTAAACAAAAAAAAGGTGTGTTTGCAGTGAGACTTAAAAGCGACGAGGGATTAAAGTCCGCATTTAATCACGCAGTCAGACCGTAAAAAAATTACTTCGCAATTTAATAATAACCACGATTTGATTGTTTTGCAACATCGAACTAAATAAATTGCATATAAAATGGATTTTACGAGCAACTAAATTAGAGAAAGCGAACTGTTATGAAAAATTCGGAAGGGTCCCAATGAACCGAATGGGAAGCTATTACCAGAAATTTACAATCCTCTTAAATTTATATGAACACAATGTAACAAGTTTTATTGTATTTTTGGTTTTATTTGCAGAAGAGCGAATTTTAGTGCTTTAAATATAGGTATCTCGTAAACCTTTATAGTGCTGACGCCGTTAACAACGCTGTCTAACATTAAACATCCAAAGCAATCGCTTTTTGATATTAATGGCTGGCAAAAAAATATATAAAAGATTAAAATAATCAATAGGGAAAAGATTTATTTTCACCACAAAAGGACCTGAAAGGGTTTGATGGTCGTTCGCAAAAAATTGTATTACGACATTTTATTTTATCCCCTTCCTTTTAACTCTTGCTTTGATGTTCAAACACTTTTTAATTATTTTACTTATGTAAATATGTATTAACGCGTTTGGGTAACGTGTTACGATTTGATTGCCGTCTTAATCGAGCTCAGTGGCGCACCCAGGGGGAAGGATGCCGATCGCGAGCGACCCCCGCCCTCCTCTTGCCGAGAACTTTTCATTGTTAAATATAAATCAACGGCAGGATGAATTTCTTAATGAAAAATGTAACATATTTGTCAAAAAATCATGAATAATATTTGAAGACGCAGGAAAAAATTTCGAAATGTTATATATCCATAATGGTACACGCCGAAGGCACTAAACGTTTCGCGTTTCAGATACACTGTTTAAATACAAAATTGCGGATCTTGCGAGTGTAAGTTATACTAAAATTCATTTTTTGAAAAAAAAAAGAAATAATTTTTTAATATCTTGAAGTGTCCCACAAATTTTTAAAATTGACAATGAATTTAAACTTTTAAATTTCATGGAAAACTTTTTTTTCGGTTTAGAATCTTTAGTAACATCTAAAAATTGCGAAAAAATGATTATTTTCAATTTGATTTTGATGTAATAAAGAATAGGAGCATGTTATATTATTATCTATTTTTTTTTAATCACAATAGTAATTTAAAAAAAATCGTTATGAATATTTGATTGATTTTAAAGTGGACACTGCAGTTTTTAAACCAAAAAAAATTAGTTATTTTCAAAATTAAAATTTTAAATTCATTATCAATTTTAAAAATTAATGGGACATCTTAAGATATTTTTAAAAAAATTTAGTTACATTTTTAATAACAAACAATTTTTACTACCAAGCTAAAAAAAAACTTATTTAAATTTTTTAACTCACCTTAATATGTTTCAAAAGTAAATTAATTACACCACTGGCAGTGGTAAACCAAGATGATCAATTAAGGTAAATTTTTAAGTGCCATTATTAGGATTAAAACGGTAATTCCAATTGTATGCCAGAGTTAGGGCTAGTGTTTAACTTTTCCCGATAATTTTTATTTCTCGAGAAATAAAGAATTTTTTTTCCTTTCTCGAGAATTGAAAATATTACATATTTGTGCAAAAATGTTGAATCATAGGTAGAAAATATATATAAATGAACTTGGAAAACATTTAAGGCAAGAAAATAATAACAACAAACACATTGAAAGTACATATTTTATTTAAAAATAGTTAAAATATACCTTACATATCGAAAAAAAATAAAAATTGAAAAATGATAACTATTAACTAATAAACATTGAAATTAGAACTTACAAACTAAGGAACTAAAGCCGGTTTGATCTGAAACCTGCCCCTAATAATGAAAAAATTAATGACTAAGTTTTTATGAAAGAGCATCAAAGATAAAGTGTAGTAGTAAAAGAATTTTTCTTATCGGATAATGGGAACATTGTTAAAAACGCGTTTGAAAATCAGCCTAATAACCTCACTTTTGGGCTCTCAACCCTAATAAAATTATGTTATAAAGGAAACCAAACAAATAATAAAATAATCTTTGAAGATATATGATAAGGATTAAAAAAATTGATTATATTTATTTGCATAAAAGTCACTTAAAAAACTTTTCTAGCGTTTAGACGCAGCTCAATTTTTGAAGACGAAAAACTCCATGTTCCCAATACATTTTTTTGACAGAGATGATCAACATGGTCTTCTTAACAAAAACATGAAATTTCTCGAGAAATTCTTGAGAAAGAATTATCGAGATTAAACACTAGTTAGGGCATGCCACAGACTTTCCTAGTTACATCCGATTTCAGTACATCTCACTTTATCAAGCTTTTGATTAAAGTCACTAAATATCAGTCAGGCATTTCAATGGTATGCCCGAGTTAGGGCATGCCACAAACTTGCCTAATTACCTCTGCCTTCACCATACCTAATTTTATCAAGTCTTTGGTTAATGCCGCTAGATATGGGTCAGGCATTTAAATGGTATGCCAGAGTTAGGGCATGCCACAGACTTTCCTAGTTACATCCGACTTTAGCATACCTAAGTTCGACAGGCCTTTGGTTACTGTCACTTGGTAGCAGTCAGAAATTCCAATAGTATTACACAATTAGCCCATTTTACCAAACTTTCGTGAAACAATCAAATTTCAAATTATGTCGGCATGCCAATTTTTGTTTTGCCTCATGTGAACCCGACAAGGTTGCAATTAGACTCGCGTTTCTTTAGAAAGTCTGTTTCGGTCCGAACTAATTTTTTGATGTGCCTTATTAAAATCACAATTATTGAAATTTTAATTGTTTGATTTGAAAAAAAAAGATTCATGTAAAAATCTAATAAAAACGAAGATGTGCGCATTCGAGCGAAAAGTGGCACATTTTCGAGCGAGGGAGGCAAATGAAGCGCGACGCGAAGCGGCGCGCTTCATTTTCCCGAGATCGGAATGTGCCACTTTGAGCTCGAATGTGCACACTCGGCTTTAAGCATGATTCACAATAATTTTGGTAACAAAAAAGTAGTAAACAATTTTTATCATTCCCTCTCACTCATACTTATAAGTTTTGTGTATCTTTTCGCTCTCTCCCACTCATTGCTATGGTAAAAATACGTTTTTCGAATATATAATCAATATTTACTGAAATAAATTGAAATTTGTTGATTGTACAGAAAGTTTAATTTTCAAAATTCAATGAATACGCGGATGTGCGCATTCGAGCGAAAAGTGGCACATTACCGAGCGAGGAGGCAAATGAAGCGCGACGCGGAGCGGCGCGCTTCATTTTCCCGAGATCGGAATGTGCCACTTTGAGCTCGAATGTGCACACTCGGCTTTAACCATGATTCACAATAATTTTGGTAACAAAAAAGTAGTAAATAATTTTTATCATTCCCTGTCACTCATACTTATAATTTTCGTGTATCTTTTCGCTCTCTCCCACTCATTGCTATGGTAAAAATACGTTTTTCGAATATATAATCAATATTTACTGAAATAAATTGAAATTTGTTGATTGTAAAGAAAGTTTAATTTTCAAAATACAATGAATACGCGGATGTGCGCATTCGAGCGAAAAGTGGCACATTTCTGAGCGAGGAGGCAAATGAAGCGCGACGCGGAGCGGCGCGCTTTATTTTCCCGAGATCGGAATGTGCCACTTTGAGCTCGAATGCGCACACTCCACTTTAAGCACGATTCACAATACTTAATTTATTTTCTAAAATAAATTAATTATTCAAACTAATATAAAAGCGAAAATAACTCCGTCTGTCTGTCCGTCTGGCTGTTACTTTTTCTTGCAAAAACCATCGAACCAATTTTGATAAATTTTGATATAGAGATAGCTTGGACCTTGAACAAGGACATTGGCTACTGGTTTTGAGCAAATATAGTGAGTGATTCCTGTGATATTCAAAATGTTAAAAACAACCATCTTCAAGAAGCTGCCTTTATATAATATTATTTGGCTATTTGATCAAAAAGGTCTACTTTTTTTTAGTTTTCGTTATAATAAGGCACTGTTTCCGGTTCTTTTTTCTATGTAATAAAGCATTTCTCTGCTGCTATAAATAATAATTATCATCAAAACCGATCAAATGAATAACCCGAAAGAAAAAAGTATGTGTCTTCTATTAAAGGAAAAAATACAATTTAAAACGAAAAACAATTATAGGACAGTAATTATCAACTAAAATTAGGAAAGGTCATGTAATATGGCAAAAATATATTCTACTAATAAAAAGTAACAAGACGATAAAATTGCGAAATGGTCAAAATGACCGATACCGCGCTTCTAGTGTTAAAAGAAGTTTAATTAAATATTTATGTCTATATTGTACCATTAATTGGCTGACACAGGATTGCAGCCCCCCACAAAACCCACCATGATTAAATACAAGTCAACTGCAAAAATAAAAATTGCACAAAAATTTAAAAACAACCGTAGTACGTTAACGTAAATTCTAGACACGCCACTGATCGCGCTTACCACTCAAAATGCGTAATTTTCAAAGAGACATTACATACAAGTAAAACTTTTCTTATTGCTAATTTATTTTCAAATTAGAGAAACGACGATAATGGCGTCACTTGTAGAATTGAGATTCGCGAAATGGTACTAACGGTTAAGACGGAATTTTGTTAAAATATGAATATTATATTAGACCATAAAAACGATTAATGATTACAATATTCAAGTTTATGTCTTTAGTTAATGGCGATATTTCTTTAGGAAACTTAATTACGATTACTTACAGCCCGAGTAATTTATGACTTTAGGCATTGTGTTTTTATTGTCATTTCATTATCAGCGGTACGCCACATAAAGCTAATTCAAGCCTGGCCTGAATATTTTCTAAAGGGGCAATTATTTTAATGGAGAACTTATGGCTCGGAATTTATTATTACAACTAACTTGTATAAACTTTCGCGAAATTATTAAATTTACTCATATAATAAACTCGGAAAATTACAAAGAAACATTTTAAATATTAATACGACTTTTGTTTAAAAACGCATAACAAAATGGAGGAGTGGCATTTCGAAAAATAAATGCTCCGTGAAACTTTGTAAATGTAAATAAGTTACTAGCTTATTAAATTATTTAAATTGCAGAAATTGTTAAGGGAGCTGTTGAGTAATGTGTTGGTAGTAAATGACTTCCGATTTGGGATTAAATATAATGTTCCTTGCATTTAAATAATATTATTTTAGAATTCTAGTGAACCTGTAACTTTATACAGGGTGTCAGACAAATAGTAACTGAGACTTAACCAGGTGATACCTGATAGGATAAAAGTTTGTAGGCAATATGTTTGGAAATTTTAATTTTCCAGTAAATGGCAACACAGCATTATTTCCATATGCTCTTAAAAGAAAGTAATTCTTGGCTAATATATTTTATTATTTGAATATTATGTCTCACAATAAACGTTAATTAAGAGTATTTATGGCATATTTATTTTATCATTTTGATATTAGGTTTCAGAATAAATGTGCGGAACTTTGTTGTTATAAACATGGTATGTTTCCGTGAAGTGATTAAAATAAGCAACTTTTTTATGTTTTAATTTTGAAACATTGTTTTCAAGCCTATCTTCCTATTTCAATATATATTGATATGAAAAACTTAATAGTATGGTACATTGTCTTTTTTACATCGCAATTTAATTTTAAAAAATTGTCTTTTCTAGTTTTGATTGTAAAATATGAAAAAACCTTAACCAAATTTTGTGGTTCATACTTTGTCAGATAATGTGTAATTCCGATGTAAACCGAAACCGCACGAATTCTAAATTTTAAGCGCTGAAGTAGTTTTAAAATGATTTTAGATTTTTTTACTTATTAAGACCATTAATAAAGTTCTAAGAGTGTAATTTTAGTGCATAAATACGCCATTTTTCCCATGAATGTGCACATATCTCGATTGATTGGTTATCTTCTTCTTTTTCTACATTTTTACCTTTAAATGCTTTCTTTCGAAAAGGCCATTTGTTGTATTTTTACTGAGCTGTTTGTTGTCTATTTATTTAATTTAGGCAGTCGTTTTAAAAACTTTCGTTGTTAACACTATCATAAATAAATTATATACCATAAATCTACAACAAAAAAAAATTGTTTTTTGTAATCGATTTTAATTAACTTAAAAAAAATGTTTATAACTGTAATATTCGATACATATTAAAATAACAATTATCCAAAAAAATTGTGCTTTGTAGATAAAGTTTTTGTCGCTTCAACAAAAGGTGGTTTAAAAGAAAACGGTTAAATAAATAAACATAGGTATTGTTTGCTTTTCCTTAAAAAATATTTGTTACAAACACCCTTTTAGCAAAACATTTTACATTATTTTTATTGGCCTTTCTATAATAGAAAAACAAAACTAGATCGATTTTAAATAAATACGTTCATGAATAAACCAGTAAATAGAACAAGCACTGGTATAAAATATACAAATTATCTTTTCACGTTTATAATTGAATTTCGAGTTATAAATCCTTAAAATTTCGTTGAAACAAAATAGAAGCTAGTTTATCTTAAATTCAAATTTAGAAAATCTAATAGATATGCATATGTATTTATCTTATTACCATACATGAATGCAACTGTGAATTGCTTAAATTTACATAACTGTAAGCGATGACAATATGAGGAATGCCTTTACTATCAGAATTAAGCGACTAGCACTGCTTTAGAAAATCAGTTCTATTCATATCAAGCTCGAAGTTCTATGCATTCTCTTCATAATCGCATACTACTCAAACGTAATTACGTTTAAGCTTCGGACAGTAGACTGGTTGAGCCCAAGTTGTATTCCACTTATCAAAATATAAAGGCCGAAAATCATCGGCACTTTAAAAACTAATTTATGAGTACGAAATCCCACGTCGTACAAAGCTTTTCCTTTAATAAAGTTATAATTCCTGTCTACGCGTGTTACTAAAGCAATAAACTAAATGATCGAAATGATGACAGACATAAAAAGTACCCAGTAATCAAATGTGAATTTTATCAACAGATAACTATAAAGATGGACTACATTAACATAGCATTCTTATTAAAATAATCAGTGTAGAAATGTATTTAAAAAAAATGCGTATTTGTGTTTTAATTAGTCAAAATATTTAGCAATTAAGAAATTGCATTTACGACATTACAAGAAAGTGCAAAATGTTACACCCGTATCTCTAAAAAATAATATTCTAAGATGTAATAGGGTCAACTATCCATTGAATGAACGGAACCAGTGAATGAACGTTGCGTCTTCAACTTGAAATATTAATTTGCAATTTTTTCGAATGACACTTTTGTAAATCGGATTTTGAATGAAAAAGGATCATTTCGTCTTCAACTACTGATATCTCAACAACCAATGGGCGTATCCAAAATTGAAGAACAGTTTTGAAATCTGGAATAAAGCCCCTACCAGACTCTTATACGACTTTTGAGGAAAAAATTCCTACCCTCCGTATTAAGTGGTAAAAAGTGCTTTTTTTCTTTATTTTGGTAAATCGACTGCATCTTTGCAAATATTGATGGAAAGGCTGATGTTTGAAGAAATTTTGACAGTTCGAGATACTCCCAATAGCCCTGTAAACCGCCAAATTGATCCACTAGGCGGTTTTTCTGAGCTGATTGATCAAAGTGTTAAAAAAAATTGATGGAGCAAAATTTTTTTTGACTTTAAATAATTTTATTTTTGATTTTTTAAGATTTGAAAAAAATACTACCTTGATTTTGTAGCGCTTGACCTTTTCAATACCTCAATTTTTCTTATTAAAATTTACTCGTTCTACCACATTCCTTGCAATAAATTCTCGACTTTTTCTGCGAAGCTAATAAGTGTAAAAAAAACAGTTTTCCTTGGTAAAAAAAACCAATTAACAGTTTTTGTCAAAACTAATTATTTTTTTAAAAGATTTAAAAAAAATTAATAAAAGATTTTTGTGGGGGTGAACATTAGTTCAACCGCACTTTTAATTGACTTTAATATATTACTTAAAAATTGAAATTGCAAATATTTGTTTAATTGTATTTTTTATTTCAACTCTTAGAAATTAATTTAAACTAATATGTATTACTTTTTCGAGAACATAATTATAGCTTATCAAACTTTCCTACTTTCCTCTATGAAAATGTCTCAAAAAAACATTTTTAAAAACACAAAATTCCGTTTATAACGTAACCACTGTAAATTATTTTGAACATGTAACTCCCTGTTTGGCAAATATAAAAATCAATACTTTGAAGGCTTCGTGAAAAATCAATACATAAACTCCGCCCCTTTACTTAACCCAAATCTGCCTTAACTTATAGGCAGTTTCATTACAACGTGCTTTGAACGTAAGATATGTGCTTCAAAGAAAAATTAGAAAATTTAAATTATACAAGTGTTTAAAACATTTTTTTAAATGACAAATAAATTAATTAATATTAATATCTGCTATTGCAATATATAAATATATTCTTTTAGAAGGGCGTCGCAAAAAAATTACAACCGGTAAAGGGAGTCGCAGTATAAAAAGATTGGGAACCCCTGATATATAACATTTTGTTTTTCATGAATTGTGAGAAAAGTCGAATAAAATCCATTTTTCCATTTTTAAGGCGTTTACACGATGTTAGAAATAAAAATATTGCTCGGGTAATCTATTTTGAAATTTTGATCAATCGGCCCAAAAAAGCGCTTAATGCATCGACATTGGGGTTATATTGAGATGTAAAAATTACTTGCTATGTCAGCCTTTCCATCAATATTTGCAAAGATGCAGTTGGAACAATTGCATTAAAGGCGAAGATAAAGAAGAAGAAACCGAAGGTAGGAAATTTTTTTTTCCAAAAGCTGTAAAGGTATCTTGTGGAACGTTTATTCCAAATACCCAAACTGCCCTTCAATTTTGGATACGCCCAGTAGTTGCTGAGATATCAGTAGTTGAAGACCAAAAGATGCTTTTTCATTCAAAATTCGGTACCTCCGCGAGAAATTAACGTAGATAAAAAATTATAAAAAAACATTTGAAGCTGGATAAACATGTTATCTGACCCATGCAATAGTTTAGCTCAAAAATTTTTTTCCAAGCCGGTGGACTAAAAAAACAATCCAAAAAATTTGCCTAAATTTTTTTTTGGCATTATTTGTTATGTTCACATGAATACCGTTGCTCCTAAAAATTTTTGAGCAAAAAATCTAAAAACTGTAATCTTGGAGCTTTAAAATATTTATCTAACGATCTCAATACGACCATTTTTCACCTAAATACAGTCCGTCAAAAATCAGCGAAAAATTTGGAATTTTTTGCGAGAAGTGTATATTATTTCTTTTCTTCTTTTTTGCCTTTTTATACCTGTGGCTAAGTTTAGGCTTTTTAATAAGGCTTTTTTAAAAAGAATTTTATTTGCCACCCACTTTGGTATTTTTTGGACCATCCTCTTGATAATCGGCGACATAATGTCTTTGAAAAGTAGTCGAATTAGATGTGAAGCAATTATTGTCACGAAGATCTGAAAATTAGACGTACGAAGTTCGACTAATCACATTAATTACTACATGCTTATGTGTGTATGCCAAAAGTTTGTTGTAATGCTTAGTCCTATCAAGTTCCTTAGAAGGCTCTTATCTCCCAAATAATGTTGTTCGACATTCTTGATTCTTCGTATGACGTTTACCATTGTCAAGTTCTCTTCATTAATATTCAACGGGGTCTCATTTTCCACTGCTGCAAATGCTCATTCTAACAACTATAAATTTGGGTTAAGTGTCATTCCTTCTGTGTCTAAACAAAGTTTTGTTATCGCTTTATTTCCCGGTGAGGTTGTTCGCAGTATAACGCGGATCGATATCACATTAGCTCAAATTACTGGGAGCTTGCATAGGATGTTCACCATTATCGATAAGCATCTTCAATTTAACAATCTGGCGGCACTTCACTCTTCTCGCTGCTCAATTTTAGTAAGCTATGTGCGTTTTCTCGGTTTTAGTATTTTTATTAGTTTACTTTAAACGTTAAAGTGCTACTTCGCCCCGCCATCTAGTGTGCTTAGGATTTCTTTATTTTTGCTAAGAAATCTTTTAATATACTAATTTTGTCGTCATAAATAGAAGTTTTTTGAAGTTATAATTTTTTTGGCGCGTTGAAAGTTAAAATTTAGTAGGCAACGGGTGTTGCGCGCGCACATTTAACTATAAGTCGTCGGCTGAAGTTAGCCGTCTAAGAAAGTAAATGAATTATTGTGAATCATGCTTAAAACCGAGTGCGCACGTTCGAGCTCAAAGTGGCACATTCCGATCTCGGGAAAATGAAGCGCGCCGCTCCGCGTCGCGCTTCATTTGCCTCCCTCGCTCGGAAATGTGCCACTTTTCGCTCGAACGTGCACATCCTCGTATTTATTGAGTTTAACTTAAAATACGCAAGATATAGTATTTTTTATTTTTCAATGAGTGGAAGTGAGTGAAAAGATACAAAAATCGAATAAGCGCAAGTGAGAGGGAACGATCAGAATTCTCTCAATAAGTATTAATAGGTACATATTTTTAACTACTAATCAATTATATAAACATATGCCATTGTTTTCAAAGTTGATTATTTTAAATAAATCAACAAATTTCAATTTATATCAGTAAATATTGTTTATATATTCGAATATTTTACCATAAATGAAGTTTGAGATAAGCGCAAAGTATAAAACTATAAGTAGTGAGTGTGAGGAAATGATAAAAATTGTTTACACTTTTTGTTACCAAAATTATTGTGAATCTTGCTTAAAACGCGAGTGTGCACATTCGAGCTCAAGTGGCACATTCCGATCTCGGGAAATGAAGCGCGCGTCCGCGTCCGCTTCATTTCTCACTTGCTCGGCAATGTGCCACTTTTCGCTCGAATGCGCACATCCTCGTTTTTTCATTAAATTTTGAATATTAAACTTTTTTTAAATCAACAAATTTCAATTTATATCAGTAAATATTGTTTATATATTCGAAAAACGTATTTTTACCATAGCAATGAGTGGGAGAGAGCGCAAAGATATACGAAACTCATAAGTGTGAGTGAGAGGAATGATAAAAATTGTTTACTACTTTTTTGTTACCAAAATTATTGTGAATCTTGCTTAAAGCCGAGTGTGCACATTCGAGCTCAAAGTGGCACATTCCCGATCTCGGGAAAATGAAGCGCGCCGCTCCGCGTCGCGCTTCATTTGCCTCCCTCGCTCGGTAATGTGCCACTTTTCGCTCGAATGCGCACATCCTCGTATTCATTAAATTTTGAATATTAAACTTTCTTTACAATCAACAAATTTCAATTTATTTCAGTAAATATTGTTTATATATTCGAAAACGTATTTTACCATAGCAAGTGAGTGAGAGAGCGCAAAGATACACGAAACTCATAAGTATGAGTGAGAGGAATGATAAAAATTGTTTACTACTTTTTTGTTACCAAAATTATTGTGAATCTTGCTTAAAGCCGAGTGTGCACATTCGAGCTCAAAGTGGCACATTCCCGATCTCGGGAAAATGAAGCGCGCCGCTCCGCGTCGCGCTTCATTTGCCTCCCTCGCTCGGTAATGTGCCACTTTTCGCTCGAATGCGCACATCCTCGTATTCATTAAATTTTGAATATTAAACTTTCTTTACAATCAACAAATTTCAATTTATTTCAGTAAATATTGTTTATATATTCGAAAAACGTATTTTTACCATAGCAATGAGTGGGAGAGAGCGCAAAGATACACGAAACTCATAAGTATGAGTGAGAGGGAATGATAAAAATTGTTTACTACTTTTTTGTTACCAAAATTATTGTGAATCTTGCTTAAAGCCGAGTGTGCACATTCGAGCTCAAAGTGGCACATTCCCGATCTCGGAAAATGAAGCGCGCCGCTCCGCGTCGCGCTTCATTTGCTTCCCTCGCTCGGAAATGTGCGACTTTTCGCTCGAATGCGCACATCCTCGTATTTAGTGTGATTAACTTAAAATACGCAATATATAATACTTTTTTATTCTTCAATGAGTGGGAGCGAGTGAGAAGATACAAAAATTGTATAAGTGCAAGTGAGAGGGAGCGATCAAAATTGCCTCAATAAGTATTAGTACATATTTTTAACTACTAATCAATTATATAAACATATACTATTGTTTTTAAAGTTGATTATTATAAATTGTGCTTAAAGCTGAGTGTGCACATTCGAGCTCAAAGTGGCACATTCCGATCTGGCGAAAATGAAACGCGTCGCTTCGCGTCGCGCTTCATTTGCTTCCTTCGCTCGGAAATGTGCCACTTTTCGCTCGAACGTGCACATCCTGTATTTATTAAATTTGTTTACATTATTTTTTGCTTATATTTGTTTGTTTTCAATTTTCACGGTTTCCCATACAAGAAATAAAAATAGGTGTAAAGATCAGTTTTTTTAATAGAGTGGCAGTAACATATAATTTGAAAACCAAAGAAGTGCAACTACTAACGCGCATATTTACATATGTATTTAAAAGCACTGGTTTTTCTGGAATGTAGTTGTTTTAATATGATTTTGACACTATAATCAATTTAGCAAGATTGACGATACTTTTTACAATGGTATTCATTTTTGCATTAAATGTAAACAATTATGTTTACATGTGAAATAAGAGAACAGTTATAAATTAACTTGATTTTAATATTTTTAAAATTAAATAATTTATATATTGTACTGCATATTTATAAATATTTTTCTGGTGGCTATTCTATAGTCCAGAGTTCCCAATCTTTTTCGGTTTGCGGCTCCCTAAATAATTGGGTTTTCTCCGCGGCGCCCCTAATACATCAGATTTTTTTCTAAATTTCTTCTTTCTTGAAAAATTGGAAAAGTTTCCTTTTTAAAAGCGTTTACCCATTTAACAACGAAAAATTAAAAACATTCACTTACTATTTTCCTTGAGATAATATAAAATATCAAATTCAAAAGATGCGGATTGAAAAGAAAACAATGAAAAACTCGAAAGTTGCTAAATTCTAGGAATTTTGTCAGCATACACGATTGTTGGCGAAGAAAATCGAGTATTGGAAATTCCAAGCAAATTGCCGAATTGTTTAATTGAATATTTCGCGGCGCCCTTATGACGGCGCCGCGGCGCACACTTTGGGAATCACTGTTATACACTATTAATTAAAATAACTTCTCTACTATTTTAGCTTTTGTTAAAAACATTATTTTTATAAGTAAGATAAGTATGTAATGACATCAATTCTAAAGTTAACTTTTTTTCTCCTACCTACGCCGAAAGTGCGGACTTCTCTCTCTGTCAAGCGGGAAAACAGTAGCTGACGCCATTTATTGTCAAATTACAGATTGAACACAATAGTTCCTATTCCTATTTTCTATCACTTTTTTAATTTCAATTTTTGTAGACAATATTCGATAAACAGATATTTATAGATATCACGCGTGCAAGTATTGGTAACGTCATGTATACGTTGGCAACATATAAATGAGCATTAGAAGGGTTTGCAACAAAGAATTTAATGCTGTTTATCCTCACCAGAGGCCTCATATTCGATACAAGTATTATTAATGCATTTTAAGTACTTTATACGTGCATTTCTAAGTGTTGAATGGCGTGTATTTAATTGTAATTTATGCAAACAATTCACAAAACTACACAAATCATTCGGCTATAAGTATTATGTGATTTAATTTTTTTTAAACCAGGAGATACCTCCAAAAATTATATTTTTGAATATTTCTTTTAAACCATAGATATATTTTTTTTAAATCTTCAAATTTTGCATTTTAATAAAATATCAATAAGCTGTCCAAATTTGACTAATTTTGTACTTGCCGTTTTGTGACTTTACATTTGACAAATATTAATTTTTTCTAAATATTTTGAATACTTGAGTTCCGATTTTTTTTTAATTTTGCCAAAATAAATCATTCGTCAATAGTAGCCTATCATACAAATTTGGTTAACTGTGAACTTGTAGTTTAAAAGGCGTGGGGTACACTTCCACTTTAAAAAGGTATTAAAATCACTATCATACAAGAAGTGAAACATAATCATTAATTAACTACAACAGAATTTACTTACTACAAGGTACTGTGTACAATTTCAGTTTCAAGTAACAATGTTAAGGAAGGTGTGCTTAATAACGTTCGTTTCACTGAAATATAATACGAGTCCAACACTTTTGATTTTTTAGCCAATTATTCCTAATACAACAAAAAATCAAGCGTAAACTGATTTTTTCTGAACGACGACGAAATGAATTAAGAAATAAAACACATCGAAAATATTTATCAAAACAATTTACGATTTACTACAGCGGCACACTTTACAAATCAAAACGATCGAAGTATATGATTTGTTATCAAACTAGTAATTAATTTAATTAGATAACTAAATGACGTTCGGTGCTTAGAACATTAAGTATTCCTAAAATGGCAGGCACTAATTACATCCATTTGTCTTTTCCTGGGACCTTGCTAAAATTTTAATGTGAAAGCTTTTAATAGGCTTTATCCTTTGCTGTTATTTGTAAGCGCATTCATTATTCATTAGTTTCCGTAATTGTCTTTATTTACTAACTGTTCTGTAAAATAACAATGCCTAACTAATTTCCTCGCAGCTATTTAGTATTTTCTCTAAATATATATATACGCGTGCGAGATCGTTCTAATGTACCAACTTGCGAGTTACGTTAAATTGTAAATGTTTGTTTGATTCTCTTCTAACAAGCTTTAGGACGGGATACGGGGTTTAGTTAAGACGTTATGCCGATGTAATTACTGTGTTTATGATGGATAAGTTTAAAATCATGGGCTGTGTTATGTTAGGCTCAGAACCGCGCACAAAGGTGTCTGTTAATTTTATTAACGTTCGTTATAGAGATAAGTTTGTAGTATTTCTAATATAAGCGTGATATTAAATAAGAACGAGTGGAGTTATTGGAAATGATTTTCGTTTTTAAACTTTTTAACCTGCGATGTCGTCATTAAGCCACTTTTGGCATTGTAATATCGCTGCATAAAAAATATTTTTTATTATACAAATAGCAAAACGATTCGAACAACCAAGGTAAGTGGCCCCTCTACGGGTCACTTCGTCAAAAAATTTTGATATGTATTATTACAAGTCAATGAACACAGTTAAAAAAAATATTAAAATGTTGCTTATTTAATGAAATATAATATAAACGTAGTTTAAATAGTGTAAAAAGAGTTATGTTAAAATTAAAAATAAAAATTTGTTCATCAATTTACTATAATTTTTCTTTTTAAAAAGTAGGTGAACGTTTTTTTTCACAAGTGATATAAAAGGGTGCCCCTTTTTTTATTTTCAATATATTTTTTACTTTTTTTTTAATGTCGCATATAAATATTTTCTTATATTCAATATTTAAAATAAAAATTTTAATTGGGATCCAATGAGAAACGTTTAGTATAAAATAAAATGTTATATTGGCCAAATTAATACAAAACGTAAGTAATAATAATAACAACACTAGTTTAAAATAATTTATAACATTAGGTCCTCTATTTCTGAAAAGAATACAGATCCTATTTTGAAACTTTTAGTGTAATACTTATCTATTTATTTAATGAACATTGGTTATAAATTGGTTAAAAAAAATTCATAAAAATACAACAAAGTAAATTAGTTTTTGTAATCAATTGTAATTTATTTTAAAAAATGATCAGAATTGTAATGTCCGCTATGTTAAAATAATAATTATTCAAAATAATTTGTGTATTATAGATATTTTTTGTCGCTTTAACGAAAGGTTGATTAAAAAAACGTTAAATAAATGAACATAACTATTGTTTAAGTAAATTTAAAAAATATTTGTTAAAACACACTTTTAGTAAAACTTTTATATTATTTTTATTAGCGTTTTTGTCATAGAATAAAAATTAGGTCAGTGTTAAATAAATGTGTTTATGAGTAAACCAGTAAATAGAACAAGCACTGAAATAAAATTTACAATTTTTCTTTGCACATTTATAACTGAATTTAGAGTGTATAAGTCTTTAAAATTTTATTTAAACAAATTAAAAAGCAGTTTATCTGTAATTGAAATGTAGAAAATTTAATAGATATGCATAGATATTTATTTATTTATCTTATTACCATACATAAATGCAACTGCGAATTTCCTATCTCTAAAGTATTCTGTTAATTAACGAAAAACTTCAAAACATAAACGCATATAATCCTAACGAAATTCATAGTAAAAATGATCGAAAAATGAATCTGAATACAAATAGACACTATTTGTATCTGGATTAATTGTTTTTGATAAATACTTAAATTCTAATCAGTAGGTAAAATTAGGTGGAATCATAAATAACTTCCGTTTTTTTTATCAGGTATGAGTTTTAACAAAATATATATATTGTTTATTTTTAATTATTAAAATTTAAATTAAATAAAGAATGTTTTCATCAAAAAGAAAAATTTGAATTAAAGTTTGTTATATGTATTAGTCGTAAAAAATAATAACAAATATAAAAATTTTGTTTGCCGAACACTGGGTACGTAGTATCACTTAGCTGCATTGGAAGTTATATGTATGTGACGGCTTGATATTAAAAATAATCCATTGACAAAAAATAATATAAAAAAAAAACCATTTTAAGATGGACATGTACCCCACGACACTTAAACTACAAATCTAAAGTTAACAAAAAAAGATTTAAAAATAATTGTAGCTGTGGTTTAAGAAATATTCAAAAATATAATTTTTGGCTTTTTCTCCTGGTTTGAAAAAGAATTTAATTCACATAATACTTACAGCCGAATAATTTGTGTGGTTTTGTGAATTGTTTGAATAAATTACAATTAGGTAAAAACAAACATTCAACACTTCGAAATGCCTGTATAAAGTACTTAAAAATGCGTTAGTAATACAGTAAAATCTGTTTTTGTGCGGTTCTTTTTTATGCGAATTTATTTTTGTGCGCTCTGTTTTGTGCGATTTATTTTTATGCGGTATATGAATCTCAGCGGCGTTGGCACTGACTTTATGGTACCAAAAAAAAAATCAATTGAAATTCTATCTTCAAGCGACGAAAGCGAATTTGGACCAATTTATCCCAAGAAGATGCGCGTTTTAGATTACGACGAGTAGCAGCGAACTATTTAATGTGCAATTTGAAAACTTCTCCATGTACCATATATGTACAATGAAGAATTAAATGTTTTTACAATTTTTTGAGGTCTAATGTAATTAATTAATTTAATTGAAAGCATTTTTTCATCTATTTCGTAAATAATTGATGTGTTTTCTAAGTGCGACTTTTTTTATGCGGTCCCTATCCACCGCATAAAAACGTACAAAGTTGTTTATTATATGTAAGTATTTATAAAATTTCCGATTTTTTTTTTGTACGATTTCTTTTATGCGGTCTCTGTCCACCTCATAAAAACAGGTTTTACTGTATTTGTATCGAATGTGCTGCCTCTGGTGAGGATAAACAGCATTAAATTCTTTGTTGCAAACCCTTCTAACGGTCATTTACGTGTTGCCAACGTATAAAAGACGTTACCAATACTTGCACGTATGGTATCTATGAATATTTGTTTATCAAATATTATCTACAAAAAATTGAAGTTAGAGAAATAATAGAAAATAGCAATTGGAACTAGTGCTTTCAGTCTGATGTGAAATTTGGAAATAACTAGCGCCACCTGCTGTCCGCGAAACGTAATAACTAGGGGTACATACAATTCTACGTTAAGCGGCTACATTTTTAAAAAACAAACGACAACGATTTATATTTTTCAATTAATCTTCCTTGTAGTTCCGTTGCCAGACGAAAACTTGCAATAGCGTTCCATGAAAATTACTTAATCAAATAAAAGTCGCAGTAAATCAGTAATTTAAAGTTTGCGACTCATGCAGTTTCTAATTATCCCAGATTGCAGAGGGAAATAATTCATCACCTTCCTTCGAAACGAACAATTATCTAAACAACAATAGCTCAAAACGTCGTGTTGCCTACAATAAAACTAAATCGTCGCTGTGAAAACTAAACTACATACACAGTAGGTATAACACACACACACACACACACACACACACACACACACACAAAGGAAGTGGAAAATACATTCAAATTGTTTCGCCTTGTTCCAAAATTAACAGCACAACATTCTGAGCTTCCGAATGAAAGATATCCGTTGCTCTTTCGGCGCGTTCATTTAAATACGCACTTCTTGCGTTGTAATTGTTTAAGAGTGCTAGTACGATTATCATCCTTTCCGCTCGATGGAGTACTGTGAAAGATCCCTTCATGCACTGCCTTTAAAGTGAAAAGAGGAATTTGCAATAAAGCCCTCTAGCGAATTTAATCCTGGATGATTTAGTGTTCTGATGTAACGCCCGGCTCCCGGCTTCATGGACAAATATAAATGTATGAAAATGCGCACGAAATCTTGAAATATCTTTCACATTTTTGTGTTAGCGTGAAATATGTTCGCGCATTACTTCGGCTACTTTGACGGCTAAACTTAAAAACCTATGACCGCTTTTGGCGGGCGTTCGGACGAAGATTTTTTTCATTCCGCACGGAAACGCCGCGAATTGATCCTTCGGTGTAATTTTACAAAAGTTGTAACTTTTAAGTGCATTATATCCGATGCTTTCAAGTATTCGAAGTTTTGCAGACAAAAGGAACATGTAGAGTTCTTATAATTTTAGCGAAGTAGGTGCTTGAGAATTCTACAATTTATTTCATAAAGTTGAGTGACTTTTTTGCAAGTTTTCCAAATTTAATTTAACCTTCCGTGCACGAGGTGGGGTATAACTAACGTGAACAATTTTTTTTTGTTAAAACGGGACGTTTGGTAATTGGGCTTAAAACCGAGTGTGCACATTCGAGCTCAAAGTGGCACATTCCGATCTCGGGAAAATGAAGCGCGCCGCTCCGCGTCGCGCTTCATTTGCCTCCCTCGCTCGGAAATGTGCCACTTTTCGCTCGAATGCGCACATCCTCGTATTCATTGAATTTTGAAAATTAAACTTTCTTTACAATCAACAAATTTCAATTTATTTCAGTAAATATTGATTATATATTCGAAAAATGTATTTTTACCATAGCAATGAGTGGGAGAGAGCGAAAAGATACACGAAACTCATAAGTATGGGTGAGAGGGAATGATAAAAATTGTTTACTACTTTTTTCTTACCAAAATTATTGTGAATTATGCTTAAAGCCGAGTGCGCACATTCGAGCTCAAAGTGGCACATTCCGATCTCGGGAAAATGAAGCGCGCCGCTCCGCGTCGCGCTTCATTTGCCTCCCTCGCTCGGAAATGTGCCACTTTTCGCTCGAATGCGCACATCCTCGTATTCATTGAATTTTGAAAATTAAACTTTCTTTACAATCAACAAATTTCAATTTATTTCAGTAAATATTGATTATATATTCGAAAAATGTATTTTTACCATAGCAATGAGTGGGAGAGAGCGCAAAGATATACGAAACTCATAAGTATGAGTGAGAGGGAATGATAAAAATTGTTTACTACTTTTTTCTTACCAAAATTATTGTGAATTATGCTTAAAGCCGAGTGCGCACATTCGAGCTCAAAGTGGCACATTCCGATCTCGGGAAAATGAAGCGCGCCGCTCCGCGTCGCGCTTCATTTGCTTCCCTCGCTCGGAAATGTGCCACTTTTCGCTCGAATGCGCACATCCTCGTATTTATTACATTTGTATAATTTACTGTGCGCTCCATCAAATCAAAAATTTGAATTTAATTTAGTAACTATCGATTTTGTATTCGAAAAACGTATTTACCATAGCAATGTGTGGAAGGGAGCGAGAAGATGCGATAATATTAGCAATGCAAGTGAGAGGGAACGATTAAAATGATTCAATTAGTTTTTCGTGTGATTCATTGGTCTAATTTATTGCAAATCTTTAAGAAATTGCCTTGAAAATAATTTGTATTGCAATAAGGAGGCAAGAATTAAATTCTTGTTATGATTTCTTTATATCCGATATCGTAATTGACACCTGCCTTTGGAATTTAATACTTAAGAAAAGACTCAATAGTTTATAAATTTAATAAAAAGTTAAGTTTTTGTATTTTTATTAACCCTCCATTGGGCGCGCGGATGTTACCAGGTTGTTCAATAAGTTTTGTCGTTCGATAAGAGAGGGCGTTGCTACTAGCCCAAAATTTTTTTTGTTTTGTTGCTACACTCTTCATATGAACGTATGTGAAGTTTCATTTCAATCTGTCAATTCATTCTTTGTTTACAAGCCATTTAGTGTCGCCGTGTCACAGTATTTTTTTACAATGGAAAAAATTGAATATCGTGCAGTGATAAAATTCTTATTTTTGGAAGGTGTAGCACCAAAATAAATTCACGAACGAATGTTAAAAGTGTATAATGATTGTTCACCTACAATTAGAACAGTAGAAAAATGGGTTGCTGAATTTAAACGTGGTCGTACAAGCCTTGAAGACGATCCACGTGAAGGACGTCCAAAAAGCGCATGAACACCAGAAATCATAGCCAAAATTCAGGATATGGTTTTGGAAGATCGTCGATTGACTGAAAGAAATTTAGTAGAGGCTCTACACATCTCATTAGGCAGTGTGAGCCATATTTTAAGTGAAATTTTGGGTTTTAGAAAGCTGTGTGCACAATGGGTGCCGCATTCGCTAACAATGGAACAAAAACACATTCGAATGCGACTTTCTCAGCAACATTTGGAGCGTTTTAAAAAGGATAAAGTGGATTTTGTGCGTCGATTCATCACTATGGATGAGACTTGGGCCTATCACCATGATCCTGACTCAAAACAAGAGGCTAAAGAATGGTGTGAACCTGGTTGTTCGGCTTCGAAACGAGTTTGTGTCCGGAAATCGGCCAAGAAGGTTATGGCATCTGTTTTTTGGGATGCGAAAGGAATTTTGTTTGTGGATTACTTGCAAACTGGTAAAACAATTAATTCTGAATATTATTGCAACCTTTTGGACCAGTTGAAGGAAAAAATTCGTGTAAAAAAATCCTTTTTCATCGGGACAATGCACCGTGTCACAAGAGCATTTTGACAATGGCTAAAATCCATGAATTAAAGTTCGAATTGTTGGAGCATCCACCGTATTCACCAGATTTGGCCCCCAGCGACCTCCATTTGTTTCCAGAACTCAAAAAATTTATGCGTGGCAAGCGTTTTTCATCAAATGAAGAGGTCATAACGGCTGTTGAAGCGTATTTTGCAGACCTTCCGGATTCTCAATTCAGGGATGGGATCCACAGATTGGAGGATTGTTGGAGCAAGTGTATTAATCTTCAGGAGATTATACTGAATAATAAAGTATATTTTGAACCATAAAATTGTGTTTTTCTTATCGAACGACAAAACTTATTGAACAGCCTGGTATATGTCATCCAGCTCTATTTCTTCTTGAATAATTTCTAAATTATGCAAGCTTAAATTCTGAAACTTTCAGTACCTTCGTAACAACTCCCACGCAACATCTCCCAACAGTTAATAATGCGTTATCAGCAATATATTAAAAAAAAGAAAATCAAACGTTGCTATGCGTGTTGTGGATGACAACTGTCATCCGCGCGACCATGCGCGCTACTATATTACTCTCACTAATAATAATAGTCTGGTCTAGCAAACAGTTGATTACTTCCAATATTATTTTAAACGTTATATTCAGAGAACTTTCATGCGATTTCGATTGTTAGGTTTGGGGAACCGCAAAGTAAGCGTCGGCGCGCAATTCAAAAAGCAGTTTAAATTTAAGAATACGTATTTATTATGTTATGAATCTTAATTAATGCGATTTGTTTTATTATTATTACCAAGTAACATAAATATGTGTATAAAATTGTAAAATACTTGTTTTTCTTTAAAATGGAAGGATAATAATTATAGTATTGCAGAAGGGCGCTAATGATTAATTTTCTGGTTTTCTTTTTATTTGTTCTGATGATATGTTTATTATTTTTAAATATAGTTGTAATTTTATTTATTATATACCATAAATAAATGTTGAAAATACTTTGATACTAAAGTTTTTTAGTCCAATTATATTTATTAAATTTTTTTCTATATAAATTTTTAATTCATTTTATATGTATATCGAAATTATTTATAATTGTGGTTAAAAAATAACTAACAAAATTTTAAGCGCAGAAGAGTATTTTGTGGTAAAAATATGCACCCTGATAAGAGGGTAAGAACGAAAAAAGTTAAATTTTTGGAATTATCAGGTAGAAATAAATACTTATATCGTAAATAAATACTAAACATGCTTAGAATTTTCAAATCCTAGAACAATTGGAAATGACCGGGAATACAAAGTGCATATTTAAATTGCATACCTTCAATAAATATCTTCTCAAAGGGGCATATTTTTACAGGGATCGACAATTTTGGAAGCAGATGATAACGAAATTAATTTTATTTTATTAGCTATGTATGCTCCCAGAAAATGTTTACCAAAATTGGCATACTTCAATTGCTTGATAGTCATTTAATAAAAATTAATATCAAAAAATAAAATCTACGATAATTTCACAAGCTTTGCCGTTTGATTAATAACAATATAATTATTTTGAAAAAAGCACGAAAGCTTAGAAGTTGGGCTGTTTTACGTTTTATTAATTTTTTTGTGTAAAACTCATTGATTTATCAAAAATCCAAAATTATACTTTTTTAAAGACGGATGATCTTTAGCTCTAAAAAAAATTCAACTTTACATCTTCAAAAATATTTCTAGGGTCGCGATTTCCTAAAAAACTAGAAATTAAAATCAAAAACTTTACAACCACATCACAACATATAACGTTTATCAGTCTGTTTGTATAGGTGCCTTATTTTTTGAAAGATTGTGATCTTTACCATACCTTTTGGTGGCCCTCCTGAGGTTGAAAAACCTTGTCTTGTATAACATCTATACTAGGGGACTTTGTTTTTAAACGATTTTTTAAATTTACGCTTCATTGAGAAAATATTATTCTAAAGAGAAAAATAAATTTTCACTAAATTTCAATCTTTAATTTTGATTGGTTATTAGTTGATTTTAAAATTTTCACATTTATTTAATATGTGAATTTACAGTTCTTTTTCAATTATCTATATCTCTGCTGCATTTCAGTTAATTGTTGTGTTTGTTATGGAAAATTGTAGGAAAAATAACAATTTTAAAAGTTGGATCTGTCACTTGAATGGTTTCACGGCGAAAAAAACTTACAATAAGGCACAGAGAGATAAAATATGAGATTTACATGGAAACGTGTTATCTTATATTTGGTAATATAATTACATACCATGACAACGTTGCAATGTTATTTTTTTTGTTATAACACGATTAGAATAACCAATTTATTAAATTGAACAAAAGTAAATATGTACATTTTAATAATTCATTATTATCAATTTATGGTTATCATAAAGACTGAGAAAGAATGATGACTAAACGTTGTTTTTTTAGACTTGGCATTTGTGCTTTGTGCTTTTTTTGAAATTTTGTATCATTATCAACGTTACGGATTAATTAATTTCTAACAGAACCCTCTGTATAAGTAATTCAATCGTAAATAAATCTTTAGTTCTGGGCAAAAAATGTGTTATTTATTATTTTACGAATCACAAGCGCATTTAATTATATGGAAATAATTTTTAGGATTTATATCGTTTTTCCATTAGGAAAACAAATAAAAAATCTACGAATTGAAGAATCGAAAATCAAATAAATTTTCCGCTACCGTTGAGCAAAACAAAAAGCATTTTGAAAATAAATGGGCGGAAAATATTTGTCCTTTAGATATAAATCGAGCGCCCATCTTAAAAATTGTTTCGTCGTGTTCGATTTCGTTTCGTACAAGTCTGAACTTGAACGAGCCGGGCGGGTCAAGAGTTGGCAGCGTTCGAACTGAAAAATTTCAGCATCCGAAAGCAATCAATTTGAATGCTAAGAATTCTCATTTATCGAAAGAAATTCTATTTTTTTGGGAGGCGCACCACCATCGGCGTTCCCCTTTTATTTTTAAACATGCGCGTCTGAACTTGATAACGCGTCTGGGGTATTTGGTAAAAATGCGTTTCCGCTTCGCTTGAGTATTTTCCTATTTCCGTTTCCCTGAAGATTGAATGAATACGGTGAAAATGTACAAATTACTGCTTCTTTACGCTTACTTTGCTCGACAAGTTCGGTTCGATTTTTCATTTCAGCGATTTCCGGATCCCATTCGAAATAAGGAAAAAAATATTTTCTTTAAACTTTTCTTTTCGCAAAAATACGCTGACCCGTGCAACGCGAACCGGTAAATCGACCGTGCATAAGTGGAAATGAAAATTCGGCTGGCGTCAGTCCGCTAATTACAAATTGAGAAAAACGTAGACGCGGCCGAATTACCGACAATCTTCCCCTAAAACATTTTAATTGCTGTTAGGGGCGGCTGCGAGACTTTATTATTTCAACTTTGAGAAAGCTTCAGAAGAATGCTGACCCAAAGTGGGTAATTATAATACTTGCTTAACTTTTAATAAAGTCTTGACGGCAAAAAAATTCTGAAAGAAGTACGCACACGATTAATTAATTTTCAACGGAAACGCACCAAAGGAAAATATCCTTCAACAATATTTTGCTTGGACGTTTTAATTCGTTTTCGAAAACCGACAAAAGTAGAAAAAGAATAAAATTAATTTACTATTATTTTTTGAGGTTCGAGTAAAATTTTATTACTTTATCTTTCTGCAAAGTCCACAAAGTGTAATTTTTTTTCTCTACTCATTTAATAAAGTTATAGCCTTAGAAAAGTGAGTATAACTGAAGAATTGTTGAAAGTTTCGAAATTTAACGTGAGTTACTCAATATCGCACATAATTTAAAAAGTTTCAAGTACTTTCACGCGGAACTTCTGTTATAAATTAAGACAATAGTTAATGTACCCACAAATGTAAAACTTTACAGTATTATACGTATTTCGAAGTTTATCGAAAACTTTCAGCGCGAATAGAAGCGCACATAAAGCCTACACTCTATTTGTCTTAACGAAACTTTTACCTTTCTCTTCGAATTTCGGCCATAAAATATTACTTAACAATAATTTTACCTTCGAGCCACGTAAAAATCATTTTTAATGTATTTCTATTACATCGAGGTATTATTATAAAAAACTGTTTACCTATAGGGGACCGTGTTGTACCTTGGCCCGTTTTTCACTTGTAATTTTTTTTAAATTGTATATGTAACACTATGTTGATAAAATACAGTCTTCTAATTTTTAATTAAAAGTACAGTAATCCCTCAACATTCGCAAATATTAAAAAAAATAAAGGTGCCCTAGGTATAAAGGGACCAAAGTACAACAGGTTCCCCTACATTTGTGATTCATTGCTGGTCAGTACTTTCTCTCATCTTCGGGCAGCGTACAAATCCGGCGTTTAAAAACTGCTCATCTTTGGAGCGCTCCAGGAATCGATTTAATACCTTATGCCTTTATTGGACCAGAAGTGCTGGTCGGCCAGGCCCTGTGCCACTGATTGAAACAAGTGATAATCTAAAGGAGCAACGTCTGGATAATACGGCGAGTGGGTAAGACTTTCCATTACAACGTTTCCAAATATGCCTTAACCACTTTCGCAACATGGGTTCGAGCATTGTCATGCTGCAAAACCACTTTATCGTGTCTCTCATTGTATTAAGGCCGTTTGTCTTTCAATACTCGGCTCAAACGCATTAATTGCGTTGGAGAACGATCGCCTGTGATTGTTTCAGTTGGTTTTAATTGCTTATAATAGCTAGAAGCACCAAATGCAGAGCATCCACCTTGAAGCCGTAAATATTCGGTTTTGCCGTCGACGAGAAAGCGTGGCCGGTATATCCCCTGTTTTATCTTGTTCTTTATTATTTATTTAATATTACAAGATATAGTTTTTTATTTTACATTCACAAACCTTACTTGTTATGTTACTATGTACTAAGTGTTGCTAAGACCACTAGTATTTATTATTTTTGTTATATCCATCAGTAACTGGATATATTTAAATACACAACATCCCCTTTTAGGGATGTGCCGGAGTACTTTTGTGAATTAACTCATTTTAATTACCCGATTAAAAAATGTCTGAGAAAATGTATAAGAATAGATCTGGTTAGAGTCAGGCATAAGTTCGGCATGCCGGAGCCGATATACCGTTTTCTTACCTGTGCAGATCCACATCTGGATAGCCCAGTAGTAAATTTATTAACGTTGTATGCCTGAAAAGAACAGACTCAGAAACGAATTGTGATAACATTTAGTCAAAAATATAGACTTGGATAGAGTTGGAATATGTGTCCGGAAGAGTTCATTAATACCCCTATAACATATTTCGTAAGCGCGATAAATTTTAAATACTCCATGAATTACACAGGCCGACATATGAACAATTTTTGAGCGTTGTTTGGATTTTAATAGCTATTATTGTTTATTTTATATGTTTCCACTACAAAAGTGTCCGCATTCTTTTCCATAACATATAGTTTTTATACAAAATTAAAAAAATTATTGTATATTTTTTAAGATAAGATCAATTTATTAAGTTAAAATACCATTTACAAGGAAGATATCAATTGTAATCGTTACATTACGAATATTCAATTCAAGCGCATATTTTTTTGCTCAACCGGGAATCAAGCCGTCGAATTTTGCGTTTTCCTGTAAAAAAATCTAAGTTATCAGTTAGGTCAAATTTCAAAATTGAGCAATACATATAACATGATTGTTTTGTTATAGATTTCAACGAAATTTTTATAGTAGCTACATATAATTAATCTAGCGAATTTTAAACCGAATACCAAATTTCATTACCAAATTTTTTCTGGAATAAAACTCGATATGAATAAATATACTGTCTTTTTCGATAAGTTAAATAAATTATTTTGTCCATTTATATATCAATTCGCGAGGCAAGGCCTACGTTGTTTTGTGATAATTTAAGATTTATCGTGTCAGAAGTTATTTATTTTCACAATTGCTTTATATTCAAATTCTAAAGTGCCCGATAAAGTTTTCGTGATCGATTTTGCCAATGGGAATACTTCTCAAGTATGTCATCTTCACGAAGAGCACTTTTCTAATGTGAATTTTAGAAAACTTTAGGTAGGAAAAAAATAGGTTAATGCATTTGATTTTGTAAACATTTGTGTACGTAGAATGTAATGTATTTCAAAAAAAATTATAATAAATTTGAAGTCATCTTATCGTCCGAAAAATAGAGTAAATAATTTTAAAATTATTTATTAACCTAAGAAAAATATTCATAACTTTACCTTTGCTAAATATTTTTTTTGCAATTTGAAAGAGGGCACAACACTGGATAACGTAACAATATTTTTTATAATTAAAAAATAAAAAATCATAAAAATAAGATTAGGTGAATCTATAGCTTTCTAACTACAGTAAAACCTCTATTCAACGAGCACCCCTTTTCAACGACCAACTTTAAAAGTTGCCGGCCGAGAAAAGTATAGGAAAACAATGTATTTAGATCAACGGACAATATGGTTGGTCCGCGACTGTCTGCTGAAGAGCGCTTTTACTGTAATTATGATACAACAAACTTGTTCGAATTTATTCGGTAGTGCGTTGAATGGACTATAAAATTGTCACTTACTTTTTTGGCCTATCTTCAATAGTTTCACAATTTCAGACAAATGCAAGTGTTGCCGGGCAGAAACCGATCGCTTTTTTCCCTTGGGCAGAAAACGATTACTTTCTGCTCCCCGAATAAAATTGAAGTAATTTCAACGTTGTGAGAATAGCTATTGTATATTGCAAACTTCATAATTGTCATTGTAGTCGTTTATATAATACATTTATATAATACAACAATAATTAAAAAAAAAAAAAACGTGTATGTAGTTATGTACGCGCGTTAGAAGTTATACTTCTTTGGCGTAACTAAATTAAATATAACCACGTGTTATATTGCGCACCTTGTGCTTGTTTATAGCTGATTTCCTAATTATATTTATATCAATAACAAATGAGTTCATTATTTTTGGAAATTAATAACTATTTTTGCGTCAAATAGATGTAATTTTTTTAGTGCATATCTAATGTGTATATTTAATTTATGCAAATTTTTATCTATTATCTACTTTTATTTTTAATTGAAATAAAATAAATGACTGAATTATGCACATTATATTTTTTTTCGATTTACATTTTTCTGAGAAACCTATCTTCACTATAGATTGCCTTTTAAGAGTATTTTTGATGAATTACTTTTTGTGTGCATAAAAATAAAAATAATTCTTTTTTTGCTATAATATCATCGAACAAATTGTTTTAAAAAATAATTAAAAATAACCATATTTATTGCATACATATATTTTAAATTGTAAATAGTAAATGGTTTTATCGCGTTCGTTTATATTTTGCATTTTTCATTCGATTTTAATAGTTTTTTATGCTTTTGTTTGTACCTATACACTTTGAGAACCAATCATGGCACACTCGATTCAAACGGTCTAAAATTAATGTTTAGGTGTCAACTTGATCGAACATTGAATATTTTAGTTTTTTTAATGTTTATAATTGTGCGATGCAAAGCAACCAAATAATTTTATTCAATCGCGTTTAGAATTGTAATCAACTATGCGATTTATTAACCGATTTTTCAATTTTTTTTAGTTTCATATGAACTATTTTTGACCAGGTCATAGTATGCTCGATCCAAACAGTTAAATGGGTCAGTTTGGTCAAGTTAGTCATTTTATAACCTACGTCGATCATTTTTTCGACATTGGGCGTTGCTTAGCGATCATTCAATTTTAACCTCTCGAAACATTTTTTAGCTATATCTTTGTTATTTATGAACCGACTTCGACCATTTTTAAACTACACAATAGAGAATCGCCTCTTTTATAAATCCAGAGTCCACGCTAGACGCCGAAGGCACTAAACGCGTAGCGTTTCTGCCCTACTGTCACTGTAACCGCGCGCCTTCTACCAAAAACGCGAAGCGATTTTGTCTAGCACAATGACCGAAGCGAATTTTGCTAGTTTACTTTCTAAATAATTTTAATTAAAAATTAGAAGACTGTATTTATATCAAAATATTAAATCTCCGTTTAGTACATGTTTTTAAACAGTTATTTGGGGGATATCCGAAAATAGTACCCCACCTCATTTCTTCTGTAGACCATTTGTTTTTGGTTGTACTAGTGGCTAAATATATTCTTTCAGAGAAATAAGTAGTTTCAATTAATTCATAAAAGTTGATGTAGGGGGTGGGGGCAGTGATAAGGTCTTGCCGAGGGCCTCGAAAAAGCTAGTTACGGCCTTGTGTACATATAATCAAAAACATTTAAAAATAAATCTGCTTAGTTTAAGGCAATATTCGCAATAATTAATTCATTTTCACAAAAAATATTAAAAATCAAGTGCTATTACTATTTCTAATTTTGTATAACGGTTATTTTTGTAACACATCAATGTGTAATCGTTTCTATTGAGTATTTTTTTGATTATAGTACTCTAATATTTAAATTTGCTGGACTAAAATAATTTTATTGAATTCTAAGTGCGATTGCATTACAAAAATCGAATTAATACAGGATGTGCGCATTCGAGCGAAAAGTGGCACATTTCCGAGCGAGGGAGGCAAATGAAGCGCGACGCGGAGCGGCGCGCTTCATTTCCGAGATCGAAATGTGCCACTTGAGCTCAAATGTCACACTCGGCTTTAAACGTGATTTGCAATAATTTCGGTGACAACAAATTAATAAATAATTTTTATCGGTCCATCGCAAATTTCTCGTACTTATAGTTTCGTTATCATTTTCACAAACAATTAAACCACTCATTGCTAATGTAAAAATACGTTTTTCGAACATATAATTCGATATTTACTGAACTTAATTTCAAAATTAAACTAAATTCATAAAGGCTTTGTAAACAAATTGAATTAATACGAGGATGTGCGCATTCGAGCGAAAAGTGGCACATTTCCGAGCGAGGAGGCAAATGAAGCGCGACGCGGAGCGGCGCGCTTTTTCCGAGATCGGAATGTGCCACTTTGAGCTCGAAATGTGCAATATCACGAACAATTTAGAAAAAATTAACTTACTTTCTAAATAATTTAATTAAAAATTAGAAGACTGTATTTATATGAAAATATTAAAATCTGTTTAGTACATGTTTTAAACAGTTATTTGGAGCATTCCGAAAATAACACCCCACCTCTTTCTTCTAGCATTGATTTTTGATTGTACTAGTAGCTAAATATATTAAATTTCAGAGAAAATAAGTATTTCAATTAATTCATAAAAATTGAATGTAGGTTGGTCAGTGATAATCTTCCGAGGGCAAAAAAGCTAGTTACGTACATTGTGTAACATTAATCGAACATTTAAAATAAATCTCTTTAGTTTAAGGCAATATTTCGTAATACAAAAATTATTTTCACAAAATAATATTATAATAATCAAGTTGCATGTACATTATCAATTTGTGTATAACGGTTATTCCTTTGTACACTAATCAACTGTAATCGTTTTTTGAAGTATTTATTTGATTATTTACTAACTAAATTTAAAAATATTTACTATTCTAAAAGGCATGTAAACAAATTGAATAAATGAGATGATTGATTACTAAAAAATGCTGGCTGACATTTCCGAGCAAAAGGGAGGAAATGAAGCGCGACGCGGAGCGGCGCGCTTCATTTTCCCGAGATCGGAATGTGCCACTTTGAGCTCGAATGTGCACACTCGGCTTTAAACGTGATTTGCAATAATTTCGGTGACAACAAATTAATAAATAATTTTTTATCGGTCCATCGCACTCGTACATATGAGTTTCGTGTATCTTTTCACTCTCTTCCACTCATTGCTATGGTAAAAATACGTTTTTCGAACATATAATTCGATATTTACTGAACTAAATTCAAAAATTAAACTAAATTCAAAAAGGCATGTAAACAAATTGAATAATACGAGGATGTGCGCATTCGAGCGAAAAGTGGCACATTTCCGAGCGAGGGAGCAAATGAAGCGCGACGCGGAGCGGCGCGCTTCATTTTCCCGAGATCGGAATGTGCCACTTTGAGCTCGAATGTGCACACTCGGCTTTAAACGTGATTTGCAATAATTTCGGTGACAACAAATTAATAAATAATTTTTTATCGGTCCATCGCACTCGTACTTATGCTTTTGTTGTATCTTTTCACTCTCTTCCACTCATTGCTATGGTAAAAATACGTTTTTCGAACATATAATTCGATTTTTACTGAACTAAATTCAAAAATTAAACTAAATTCTAAATAATTTGAATTAAAAATTAGAAGAATGTATTTATACTAGAAAAATCAAATAAGTGATTTAGTACTTTTAAAAAGTTATTTTAGAAAAATAAACCCCACAACTTTTTCCAAATAGAAAATTCGAATTTAAGTTTTTTATTTGAAACAGATGATTAAATATAGATAGATGTATGTGCACACGCGATTTTAAGCATGATTCACAAAAATTTATTTATCTTCGTAAACCATAGAATTTTCATTAATGGTGCGCGCGCAACTTCCGTTGCCCGCTAAAATATCACTCCCAACGCGCCAAAAGAAGTATAACTCCAAAAAAAAAGCATTAAATGTGCTTCTCTTCTTGAACAAAAAAAAAGCAAAAACCCTTTATTTACTCGCCTATATTATGTTACGATCAAAAGTCAATTATCAAGTCTCAAATTGCCTAGATTTTCCGACAGGCCACGAATAATTGTAGGAATTTGTTCCAGTTCCGCCGGATATTGTAAACGACGACACGAGCGGCGACCTGTCGGTGTTGGAGGGCGAAAATACGACGTTGTGGTGTCGGGCAACGGGACACCCGCCGCCCAGGATCGCCTGGAAACGGGAAGATGGACATCCCATAATAATGCGCAAAGGACAAAAGGAAATTGTAGAAGGTAAACGCCGATAGAAACTTAATATTTATGTTCTCTTTATGTTTTCCCGGCTCGGTTCAAAGGAACGAAGTGAATTTGTAACAAAATACAAATTTCCGTTCCGTTCCCGTATCGAATTTATAAGAAAACGAAAGGAAAAATTCCGACGCGCCCGTTTCGTAATGTCAGACATGAGAAATGGTCGCGTCATGTGCAGAACTGCGGGATGGCTCTCTCACCTGGTTTAATGTTCGGATTGTGCGGGAAAAGGACGAGACAGATCTGAAGGCAAGACGAGGGCGCGCATCGACTTTATTTTAATATTTATACGTAAGCCGGCCTAGTTTGGTATTTATTCAGTTGACGTAATGAACAACTGTTGCTGCTCTATAAACGGTTACATTAATTCCCACCGTTCGTTAAGTGGAACTCGGCATTTCCGCCGAAACTCCGAATTAGAATAATTTTCTTGTCTCGAAATTTTCCCTAAGGCTGCCGTGTTTCAGTTACATTCAAAACTCTTAATTATGATTTATATTTGTATCAACTTCTATTGTATTTCGACTCTGTTATTTATTAACAATATTAATAATTAGCCGCGCCCTCTGGATTATTAATGTTAGACGTTCTTCGTCGAACGCTTTATCGATTCTTCGTCGATGAAACGATTTTTGTTTTGTTCTCGTCTTTAAGGAAATTGGAATTGTTTGCTTTGTCCGTTTATTTATCGGATGAATTAAGTAAAAATGTAATTTTGTGTATTTCGTTTTGTGCTCTTTTTTTGTGCAATATTTTAAAAATCTTTATTTAAGTTTTGCCAACCTACGATTTAAATCTACGAAGTTGCTATTAAGTAAATATTGTAAAAATCAAATATTGTTTTTAATGGGGAAATGTCGGTAGTTAAAAAAACATGAGTTTAATCAATATTGAATGTTCAATTATTAGTTTTAATGTCGTCAAAATAATTTATTTGTTGACAATGGTAATATTGCAAAATTTGGGTACGATGTAAAAAAATTATTAAAAACGGACATTGGTCTTTCTTGTCACTTTTTTGCCCTTTTGTTTGCGCCCAGAATTGACCATAGGTATGCCGTCCTTTCATCCAGTTGTCCGTGTTCTGTGCTATGCTTGTTTACTACTTATCCGCCATCTTTTTTATATCATCATAACATCTTGTAATTGGTTTTTCTCTATCGCTTCTTCTATGCAATGGTCGCCAGTGAATGATTTTTGCATTTCTGTCTAAATTTCTGTTGAGCAAAAAGTGGCTCATTTCTGATTGGTGATTAGTAGTTAAAAACGTTTTTTTTTTCTTTTTTTATATTAATATATGCAAACCATTTTTATTATACAAGGAACTATACTGAATCACAAAGTATCTTATAAAAATAGAAAATATTTTTGACCACCTAAATTCCTTTAATCGACCACTGTGCTGCGGCTCTCAAAATATGGGCTCAATTTTGATTTCGTATAACATTTTCAAACGATTGATTTTAGAAATACAGTCGAACCTCGATAAGTCGAAGTTGAAGGGAAACAAAAAATGATTCGAGTTTTCAAAAATTTGAGTTATCGATATAAAAATATTAACGTTGGCATAGGCAAGTCCTAGGAAAAAACGTCCGAGTTATCAAAAATTCGACTTATCGAGGTTCGACTTATAGAGGTTTGACTGTATTACACAATACAAACTCTTCTAAAAAATCGCCAGGCCTCTGACAACTAATCGTAAACACCCTGTATGTTACTGCACCTCTCTCTAAACAACCTAATCTTATCTCGCCTACACGCTGTTCACCTCGTGCCCGATTTCCACGGTAGCTAGATCGCGAAAAATACATATTTTAAAAATCTCATTCTTAAAATTTTTTAGAATTTTTATTTTTGTAAACGGTGTAAAATAATTTGAGTGTAAATAGAAAGATAGGTGTGGTGTTTATTGCACATTTTGATTCAAATCCGAATGTACAATTTGATCTAACGACCAAGGGTGATTCACAATGATTAATTTACTGTCTAAACATTTTTAATTGGTAATTACAGGACCGTGTTTTTCCAAAACCAAAGCTTTGATTTCATTCTATTAAGGAACGCTTCTAATTAAATACTACAAGTTTTTTCAAATATAAAATCGAAATTTATTGACTTTAATTTAATGTTTTGATTTGATACAAAAAAGGATCATTGGAACCAAATCCGATGAAACGATGATGTGCGCATTCGAGCGAAAAGTGGCACATTTCCGAGCGAGGGAGGCAAATGAAGCGCGACGCGGAGCGGCGCGCTTTATTTTCCCGAGATCGGAATGTGCCACTTTGAGCTCGAATGTGCACACTCGGCTTTAAGCGCCATTCACAATAATTAATTTACTATTTAAAGATGTTTAATCAAAAATTACAGGGCCGTACTCCCATCAGAAATACCAAATATGTTTGAATGTATTTAAATTTGACAAATTAATGTAAACAAAGTCAATAAATATGAAGATGTGCACACTCGGCTTTCAGCACCATTCACAATAATTAATTTACTATTTAAAGATATTTAATCAAAAATTACAGGGCCGTACTCCCATCAGAAATACCAAATCTGTTTGAATGCATTTAAATTTGACAAATTGATGTAAACAAAGTCAATAAATACGAAGATGTGCACATTCGAGCGAAAAGTGGCACATTTCCGAACGAGGGAGGCAAATGAAGCGCGACGCGGAGCGGTGCGTTTTATTTTCCCGAGATCGGAATGTGCTACTTTGAGCTCGAATGCGCACACTCTGTTTTAAGCGCGATACACAATACTTAATTTACTTATAGCAATATGCCACGTCGCGTAAAACTCGGGAAGTGGTTGCCTCTAACAGGCAGCACCATTTATGGCAAGGCAGCTTGCGGCACGCGACCGCAAAATGTTTTTTTTTGGCATGCGGCTGCACTGATCTAATTTTCGGCTCGGTGTTTTTGTCGATAAGTCCAGAATTTTAATGCTTATTTAATTGTTGATCCAACTTTTCTTATTGTTAGTACTAAGCTATTCTATTTTATGATAACGGAATAAATTTTTTACAATTGTATCTGAATGTTTTTAAATTTAAAGTGAAATTTTTTGTACAAATAGTACCGTACATTGTAAAAAAAAAGCTTGAGCGTCATTACCCTTTAGCCTGAGCGGCATTACCCAAATTCAGGGTAATGACACTCAAACCTGTTTTTTTTATAAAGTTTTTTTACCACTAATAAGTCAAAGATATATAGGTTTTATGTTAAAATGTTGATTACTCGATAGTTAAAGAGATTGTTAGTTTTCTTAATTTTAATATAAAACCAATATTTTAAAAAATACAGCGTGTTTTGCCTTAAATAAACGCCATTCCCTCTGCTTACCCTAACTGCATTTAATCTAATATAGTATTCTTTATTAAATTTACTTTATCTATCCTTGTCTTTCTCTCTAAGTAAGACGACTACTCCTATAAAAGAGCAATTTGAGCAAAAACCGACGCTGGTCGTGTTAGAGAGGTTTTACTGTATATGCACTTGGTTTCTGAGAAAAATTGCATCAAAGAGCACAGACACTAGAGTAATGTAAAAAATCACCAAAAAGCAGTAAAATACACATACATAATTTCAATGTCTTATTACTTTTTACCAGTATCGGTTATGTGAATTCAGATTACTTTTACGAAAACCACTATCTTTCAGCTTAAAAATGTCATCCTAGCCGTTTGGATATCTGTAATAGAAAAGTTTTTACGAAAAGAATAAAAATAGCACATTTTAAATGCTTTATTTCGTGCAGACGAGAACTGGCGCATGCAAAAATTAAACGACAACGAATTTTCTTTTTTGTAACCCGTACAAATAGATCGTCCAACTCCTTTTCGACAAATAAAACCTTTCTAAAAATACAAAGTACTTTTTTATTTAAAAACTAAAAAGATGAGCGACCTCCAATTTTGCGCAATGGTAAACTACGTCATAGAAGAAACAAATCAGCTAAATATCGGCAAGGAGGACACTCTTCCATGCTAGTTCGGCAATGGTCTTTGTAGAACAAATTTTAATATTTATGATGCTCGTTTCGTCCTTGTGGCATTCAATATTAGAAACGCTGCAGGCGTGCGTTATGATAAAATAGTATTTCTTCACATTGCATTACCTACAAGAATAATGTACGCAGCGGGTGAATTATGATTTTCTTCAGAATATAGTAATAAAATATTGTAGATAAAGTGCATTGTACGAGGTCTACATTTGTTACGTAAGACGACTTCAAATAATGATTTTCATTTATCACTAAAATCCCGTATTTACCTTAAAGCGAAAGACATAAAACGTAATTCAAATATTATTTCGCTTGGAAGATAAGAGCCTGGGATAAATTTACGCATTTAATTTTTTAATAAATCTCGAATTTTTTTTTCATAACGCGATACATTATTCCTTAAAACATTTGTACATAAAAATTCTTAAGGCTATACGTTGAGATAACAATATTTATTGTATGTTGATTAAAGCAATATATGTATGTAATTTGCTTTTTATTAACACTTTTGAATCTCAGTCACACGAAACCTGGTGTACTTTAATATCTTTGAGTTCAAATACAGTAATCCCTCAACATTCGCGAGGGTTACGTTCCGGAAAAACCTCGCGAATATCGAATTCGCGAATGTTAAATCTATCTTAATGTGGAAATAAAGGGGCTATGTTCCACGACGCTTGATATACGTTGTATATTCATACAAAACAAGATACATATGTATATTAGGGTGGAGCAAAAAATTTTTTTAGCCTGGGGCTAGAATTTGTAGCTTATAAAAATAAACATTTTTGAAAAAAAAAATTCTTGTAACCAGAAATCAATCATTTTCATGATAAAAAAAAATTATTCTTGAACTAAAGAAAAAACTTTCGTGAGACAAGAAATGATTGTATTAATAAATGTACATTCTCTTCATAAGAAACTTTACTGTTGAACCAAGTATGACGAAATTCTTGCATTAAGAATTTTTTTCTTAATTCAAAATTGTCGAAGTCAAAAAATTATTTTACTTCACTCAAAAATTTTTAATTATAATTTTTTAATGGTTCCGCGAATAAGCGAGTACACAGCTCGCGAATGTCGAATTTTTCCGCATTTTAATAATCGCGATTAATCGAAATTCGCAAACATCGAAACCGCGAATGTTGAGGCATTACTGTACGTTATTTTGAAAAAATCAAGCAGTTGATACGCATTAAAGGTATCCCAAATTGCGTTGGTTACCATAGGTAATCTTTCTATTAGTGAACACAGATATTTGGTTAAATGGGCAATGTTTCTAACGTTCTAAAATCGTGACGTTATCTTCAAAAAATGAAAATCCGCATCCTTTGTCAACATTGCTCAGTAAATGAATTTATCTTTAATTAACATTCATTTTTTTTAATTTGAACTTGAAATCGGCAAAACGTTCCCGGACACCTTGTAGATCGTCCAACTTCTAAGTTACGTTGCGTTCAAATCGAATCGTTTGAAGTTGTAAAGGTCGTAATGTATTTTTTGATAATTCATAAAGCTCGTAGCTTAAAATAACGTTTATTTTCGCCCCCACACTTTATACATGAATATGAGATTGCTTTATGCATAGAAAAAATGATTGCGTAGACTTGAAAAATCGCAAACTTTAATGTAGAATTTAGAAAATAACTGGATTTTAAAAAGGGGAACTAAATGTCATATTTATAGGAGTTCATAAAGCGTGAAAGGGATGCGAGGGTAAAGTTTTTTTTATCACGAGCGACCTGGGAAGCTTTTTGTATTATAAAACAGAAAGTAAGACAGCGAATATCAACATAAGCTTAATCTTTTCCTAAGTTTATTAATATTTGCTTTAATATTAAATTTGCCAAATATAAAAAAGAAAGTTGCCAACTTTTTTTCCCTCGGTAAAATTTTATGGTGGCGTGAAATTTTGAAAGAATGCTCATTTCTAAAAGCTTCAGTACGAAATATTCGGGACGAAGTTAGTTACGAGGCAATAACAAAATAAGTTTTGCCAAAATATTTTGCACAATTAAATTTTAATTAAAGCAGGTTTAATCTAATTTTACTTAAATTGAAGCACAAATAACGCCCGGGTTCCGTACAATAATAAAATATAAACAACCAGCATACCGCCTAATTAGTTGAAAAACAATCAGACACGTTAATTACCAACACGATTCATAACGATGGGCTTTATAAAATAACGTAATTATATTTATTTTTTACTTCAAATGTCCTCTTAACCGTTTAGATTAAAAGAAAACTCCCTAATTTACAGATTTACGGTTCCTGTAACTGTTCGTCTGTTATTTCTCTTTTATTTTAATTCATCAAAGATTGTGTACAAAATACGTTCAATATTTGTAAATGGATGTAAATATTTATAAATTTGTTACTATAGTTACCATATTAACCGGCGGTGATAAAATTTTAGGTTAAAAATCTTAATTTAGAATAAAAGTAGGTACAGTGCTCGTCAAAAGAGAATGGACATGCGAATTTAACATGGGAAGTTAAAGCCCTGAAAGTTAGAGGACCAATCTTACATTAAATTGAACGCCCAATTTATGACAATAAAATATTGTATTAGAATTTAAAAGTTATATTTTATTTTTTATATTGTCATTATACTAATCGTATTTTAAAAACTGATTGTACCTTTAATAAAATAACATTGTATTTTTACTTGTTCACAAAATTTATAACTAAAAAAGTGTAGAAAAAAAGAAAACTGTATTGGGATTCGAACATCGGGAAACTATCCCAAGGTTGCCGGACTTGCCGGCTGAGTTACCGGAGCAACTACCAAATCTTTTCAACTTTAAATATATCACTAAAAGCGCCATGTAAAATTGGTCCTCTAACTTTCAGAGCTTTAACTTTCAATGTTAAATTTGCATGTCCATTTTCTTTTGATGAGCACTGTACCTACCTACTTTATTGCTAAATTAAACTCAAAATTTTTTGTCTAAGAAATCGCAAGTTATTTAATTTATTTTCCTATTTTTTTAACCATTTTAATTTAATTTAATTTTTTTTGTATTATGAAATTGATTCCAATATAAAATTGTTTTACAATAAAATTTGCTTCTCGCATAGAAAATCGTTCGTGAGATATTTTCCGACCGGTTTAAATATTGAAGTCGCCAATTTTTCTCGTTCTGCCAAATGTTCATAATAAAAATTGCGGGGTGTATTTTAGTTTAATATTCGAGTCGATAATAAAACATTTTTAGGGCTTGTGATCTATCGTGTATTTTTTATGCGGGATGCGTTATTGAAATTTATTTATTCTGGTAAAATGGTACGAATATAAAAAGATCAGACGTAGTATATAAAAAAATCCTTTAATAGATCAAATTTTCTCTTTCAGTGGATACTTATAATGGAAGTAATCTAAACTTCTGGCGTTTGGACAGAAGACAAATGGGCGCATATCTTTGTATTGCCAGCAACGATGTTCCTCCGGCTGTTAGTAAACGAATCGCGTTAAGCGTAAATTGTAAGTATACAATCTTATTATTGTTATTATTTTTCTCTGGTAGATTTATCAACTACTTTCTTCTGTCTAATATTTTACTTGAAATAATTACATTATACAAATAGCGATTAAGACAGATTGATTTAACGCTTATTTTTACCGCCGTGCGGCGGTAGCAAAGTGGCCGATTTCCCCATGTCAGAATAGAGGATACTTTCGGCGTTCCTTTCTGCACGTGTATGGAAAGCGCCTACTTTCGCTCTTCTCCCTTCCATTTTTCCCCTTCCGTTTTCTAAAACACTACAGTATTTGTAGTTTACTATAATTTAAATAAAAGTAAGAATTAGGGCGTCAAATTAAAAATTACTTCATTAAAATTTCTACTTTGAGTTATTTAATTTATTTTTTTTGTTGTGATTAATTAATTTTTCGATTATTATTTACGATAATGCATTTGTTCATGGCAAATCAAATATGTGCAACAAATTTTACAAAAAATATTGTTCGATAAGGACCTTATCGGGTTAAAATGAGGTTTGCCTTAATAGGGCAAACCTGACGAGTTCCGCGTCAGAAGAGCCTTGTTAAGAAAAAAAATTGTTATCAGGTTTTCCTAATGAGGGTTTTATGAGGTAATCCTGACGGGAACCTAATCAGGTAATCCTGACGAGGTTCTCATAAGGTAATCCTGACAAGAACCTAATGAGGTAATTCTGATCAGGGCCGTATAGGGTCATCCTCATAAGAACCTCATGACTCATCTGCGTTACATCCTTCTCAGTTTCTCATCTGGTTATCCTGACCTGAACCTTATCAGGTTAACCTATTAAAGTCCTTATCGGGTAACTATAAAAAATTCTAGTCGGACAGTTCTGTACAGTACCTTCCATCGGTCCTCTACTCACAATTGTACAAAAACTTCAACACTTAAAATATTTAATCATATAAAGTGACTGATCTTTTTAAATATGATATAACCAACCTATTCTCTATAAAAAACATTACGAAGGAACTTCCCGTGGTAGATTACTAGATTTCGCAGAACTACATATCGAATGTTTAGTTCGTAGTATTACATCGGAGCAAAAGTTCGACTCATTCATCAACTTGACATCTGTTACAGTTTAAGGGGTAAGAAGAAAAAATTGCGCACTTTCTAAATAATTAATCTCGCTTATTTCAAATGCAAAGAGGGTACCATGCAGTGATTATATTTAATTCAGTTTCGGCTTAGAGCAAGTTAACGTCGCCCTTTTGGGTTGGCTTTCCATTCTTGTAAATGGCAATATCGACAACTAATTAGCACGTCTAATATGTTATGTAAATTACATTTATCTACCGCGAGTCTATAGCAAATTAAGCCAGAGGAATTTGCTCAAGAACCCTTTAATTAATAACTACTTCTACCAAATAATGGGGATGATAAATTATAATTACCCTTGTCCCTGGGCAAACCTTGTAAGTAATTCATATATAACAGTAAGGAAAACTGATAAAGAAACTAATTAGAAATGATTTATGATGGGCCTGTAAAGAATTATATAATAATAAATAAACTAAGAACATAAATAATTAATAGAGGAAAATTGTGATTGACTTTGATATTTTTTTTTCCATTTTAACCTTTCGTGTACTAGGTGGGGTATAATTTGCGTAAACAATTTTTTTTTGTTAAAACGGGACGTTTGGTAATCGAGCTTAAAACCGAGTGTGCACATTCGAGCTCAAAGTGGCACATTCCGATCTGGAATGAAGCGCGCCGCGCGCGTCGCGCTTCATTTGCCTCCTCGCTCGGAAATGTGCCACTTTTCGCTCGAACGCGCACATCCTCGTATTCATTGAATTTTGAAAGTTAAACTTTCTATACAATCAACAAATTTCAATTTATTTCAGTAAATATTGATTATATATTCGAAAAACGTATTTTTACCATAGCAATGAGTGGGAGAGAGCGAAAAGATACACGAAACTTATGAGTATGAGCGAGAGGGAATGATAAAAATTGTTTACTACTTTTTTGTTACCAAAATTATTGTGAATCATGCTTAAAACCGAGTGTGCACATTCGAGCTCAAAGTGGCACATTCCGATCTCGGGAAAATGAAGCGCGCCGCTCCGCGTCGCGCTTCATTTGCCTCCCTCGCTCGGAAATGTGCCACTTTTCGCTCGAACGCGCACATCCTCGTATTCATTGAATTTTGAAAGTTAAACTTTCTATACAATCAACAAATTTCAATTTATTTCAGTAAATATTGATTATATATTCGAAAAACGTATTTTTACCATAGCAATGAGTGGGAGAGAGCGAAAAGATACACGAAACTTATGAGTATGAGCGAGAGGGAATGATAAAAATTGTTTACTACTTTTTTGTTACCAAAATTATTGTGAATCATGCTTAAAACCGAGTGTGCACATTCGAGCTCAAAGTGGCACATTCCGATCTCGGAAATGAAGCGCGCCGCCCGCGTCGCGCTTCATTTGCTCCTCGCTCGGAAATGTGCCACTTTTCGCTCGAACGCGCACATCCTCGTATTCATTGAATTTTGAAATTAAACTTTCTATACAATCAACAAATTTCAATTTATTTCAGTAAATATTGATTATATATTCGAAAACGTATTTTACCATAGCAATGAGTGGAGAGAGCGAAAAGATACACGAAACTTATGAGTATGAGCGAGAGGAATGATAAAAATTGTTTACTACTTTTTGTTACCAAAATTATTGTGAATCATGCTTAAACCGATGTGTACATTCGAGCAAAGTGGCACATTCCGATCTGGAAAATGAAGCGCGCCCGCGTCGCGCTTCATTTGCCTCCTCGCTCGGAAATGTGCCACTTTTCGCTCGAAGCGCACATCCTCGTATTCATTGAATTTTGAAAGTTAAACTTTCTATACAATCAACAAATTTCAATTTATTTCAGTAAATATTGATTATATATTCGAAAACGTATTTTACCATAGCAATGAGTGGGAGAGAGCGAAAAGATACACGAAACTTATGAGTATGAGCGAAGGGAATGATAAAATTGTTTACTACTTTTTGTTACCAAAATTATTGTGAATCATACTTAAAACCGAGTTGCACATTGAGCTCAAAGTGACACATTCGACTCGGAAAATGAAGCGCGCGCGTCGCGCTTCATTTGCCTTCGTGGAAATGTGCCACTTTTCGCTCGAATGCGCACATCTTCGTGCTTATTAAATGTGTCCATTTTATCCTTCGCTCTGTCAAATCAAAATATTAAATTAAATTTAGTCAAGGTCGATTTTATGTTGGAGAAACGTATTTACCATAGCAATGAGTGGAAGGGAGCGAAAAGATACGACAATAGCGACGGTGCGAGTGAGAGGGAATGAACAAAATCAATTAACTTTGTTTCATTGAAATACGTGTGTTGTTCGCAAATTATTTATTTCTCGAAAACTAAAAGTCCAATTTGAATGCGGTTTTCACCAATCGAAAAGGGACTAAATTTGAGCCAATAGGTGTCTTAGGGATTTTTTATAAATACATTTTTGACTTTTATAAATGCGTTTAAAAAGTAAAGTTTATATTTACAAATGGAAAATTTTGCAATTCGTTTTTTCTTTGGAGGATTTTTTCAAACTTGTGGATTTTTGTCGAAATATGTAATCCGGGGAAAACGGCATTATAATTATCTGTATTGGTTTTGAAATTTTTTTTTTTTTGATTTGCGAATAAAAGATGATCGATTTCGTTTTGTTGTTCGCAAATTATTTATTTCTCGAAAACTAAAAGTCCAATTTGATGCGGTTGTCAGCAATCCAAAAAGGATTAAATTTTAGCCAATAGGTGTCTTAGGGATTTTTTATAAATACATTTTTGACTTTTATAAATGCGTTTAAAAAGTATAGTTTATATTTCCAAATGGAAAATTTTGCAATTCGTTTTTTCTTTGGAGGATTTTTTCAAACGTGTGAATTTTTATCGATGTATGTAATCCGGGGAAAACGGCATTATAATTATCTGTATTGGTTTTTGCAAAATATTTTTTGTTTTTGATTTGCGAATAAAAGATGATCGATTTTGTTGTGTTGTTCGCAAATTATTTATTTCTCGAAAACTAAAAGTCGAATTTGAATGCGGTTTTCACCAATCGAAAAAGGACTAAATTTTAGTCAATATGTGGCTCGTCGATTTTTTTGTAAAATAATTTTTATTTTTTATACGGGCACTAAAGGGAAAAACTTTAACTTATTCTTTAAACATTTTCCATTTAATTGTTTTTCAAAAGAATTGTTTCAAGTGTACTACAAGTGTATTACAGGATATTTGAAATAAAGAGTAATAATTTAATTTTTCAAAATACAAAATAATTAATAGGTAAATAATTTGTTAAAAAAAATTGAACCATGACCGAGTTTAGAACCCGGAACTACTGGGTCGTAGACGAGTACGTTCTTCGCTGACCTACTAGGGCGCTTTTAGAATACAAAGACTTATGAGTATATAAACGGTGAAGGCCTTTTTCTCAAAATTGACTGGCTATTGCGCTTTCTTATAATAGAGGGTGAATACTCTAAAGGTGTACTACTTGTATACCGAGTTTTATCCAAAAACGAATTTTCCACCTCGTTAGTAAGACAATTTTGATCGTTTCTTCTCACTTGCACTTATGCGATTCCTATATCTTTTCACTCGCTCCCACTCATTGAAAAATAAAAAATACTTTATCTTGCGTATTTTAACTTAAACTCAATAAACACGAGGATGTGCACGTTCGAGCGATAAGTGGCACATTTCCGAGCGAGGGAAGCAAATGAAGCGCGACGCGGAGCGGCGCGCTTCATTTTCCCGAGATCGGAATGTGCCACTTTGAGCTCGAACGTGCACACTCGGTTTTAAGCACGATTCGCAGTAATTAATTTACTTTCTTAGATGTATGAAGTTTCGTACTGACATAATTTTGTCAGATGTGCGCGCGCAACATCCGTTGCCTACTAAAATTTCACTTCCCGTATAACTTCCAAAATGCAACAAATTACTTATCGATAAACGCTCAATAAAATTAGACATTTTAAATAAGCAAACGTTTTTTCTTAACATCTAAAAATATCGGCACGATACCCAATAAATAAAATTTAACATTTATGTAAAAATATTCAATGGAATATTTATGAAACAAAATTAAACTAGCTTTCAGGGAATAAAGTGGATGATTCCCAAACCTTTGATATGTTAACAAAATTTCGAAGTAGACGTCAGAAAAACATGCGTTAACCGAACAAGTTTGACGTCAAACGGCAAATAACGCGCTTTCGGCACGGCGGTGCGTACGTGTACGCCGAATTCTGCATCGGAGTTGCTAATCTGTTGTCCGTCCATAGAATTTCCTCTCGAAAGTTGGCATCAGTTAAAGGGTGCGTAAGTTCGGTTCGCGTCGCAGCACTCATCAGCCAACTTTGCCCGTCTCTGCGGAAGTTACTAACAAGTTTATCAGCCTCTAATGTGTTCATTCCCACGTTTCAACGTTCTAAATGCTGATCTTGTGACAAGTTTCTAACAAGCTTACAAGAATCATTCTCAAATCGACCTTAGTCTTCAAATTATATGGATTAACATTAATCCGTGTCGTTATCGTTGCGCGTTGGTGCTTCTCCAAGAATTAAATCCGCGGAGGATATTACATTGTGGTCTTTCGTTGGCCCGATTGAGCTGTCAATCGTTTTAAACGATCTCATCACCAAACAGGAAATTATTTTGAGGGAAAAGTTTGCCAAGTGGCTTTTGTTGGAGGGCCTAATGTTTTTGATACGTTTTTTAAAAACTATGGTTTGGTGCGCGTAGAACCAACAAATACTGTTTTTAATTTTTATAAAATCTGTTAGATTAATAATAGAAAATATAGCTTCGATATATTTCAATTAATACAATATCTAACTGCTAACATTTTGTAATACTTCATTTTTACGTAGGGCTATGGTATGTTGTATAATTTTACAAACTGTTCCATTTTTCTTATTGCCGAATTTGCTTGCACTTGATTTGTATTTAATTACACTACTCGAAAAAATTAAAGGAACAGAAAATTATAGCAAAATTTTCATTTTTGTGGCAAACGCGTAAACACGGTGACTCTGAACACATACGGACTAGAACGTGGCGTTATGAACGGAATGCTCTGGAAATTCCAGAACATCTAACAGGCTTCTTTTTTGGAATATACAGTAGCGGACAAAATAGTTACCACTTTTTCAATTTTCTTTTGCTTGATTTTATTTTAGTTTTTTTTCAAGTTTATTATTTTTGTAAGTACCGTTTCTTATAATAAATTTAATGCTCTTTCAGATGGCTTCCTAATTACACTTTATCAACAAAAAAAATTGTTATAACAACTCAAATCGTAACAACCAGGAAATAAGCCCGACAAAAATTCGTCCATTTAGGCGTTTTTCGGCTAATCTTCGTTGGACTGTACGTACACTCACACTTTTTATCACTTTTTCACGAATTTCGGGTGCCATAAGCATTCATTTTCAATCGTATTTCTCACAATTAGTCGCCTCATTTTATAAATTTTTTATGATTTATCTTATTGTAAACCAAATAGCAAGAAAAAAACGAGTAAAAATCTCCTCAAATAACGTTTCATTTAGTATTGTGAGGACAACCTTGATCCTCTTCAGCAACGGGGTTTTTTTCAGATAGCTAGATACAATGAATTGTGCCTTTTTTTTTTCAAATGTTCCGCAATCTTCTCAAAAGACTATGACTCTATTTTTCGAAGAAATACGATTAAACTGCGCATCTATGGTTCCGTTTTCTTTTCACGAGGCATATTTGATAAACAATTAACAAAAACAAACAAAATTTCAAAACGATAGCGATTGAACAGTGAACAAAATGCAATAAAAAACACAATAAACAAAAGTAGTAACAATTTTGTCGGGCTTATTTTCTTGTTGTTACAATTTGATTTATTATAACAAATTTTTTTGTTGATAGATTGGTGTAATTTTGAAGCCATCTGAAAGAGCATTAAATGATTTATATGAAACGGTTTTTACAAAATAAAAATTTGAAAAATCATTGAAATAAAATCAACCAAAAGAAAATTAAAAAGTGATAATTATTTTGTCCGCTACTGCATATAAGGTGATTGGAAGGCGCCGATCAGTCAGTCTCGGCGAGAGACTGGAGAGTCTCGGTAGGAGGCTCGATGTAGATGCGGACAAGGAAATAAACAAATAGTGTGTCAATAGTCCCGCTCCCTCAGTCGCGCTCGCGCAGTCCCGAATTATTTTGTACGAACCTTTAATCTTTTGTTCAAATTTGTTATAACGATGCCATTAAAGCCATACGTAGATTTTTTTTAAATCAACCAAACCATAGAAAGATAGTATGAAATAGCATGAAATAGGAGATAGACTTGGCAACATTGTCTCAAAAGTGGAACGTGAAAAAAGTTGCTTATTTTAATCACTCTACAGGCAACATAAAATGTTTACTATATTATAGTCGACACTTTAATATTCAACTAATTCGTCTTTGTATGGCTAAATGTTTGTTAATTTATTATATGCACGTCTTTTACATCTCTGTAATAATTTGTTTATTAGTTATTTACAAAAACATTACTCGTAACTTAACAACCTAATGGTAACACACTTCTTTTAAAAATAATATCATAAAGCGCTTAATTTAAATAGTAATCCTACAATATCAAAATTTCACACATATTTTTTGAAACATGGTATCTAAACGATAAATCAAATGTTTAATAAAGAATATTAATTGACGTTTATTGTGAGACATAATATTGAAATAATAAAATAAAGTAACAACGAATCTCGTGCTAAATAAGCTCACGCTATTTTAAGAGCACATTGAGATGAATGCTGTGGCCATTTACTGGAAAATTATAATCAATCTTTCTCTAAATTCTTGAGATTTAAGACATAGTGCATACAAACTTTTATTGTTTATATTGGTGTTAGGTGTCACCCGGTTAAGTCCTCAGTGCCTATTCGTCTGACACCTTGTATATGTTTAACTTCAAAATCGACTAAAATTAGAATTAGAATAGTGTTTTATGTTTTATTTTATCCATTTTCTTCTTAATAAATGTCAAATTTTTGGAGAGGCTTTAATAATTATCAACATGTGTGAAAAAATGATTTATTTTTATTTATTAATCGTAAATAGTTATTGGTATTTAGTTTGTTTAGTTTAATGATTAATTCATCTCACTATTTTGACTTTTTTTTAATTAATGGCACATATAAGTTTGTTACTTGTTATACTAATCATATCTAGCAGTGATGATTTATAATAATGCAACTGACTGTTTACATGAAAACATAATATCACATTTAACATTATTCCTATAACTATGTTGATAATCCTTGTTTACATGTTTGCCTAATATTTTTAATTAAAGATGAAGAAATCGACCCGATTAATTGGACCTTCCATCGGTAGGTATTTGGTTAATAGAGGCTTTACTGTAATTTGAAAAGGGACGTCCAAGGAATTAATGTAGGGTCGGATTAAGCATATTACACAAATCGTTATCGACATCGTGTAGTAAACATGTAATATTGATAATCTCCTTTAATTAACCAGAACTGGCTTAAAAGTTTTAACTTCGTAAAAGCTTAGCCACGCTCAAACACATACAAGATATTGGTTAATTTTAACTTCTAACTATCAATTAGAGTAAAATAATTACTCTGTTTACAGTTGCACCAGCAATTAAAGTTCCAAACCAACTTCTGGGCGCTCCTTTAAACACGGACGTGCAGTTGGAGTGCTATGTGGAGGCATATCCTAATACGATTAATTATTGGTTGAAGAACAGAGGCGAAATGTTATTAAATGGGTAAGAATTTATATTATTCTGAATTGCATTTATTAACCAGATATATATTATTTGTTCTCCAAAATAGGAATTTAATTTTGAGCAATTTTTTTTTCTTTTGGAAACGCAGTTCTTAGCGAGTGTTATTGTGACTATAAAATTTGTTGCAATTGTTTTTTAAAGCACCTAAAAATTCGTATTAATAGTCTGAATTTTAAACAAAAAGAACAAATTTTACAATCTATCACTGCGTTTTTTGACATGCACGAATTTATGTATTTTTTAGTTTATTCACTGTTGGACGTTGCGATAATATGAATAATTTATATAAAGTTTTTACTAATAATGTAATGCTTTAAACATTACTTGGAAGTAAAAATACCTACTTTTTACAAAAAGTCTACGAGGTCTGTTCAGAAAATAACCGAACTTTGTTTTTTTAAACTTGATTAGTAATTTTACAGATTATTGGTCCTTGTTCCCTTCAAAATACCCCCTTTTTTAATTGACACACTTTTTCCAGCGGTACTTCTATTTCGCGAAGCAGTACTGCATAGCTTCATTTGAGATGGCTTTTAAGATTTGTGGTGGAAGAGCCATGAGTTGTCTTGCCACTGCACTGGTCTCTTTTGCGGGCTTTTTTACGCAACCGTTGCAAAACGCAAAATTTTACGTTGCTCCAGAAAATTGCGCATATCAAAAATCGTCACCAACACTTAAACACGTTGCACTCAAATCACAATATTGGAAAAACTAAACGAGATATCAATAGTTCAAAAACATGTGGTTACAAAGAAGGTTATGTGCAAAGCAGTGATGCCAATCGCATACCATTAAATATCTCCGTTGGCGCCTAATTTAAAACGTTTGGCTTTTCTCTGAACAGACCTCGTATAATTGTAAATTTTGTCAACTATAATATATAAAAGAAAACTAATTTAATTTAGTAAAACACAAACATTTTTATTTGGATGTATTTTATTTTGAAGTGTCCGGAAAATCGAGGGGCAGAGCTTTACCACAGATTATTGAATACAAAAGGGATCGATTAAATTCAACGTACATGAGCACAAAGTGTTTCTTTAAAAAGCCCAACTAGTTTTTCCGAAACATAGTGAATGTTGGTAATACTGTTTCATCTGTAAGATGTTATACTTTTTTGAAAAGCACCTTTGACTTGATCCGTGTTCGATTTAATCCATCCCATTTGCGTTGTCGTTTAGCTCTGTTAATTTCCAAACACCCTGTATATATTCAACCGACTCGACCACCTCGTTTTAGTTTTATTATAAGTAGCACTGAATTTGATTAAGTTTTAGAACTTTTTTTATACCTTTCTTTTCTTTATCAATGCTTTTCAAAGGACGGGGTATGTTGTTTTTTTTATTTTATCAAAACTGGTGATTACTTATCTAATTAGACGCATCTCGAATATTCCAAAAATTGTTTTACAGTAGTGATTAATTACGATGCTTTAAGTTCTTAAAAATACAGGGTGATTTTTTTTAAATTGAAGATATTTTGAATGTGGCGCCATACTAATTTATTTATATGTTGGTGGTACTAGATGACATCTGTTCGATATGAGTTGCCAGTGGCGCCTCGAATAGGGATGATCAAAATTATACTAATAATTAGAAAAAATCTGTTGTAGATCACTTATTGTTTTCATACAAAATGTAACACACAGTAAAATTAAAAACGAGAATAAACGCAAAAATACATGTGTAACTACGCAAATCAAAACAACAGAACTGAAATCCCTATGGAAACAAATCCGAGTTGATTTAGACATTTGACAGAAATATTACCCAATTCTTACAATTTAACCACATTGAAAACTATGAAAGACACTAAAAACAAAGGCGCCAAATTCAAAACGCCCGCAATCTCAATAAATAATGTTGTAATTAATTTTGTTATTTTTAAATACTTAACTGAAAGACTAAATTTATTTTCTTTTATTTTTTAAACTTATAAAATTAAGCTAGATTATTTTTTTCGTAAGTACTACCATTTTAAAAAGTTGTAGAGTTGCGAAATTGTCGTAAAATAACTCAAACCTAATTAAATCAAGCGTGCGAACTTGGTGCACTTTAAAAAGAACGAATTTCAAAAATCTCTCTTAGTTATTTTATGTATATTGGTAGTTGATGTGTATTCCTATAAAATTTTAAAGCATCGCAGGGCGCATTTCTCCCTATATTGTCGATATGTCTCAAATAAATCTCGAAAAATATTTTATTTATTATCATGTCTAAAGTTTCTATAGCCTCTCATATTACACCACTAAACTTTATCTTATATCCACGTGGAAAGCTTTTTTTCTTCGATAACGATTGGAAAAAAGTCTCGCAAGAAAATTCCGCACAAACTTTTATCTCAACTTTGCCATAATTTCTTTCCTATTAAAAGTTTTCCTGCTTGATTCTATCGAATTTATATATTATTTATAAATCGCCCGAATCGATATGTAGTTTCGTGAGAACTTCAAAGGCACGTAACGTAAATTTTCAGTTATTCTTATTTGACCGAAGATTTATAATTCATTTAGGTGCAGTACATATTTACTTTGTTGAGATACATAAATAACGAAAAGTTACGTGGTTGAGGGATTTTTTGATATAAAGCAAAACAAATACAGAAAATAAAATTTAGAGAAGTATTCGGACAGAACTGATTATGTACAAATGAAAATAAATAAATAAATATTTTAACTTGTAAATGATTTACGTTTAATGTCTAAAATAACGGCAACGTTGTATTTAGCAATAATGACAGAAAAATGAAATACATATATGACAGTGCTCAACTTCATACATCTAAGAAAGTAAATTAATTATTGTGAATCGTGCTTAACACCGAGTGTGCACGTTCGAGCTCAAAGTGGCACATTCCGATCTGAATGAAGCGCGCGCCCGCGTCGCGCTTCATTTGCTCCTCACTCGGAAATGTGCCACTTTTCGCTAGAATGCGCACATTCTCGTATTTATTAGATTAGTATAATTTACCCTGCGCTCCTTCAAATCAAAAATTTTAATTTAATTTAGTAAATATCGATTTTATATTCGAAAAACGTATTTACTATAGCAATGAGTGGAAGGGAGCGAAAAGATACGATAATCTTGTCAGTGCGAGTGAGAGCGAACGATTAAAACTATTCAACTGTGTTTTCGTCCAATTTATCGCTCGGAATGATTGTAAATTACGCTTAAAGCCGAGTGTGCACGTTCGAGCTCAAAGTGGCACATTCCGATCTCGGGAAAATGAAGCGCGCCGCTCCGCGTCGCGCTTCATTTGCTTCCCTCGCTCGGAAATGTGCCACTTTTCGCTCGAACGCGCACATCCTCGTATTTATTAGATTAGTATAATTTACCCTGCGCTCCTTCAAATCAAAAATTTTAATTTAATTTAGTAAATATCGATTTTATATTCGAAAAACGTATTTACTATAGCAATGAGTGGAAGGGAGCGAAAAGATACGATAATCTTGTCAGTGCGAGTGAGAGCGAACGATTAAAACTATTCAACTGTGTTTTCGTCCAATTTATCGCTCGGAATGATTGTAAATTACGCTTAAAGCCGAGTGTGCACGTTCGAGCTCAAAGTGGCACATTCCGATCTCGGGAAAATGAAGCGCGCCGCTCCGCGTCGCGCTTCATTTGCTTCCTCGCTCGGAAATGTGCCACTTTTTGCTCGAATGCGCACATCTTCGTATTTATTAGATTAATACAGTTTACCCTGCGCTCCTTCACATCAAAAATTTTAATTTAATTTAGTAAATATCGATTTTATATTCGAAAAACGTATTTACTATAGCAATGAGTGGAAGGAGCGAAAAGATACGATAATCTTGTCAGTGCGAGTGAGAGCGAACGATTAAAACTATTCAACTGTGTTTTCGTCTAATTTATCGCTCGGAATGATTGTAAATTACGCTTAAAGCCGAGTGTGCACGTTCGAGCTCAAAGTGGCACATTCCGATCTCGGGAAAATGAAGCGCGCCGCTCCGCGTCGCGCTTCATTTGCTTCCCTCGCTCGGAAATGTGCCACTTTTCGCTCGAACGCGCACATCCTCGTATTTATTGTCTTTACCTTAAAATACGCAAGATATAGAATTTTTGATTTTTCAATGAGTGGGAGCGAGTGAAAGATACAGGAATCGCATAAGTGCAAGTGAGAAGGAACGATCAAAATTGTCTCACTATGTATAGTACACATTTTGAACTAAAGGGTTTTCCATTTAAGAGGTTTAGGCGTTAAACGTAATATGGGAAAACTATTTTGTACACATTTATTTCGTTCGATTAATTGGTTTAGAAATTTTCTACAAAAAAATTTAAGTGTTTAGGAAGCTTATTTAATTATAAATCGAAATTAACAATACATGTTGTCTAATAGAGATCTCGTCAATTTTTTATAAAATGACACATTTTTTATTATTAAAAATTTTAAAACGTGCCATAAATACGAAATTTAACTATGTTGAGCATTGAAATTTCGTGAATATAAAAAAAAATCAAATTTAATTAGGAAGCTTTAACCTTATGAAAAATATCAATTATTAGGGGTACTTCTGAATGATTTACCGTTAATGTCTGAAATAACGGCAACATTGTATATAGCAATAATGAGAGAAAATTTAAATATATTAAATTGTATGATTTAAGGTTATGTAATTAAAACATATGGTACAAGTAAATAATATTGAGTTTAATTAATAATAGGTTTGAAAAGGGTATTAGTTTTTATTAATAAAATAGGGATAAATAACACAGGCCAACGATGAAAAAACTTTTTTAATAATTTTATTTAATTTCTGTATTATTTTGTGTGCTGATTCCAAAAATAATCATAAAAAAGTCGAATCACCCGCCAATTGCTCACATTTCAATATTCAAAAAAATATTTTATTATTATAATGTAAAGAAATATTTTAAATCATTGAAATGTTATTACGTTGGTAATAAATTCTTATGGTATAGGTTGCCAATACATATTATCAGTGCATGACCTGCCTTTCCTGAATCTCGTTTGTTCTTCTAATAGGGTAGAAGCACCGGTTTTGGACACTGTGCCAGTTGTGGACATTTTCCACTTTATTTCGACCAATGTGAAATATAAGAATTATCGATACTCCATTAAGTGTAATTAATATATCTTTAACTACAATAGAAACATCAATAATGTTTTTTTCGTATTTTTCAAGTTATTTTATCAAAATTACTCAAGTGTCTAAAGCTGGGTCTAACGTGTCCAAAACCGGTACTTTTGCCCTATATTATCTTCTGTAATAGTTCTGAGCTGTTTATTGATTATTCTATAGTATATTTTATAGGCTGTATATAGTAAACAGATTCCTCTATAATTTTCACATAGTCCCCTATTGTTTTTCTTAAATATTGGGACAATTTTTGCAGTTTTCCATTCTTTGGCTACAATAAACAAATATATGGTATATTTGTTTTGGTAGTACGGGCCCAGAGGTAGAAGAAACGTAGCCGATCTAGAAAAAGATGGTCAGACCAAATACAAGACCACCCTATATAAAACGAGTAACGTAACGGACTAATGAAGTCTAAAACATGACGAAGAAGAAAAAACATTTAAATTGTAGTAATTTAAAATTGTTACCTAATAAAAAAAACTATTATTTATTTTATTTATTTGTATCAAATTCTCTATTTTAAAATATATAATCGATCTCACATTATGAGAGATCTGAGGCCGATAAAAAAAATTGGATACCAAATTCGGTTTCAGCACCCAAAAATACATAAGATTCAGGTGAATTGGTATAAAAAGTTTTTACAAACATTTTTTTTGTTGGCCTGTGTAATTTAAAGTATTTGTTTTAATTATTTCATTAACAAAGTATTCATGTTGAAAATTGCATTTATAAAAGTAACAATATAAATAAATAAGTAAAACTTAAATCCAATATAACTCAAACATATTCATATTGATATTTAAATAGTTGTTTTTAGAACAAATATAGATTAATATGAATAAATAAGTAGTATGTAATAATAAGTAACCCCAAAATGAAATATATCTATATATTAGCGTGTCAGTAGAGTCAACAGTAAATGACGTTAAATTGTCGCCGTTTCGAAACACTGGAATTTTGAAATTTTTAATTCTCATTTTGAATTAATTATTTTATTTTTTAATATTAAAATTATTTTTTTTAATTCTTCTATTTTTCTTATATCATTTGCTTTGATAATTTTTCAATATTTATAAAATATAATTAATCTCTATTTTTCATATTTTTTTCTTTATAAGTTGGTACAAAACATACAAAAGTTAATCCATTCATCTAAAATGATCTAATAAAATTAAATAAACAACATTTATAAGATTAACATTTTTCGATAGTCATAATAAATCCTAATAATAAATATAGTTAGTCTTACAATTATTTAACCCTCCGCATACTAGGTGACTAAGTGTCACATGCCATACTAGGTGGGGTTTGCCATACCCCGAAAATAAAATGAAATAAAATCCACAAAATTATACTTTACGACAATTAAATAATAAGAAATATATTTTAATAACCAATAATGAATAAGTTTAAATAAAAAACATATTTATTTATGCATTAGAATAGACTTTTATTAATAAAATTACAAAAACTTAACTTTTTCTTCAACTTATAAACTATTGAGTTTTTTCTTGAGTATTAAATTCCAATGACACGTGTCAATTACGATACCGAATATTAAGAATATCATTTTTGGCTCCTTATTGAAATACAACTTAATTTCACGGCAATTTCTTAACCCTTTGTTAGGCGCGCAGTATAACGTAGCGTACATGGGCGCGCGGATGACATATGTCATCCACTCTTATAAATGGTTTTTTGTTAAAAATTATATAAAAATTGTTTCATTTTATTATCAAATAACTATTGTAAGGTTATATTTTACAAAATAAATTAAAAAAAATACAAAAAAACATAACATTAACAAACATATTAATATTGCAGGCTCTTGTTCTAACATTTGATGGTGGCTTCATTTGTTTCCATTTAGAACAACCATTTATATTTAGTTTTTTTTACTAACAATAAGATACAAAAACAGTTATCGTAATAATAAGAGTGCAAACACTTTCCAGTATTATTTCATAATAATTGAAGAATAGGCAAAATGTTCCGCTTTTTTATAAAATATTTATCGCAGTAAAACTACTTTATAAGAAAAATTATCTAGACATAACAAATTGGCAAGGCATACTGAAGAATGTGCAAAAAAATCTGATAACGTCCGTTCATTAGTGGGAGTAATATAGTGGCGCGGATGGTCGCGCGGATGACAGTTGTCATCCACAACACGCATTGCAACGTTTGATTTTCTTTTTTTTTAATATATTGCTGATAACGGATTATTAACTGTTAGGAGATGCTACAAGAGAGTTGTTACGAAGGTACTAAGAGTTTCAGAATTTAAGGTTGAATAATTTAGAAATTATTTAAGAAGAAATAGAGCTGGATGACATATATCATCCGCGCGCCCAATGGAGGGTTAATGATTCGCAATAAATTAGACCAATAAATTACACAAAAAATTAATTGAATAATTTTAATCGTTCCCTCTCACTTGCATTGACAAGATTATCATATCTTCTCGCTGCCCTTCACTCATTGCTATGGTAAATACCTTTTTGCAATATAAATTCTATATTTACTAAATTAAGTTCAAATTTTTTATTTGAAGGAGCGTAGGATAAATTATAATAATGTAATTATTACGAAGATGTGCGCATTCGAGCGAAAAGTGGCACATTTCCGAGCGAGGGAGCAAATGAAGCGCGACGCGGAGCGGCGCGCTTCATTTTCCCGAGATCGGAATGTGCCACTTTGAGCTCGAATGTGCGCACTCGACTTTAAGCATGATTCACAATAATTTTGGTAACAAAAAGTAGTAAACAATTTTTATCGTTCCTCTCACTCATACTTATGAGTTTCGTGTATCTTTTCGCTCTCTCCCACTCATTGCTATGGTAAAAATACGTTTTTCGAATATATAATCAATATTTCCTAAATTAAATTGAAATTTGTTGATTGTAAAGAAAGTTTAATTTTCAAAATTAAATGAATACGAAGATGTGCGCATTCGAGCGAAAAGTGGCACATTTCCGAGCGAGGGAGGCAAATGAAGCGCGACGCGGAGCGGCGCGCTTCATTTTCCCGAGATCGGAATGTGCCACTTTGAGCTCGAATGTGCACACTCGATTTTAAGCTCGATTACCAAACGTGCCGCTTTAACAAAAAAAAATTGTTCACGTTAGTCATACCTCCCTAGTACACGGAAGGTCATATAATATGACTATCCCACCTCAACCTTTTTAAATCACAAATCTAACATTAAGATTTACAAGTGTCCGAATCATTTTTATTTTTCACTGTATTTGTACATTAAAACGTTTTTTTTTTGTAAGGAAAAAAACTGAATAATTTTTCATTTTTTATAGAAGTAGATACACGATAAGAGAAGAACGAAGCGGATACCGAGTTTACATGTCGATGATCGTACGAATGTTTTCGCCAAAAGACGTGGGCACTTATAATTGCGTCTCGACGAATTCTTTAGGAAGAGCGGAAGGCACCCTTCGCCTTTATGGTAAGTTTAATCTGAACGAGAAAATATCGAACCTACGTAATTCGGGAATAAGGAATTACCTTCCCCTTGTATTTCTAAAAGATCAATGCTGCCTTCCTGTTTGTTTTCATTTCTCTCGAGATAAATATATAAAATCTATTGTCGTGTGTGTTTACTTAAATCAATAAATAAAAGGAACAATGCGAATTTTGCATTTTTCGTTTCAATCGCCAGAAGGAGAATCGATTATTTATGTTGCGGCTTGTAATTCGTTTCCGCTTCTTTTTCGAAATTTACATAATTTCTTGCGTATTAAAATTTACAATCGGGGTGTTTTTTTTTCCTTCTTATAATCGATACTTTGAAAGAGTTTTAATTGAATTTATCGTCGGATTAATTATAATTTATTGTCGTCTGTTTTTCTTTTTAATTAAAGATAGCAGTTTAAATTCCCCGCCGCAAAATGGATACGTTTGCGACGTTTGGCAAATCGCGACCGTAAATCTTAAGGTGAAACTTGTATCGCGTTGCTTTCTAGTAAGGATCTGTTATTTGTGTTGCAGAAATAAAAGTGGGGCAGGGCGGCAGCCACGACTACGTCAGCATAGTTGGTGGTAAGTAGAAAAATAGAGCAATTAGTGTAAGGCAAATTACTATTTCGTCACTGCCTAATCCAGGGGTTCCCAACCTTTTTTATACTGCGACTCCCTTTACAGGCTGCATTTTTTGCAACGCCCTTCTAAAACAATATATTTATTTATTGCTCTAGCAGATATTGATATTAATTAATTTATTTGTCAATTAAAAAAATGTTTTAAAGACTGGTATATTTTAAGCTTCCTAATTTGTCTTTAAAGCACATATGTTACATTCAAAGCACGTTGTATTGAAACTGCCTATAAGTTAAGACAAATTTGCGTTAAGTAAAGGGGCGGAGTTTAAGTATTGATTTTTCGCGAAGCCTTAAAAAGTATTGATTTTTAGGTTTACGAAACCGTTAAGGTAAAAGACACTGACACTGACACTTTCAACTTTACTTTGAATTAATAAAAAGAAATTTACCTCGAATTGATAAATTAATTTTTTCAAAATTAAATTAAATTCATCGTGTACCTATTTGATGACGATATCAGTTACTAAAAAAAACGCACTTAATATAAAATAATATTTAAGCCCAGAGTGACTGTGAAAACCATTTTTTGGTTATAGTCTAAGCAATTGACAGAAGAGCGTTCGACTATTGAATTAGTAACTTAATCATCATGTAAGTATAAAAATATTATAAAAAATATATGGTTCGATTAATAACACAGCCACACAAAAAAAAGTCATGGTCGGGTCAGAAGGTCAGACCATTAATTCTATGCGTATTTGAGGTCGCTGAATCCGAATCCGGGGTCAAAAATACCCCTGCACGTCTGAGTTCCGACATAACCTCAAAAAACCTATTTTATAGGCAATTTAACATTTTAACGTTGTGATTCAAGCTGTAAAGTAACCAACCGGTTATTATCACATAAACCCATTACCTTATTACTCCATAACCTCATATTCCCATAACCTCACAACTGAACAACCTTAAAACATTCGTAATCTCACGTATTGAACACCAACTAAAAAATTTTAACTCAATTTTTAAACAAAAAAACCAAGCAGTGAAACACTGTTTTCCCGTAACTTTAACCTTATAACCCCACGACCCCATAATTTTGTAAACCCATCACTCAATAACCACAATAACTTCAGCAATTAAACACTGAATTTTGTTTTATTTGAGCTGTAAACTAAAAAACCAATTAGACAAACCCTATAATCCCTTCACCCCGTATCCCTATAACCTAATAATGAATAACCAAATGAAAATTAAATGACAAGAGTAAACAAACTTGAAACTAAACGATTAGAATGGACGATCGGTAAAATCAGATTCTTAAATCAAGTGTCAGGCGCTTTTTTCGTACTATACCGGGTTTTTTTCTCATTAAATGATCTATGCAACGATTTACGCTTTGTATCTTCTTTTGGTGTATCTCGCTTTAGCCTCCAACAGAAATCTGCTATCATATTTTTTAGTTTACAGCTTAGATAAAAAAATTTCAGTGTTTAATTGCTGAAATTATTGTGGTTATTGAGTTATAAGGTTACAAAATTATGGGGTCGTGGGGTTATAGAGTTACAAGGTTATGGGAAAATAGTGTTTCGCTGCTTCGTTTTTTCGTTTAGAACTTGAGTTAAAAATTTTTAGTTGGTGTTTAATACGTAAGATTACGAGTGTTTTAAGGTTGTTCAGTTGTGAGGTTATGGGAATATGAGGTTATGGAGTAATGAGGTAAAGGGTTTATGTGATAATAACCGGTTGGTTACTTTACAGCTTGAATAACAACGTTAAAATATTAAATTGCCTCAAAATAGGTTTTTTGAGGTTATGTCGGACCTCAGACGTGCAGGAGTATTTTTGACCTCGGATTCGGATTCAGCGACCCCAAATACATATGGAATTTATGGTCTGACCTTCTGACCCGATCATGTCTTTTTTTTGTGTGGCTGTGTAATTAACTACCCTTTATTTTTAAATATTAAAACATCATAGTAAATTATATTTTATTATTAAAATAAGAGTGTCAATAACTAGGCTCAATTTTATAGGTATGTTACAGTTATTGACACTCAAATTTTAACCTATGTTATGTTTACGTATTTGTTTTTATAATATTTAATTTTATTATTTTAATTATTTTTGTCTGAAAAAATTAACATTATATTTATAATAAATGATACATTATAACAAATTACCTATGTTTGATTATAATAAATTTAAATTTTATAGTGTATAACCTAATAAATGACGAATAATTTTAACATGCGGAATGTCAGAAACTAGACAGATGCCAGTGTCAGAAACTACAGCAATAAAAATTTTAAGTGTCAGAAACTGGGATTCAAACATTATTTTTTAAAACATTAATTTGAATTATTAATCTGCTTTAAATAATTATTTTACCTTTTCTAGAAATCGTGAACTTATAGGTATATGAAAAAAAAATTAATTATTTAAATTAAATTTTCTATAAGTTGTCGTGTTATAACCTCAGCTGTCAGGATAGCCCCGCGACGCCCCAGGGCCTCGCGACGCACAGTTTGGGAACCCCGGTCTAATCAAATAAATGAGCTTTAGGACTAGAAATGCAAAGCAGAATAAGTAAATATAAGCTTCAATTACTTTGTTACAAGGAATGTTACTCTAAGCGCTCTACAGTGTAAGATCAAAATATTTACTTTAACAATACAAGAAGCTTTTGCAATAAGGATCAATACCGTAAACGTTGGGTTTCGGTCTTGTCCTTAAATCCCTGCTTGTTTGGCAGACTTGCGAAGAAGGACCTAAATTGTTTATTGACATATCGCTAACTTTCCCTTTTTAACTTTAAGAACGATTGAAATGAGGTGGTTTTATTTAAATTGTTTCGCGTTAAAAATTCAAAGGGTATACAGGGTTAAGTGTGAAGAAGGGCGAAACTTAACCAACTGAACGATAAAAGTCTGCATGCAAAAGATTCTAGATTTTATCAAATTTGTTATAATTTTCGAGAACAATTCTTTAACCTTTCGTGTACGAGGTGGGCTATAACAAAAGTGACCAATTTGTTTTTGTTGAAACGGGACGTTCGGTAATGGACCTTAAAACCGAGTGTGCACATTCGAGCTCAAAGTGGCACATTCCGATCTCGGGAAAATGAAGCGCGCCGCTCCGCGTCGCGCTTCATTTGCCTCCCTCGCTCGGAAATGTGCCACTTTTCGCTCGAATGCGCACATCTTCGTATTTATCAGATTAGTATAATTTACCCTGCGCTTCTTCAAATCAAAATTTTTAATTTAATTTAATAAATATCGATTTTTTATTCGAAAAACGTATTTACTATAGCAATGAGTGGAAGGGAGCGAGAAGATACGATAATCTTGTCAGTGCGAGTGAGAGGGAACGATTAAAACTATTCAACTGTGTTTTCGTCTAATCTATCGCTCGAAATGATTGTAAATCACGCTTAAAGCCGAATGTGCACATTCGTGCTCAAAGTGGCACATTCCGATCTCGGTAAAATGCCACTTTTCGCTCCAATGCGCACATCCTCGTATTCATTGAATTTTGAAAATTAAGCTTTCTTTACAATCAACAAATTTCACTTTATTTCAGTAAATATTGATTACATATTCGAAAAACGTATTTTTGCCATAGCAATGAGTGGGAGAGAGCGAAAAGATACACGAAACTCATAAGTATGAGTGAGAGGAATGATAAAAATTGTTTGCTACATTTTTGTTACCAAAATTATTGTGAATCATGCTTAAAGTCGAGTGCGCACATTCGAGCTCAAAGTGGCACATTCCGATCTCGGGAAAATGAAGCGCGCCGCTCCGCGTCGCGCTTCATTTGCCTCCCTCGATCGGAAATGTGCCACTTTTCGCTCGAATGCGCACATATTCGTATTTATTACATTATTATAATTTACCCTGCGCTCCTTCAAATCAAAAATTTCAATTCAATTTAGTAAATATCGATTATATATTTAAAAAATATATTTACCATAGCAATCAGTGGAAGGGAGCGAGAACATACGATAATTTTGTCAGTGCAAGTGAGAGGAAACGATTAAAATTATTCAATTAATTTTTTGTGTAATTTATTGATCTAAATTATTGAGAATCATCAAGAAATTGCCGTGAAATTAATTTGTATTGCAATAAAGACGCAAGAATTAAATTCTTGTTAGGATTTCTTAATATTTGGTATCGTAATTGATACCTGCCTTTGGAATTTAATACTCAAGAAAAGACTCAATAGTTTAAAAATTAAAAAATGTTAAATTTTTGTATTTATATTAAGAGGCCTCGCTAGTGGCATGGGAACTACTCGTAGAGAGAGTTATGATAGTTGTATAGAGATGCAAGATATCCATTTTTACGCTGTTTTGAAAAACGTTCACAATACATAAGTTGTTGCACATCTAGTTTTATCGGTTAAACTCGCATACTTTTTCAATATATAGTCTGGTCTATCAAACAGCTGATTACTTCCAATATTACTTCAAATGTAATATTCAGAGAACTTTCATACGATTTCGATTGTTAGGTTTCGGGGAAACCGTAAAGTAAGGTTCGGCGCGCAATTCAAAAACCAGTTTAAATTTAAGAATACATATTTATTATGTTATGAATCTTAATTAATGCGATTTGTTTTATTATTATTACAAAGTAACATAAATATGTGCATAAAATAGTAAAATACTTGTTTTTCTTTAAAATGAAAGGATAATAATTATAGTATTGCAAACGGGCGCTAATGATTAATTTTCTGGATTTCTTTTTATTTGTTCCGATGATATGTTTATTATTTTTAAATATAGTTCTAATTTTATTTATTATGTACCATAAATAAGTGTTGAAAATACTTTGATACAAATGTTTTTTAATTCATGTTATATATCGAAATTATTTATAATTGTGGTTAAAAAATAACTAACAAAATTTTAAGCGCAAAAGAGTATTTTGTTGTAAAAATATGCACCCTCATAAGGGGGTAAGAACGAAAAAAGTTAAATTTATTTTATTTTATTATCTATGTATGCTCCCAGAAAATGTTTACCAAAATTGGCATACTTCAATTGCTTGATAGCCACTTAATAAAAATTTAATATCAAAAAAATAAAATTTACAATAATTTCACAAGCTTTGCCGTTTGATTAATAAAAATATTATTATTTTGAAAAAAGCACGAAAGCTTAGAAGTTGGGCTGTTTTACGTTTTATTAATTTTTTTTGTGTAAAACGCATTGATTTATCAAAATCCAAAATTATCCTTTTTTAAAAACTTTAGATCTTCAAAAATCTATCTAGGGTCGCATTCCTTAAAAAACTAAAAATTAAAATCAAAAACCTTACATCCACATCACAACATATAACGTTTATCAAATATCTGTTTGTATAGGTGCCTTATTTTTGAAAGATTGTGATCTTTGCTATACCTTTTGGTGGCCTTCTGAGGTGAAAAACCTTGTTTTGTATAACATCTATACTAAGGTGCTTCGTTTTTAAACAATTTTTTTAAAATTTACGGTCCATTGAAAAAATATTGTTCTAAACAGAAAAATAAATTTTCACTAAATTTGAATCTTTAATTTTGATTGGTTATTAGTTAATTTTAAAATTTTCACATTTATTTAATATGTGAATTTACAGTTCTTTTTCAATGATCTATATCTCTGCTGCATTTTAGATAATTTTCGTGTTCGTAAATAAAATTGTAGCAAAAATAACACTCCTTAAAAGTCCCCATAGTTCGATCTGCCACTTGAATGGTTTCAGGGCAAAAAAAATTTAAAGATAATTTTTATTGATTTTTGCATTTTTCGCATAAACGGCTAGATAGCAAAAAGTTAAATGACAATTTTAGAAAATGTTAAATTTTCTACAAAAAAGGTCTTTAGTCAAGAGTTGTAAAGATAATAAATAAACGGTTATTTGAAAATTTAATATGACATTCAGTAGATGAATAATTAAAACGAAAATTCAAAAATATCTATACCAAATTCACGTAACTTTAACTTCCTGACATTCAAAATGAAAACAATTGCATAGTACATCCCTCAAATTAATGTTATTCGCATAAAACCATTTTTTGTAAAATTTCAACTACGATCCTAAAGTAAACAGAAGCTCAACTAGAACCTAATAAACTTTTATATTGTACTTCACTAAAGCAGAATTAAACGGACGAAAAAGCAATACAATTTTATTAACTTTGGTTCGGACGGAGTGACTACGTATGTACGTTCACGTTTACCAACTTTTTTTTTTTTTTGGTCCCGACGCCATGTTTGCATAAAAAGCATGCCGACATAACTCCACAAAGAGACTGCATTAAAACATAAATAAAAAGAATATAAATTCTTCCAGTCGTAATTTTTAGAATCTCCTGAAACGAAATAATAATTACACCTTGCTGTTGCCATGAAATTTTAACGGGAGAGGAAGTTAAAATCGCTGATCCTATTAAAATGTTCATTTGCAATTCGCATCACATATCCAGGACTAGAAGTAAAAAGTTTAACCACGTTTCGGCACTCATTTACAAAAATATACGTACGTAAATTATAGGGGCGAAAAAAAATTCTTGTTTTCGAAAGTATATAATTAAACGTGCAACATTTCGCGATACACTTCATCCACACGTACGCAAATCGCAAAGTTTGGCTCGAATCTGCAAACGATTTTTTTTTTGGTTCGCGTTCAAAACGAATTGTACGTTTACATAAATTACGCCTTGCGATATTACGAATGAAAACGTCACGTTTTATAAAGTGAGGCAAAGTGGCGGTTTACAACTTGCATTCCCTTTTGACAGAAGAAACCGCTCCCTTTCCCTTAATGAACTTCTCTGTGACAATGGAGAAGATATTCGGTTTCAAACCGATAAATAACAGTGCGACAGTTTGCAGAAGGAATGGAAATGTATTTTTAGGGCAACTCGACGTGCACGAAATGGCTCTTAATTATTTTTGCATTATTTGACATTCTGCACTAATCGTGAGTTGTACAAATAACAAGGACATAGACACTTATAAAAAATTAAAATGACGCAAATTGGGAGATAGAAATAAACATACAAATTGGCAAAGAACTAATTTCGATTTTCTCAAATCGATGGCGTTACAAGCTTTTGAATCACTTCGGTCTATGCTATATTTGTTTTCGTTTGACATTTGACCTGGTGGTTTTTAATTTACTGTTATATAAAGTTAACAGGAAGATTTTTATGAAGATAATATAAAACGAATGACAAACCTTCTTATAAATAATAATTACCCTTTAAAACTCATTAATCGTTTTATAAACAATTATAAATTAGTAGATAACAAAAAAGATGTCCAACAAGTAACAACGTAGTTTAAATTTCGTTTCATCAAACAATTTTCCAGTAGTATTGATCGTTTTATTAGACCAAGAGGTGGAAAATTAGGATTTTATAATCTAAAAACAATTAATGCTGTTTATAGTAAATTAAAACATCCAATTCTCTTCTTCAACAATCTGGTTTGATTTATAAAATCCCATGTAGTTGCGGAAGTAGTTACATTGGTCAAACGAATCAAAAACCTGAAGAGAGATTAAAACAACATAAGAATGATTGTAAAAATATAAATTATGTTAAGCCAAACAAAACAGCATTAGCTATTCACCATTTTGATGTTGGACATCATTTTCAATTTGAACAAGTTTTTATTTTACATTGTGAACAGAATAAAAATAAAATAAATTTAAGTGAAATGGTTTTTATCAAAATTAATAAAACTGCAAATTTACGTTCAGATACTCAAGGCCTTAGTTTAACATATAATAACATCTTAATTAGAATAAAATCAAAAAATTAAAATTATACAACTGCATATAATCTTTGATCTGGAATCATAGTTACAATGTTTAATTTTAGACACATGTACAATTTTTGAATTTTGATGGTTAAAACATTTTTTGTGATGTTAAGGTATTTTATAATGTTTATTTATTTATAAAATTCTTGTAGTTATTGTTGTTACGCAAATTTGCTAATTTTCATTTGCATGAAAAAGTTTCAATAAAGAAACGAAACGTTGCACATTTAACAATTGTTGTTTTATTGACATTGTCCAATTACTGTTAACTTCAAACAATATTAAAAGATGTTGGACGTGGACATTATTAAACATCCATATTTACTTAAATTTTAAGTTTTTGATTTGAAAGTGAAAAAGTTAATGAAGGCAAATCAATAAATACGAGGATGTGCACATTCGAGCGAAAAGTGGCACATTTCCGAGCGAGGGAAGCAAATGAAGCGCGACGCGGAGCGGCGCGCTTCATTTTCCCGAGATCGGAAATGTGCCACTTTGAGCTCGAATGCGCACACTCGGTTTTAAGCACAATTACCAAGCGTTGTGGAATTAGTTACGTTGGTCGAAAGAATCAAAAACTTGAAGAAAGATTAAAGCAACATAAGAATGATTGTAAAAATATAAATTATGTTAAACCAAACAAAACAGCATTAGCTATTCTCAATTTTGATGTTGGACATCATTTTCAATTTGAACAAATTTCTATTTTACATCGTGAACAGAATAAAAATAAAAGAAATTTAAGTGAAAAGGTTTTATCAAAATTAATAAAACTGTAAATTTACGTTCAGATACCCAAAGCCTTAGTTTAATACATAATGACGTGTTAAATGAAATAAATTAAAAAAATTAAAATTATACAACTGCACATAATCTTTGATCTATAATCCTTCATGTTTGGTACATGTACAATTTTTTAGTTTTGATGGTTAAAACATTTTTTGAGATGTTAAACGTATAGGTATTATAATTTTTATATATTTATAAAATACTTGTATTTATTGTTGTTATACAAATTTGTTAATTTTCAGTTGCTCGAAAAAGTTTCAATAAAGAAACGAAACGTTGCACATTTAACAACAGTTGTTTTATTAAAAGTCCAATTCCTGTTAACATTAATTAAAAGCAATTAAAATTCTTACAAGTTTGCTTGACGGTGGCGGGGGTGAAAAAAATTACGAAAAACGTTTAAAACACACACGTGGGTACAAGAAGAAAATTAATAGATGGTTAGATTTCGGTTGCACGTTTCTTGTATTATTTATTAAATATATAAAGAACAATTTTCATGTTTGTCACTTATTACGTTTAAAAAAATCGCATGTTTGTATATTTTAATCTAAACTGGAAATCTTTTAGATTAATAAAAAGAAATTTTAAGTTTTCCTAAGCGGGCCTTTCTTATCTCCACCTGTCTCGACAATGTCGTCAAGAAAACTAATAGCCCTCGTGACTTCTCGTACAAACGACATCGACTACTCTTTAAAAAATAGAACAAGCACTTTTCGTGTGATATGCTAATCTGTTTACACGTTAAATTTCTTATTAACATAACCCAAGCAAATTAATTTTGTTGAATCTTAAAATTTAAAGGTTTACTTTTAGAATGATAAATGGTAGAGGTGGGTACCAGTAATTCATGCAATTTACATACGTATCAGGCTCGGCGTTACATTATTACACATGCCAAGAGTTACAGCGTTTTGCATATTTATAAGCACAACACATTTTAATTATACTTTGAAAATCATAATAATCACAAACGGAGAAATACAGTCAAACCGCGTTAACTCAAAGTTAAATTTTACGTTTTCAAAAAAGTGCAATAGTTTGTACGATTAAAGAACAGGTTTGTTTGGTGTTATTGTTAGTATTGTAACTGGCACGCGGTAGAATATTTCAGTGTTCTTTACAATAAGCGCCTAAATACGGCAACACTGAACGCAAACGTGCTTGGTAATTTGGGCGCAAACAGAATGCTCTAGAAACTCCTGAGCAACTAAGAAACTTCTTCTTCAGTACACATAAAAGACAAACGGAGAGCGCCGATGAGTTAGTCTCGGTAGGAGACTCGATAGTCTCGCTACGAGGTTCAGTAGTCTCCGATGAGGAACCACCTAGTTGGAGTGCTCATCGAAGTAAATGCGGCCAACAGTGAAAATAAGTAAATAGTGCGTAAATAAATTAGTTAGGCATAATCCATAATTAAATAAATTTACTTATTACATAAAATAAATGACGCATTGTAATATGCACAAACCTAGTTCGAACCTCAACGAATCTGTTACAGTATAATTTTATTTAAGTGTCATTATATATTAAACTAAGGCCTTGAGTATATGAATATAAATTTATAGTATTATTAATTTTGATAAAAACCATTTCACTTAATTTGTTTTTATTTTTATTCTGTTCACGATGTAAAATAAAAACTTGTTTAAATTGAAAATGATGTCCAACATCAAAATAGTGAATAGCTAATGCTGTTTTGTTTGGTTTCACATAATTTATATTTTTACATTCATTCTTACGTTGTTTTAATCTTTCTTCAAGTTTTTGATTTGTTTGACCAATGTAACTACTTTCACGACTACATGGCATTTTATAAAACAAACCAGATTGTTGAAGAAGAGGAATTGGATCTTTTAATTTACTATAAACTGCATTAATTGTTTTTAGATTATAAAATGCTATTTTTCCATCTCTTGGTGTAATAAAATGATCAATATGATGTAAGGAAATTTAAAGTATGTTGTTACTTGTTGAACATCTTTTTTGTTATCTACTAATTTATAATTATTTAGAAAACAATTAATGAGTTTGAAAGTGTAATTATTATTAATAAGAAGATTTTTCATTTGTTGTATGGGTGATTCTACTATAAGCGGTTTTGAAACAAAAGAAAAAAAATTGAGTTTTTTGATTTAACATATATATTACGATTTTTGTCCCTTTTATCTACACATTCATGTAAGGGCAAGTCACTTTATACATATTTAGTTACTTTTTTGAAGGCCAGGGTAAATACATCGGCCAGGTAGAGACTAGCGCCTTTTAAGTGATAATTAGAATAATTTGTATATTACCTATACTAATACCATACCTTTCATTAAATCAACAAGTTTTACTTATGATATAAACTAAAAAAAATCATTAAAATCGGATTATAAACAATTAAATTATCATTTATTTGTTATCATACTCTTTTTCTTTTACCAGAATAATTTAAAACGTTTCTTGAGAATGTTGATATATATCTGGATTAGTTTGCACAAACATCTTATGATTCAAATTATCTCCCTTGGTCATTGAGCATCTCCCCTGGTAGTTATTTTACCAGAGGAAATACGTCAGGGGAGAGACGTTTTCGTGACATTTAAAATTTTTAATTGACAAGTTAATATTGAACTAATAATACATCACACCTTAACTATTACAGTATTGTTGAATTTATGCAGTAAATTCAAATAAATTAAGTGAATTTTATAAATTTTGCGACTTTCCAAGTGAGAGACACAATCACCTTGCGAAACCACTGCACCACACTGTAGCGTAGCGCCAAAGACAAATGTCAGCGATTTAAGGGCTCGTGTGTTTAGTGTTATTAACTTTGCGTTGATACGCGCCCTTGGTCGCTTTATTGTATAAAACTGTCTGATATTTCTGCTTGTATTCACGGATCAAAATTTTCCAGGGAAATACGCAAAAAAAACGTAACAAAAATAAAGTTCGAAAATAATTGAAAAGAAACAAATATTGTTATATTTTCTCTTTATAACACTTAAGTATGGGGGAATGTGGGGGGAATTCGGATAGGGGGTAAAACCAGATAGTTGTTATTTTACAACTCCGAGTATCGCTGTCTCGTACTAGCCAATTGAAAATATTCGCAAACGTATGCTGAGTGTGGTTGCAAAAAATGGCACCGACAACATCTCATCACGTGCATTTAAAAAAACAAAAGGAAAAAAAGAAAATAGATTTTTTTAAATTTAAAAATTAAATTTTTTTTTTGTTAAAAATTTTTTTGACGAAAACTAATCATTTGTTTTGACTTTTTTGGGCAATTTTTTAAAGTTTTTAATTTTTTTATGAAATTAATATTTTAAATGGTAGGGGTAAGATGAATAAATTTGACTATTTTTAAAAATTTTGGGATTCAATCAATATTGTTAAAAACCCCTTAATTTTAAATATGGTTATGTGCTTTTAACTGTTGCTTTGATCGGCCTTTGGGTTTTTTTATAAAATTTTTTTTCTATTCAAATAAATTAAGTGAATTTTATAAATTTTGCGACTTTCCAAGTGAGAGACACAATCACTTGCGAAAACCACTGCACCACACTGTAGCGTAGCGCCAAAAAACAAATGTCAGCGATTTAAGGGCTCGTGTGTTTAGTGTTATTAACTTTGCGTTGATACGCGCCCTTGGTCGCTTTATTGTATAAAACTGTCTGATATTTCTGCTTGTATTCACGGATCAAAATTTTCCAGGGGAAATACGCAAAAAAAACGTAACAAAAATTAAGTTCGAAAATAATTGAAAAAAAACAAATATTGTTATATTTTCTCTTTATAACACTTAAGTATGGGGGAATTCGGATAGGGGGTAAAACCAGATAGTTGTTATTTTACAACTCCGAGTATCGCTGTCTCGTACTAGCCAATTGAAAATACTCGCAAACGTATGCTGAGTGTGGTTGCAAAAAATGGCACCGACAACATCTCATCACGTGCATTTATACAAGAAAAACGAAAATAGAGTTAAGTTATTGAATCTTTTGTTCAATTTTGACGTACTATCATTTGTTTTGACGCTGGGCAATCATAAAGTTGTATTTTTTTTATGAAATTAATATTTTATGTATGTAAAGACTGAATAATTTGACTATTCTAACATTTTGATGGAATCTTTATTGTTAAACCCCTTTAATATAAAATGCCTATCTGCTTTTACCCATAGGTATAGGGTGAATCTGGATTTTGTTTTTTTTTATTACATTTATTCTAGTTCTTATAATTAAGATTAATTTTAATTAATTGTGCTAATTATGAAATTTCTAATTTTAAGTGATGATGTTACTCATATTAACAAAGTAGTAATGTACGGTGTCTTACTATCGTGTCACCACATTCCCCTACTTCTTTAAATTTGTGCTAAATATACTTTAATGTGACAACTGCATCAAAGAAAGTATGTACTGTCTGTATGTTTAACTATTAAACGTTATGGGGACAAACCAGGGTAGAGACTTTTATGTATGTTTTATGAAAATGTTTAATAACATTAAATAGCTTTATTATAATTCATAAATTTGATTTTTATCATGAAATTGATACATTAAAATAATTTAAATATTGCGTTGTGGGAAACGTGAAAATTAATTTACTGCTAAAAGCTAAATTACTATTTTCAATTCAATTTTATGTATTAGTTTGGTAAGATACAACATATCGATATATAAAATGTTAATTTAAGTTTCAATTCAAATTTTAAAACTGGCTGAAATTTAAACTATTAAGAATTGTTGTTAAAAATTTGAGTCAAGTTTTTTGTTCAATGTATAATACATCTAAATAAAATCAAATTAATACATTAATAATATATTGTTGGTATCTTCAAATAATTTATCAGTTGTGTCATTAAATAATTACATAGATCTATTTTATTTTAAATATTGTTGTAAAAGCTTGACATTTAATAATTCGTTAAAATCGAAATAATTAGAAATACAAAGCAAATTCCGATTTGACGCGGAATGTTATAATTATCTATTTATTTCAATTGAATAAGTGACAGAATTAGCACATTTTACTTTTTATCGATTTAAGTGTCTTCAATTTAAAAGGTTAACTGTATTTTAGTGAATTACTTTTGTTGTATATAAATAACGAATTACTTTTTGAGTTTTCGTTGTTTAAAATTGTCTTAATAAACAACTAAAATTAGAATGTTGTAAAAAATGTATATTTAAATACTATACGAATCGTCGTTTTATTTACTACTCTTTTCTTTTTAAATCAAAATTAATCTCAAAATTTGCTTCCTGCTCGGAAATGTGCTAGTTTGAGCCCGAATGTGCACACTCGGTTTTAAGCATAATTTATAATAATCAATTTTGAAATAACAGTATATGATTAAAAAATCAATTTTTAATTAAAAATGTTATTAATACTTATTCAGACAATTTTGATCGTTTCCTCTCACTTGCACTTACGGCATTCTTGTATCTTTTCGCTCTCTTCCACTCATTGCAATAATACAAATAAAAACTTTCTTATAACTGTCGTATTTTTTAAGTTAAATTTAATAAACACGAGGATGTGCGCTTTCGAGCGAAAAGTGGCACATTTTCGAGCGACGGAGGCAAATGAAGCGCGACGCGGAGCGGCGCGCTTCATTTTCCCGAGATCGGAATGTGCCACTTTGAGCTCGAATGTGCACACTCGGCTTTAAGCACAATTTACAGTAATCAACTTTAAAAACAATGGTATATGTTTATATAATTGATTAGTAGTTAAAAATGTGTACTAATACTTATTGAGGGAATTTTTATCGTTCCCTCTCACTTGCACTCATGCGATTCTTGTATCTTCTCACTCGCTCCCACTCATTGAAAAATAAAAAATACTGTATCTTGCGTATTTTAAGTTAAACTCAATAAATACGAAGATGTGCACGTTCGAGCGAAAAGTGGCACATTTCCGAGCGAGGGAGGCAAATGAAGCGCGACGCGAGCGGCGCGCTTCATTTTCCCGAGATCGGAATGTGCCACTTTGAGCTCGAATGTGCACACTCGGCTTTAAGCACAATTTACAGTAATCAACTTTAAAAACAATGGTATATGTTTATATAATTGATTAGTAGTTAAAAATGTGTACTAATACTTATTGAGGGAATTTTGATCGTTCCCTCTCACTTGCACTCATGCGATTCTTGTATCTTCTCACTCGCTCCCACTCATTGAAAAATAAAAAATACTGTATCTTGCGTTAAACTCAATAAATACGAAGATGTGCGCGTTCGAGCGAAAAGTGGCACATTTCCGAGCGAGGGAGGCAAATGAAGCGCGACGCGGAGCGGCGCGCTTCATTTTCCCGAGATCGGAATGTGCCACTTTGAGCTCGAATGCGCACACTCGGTTTTAAGCTCGATTACCAAACGCGCCATTTTAACAAAAAAAAAATTGTTCACGTTACTTATACCCCACCCAGTACACGGAAGGTTAACATTAATTAATATTAAAAGATATTGGACCTGAACATTACAATTAGTTTCTCTTAATTTTTCACCGCCCCTCCGCACCCGACCAAACAAACTCGTAAAAATTTTAATTGCGTTACGCGCATTTTTTCTCTCGCCCTAAAATAACCAAAGCAGAAGTTAACTTCATTTTATTACTTTCGTGTGTAATTTAGAATAAATTAGTCGTTTAAACTCATTTTCAATCGTATAGAAGTTGTGTAAGTAACTTAAAAGTTGCCGAGGCCTTTTTCGGCGGGGCAAACTTTTCGACTAATTATTAGCGAACGAGCGAGCGACGAGCCGCAAAAATTAATAAGTTTATTTTTTTTTTTTTCAGGTGTAGCCGAATCGGCGAGAAGCCATATATCAAGAGATGGTAACGGCCTTTCTACGAGCTGTCTGCCGCAGCCCTTTCTAATAACTATTCTTGCTTGTTTCATCATTAACTTCGGCGCCCGGTGACGTTCCATGGACTTGAAAAGTTTGTAGGGTGATTGATGGAAATGGGGCACGCCGAAGCCGTCTTAGTTGTGTTAAGGATTTAAGAAAAAAACGCGAGGCGAAATAAAAACGCTTCCCAATAAATTAATGGTTGTTAGAATGCGGAGGGAGTTCGCGTAATTGGATTTGATTTTAAGGAACTTTATCGTTGTCGAACTTGTGTAATATTGTACATAATGATTATCTTAAGCTAAAGCACTCTGAGTGCTATAAATCATATTTAAAAACATAGATGTACTCGCTGAATGTGTAGCTTTTTATATGATTTAGTTATCTAGAAGTTGTTCCGCTCGCAATCAGTCACAACTTCCATTACAAAAGTTTGTTATTAAAGCGCGTTAAGGAGATTTCTAAGTAAATCGTAAAGTTTTATTATTTTGATGAATGATTTACTTTGGAAAATTTCTATGTTAAAGTTGAACAGCTCGCGAACGTTTCGTTAAATGCTCATTTGTTGGATAATACGACACGATCAACTGTGATTTTTAAATATAGGTGTGTAATTATTGATTGGATTTGTAAATAAATCTGTTGTATGAAAACCATAAACTGTTTGCTTTTTTTAATAGGTTTCGAATCGAACGAGGGCTGGCTGCAAGCGTAATTTTAAGTGTCACAATGCTTAATTTAAATGAATAAATGTAATCGCTGAAGTCCTAAGTGCCAGTAAAATTTAATTTTATAACAATTATTAAGTTTTAATAATTTGATGAGGTAGAACGTTCAGTGAATGACCGATTTGTTTCATTGTGAGCTAATTTGATGTAAAAAATAACAAACAAAATGACCACAAAAGAAACGTTACAGTTCAAATGGGGTATTGTTTTTTTTTATGAATTAATGAAAAATTATCGCTATTTGGTTATAAATTTTTTTTAAATTAAATATAAGGAGTGTAAAATAAGGAGGCTAGTAAATGACCGGGTATAGCGTAATATATGAGTGATTAATTGATTCACGAATAATTCATAAAACTTTGTAGAATTTATTGTGTTTTTTAACTAAAGTTCTTTTTGGTATACAATAATTTTTTTTGGATAGAGTTTCTTATACTTAAATATTTGTTATTGTTGCACTAAATAACACTTAAAAGTTTAATCCCATAGTTTTGAAACACCCTGTATAATAAATTTACCTTTGGGAATAGTTTATTAATAGTAGAGTAATTTTTTTTGTAGCTGTTTTAAGATAATTATTTATAAATATGAAAAATGTCGAAAGTGATTGAGTCCTGGTTAAGATTGCTTGGCTTCGACATTTTTTCGATTCCCAGGACACGAGACAACTGTTTAAGGCATTCCCGGAAATTCTTGGGATTCAAGATATTTAAAAGAATAATGCAAAAAATGGATAAAAATAAAATTCATCATTTTAGAATTACTTTTATTATTCTTTATTGGATTTTTAAATTGCACGAAATACAAAAATTAACATAAAAAAGACATAAAAAACGTAATAATATATTAGATAAGCTAAAACGTCTAGTGACTGTTGCATAGAGAGCTATTTTGATATAAAAAATAGTAAACAATATCACAATTTGGTTCGAAACTTTGTAAAACTAACTACAAAGAGTATAAAATGAGGAGTCCCGTAAATGTACCACTTTTGTCTAAAAAATGACCGGGTGTAGCTTAGTGAATGACTGATTAATTCATTTACTTAATGAAAATAATTAATTCATAAAGTTTTTTTAAAATGTATTTTAAACTTTCATTTCTTGCACTAAATGAAAAAGGAGACATACAAGATTTCATAAATAAATCTATCATGACTATAAATAGATTTTTTAATTGTTTTAAACATTATTTCCGGTAACGGTCATTTACTGCTAGTGGTCACCGACTAGACGCTACTAGACCCTACGCATTTTTTTTAAATTTCTTAAAAGAGAAATAATGTTTCTTTAGTATTTTTTATTTCATCATAGATGCAATTCAATTTTTAATTTATTTGCTTCAATTTTTAAGTCTAGCCCATCTATAGACATGAACAAAATACACAAGAAAACTTAATAAAGTAATTGACAAGACAAAAATAAACAAATTAATACTCAAACAAAAAAAAAAGGACAAATAAACAAATAAAATACATTATTTTAAATAATTATTGTTTGAATGATTTGTTCCAAGCAATAAAAATTTTGTGTATAAATTTATGTTAATTTTTCTTTTATATAACAAATCTTTCTATAAGAAAAAAAAGCGGTCTCTTCAGTTTCGTTATAGAGAGTTTACACTGTACTTAGAATAGAGAAAACAATTTAATGTTAGTTGAAAAATTATTTATGAGTATCAATGAAAACCAATATTTTGTGGCTTTTTGAGTTTTTGAATATTTTTCAGAAATACCATGTACGTATTTACTTAAAATCTTGTACAAATTCAATTAGTCGTTGACGTAGCTTTGAATGCATAAGCTCTTATGTTTAATGTAAGTTAATTTAATATTAATCTGCCCATATATATTCACTTTTAATTAAAACATGATAGATAGAGCCAACGGTGTATTTTACATTCTTTTGCTTTGATATTACTGTAGAATTTTAAGGGAAAAAAAGTAAGATATCAATTTTTTTTCCTGATTATAAAAAGTAGTGCCTTCATTTTAATGTAAGTTTATAACAATTTCTAATCATTTTAATTTATTCTTAAATTGATTTAAATTAATATGCTTTAAATTGTACTAAAAATAGTATACTTACAAAGGGTAAGTTGAAAAGTGTATTAAAGATTTTAAAGATTTAGAAACATTCGTCAAAGAATAGTAGTTCAAAAGAATTAAAATAAAATTGTATTAAAAACGTTATTTGTTAAAAAAAATATTTACAAAAAAAAATTGTCTTCAAGATCTGTTCGTTCTATATTGCGTTACATTGTAGCGATATGGTCCAACGTAAATTTTATTAGGAACATCTCTCTGTTCCCGTCAGTAAACTAATTACTAGTAAAATAATTTTTAATTTAATGCCCAATTAGCAGAATATATGTAGATAAATTTCTTTGAGCAACTTGGTCCAGCACGTATGATGTACTTTGAAGGTGAACCACTACCACTGACCAATGGGTTTAAATGCTTGGGGTCAATTGTGAATGCTAAGGGAAGACATCACCGCATTAATGCTGGTAGAATGAAATGGAGGTCCGTATCTCGTATCCTGGATGTCAAAAAGCTGCCTATGCTATTAGAGAGTACGATTTATAAAACAGTGGATGGGCCTTGTTTGGCTTACAGTCCAAAAACATGGACAAGACTGGCTCAACACAATCAACAGATGCACCTCCTGGTAGAGATGAAGATGTTGCGATGGTGTATGGGTGTCACGAAGAAAAAAATCATATACGTAATGAACATATCCGACGTTCATTGGGTGTTTAGTTTTATGAATTTCGAATAAATCCTTTTGATGATCTTATAAAAAAAATTTATATAAAGAGCAATAATAAAATTGGTTTACTTAATTTTCAAATTTATAACAGTTTTTTCCCTATGTTTTTAAAATTCATCCAGAAATTTATAATGAACGATGTAAATTAAATATAAACTGAATAGAAAACTTTTTTTTAAAACATATAGTGTGGTAATGACTCAAAAGATTTTTAAATATTTTTTTTCCGAAGAGGACAATATGACAAGCATTGCATCAAACCATTCCACCCAATTCTTCTTCTGTAAAATACATTCAACAACAACTATTGCTGGAACAAGAATTGCATTGTGGAAACCTTAACGCAAACGGTAGATATCAATTCGGGTTTAGCGTTAATATTTAAAATTAATTGTGTTGTACAATGTAATTATACGATTAAAATTATTATTTGTGTTGGTCAAACTAATCCGCAAACTAAACTTTAAATTTATGAAAGCCGATATACATCAAAGGCAATGCAATTTAATTATGCATCACACAGGATAATCAGTTTATTGTTTAGGTTTATTTAATTACAATAAAATATTTGTGCACTAATTAATAAACTATTATTAATAAACTATTTCAAAAAATAGAGTTATACACCTATCCGATTTGTCCTACATAGAATTGGGTAATCAGATAAATTAAAGAAAATAAAGATCTATCTTATCCATTTTAGTTAATAATTAATTTTATACGCAATGTATAAGTCTGGAAAAATAAATTGTGTCATAACTCAAGTAAAAAGTGTTCAACTAAACGTTTGTTGACGCATTTTTTCTTGATATGTACTTCTATGAATGCAAAACGTTAATTAAGGAGGTTGAGGTAGGATAGTGCCAACCAAAAATTTTGAATGTTGTCATTCGGAAATGCCCTGTATTAAATAATTATAAGACTAACTATATTTATTATTCGGATTAATTATGATTAGCGAGAAATTTTTAATCTTATAAATATTGTTTATTTATTTTTATTAAATCATTTTAGATTAATGGATTAACTTTTGTACAAACTTGTAGAAAAAAATATGAAATATAGAGATTAATTATATTTTATAAATTTTGAAAAATTATCAAAGCAAATGATACAACAAAAATGAACCAATTAAAAAAAATTATTTTAATAGTTAAAAATAATGTAATTAATTCAAAATGAGAATTAAAAATTTCAAAATTTCAGTGTTTCGCAACGGCAACACTTTAACGTCATTTACGGTTGGCTCTACTGACACGCTAATATATAGATATATTTCATTTTGGGGTTACTTATTATTACATATTACTTATTATTTCATATTAATCTATACTTGTTCTAAACACAATTATTCAATTCTCAATATAAATAGGTTTGAGTTATATTGGATTTAAGTTTTACTTATTTATTTATATTGTTACTTTTATAAATGCAATTTTCAACATAAATGCTTTGTTAATGAAATAATTAAAACAAATACTTTAAATTATTTATCCCGATTTCATTTATAAAAACTAATACCCATTTCAAATCTATTATTAATTAATCTTAATATTATTTACTTGTACCATAAGTTTTAATTACATAACCTTAAACCATACAATTTAATATATTTCAATTTTCTGTCATTGCTAAATATAATGTTGCCATTATTTTAGACATTAAACGTAAATCATTCACAAGTACCTCTAATAATTGGTATTTTTCATAAGGTTAAAGCTTCTTAATTAAATTTGAAATTTTTTTTAATATAATCACGAATTTTTAATGTTTATTAAATTTTGTATTGATGGCATTTTTTTATAATTTTTAATAGCTAAAAATGTGTCACTTTCATATCAAATTGACGAGTTCTCCGTAAGACAACATCTATTGTTAATTTCGATTTATATTTAAATAAGCTCCTAAAAACTTTAATTATTTATATAGATAATTTCTACACTAATTAATCTATTGAAATAAGTGTGTACAAAATAGTTTTCATATATTACGTTTAACGCCTCAACCTCCTTAAACTTTGCCACTTTATCCCGTTCTCCCCTTGTAATTTTAAAAAACTTAAAGTGGAAGAAGTGTTAAACAAATTACTTTGTACTCCTATTCTTGAATTATTGTAATTTTATTTAACTTCGTGGTAGATCAGTGTTTTAACTTTATTTTATTTATTAAACAAATGCCATTAATTTGTTTACGTCTCCATGACTATCTTAAACCTACTGACTCGATATTTAATTTTCTTATTGTCTTTTCAACTAGAAGAGGTATATAAAATTTTTCTTATACAAATTCCATAAATCCGTACTTACCTATTTTCAAATTAAAATCTTGTATAAATACAGCTGCTACATAAAAATGTTATACAAATTTATTTCCAAAACTTTACATTTAACGTCTTTGGAATGTGTGTTAAAAAATGCAATAACAATTAAAAATAGTACGTATTTGTATATTATGTCTAATTTTATCTATATTTACTACTTGGGCGCTATATACTGGTCATTATTTTTTCTTCATTTTTTAAAAATAATAAACGCAACATTATTAAGACAAAGTTGCGCTCAATTTTCTCATTTTTGTACATAAGTAATATATTTAGTTAACCTTGAAGTGTTTTAAAATCTTGACTAGCACCTTTCACACTCCATTCGCTAAGTTTTCCGAATTTTCTCTATAAAAAAATATTTGTCGCGTCAACGTCCTATTTTGATCATTTTCTATATAAAAGTATGCCTACTTAAGAATAAGTTCTTACAGTTTTACCACATTGCTAAAAACTAAGCCTACATTTTATCACAAACACGTGAGCTTTAATAATATCAAAAATAAATTGTAAACGGTACGCCCCCCTGTGCTCTGACCAAAGCGCGTACCGCTTATAACGAATTTTACATTTATAACAAATGTACAATTTTTCTATTCACTTATTTTCATATATATATATTTTACAAAAGTTAAAACTAATTATTTTTGATTATCAAAAACGTTTGTCAATTCCAAAGCTGTTCGGAATTATAAAATAATACTGAGTTCAGTAGAAAAAAGCAAAAAAAACACTAAACCGTTTAAAAAAACTGCGACTTTAACGCGCGACGTCAAACTTCCTGCGCCTCTTCGGGATTGATGTCCGTTAAAATCGTATAACTGCTTCTCAATATTAAGGAAAGTCTGTTGGGATGATGAGCGAAGTAATTGTGCTGCGATAAATATCCGTTGTGACGTTGCAACGTTTTCATGCCAATTTCTATGGTCTCTTTCGTGAACATTAACGATTTATAGGCATTAATGAATACGCCGATCAGTATGCAACTTCCCAAAAATATGGAGCCGTACGTTAGAAGTGGACAAGCGACGTCCGAAAACGTTGTGGACAAGTACACCCATCTTCGAATTGCCGGAGAAACCTCGTCAATACCCTAAAATTTAATACGATTAAAAAATTCATTGTACTAAAAGCACCAACATAAATTATAATATCTTGTAATGCCTAAATTAAGGGTTTTGGGTGGAGCTAATATTTACAAAGTAGGATTCGTTACGGATTATAAAAGTGTCAATTTAAGTCTCATCAAAATCGGTTGAGCCATTTTCGAGATATACGAACGGACAAACGGACAAACAGACAGACAGGTTGACAGACAGACAAACATTTTAAAAACGCGTGTTTGGGCTTTAGTATCAATCAAATAATCCTAAGACCTTAAGAAAAAGTTGTTATTTTGAAATCATAGACAGACATCAATTTTATTTATATGTACCTATAGATTAAAAAAAACATGTTTTGAATGGTGACAAATAATTTGCAAATTTTACATCATAAATAATATTATTAATTTGTAAATAAAATTAATTGATTTGCATTATTTGTAAAGGAAAAGTGTTTCATAGAAAACTATGCATTTTTAACGGGAATGTTCAAATTCCAATTTTCCCCAAATATATGACCACTGTACAATCTATTGTTGGAGTTCAGTACCAATGTTAAGGATTCTGGTTACTAAATTTCGTGCTGTATACTTTAAATGTAATCTTTATTCCCATATTTTTGATGATCGAAAGTTCAAAATTTTTGCACTAGAGACCAACTAGTTTAATTCGAATATGCGTTTTACTTTTTTTTAATTTGCTAATTTTGCAGAAAAATTTAACAAAGTAAAAAACAATTTTGATTTGATTTACATCTCACGCCTTCAAAAATAAAAATTAGGGTTTATATATTTTCTCAGAAGTGGTTCTATAAACTGCAACCCAAACCGCTGTTCGTTCAAAAGACACCCATTACACGGTTAAAAATAAATTACAGTATGGCCACGGTCCAAGAGAAATGGGTTCCCTAATATCAAGGATAATTTAGACCTTTCGTAGTTCAATTTCTGTTTTTATCCAACAGCTAATTGTATTATAAAAAATAGGAACAGACCAATGAGCGACAGGACTACAGGGTGACATATTTTGTTTTGCCTAAAACTGATAATATACCGAGTGTTCATTTAAAGTGCCACGAGCTTATACTTTCTAAAATAATAAAAATTCCAAAAAAGTACAATTAGAAAAGTTTTTTTTTAATTTATAGAATTTATTTAATTGCGTAAATATAAATTTTGCTCTACTTCCGGTTTAACCGGACATCGTGTCAACTATCTTATATAAAATAGAACGGTATTCATTTTTTTAGATAATTGGATAAAGCTCGTTGAGGGCTTTCCAAAAATGTATAGCGTGTTATTATTTGATCAATAAATAATTTCAATTTTTTTTTTTAATTTCTGATTGTAGTGTTTCAGTAAAGTACCACGAGCTCATAATTCTTAAAGTAATCAAAATTTCAAAAAAAGTACATAATAAATTAAAGATACTTTTATACATACTTGTACTTTTTTTGAAATTTTTATTTTAGAAATTATAAACTTGTGACACTTTGAATAAAACACCCGGTATATTCTAAAAAAATTGCAAAATAGCTAAAATTAAACTTACATTAAAGACTAAATAAAAAGACTTTTTTTAAACTACAATTTCACAAAAACTAAAGATTCTTATTCAATTTGAAATATGTCACACTGTAGAGACATCTTTTATGTATCAATTCCTGCAAAACTGTAACTGACAAGTATCTTATAACAATTTGGAAATGCAACTGGCGAACCACTATAAATGTTGGTTAGTGGGTTATGTTCTCTCAACATTAACTTTGACTATATTCTGATAGATGGCGCATACGCAAAAATCCAAATATCGAAAATTTCGTGGAGAATATTAGTGTTGAATTTTCCACAACACTTTTCCGAATATTGAGAATTATTGTGTTTTCAATTTTTTATTAAAACTAGTACTTAGTACATATAAAAAAATTCTACGTTGTCTCTGACAGATTTAACTTGATTCAGAGCGCAACTATTATTATTTAACTATTCGCCGCTTCGAAAAAAAAGCGGTCTTAAACAATTAAACATTTACCTCTTCCAGCCACATAATAGGAAACATGATGCTTGGAAAAGTAGACACAGATGCAACATTTTCGGCTTGATCGACCTTAAGATTTAATTGTATGCGAATTTTTCCTTCCAACGGCACACCCAATTTCTAAAACAATTCACAATAATATCTTTCGAATGCAACAGATCGGAACTTACCGGTTGTATTTTAAAATAACTTTCGTGTTTTTCTTTGACCGGCTTTAGCGTTTCGAACGGTTCTAAAAGGCTGGGATCGGCTTTGTAAAAGTGTGGAAAAGAAACATAGACGGGCGCGTCTAAAAACAGCAGTTTAATAGAAATTGCTTTTAGTGGTCCTGGTGAACGTGATAGACTTACCATATTGGCAGGGACTAATGCTTTGTAATCCTGTCGGTGGACAATAATCGGTCCCGGGACAATAACATTTGTTACTCGGGTGCTTTGTTGCGGATTCGAATACGCTGTCGGGCGGTGTGTACAAATCTACGTCGATTCCTGTAAAAGGAAAACTTGTTAAAATATGAGGAACCGATTTGAATTCAAGAAATTGATATACCGGGTGTTTCACGACGAACTTACACTATCTATATATTATTAACTACTTACATGATTTTTATAAAAATTGGTATAGATGGATAACAAGCTATTGCAAAGGCCATAGGAGGATAAGCAAGGTAAAAATGCCTTTTGTTAATATCTTAATGATTTTCTATAGATATGTACACACTACAGAAATATAAAGATTTTAAAAGTTTTAGGCCTTAATCTATATCGGTCCCGTCAAAAAGTCGAAATAAGTAAAAATTGGAAAATCATTTTTTTTATTTGGATTGAGTGAATCGATTATTTTGAAAATTTAGTATATTATTCAGGCGATGGAAAGCTTTTACGGACACCATGGACTAATTTTTAACTTAATAAATTGATGATCAAAAAATTATTTTCTCTTGCTTTTTCAATTTTTATTACGATACTTTTTGAGCAAAATTATGATTCTATCATTTTTACATTTTTTAAAAGACCTATAATCACTCAGATTTTTTTCAAAATTTTTTTAATGGTATGCCATAGAAAAAAAAATAAAACTATTTTAATTACTAAACAAATCAAATTTGTTAACAAATTATACTACAGTGAAAACTCGATTATCCGGACTAATTAATGGTGCAGCTCATCCGGATAATTGAAAAAATAAACAATTTTACCTTGTTTAGGTATTTATTTACAAAAACAATGAAACAAATAAGTATTAATTATAAAATCAACAGTAAAAAATACCAAATAGAATCATAAAATTTTTAGGTAAAAAGGTTTAACTATGTTTAAAATACGTATTGATTGACATTTGACGTCAACATTTCTTTTTCTTCACGTTTTCTTCACATTTTCGCAAAAAGTCCCAGCGCGGTTGACAATCCGAATAATCGCGAATCTGTATAACTGAGGTACGGATAATCGAGTTTTTACTGTAGTTTATCAAAAAGAATAAAATATCTAACCTTTTTCAAACAAAAAATAGATCTAATTTATTCGACTTTTAATTTTTTGAATCGAAGAATGAAATAATAATATAGGCAAAACCGATAAATACGAGGATGTGCGCATTCGAGCGAAAAGTGGCACATTTCCGAGCGAGGGAGGCAAATGAAGCGCGACGCGGAGCGGCGCGCTTCATTTTCCCGAGATCGGAATGTGCCACTTTGAGCTCGAATGTGCACACTCGGTTTTAAGCACGATTCACAACAGTATAGGTCAATTAGTTAGACCGAAAAGCAATTGAATAATTTCAATCGTTTCTTCTCGCTCGTACTGACGATATTGGCGTATCTTTTCGCTCCCTTCCACTCATTGCTATGGTAAAAATATTTTGCCCACATAAAATCGATATTTAACACATTAAATTGAATTTTTGGATTTGAAAGAGTTAGGGATAAGGTAGACAAATCTAATAAGTACGAGATGTGCACATTCGAGCAAAAAGTGGCACATTGCCGAGCGAGGGAGGCAAATGAAGCGCGACGCGGAGCGGCGCGCTTCATTTTCCCGAGATCGGAATGTGCCACTTTGAGCTCGAATGTGCACTCGGTTGGAAGCGCGATTACAAAGTTTTCCCTTTTAACAAGAAAAAACTTGGTCAAATTGTTAGGTATATGTTTACAAAAAACGCAACAAATATTAATCACTAAATAAAACAGTCGCACATTATCTTAAAATCAACAAAACAAAAAAAACACTCTTTAGTACTAAATACAAAATAAAATAATAAAATATGTAATAAAAAATACCGAGGTTTAATTTTCGCGTCCGAATGCGGTTGACAATCCGGATAATCGCGAATCCGTATAACTAAGGTTTTACTGTATTATTATTAATAAATAATAAGCTGAAATAAATCTATTATATTAGAAATTAAAAAAAAATTGCTCTTACAATGAAATATAATATAACGCTTATTAGAATTAAATTAAAATATAATTTGAAATAATTTGTAACTCAACTTTATTAAAATTATATTTCAACGTATTATTAATGTAATAATAATAGTATAATTTGTAGTTATTTAGGTAGAATTTGTTGAAAAATTAGATTGTTTGATAATAAAAATAGTGTTTATTTTTTTTTAACTATGGCGTACCATTAAGAAAATTCTGAGTGATTATAGGTCTTATAAGAAATGTAAAAATAATGGAATCATAATGTTGCTCTAAAAGTATCATGAAAAAGTAAGAGAAACTAATTTTTTTGATCATCAATTTATTAAGCCAAAAATTAGTCCATGGTGTCCGTAAAAGCTTTCTATGGCCTGCATAATACACTAAATTTTCGAAATAATTGATTCACTCAATCCAAAGAAAAACAATATTTTCCAATTTTTACTTATTTAGACTTTTTGAAAAAACCGATATATTAAGGTCTAAAATTTTCAGGATCTTTATATTTTTATAGTGTCTACATATCCATAGAATATCATTAAGATATTTACGAAAGGCATTTTTACCATGCTTATCCCCCTATGGCCTTTATGAAACATATTTTGACAGACATGTCACTTCCGGTTATATATTTATCAGAGTTTCTAGAAAAGTGTAGATTGTTCTTATCCGTCATTCAAAGTAACATAAGATAGAAGTTTCTCGAGCGCGTGTTTAGATTAATGTGTCGCGTTTGCTTACATTAATCTCTCGCGTTCGATTTAATTAAACTATCTCGTTCGCTACATTATAAAAACGACGCAGTGTTGCCATTTTTGTGAAATTATAACGCATTTTCTCAGTCACGCAGACACATCTTAACACCATCTCTTTAATAATCTTTTTTAAATCGATTAATTTCGAAAACTAAATAACATATATTCTTACCTTGTTTAACAGTTGGTCCCCTGTACTGCAACGGTAAAACTCTACACAAATCCTTATCGTAAATGTACAAGAAGTCGGACTTCGTAATGTGTCTTGGAGGAAAAAAAGAGCCTTCGCTAGCAGCAATCTCATTGCAAGGACCCTCCGCCCAAAACGGTAATTTTTTCTTTCCGTTAAGCGTGTCCAACAAACCAAACTTGTCCATTCCCGTGAATCCCGTGTTCAAGGTATGCACTTCGGCCAGGGTTCCATTTCTCTAAATCGGGATAATTAAAATAAAATCGAATAAAATTTCGCATTTGAAAATTTTTTACAGTTATAAGTAAACCCATCTGCGACATCGGACGTTTAGTTTTCGGATAAAATTTATGCGCCAGCGCCACAAGTTGATCTTCGTACCCGAAGACGAGATCGTCCGCCGTCACCGTTACGAAGGGATTGTAATTGCCCATGCTGAGCGCAAACGATATGGTCTTCTGAAGCAGGTACCCTAGAGAATTCGATAAGCTGGAGAGAGTCTGCAAAACAGGAAAATTGGCGCAATTAAAAAATTAATTTTCCACAAAAAGTTTGCATTTATCATTTACCAGCATCGGAATATTAGGGACGGTCAGTTTCTCGTTTTGGTTTACCGATAATTCGGGTACGAATTGCAGTATTTTTTTGTGCTGATAAGAAACGGTCCCATTGTCGTGGAATTTTATATTAATTTTCTCCATGTCTTCTCTGTAAAAAAAGATCAACAATTAATGGGTTGTTTGCAACAGTGAGCCTGACGGATTGCTTAAACTATTTTAAAGTAGGTTTTACTCGGGTTTAATTCAAGTTCTGGAATAAATCCAATTTAAATGGGGTTTATTTTCAGTTTAATCCGTTTTAATCGAAGGTTAAACTCACAATAGAGGTTTAAATGTGCAAAAATCTGAAATTAAATCACCATTATATAGGTTTAGAAAACTGAAATCAAACTCAAAATAAAACTTAAATTAATTTTTATTTTTAAATGTGATTTAATAGTTTAAAATCTATGTATTTTAAGTTTCTGTTGTACTCAAATTGAAAATGATTTTTTTAAGAATGTAAATTGCAATTATTAATTTGTAGTCAAAATTATTACACGATTTAAACGTAATAATCGTTAATCTGAAATATTTAGCCTATTTTCTAGTGTAGTAAATAGAATAAATAAACGTTCTATATATTTTTTCATATTGTTTTTCTTTTCAGATCAATACTGGATTATTTTAGGTTAAGTTTAACTCAAATATAAAATTACATTTTTTTAAACTGTTTAATTGGGGTAGTTCGAATCCGTCAGGATAGACGCATATTTGAGAAGATTAAAATTTTTTTAATTTCTAATGCGATTTAGTTGTATTAAATTATATTTTGAGGTTGACGAGAATTAAAATGACTTGGTTTTCTCCCAAGGATGTAAATTAATATTCATTAGTCACTAATTTTTTTCTTCTTGAATAATAAATGATTGTCAATTTTAAATAACTAATTATGTCTGATACTAATGGTCTATTTTGTTCAATTTTTTTTCTTTGATTAAACGTTATACAATGGGGCCTTTTCTTTTAAGTTAATCCGATAAATGACGTATTCGTTAAGAGAAAAAAATTAATTTTAAATTAAGATTGTGATTGTTTAAAGCCGGGGATAGAATTGAATTTGAAAGTTCAATACTTTTTTTATCGTCAATTATTTTTATTTATTATAGAGAAATGGTTAAATAAAACGTATAAATAATATTCCAATCAATTATTTTTTTAAAAGTTGATTATTATTTCTATTTAAATTAAAGTAAATATGAACCTCCATAACCTCAATTCTCGTAAGAATTTTGTTCGAATTTTTAAATTCTAAGCACTCTCGTATTCAACGTTAAAAAATTTTTATACCGATAATTTAATTAAAACTCGAATTATTTTTAGTCTCCCTTCTAATTCGACTTATCGAGGTTCGACTGTATATAAATATTTATATATATATTATATATATTTATATATAGCTACATATCTAAATATATTTATATAAAATAAATATTTATAAATAAAATGGCATTAAAAATTAAAACGCACTATAGTGTTTTAGAATACAAAAATAGAAGGGAAAAAAGCGCCCGTACGCACTTTCCGCACACGTGCAGAAAGGAACAATAAAATTATACTCTATTCTGACATGAGAAAATGGGCCACTTTACTACCGCCGCACAACGCTCAAAAATGGAACTTTCACTGCTGGTATTATAAAAAAATATTTAAAATTAATTATAGCAATTTAACATTTAAACACTTTTTATAAAAAGTTTGCCGATGCTAGTTAGCAAATAGGTACCTAGTGCCAATTGTACTACATTATCATTATTTTCACCATTAAATGCTAAATAAAACATTAACTGATAAAACTTCTTTTCAGCAGTCCCGATCTATAAATCCATATCTCGATTTTTTCAACCTCCGGCCCGCTATTGAGCATTCTTGGCCTGGCAACAATATTTTCGAGTGAGGGAAACAAATAAAGCGTAACGTGAAACGCGCGCTGCTTTTTCCCACGATCTACAATAATCAATTTTTTTTTAAAAATTTTTAATAAAAAATTATAAGACCCAGAATTTTTTCTTTTTATTTCGATTATATCACAAAAGTTATGAATTAATTTTTCCTTTTTTTTGATCAAAGATACTACAAATCTTGCAGTTAATTTGTATTTCATTATAGAAAGTATTAAAGACGGCCAAGGTCGATAATCCTCCCGCTGATTTATAATATATAATACAGATTAATACGGATTTACAAATGTGTTTAATGTGCTATAATTCATGTTAATATTATTACATAACATTTTCGGCCACCCTGTAGAATAATGCCAAGTACCCTTACTTTTTGCTAAAATCCTATTCATTTAATACATCATACATTCGATACAGAAAAACAAGTAAAATTAACGAATTCAGCATAGCAGATACAGTGTTGCCAACTTAGTTGTTTTACTACTAAAACTAGTACTTTTACTCCTCCTTTAGTGGGCAAAATTTTTTTTTAGTTGTAAATTTCCTCCATAGGTAAAGACAGTAAATCAAATAATGGTAACATGGTAACATGGTAAAAAAGAAAAAACAACACTTTTTTATCTGAATATTTTGACTTTTTTTGCTTTCCTTTTTCTTTTTTTCGTTTTTCATTATTTGAATTAGTTAGTTCAGCTTCGAGTGAGCGCTAGTAGTTTTAGAGTCGCCACTAGTGGTCTCTCGAAAAATATTCTGGCAACACTGAGCAGATATGCACTAAGTGAATCACATCTACAATTTTTTGCACCAAATGAAATGTTGACTTGTAAAATCAGTAACCCACTTATCAAAAATTAAAATGGTAGGCGTAGAGCCATCGTCGTTCCGTAATTTTAAAATCGAACAAACTAAGACAAAAAAATCAGAAGTAGATAAAACGGACGTAAATAACTGCAGATTTTTGACCTTATTGCACAAATCGATGTGTGCCAAGCGTGTTTCCTGCTGCAGCAGCTGGTCAACATTCCAATGAAAGCGCAAGTGCAATTTCACTCATTCTCTTACATAACTAATAGATTTAACTGTAAGTTATTGCGGTGGCAACCTACATACACAAATAGTAGGTAGAAAAATGGATTCATATTAAACAAATGCATTTTGACAATTTAGTTTGGTTAGAGCAGCGATTTCCAAACAAGGGGAGCGTCTCCATGGCGAGTTGCGGACTAGTGCAAAGGGGGACGCAAACAGTTTAATCTTCCGTGTACTAGGTGGCGTATAACTAACGGGAACAATTTTTTTTTGTTAAAACGGGACTTTTGGTAATCGAGCTCAAAGTGGCACATTCCGATCTCAGGAAAATGAAGCGCGCCGCTCCGCGTCTCGCTTCATTTGCCTCCCTCGCTCGGAAATGTGCCACTTTTCGCTCGAATGCGCACATCCTCGTATTTATTGAATTTTGAAAATTAAACTTTCTTTACAATTGACAAATTTCAATTTTTTTCAGGAAATATTGATTATATATTCGAAAAACGTATTTTGACCATAGCAATGAGTGGGAGAGAGCGAAAAGATACACGAAACTCATAAGTATGAGTGAGAGGGAATGATAAAAATTGTTTACTACTTTTTTGTTACCAAAATTATTGTGAATCATGCTTAAAGCCGAGTGTACATTCGAGCTCAGTGGCACATTCCGATCTGGAATGAAGCGCGCCGCCCGCGTCGCGCTTCATTTGCCTCCCTCGCTCGGAAATGTGCCACTTTTCGCTCGAATGCGCACATCCTTGTATTCATTGAATATTGAAAATTAAACTTCCTTTACAATCGACAAATTTCAATTTATTTCAGTAAATATTGATTATATATTTGAAAAACGTTTTTTTACCATAGCAATGAGTGGGAGAGAGCAAAAAGATACACGAAACTCATAAGTATGAGTGAGAGGGAATGATAAAAATTGTTTACTACTTTTTTGTTACCAAAATTATTGTGAATCATGCTTAAAGCCGAGTGTGCACATTCGAGCTCAAAGTGGCACATTCCGATCTCGGGAAAATGAAGCGCGCCGCTCCGCGTCGCGCTTCATTTGCCTCCCTCGCTCGGAAATGTGCCACTTTTCGCTCGAATGCGCACATCCTTGTATTCATTGAATTTTGAAAATTAAACTTCCTTTACAATCGACAAATTTCAATTTATTTCAGTAAATATTGATTATATATTCGAAAAACGTATTTTTACCATAGCAATGAGTGGGAGAGAGCGAAAAGATACACGAAACTCATAAGTATGAGTGAGAGGGAAAGATAAAAATTGTTTACTACTTTTTTGTTACCAAAATTATTGTGAATCATGCTTAAAGCCGAGTGTGCACATTCGAGCTCAAGTGGCACATTCCGATCTCGGGAAAATGAAGCGCGCCGCTCCGCGTCGCGCTTCATTTGCCTCCCTCGCTCGGAAATGTGCCACTTTTCGCTCGAATGCGCACATCCTCGTATTCATTGAATTTTGAAAATTAAACTTCCTTTACAATCAACAAATTTCAATTTATTTCAGTAAATATTGATTATATATTCGAAAAACGTATTTTTACCATAGCAATGAGTGGGAGAGAGCGAAAAGATACACGAAACTCATAAGTATGAGTGAGAGGGAAAGATAAAAATTGTTTACTACTTTTTTGTTACCAAAATTATTGTGAATCATGCTTAAAGCCGAGTGTGCACATTCGAGCTCAAAGTGGCACATTCCGATCTGGAATGAAGCGCGCGCCCGCGTCGCGCTTCATTTGCCTCCCTCGCTCGGAAATGTGCCACTTTTCGCTCGAATGCGCACATCCTCGTATTCATTGAATTTTGAAAATTAAACTTCTTTTACAATCAACAAATTTCAATTTATTTCAGTAAATATTGATTGTTTATTCAAAAAACGTATTTTTAGCATAGCAATGAGTGGGAGAGAGTGAAAAGATACACTAAACTTATAAGTATGAGTAAGAGGGAATGATAAAATTGTTTACTACTTTTTTTGTTACCAAAATTATTGTGAATCATGCTTAAAGCCGAATGCGCACATTCGAGCTCAAAGTGGCACATTCCGATCTCGGGAAAATGTGCCACTTATCGCTCGAATGTGCACATTCTCGTGTTTATTACATTAGTATAATTTACCGTGCGCTCCTTCAAAGCAAAAATTTTAATTTAAATTAGTAAATATCGATCTTATATTCTAAAAACGTATTTACCATAGCAATGAGTGGAAGGGAGCGAGAAGATACGATAATCTTGTCAATGCAAGTGAGAGGGAACAATTAAAATTATTCAATTAATCTTTCGTGTAATTTATTGGTCTAAATTATTGCGAATCATTAAGAAATTGCCGTGAAATTAATTTGTATTTCAATAAGAAGGCAAGAATAAAATTTTAGTTAGGTTATCTTAATATTCGGTGTAGTAATTGCCACGTGTCATTGGAATTTAGTACTCAAGAAAAGACTCGATAGTTTATAAGTTGAAGAAAAAGTAAGGTTCTAGTATTTTTATTAATAGAAGTCTATTCTAATGCATAAATAAATGTCTTTTACTTAAACCTATTCATTATTAGTTATTAAAATATATTTCTTGTCATTTGACTGTCATAAAGTACAATTTTGTAGATTTTATTTCATTTCAAAAAAAATATGATTTTTTGTATTAATAATTTTTTTTAATTTCAAAATAGGTCTGTCTCTCGATTCACAAGCTAGTTGTTCTACTTTTACTTTTACAAAAATACTTAATACTTATACTTATACTAATACTTAACAAATACTTTTACAAAAATAGAAATTTTAAAAATGAAACTTATTTCAAATATAAATTTTGGTATAGATTTGGTTCCTGGTAGATATACAGTTCTGTAACTTAAATGTTTTATTAGAAACCGGAAAAAAAAACAAAAGCAAAATTTAGATTGAGTTACAATAATACTAGTCTTCGTCCCAAAAAAATGTTCAACATAGAAATCAGTTAAGAAAACATGGTAGGTGATTTTAATAAAATGTTAAAGAGTAAACTTTTTTCATACACATATTTGTCAATTACGTATTACCTTGTGTTTAAAATAAATTTTATAAATTATTCGTTTATAATGGGTAAATCGATTAATTGGTCATTTACTAGGCTATACCCGGTCATTCTTTAGACCAAAATGGTCAATCACTAAACTCCTCATTATAGAGTTAATTTTACAAAGTTTATGACCAAATTGCGCCAATGTTTTCATTAATTCTTGCACAAAAATAATATCTCATTTCAACTGTAACGGTTGTTTTGGCTTTATTAATTGGTTTATTATTTTTTTTTAGATCAAAATCGCTCTCCATACTACAAAACAGTTATTCACTGGCCGTTTTACCCTATATTTTTCATATCATACATACGTCGTATTTTTTTGGTGAAAAGATGCACAAAAAATTAATTTATTCATATTTTGCTTTATTTTTAATTTTACTTTACCCGTTTTTCTCTTCAACCTATCTACCGCGTAAATCGGGGAATAGGTGTACAGTGGGGAGACGCCAAAATTATGTTTTTAAGGGAGGCGCAGGAACATAAAATTTGGAAACCACTGAAATAGAAAATTAAATCCGCAAACCACATTGCGATATTAATTAATGCACCTAATCGTAAATCTAATGAACTACTACTTGGTCTTGGTCTGTTGGGCGCGCTTTGTTCTGTTCACTAAGTCGCAAATTATTCACCGACTTTAACGAAATAATATTTAAATCGATTTATTATCAGAGTAACTTGATAGGATAATACGATAAACAGCGTTACGTAAAAAAGTCTATTGTTATATGTTAATGTTTATGCTGCAGTGGTTGTGGATGTAGAGCGGGCATAATTGTAACAAATTACCAGAAGCGTAGTGTCTTCATTTCTCTATCGGAAATTGATTATCAAATAATACACTTACGCTCGATTTTCTAACATGGAAATAAAAAAAATGCATGATTGCGGTTTCTTCAGATGTTACATAAACTTAACGACTTCAAAGAGCATCAAACCGACTAATTCGCTTTACTGAATTACCTATGCGCAATAATTAAACAAATAAAAAGTGAAATATACTACATAAAAAAATAATATAATATTAATAAACAATTCCCGAAGCTAAACTTATTATACATAGCAAATATTATAAAGTTTGATAAAAATATTTAATAATTTTTGAACAGCCGCCGCGAATCATTTGTTTTTGCACGTTTACAAGACAAGCAATGTTAAACAGTAGCGACACACTTCTTATGTATTTCTATATTTAACAGTTGTTTATTACCTCAAGGAAAGAATTATAGTAATGTTTATGATTTTTAATAAGTTATTTTAACAATTAAATGCAATAAATATTTTTTTTGTTATTAATACCTACCGTTTAAAACCGTGATCTAGTACTGGTACCATTTTTTGCGTGAAATTAGTACTCGATCAACTGCAATACAGTGGGTTATCACTGAATACTCTTAGATGGCAGCCAATTTTGTCACTCGATTTGGCTTTTCAATATCAACTTCTAAAGAGCCCACTTAGTCATACAATGTATGGTTTTTATTTTTTTTTTTTCTTATCAAATTGGTTATGTCGAAAACGTTATGACCCGAAACCTTAATATGCGCGCACAAGTAATAACTTATAAACAAGATTTGTTCCAAAGATAAACCTTCGAAAGTTGCTCTAACAAAAGAAGAATATTTTATAAATCGTTCTGGTTTTTTTTTACCTGAAATGCACAAAATGAAAGTTGCATTTCTTATATTTGAATCTTAATGCGTAACGAGTTGTACGATATTTCACAATTGCATCTGACGTAATTGTTAGTTTTGATGTTGCAATTAGATGTGGAGATATAATGGGATTTTATTATTCTCATATTGTGATATTTTAATTCGCGTAAATAAATTATTTGTAATTTCATATTGGAAAACTTCTAATGTAATCAACTAAACACAAAGAAAAGTTGTTGATTTGTCCAAACATTTTGTTGTATTTCTTTATCATGTAATCCAATTTATTTTAAAATTCTACTAGGGAAAAACGTCCAGTTTGTGACCACCTACTAGTGGAAAACGGTTATAAGAAATTATCTTTAGAACACTTACAAAAATGGATTTATATTCTTGATATATTTATTTATGCAAACTTCTATGTCTCCTTTTTCATTTAATTGCAAGATATAAAAGTAATAAAGAAGCGTATAGGTAAAATAATTAAATTTATATTAGAATTTGCAAGATTAAATAAAGTGTTGAAGCATAGAAGGATGTAATTAAAAAAGTTACACATAACCTCTTAAGCGCCATCAAATTCACTAAGTTATAGAATACCAAAGGAACTTTAATTAAAAAAACTACATAAAAGTACATCTTAGCGTAGTGTTTAAAATTAATTTCATAAAATACTTGTTTTTAATAAGCGAATTAATTGATCAGTCATTCGCTAGGCTATGCCCGGTCATTCTTTAGATAAAAGTGGTCATGTACTGAATCCTCATTTTATATTCTTTATAGTTAATTTTACAAAGTTTAGGAACAAATTGCGATAATGTTTCCATTAATTCATAAGCAAAAATGGTACATAAATATATTTTAAATGTATAGGTTTATTAATTTGTTTACTTTTTTTATATTAAAATAGCTTTTAATGCAACAAATCGGTCATTCACTGGACGTTTTACTCTAATTAAGACTCCTGCGTTCAGCAAATTGTAAATAAACGTTCAATTAGATGCGTATTTAATAACTGTTTCGTATAATAATCTAACGCAATTATTATATGGTATTATTACGTATAAAAAGTGTTATAATGAAATACAGAACCATTAAAAAGTAATTTTATCATAAACGCATTTTATAATTGTATTATATTTATATACATGTTTGTATGTCTATGTATTGCGCACTAGCATTAATTACAAATAACAATAATAATAAAATAATTACCTAAAAAAAGTTTTAATTATTTGGGTTAGCGTCGAGGCAACTTCCCAAAAAATTATTCAACTCCAATAATTAAGAATAGATTTTTTGCAATCGAGGCACGCATTTCCTAAGGCGAAGCTTTCGAGTTCAGGAAGCTGCCGAAACAGTTCTCAAAATGACACCTGGCATTGATCGTGACTTTGGCATTCGAGAAAGTAGATCCTGTCATTTTTTTATAAGACGACGTTACCGCATATAATAAAAAAAAATTAATTATAGCGTGCGTAGTTTTGCGGATAGGCACACGATCTCACTTCGAATTGCCTGCGTTCGAATCGTGAAAGACAATTTGTATTAATAAAAAGTCTAACTAATTATTAGCGTTTTTTTTTAAGTTGGACAGCAGGTGGCAGGCAAAAAAAGTAAAAATGCAACGTAAAATAAGAGACTCGATAAAATTTCTATTTATTAAAATTATTTGTTATTTTTTTTTATTGATTAATTAATAGGGCTTCAAATTGAAAATTTCAAGCAATAAATTAATAGGAATTAGGAAAATTAATATTTCAAAATATTTAGTCGGTTACCCCAGTACCCGATCTCTAAAAAGTATTTTTATAAGCAGACAAAGAGTATTAGTTTAATTTTATTAGCTATTTTAAATATTATTTATTAAATTTAAAAATAGTTATTAAAAATTACAATTAAATTTTTCAGAAAAAAAAATAACGAATTTAACATACAGTCACGTGTGCAAAACGTCATTTATTTTGTGTGCCATTGTATATTTTCGCGTTGCAATTGCATCGTAGTTGATCGACTACTAATTCCACACAAAAAAATGGTAGCAGTAGTAGATCACGGTTATATACACACATAATTATTCTATAAATACAAAAAATGCTGCATGTGATCGGGTATTGAGTCCTGATCAGGTATTGGGTCTCTTACCTTATAGTTATAAAAACTTAAAGTACTGCCAAATAAGTGATTAAACGAAAAACAATAACGATTTTAAAAGCGAACAATAATAAAATCGTCCATAAAAAAAACAATGTTAATTGTGCTCCTGTTTCCGCCCAAACTACAAGAAATAATAAAAAAAATTCACACGCAGAATCCGTGAACAAATTTTAAGGGCGATGCTTGAGTACTTTTTTAATTTATTCTTTTTTAATTAGTTTTCTTTTATAATCGTGCTTCGACTACTGGAAATGAACCGATTTTCAAAATTATAACATGGCACGTCCTTGAAAAATTGTCATAGGAGTCGTAACGCCAAAAAGAAAAAAAAATTCTTGCTGCAATATTTAGGGTTCCAAAAAAGAAAATTTGTTGTCATTTTTTTTCCTGCGTCAGTTACGGGCAGCACGAAATAAAGCATATAAAAGGCTTTGTTTTTATGTTTTTTTACTTATAGAGTAAGCTAAGGATAGATGATCCACATTTCAAGTTATTGCTATATTTTCAGAACTATTAAGACCCAAGTAATCATTTCTGGTGAGCAATTAATTTAGGTTATAATAATTTGTATTATTAAGCTTTGTAAAAATTTACCATCATGAACAACATAATTACGGATACCAAAACGAGTGTAAAAGGGGATAGATGCCCAAATTCTACGTTAGATGCCCCACTGTAAAATGAAGCAATTGGAATCTGTATACTTAACAAAATATATTGCTAGTCTTTGCCCCCAAAAAAATGTTTAAAAGAGTAATTCGTTAAAAACATGATAATTTGAATAAAATGTTAGAGATTATACTTTTTTTTTATAACACATATTTTCTAATTACTTATTACCCAGAATTTAAAATAAAGTTTACAAAATTTTATGAGATATTCGCTTTTAATAAGTGAATCAACTAATCGGTCATTCGCTAGGCTATGCCCGGTCATTCTTTAGACTATTTATAGTTAATTGTACTAAGTTTGTGACCAAATTCAGATAATGTTTTCATTAATTCAATTCATAAATAAAAAAAATATCTTATTTCAACTCTGACGATTATTTTGGGTTTATTTGCTATTTTTTTGCATCGCAATAGCTCTCGGTGTAATAAATCGGTCATTCACTGGACGTTTTACACTAATTCGATTATTTGTCAATTCACTAATTTTAAATTTAATTTATTATTTCAACATATTGAAATTGGGATCGAAAGTCGATGCAAAAATTAATAGAAAATCGGAAAGTTCCAACGTACGTTTTATAGTAGCGTTCTTGGATCCGCCAACTCATTATGTGTCCACGAAACTTAAGTGCAGCAATAAGGCATGAAAATGTCTCAAGATTTATAACCCACTAATTGGAGCTATCGGAAAAGAGAAAAGATTCGCGACTGGCTGTGCAAAATTAAATGCCCTTTTCTCCCGGAACTAGGAAGTACCCAAAAAAAAAAACAGGCTACGCAGAATTGACTGGAAACGGAACAGCGCGATAAAAAATTATAGATACCGTTTCGCTAGGAGGCACCTGTTTCACGTACGAGCAAAAAAATTGTGAACGGGCAGGTTGCGAAATAAATTTTCTCCTAAAGTCTTAAGCTAATTTTTAAAAAAGCAATTACCGCACCTACTCGTTATACCAAGAAAAAAGTAATATGCTAATTATAAACAAAACATCAAATTAAAAAAAATTGATAAATATAATGCTATTTTAGAAATCACGTACGTTGATGGTCCCCAATAAACAATTATGATAATTGCAAATACGAAACAGGACGGAAAATGCGATTATCGAGGGCCCGAAGCAACTAACAAATTTGAAAGTACACAAATTTTGGCAAGACGGAATTATCCAAAAAACACGCGAAGTAATAAAAAATGCGGATAAATTGTTCAATAAAATTAATAGTCAAAATAGAAAATGTTTTTTTTTCCTTTTAACTTAACAGCCGAACGAACTTTTTAAACGATTAATTGTTTCCTTTTTAATTGTAAAAGTAATAATTTCCGTTTAATGCCCACAATAAACTACCGATACCTCGAAAAATAATTTATTTCGAATAAAAAAGTCATCGGTTTATGCTTTGATGATAAATTTAACGATGCAATTAATCGGTTGCAATAAAATAAGAAGGGCGTTTAATAATCTGCATGGCTTCCGTTAAGCTTTTGAACAATTCACAGATGGTTGGCGATTAACGATGGTCGTTTTCGGTAAATTATTTTATAAATAAAAAAAAAACATTTTTCTGTATTTTTTTATCATTTAATCCGGTTTACATTAAAATTTTGCTAGAGAAAAACGTTCAGTTTGTGACTACCTACCAGTGAATGACCGTTACGAAAAATAATGTTTAAAAAACAATATGTTCATGATATATTTATTTATGCGATTTTATATGTTTTTTGTTCTATTTAAGTGCAAGAAATGAGAGTAATAAAGAAGAGTAGGTATAGCTAAAATAATTAACTGTATATTGCAGTTTGATTGTTACTTGATTATTGCAGTTCAAGTAAAATTTATGAAATGTGACGATTCGATAAACGATATATTTTGACGATCAGATTCGTGTTTTTATCAATCGCTTTATTTAGAATTATTTAATAATGTAACGAATTATTTAAATTGCGTTTAAATAGTTTAACTTTACTAAACAATCAGTTTTGATGAATTTTATGTCGGTCATTTACTGGTATGTTTTATTGTAACACTCGGTCAGTAAATGACCGACTATTTTAAGATATTAATATTTTCATTCGTCTGTTGACATTACATAGGTATTGCAAAAAAGAATAAAACAAGAAGAAATAAAGGATAAAATAAAGAAAAGAGAAGATAAAAAAGAATTAAAATAAAAATAAAAATAAAAACTTCAATTAGAAGCTGAAAAAAGGAAAGGATATCCGGATTGAATTGCAATCAAAAAAAACGGCAGAATCTTTATATTTAAAAAATATTATGCTACTAAACGTTTAAAAAAACGAAATTAGTTTAAAAAAAATGGTAATTTAAACAAAATATTAAAAAATAGATTTCTTTTATACAGATATATTCTAATTACCTATCTAGTGTTTAATATAAATTTCATAAATCATTTGTTTTTAATAAGTTAATAAATTGATCGGTCATTGACTGGGCCAGTACTCGATCATCCTTTAGACAAATGTGGTTTATTAATTTGATTACAATTTTTTTATATCAAAATAGCTGTCGACGCAACAAATCAGCCATTTACTGGACATTTTACTCTAGTGCCTATTATAAATTTATCGTTTTTAATAAATAATTTATTTTATGTCAAAATTTAATCAAAAAACTTGCACAAAATTAATTTACAAAGGAAATTAACGTTAACATTTGACAACAAAGTAAATGCTTTACTAAAATAAACACAGTTATAATTGATTAATTAAAATCGGATATTATAGAAAGTTAAATATCCCCATAACTATACAATTAATATAACCCTTCCGAGTTTTGATTGATAGTTTGCTTTAAAAGTAATTACCTACATTTAAAATTGTTTTTTTTAATATATCTTTCTGCGACTAATTAAAACTATTGGAAAGCATGCAACTAAAAAATAAAAACAAAAAAAACTAGACTTACCTATAAACGAAAGGTCCAACTTCACTAAGTTTCGGTTTCTCTCCAAACGATAAAAAATTTTCGGGATTTGTCACGTTAAATATGTAAACTTTGGTCAAACGAACGACCCCTGGTTTTTGCCAATAATAGAAACTTAACGATCCATTAGCTAACCTCAGTTGCTATAAAACATTCCCTTTTTTAATAAACAAATAAAAACGAAAACATAGAAAAATAAGCATTTTAAAGCGATTCGAAAATCGCAATTACACATGCACACGGCCCGCTTATAAAACGCTAATTTCCAATATTTTCATGCACTTTGTGAGAAAACGAAAGCGAAACGATGGCGTGCCAATTTTTTAACGGTACATGTTTGCAAGAAAAGTCATCAAGAAGTTTACTGTTTAATTCTGGCTGAAAGCTAATTGGGCACACAAAACTTTTCTTTTGTTGAAGCTTTTACTGTAAAGTGTTAAAAAATGGTAAGCGTTTGTTTGCAGATGACACACATAGATAATTGTGCAGGTATAAGAGAAAGAAAGAGAGAGATTGCACGTCCACAATTTTATTTATGATTTATGCATTCCGTAATGTAAACAAGTCGCTTTTGTGGTAGCTAATTGCGTTTCACATTTTACGTTATCGTTTATTTTTTGCTTATGTTAGGTTAGACTGTTTTCGCGACGGTTATAAGCGAAAGAAAATGTAAATACTGACCTTTAAAATTAAATAATCCAACCATGGAATTGAAGATAAAACGATCCCTAATGCTAACGTAAATAATCCTATGACGATGATTGTAAGACGACCTGCAAATTAATAAAGTCATTGTAAAATTATTATTCGTTGAAAATGTTGAAAACGTTGAAGGTATGAATAAAAATGAGTATAGACGTTTTACTCCAAAAATGAAAGACCGAGTGATTTTTGAAGTTGTACTTCTTTTGGTGCATTAAGAGTCAAACAGGTAACGGAAGTTGCGCGCGCACATCTAAGAAAAATTCGACAGTTGAAGTTAGCTATGTAAAGCAAGTAAATTAATTATTGTGAATCATGCTTAAAACCGAGTGTGCGCATTCGAGCTCAAAGTGGCACATTCCGATCTCGGGAAAATGAAGCGCGCCGCTCCGCGTCGCGCTTCATTTGCCTCCCTCGCTCGGAAATGTGCCACTTTTCGCTCGAATGCGCACATCCTCGTCTTTATTGAATTTGTCTACTTCATTCTTCGCTCTTTCAAATCATAAATCGAAATTTAGTGTAGTAAATATCGATTCTATGTATTTACCATAGCAATGAGTGGAAGGGAGCGAAAAGATACGATAATTTCGTCGGTGGAAGTGAGAGATACCGATTAGAATAATTGAATTAAATTTATTGAGTTTAACTTGAAATACGCAAGGTATAGTATTGCTTATTTTTCAATGAGTGGGAGCGAGTGAAAAGATACAAGAATCGCATAAGTGCAAGTGAGAGGGAACGATCAAAATTGCCTCAATAAATATTAGTGGAGTAAGATTCATCTCGGAAGACACCAGACTGCGCGTGGGGCGTGACTTCTTGTTATACTATCCTAACTTAAATATTAGGCTGTTATACAGTTATCTACACCAAAAATACCATATGTCAAAATAATAATTCAAAAGACAAAATTTCTATAAAATAGAAAACTTAATATATATGAATCATAATCTTTTAATAACCAAAAATGTTTTAAATAATTTTTATTTTCTTAGAGAATAGTAGGTAAACATAATTAAAATAAATTAAAGAAGTATGCAATATACAAAATAATTTTTATAATAAAAAAACATTGAATAACATTCCGGGTTTGATCTAATACAATAGTCCTCTTATTCGAACTGGGTTTCAAGCGTTTCTTCTAGGAAAGAAGACAATATATGCTAATGCACACAATTTGCAGCCTGCAAATAATGTTATTTTTTTTGTTAATTACGAACAATTAAAATAAAATAAATGCTTCATACTTACACCAAAATAGCCAATAACTCTCAGATAGTTTTGAAAAAAGCTGTTTTAATAAAAAAGTTAGAACACGAGTAAGAAAATAACAAGACAAAAAAAAATCACACGATGTGAACGACACAAACGCCTATCGGTAAATAACAAAATTTCAGTTAATGTTTGTAGGACTGTCAGTACATAAGAAAAATAAATTCATCTCTGTCATTATGGAGGTACTTCTCTTTAGCACGAGAATTGTGTTTTGCTCAGGCGTCTTCGCTGTTGAATCTTACTACTTACTACTAATCAATTATATAAATATACAGGGTGTTTCCAAAGATATATCAGAGCCGAATAGGGGTGAATGGGGACAATTAATGGGCGACGTTTTCGAAAGAGACACATCAAAACGATCTTCTATGGATTAAGTTGTAAAAATTCAGTTTTTTCCCCAAAACCGTTTTAGAACCGCTAGCGTTTTCCTATTTATAAAACAACTGTAACTGAATCTTTTAAACTTGTAGGTACAGTTGGGGTACAATGTAACGAAAAAGTATTTTTTGATTTTTAGAAAAATCTGTTTCATATTTTTATAATGTTTGCTTAAAACCATGAAGAACAGACCTAAAACTGTTGATTGAACACAAAAAAAAGATGTAAAATTAATCTTAAACCTAAAATATTTACGTGTTTGTAAAATACTTTTTTTGTTACAATGTGCCTAAGGTCTGGGGTACAATGGAATATGGTCAATAATTTGCGTAAGATCATAAAGTATATTAAAATAAATAATTAAACAATAAAATACTTTCTTAACACTCTTCCTTGCTAAGAATGGACTTGGCAAGGGTTTGGTATGTGCACTGATGCGCTAGCGACCTGGGTTTAAACCCCGCTGAAACCATCGTATAACTTTACGCCTCTCTCCCTTGCAAGACAAAGGGTAACCAACAAGAGTAAAACTTCCCCAGGAAACATTTTCCCAATAACATCTTTTGTGTTTTTAAAATATATTACGACACACAACAAAAGGTCCAAGCGGGGAAATACGCCCGGATTATGCGTGGCACTTTAAGAAGAAGAAAGGATTAAAATTTTTATGCAAAAATTTTGATCAAGTTTACGGAGTTAAATATAAATGTTATTCAGAAAAGACCGTAAGATTTGCTGACTAAAAAAACGTGTATAACAAATATCCCATTATTAATACAACGACTATAAAATACAAGTCTACGAAATATTTTCGTAATAGCCCTTTACGAATGTTGTCCTTGTCATATAAATATAAAAAAAGCAAAAATGAAATCAAAGTTTGTCTTTCTCATTAAATAAAATGCTAAATTTGATACGCAGGAAATCATAAGTATTTATTTACATTGCAATCGCTCAAAATAAGTAACTATTTAATCTTTTGCTTTTATATCTCGGCAAAGTAATGGGACTAATTGTTTTGTTTAATTTGCAATAATAGGCTTATTGAACTTGAACTTTACATTAGTTTGTTATATGATTTAATATTGAGCTAGGTCAGAAATATAAAATTTATTTAGAATTTGGAAACGTTAACAATTTATATTACAGAACGATTAAATTCTTCATAGAAACAACAAGTACGTTGAATACGTTTTGTCAGCACAGCAGTATAATTTAAAAAAACTAGGTTAATTTTTTTTATCACGAAATGATTAAAAACAGAAAAAGAGTTATTAACGATTAAAGACATTACACGATCAAAACTCTAAAGTGAAATTTTCCTGCATTTTTTTTTATTTACTACTAAAAAAAGAGATTACTAAATAAAAACGGTCTAATGTATAATGCTCCATAAATACTCATTTGTGTAATTGTCGTTATCATAATCATAATTCCCACGAAACATGCTCTATGACATGCTCAAACAATTCGACTGATCATTGTGAATTGCACCGAATTAAATTACAATGGTTTGTGGATAAGTACTTTGCCGGTCGGTTGATTCGGGAAATAAAAATATAAAAGTCGCTTTTTCTTAAAATTGCACTTCTGATAAACCATGAGCGTTGTCTATCATACGACGCATTAAAATTAATCATAAGAAACAGGTAAACAAAATATTTATTAACTTTCTATAAAATTGAATAATTATGAAAATTATACAGCAGCGAGGCATGGGCGTTACTGCCCAACATTTCTAAGATATTTACTAAAATTATATAATTTTGCGAGCAAATAGATGCAATCGATTTAAGTTGAGTTGTTCAAGAAATTGATTGTAAAGATTTTATCTGACATAATTACAAAGTTAAACTTGTATGTTTATCGCAATTTACGGCTTTGTGGTGACGCCCAGTTACTGTTAATCGATACCATTATCTTCTTGTTGAAACTCGTCTATTGTAAAAGACTGTTAGTCAACAGTTAAATACTTTAATTGATTTTATTTGTTTGTTATAAATTCCAATTATGTACCTACTGCTTTTTTCGTCATTATGAAATAATAAATAGATTTATGTAGTGTTTTATTGATCGAAATGTTTTAAAAAAATAAAACAATGAAATAGCGTTTATTACTAATTTCAAGTACCTATATTTCAGATGTTTTTTACGTCATTGTAAATTGATTTTACATTCAAAAATAATCATTAAATTTATTTATCGATTGTGGTGAATACTGAATCATATTAAAACTTTACTGCTAAATGCTAATTCACTATTTTGCAATTTTGGTATCAAATTAGTTGGAACACAAAATCGATATTGTAAAAATGATTAATTTAATTTACAAATTACAAATTTTAAAACTGGTTGAAATTTTTTAAATCTTTAATGAATTGTTTTAAATAAGTTCAGATACTCAAGGCCTTAGTTTAATGTATAATGACATCTTAAATAAAATCAAATTAATACATTAATAATATATTGTGGTATCTTCAAATAAAAATTATCAGTTGTCGTTCATTAAATAATTAAGAAATAGGTATCTATTTTATTTTAAAATTGTTGTAAAAAACTTGACGGTATTTTTTAATGAAAATTACGTTAAAAAACGAAAAATTAGAAATGCAAAAGCAAAATGGGGTCCGATTTGGCGCGGAATGCCCCATATACATTATCTACTTTAATTTCACATTGAAATAAGTGACAGAATTACGCACATTTTACTTTTTTTATCGATTTACACAGCTGTCTTCATTGTAAAACGGGGGTTAACTGTATTTTAGATGAATTACTTTTTGTGTGTATAAAAATAGAACGAATTACTTTTTGGCCTTTTCTGTTGGTATCATCCAACGAATTGTCTTAAAAAACAACTAAAAATAGACATGTTGTACAACAAAAATGTATATTTTAAATACTTTGCACGACATACGTCGTTTTATTTACAATACTCTTTTCTTTTTAAATCCAAAAATTAATCTCGGGAATTTGCCTCCCTCGCTCGGAAATGTGCTAGTTCGAGCCCGAATGTGCACACTCGGTTTTAAGCATAATTTATAATAATCAATTTTGAAATAACAGTATATGATTAAAAAATCAATTTTTAATTAAAAATGTTATTAATACTTATTCAGACAATTTTGATCGTTCCCTCTCACTTGCACTTACGGGATTCTTGTATCTTTTCGCTCTCTTTCACTCATTGCAATAATACAAATAAGAACTTTCTTTATAACAGTTGTATTTTTTAAGTTAAATTTAATGAACACGAGGATGTGCGCTTTCGAGCGAAAAGTGGCACATTTCCGAGCGAGGGAGGCAAATGAAGCGCGACGCGGAGCGGCGCGCTTCATTTTCCCGAGATCGGAATGTGCCACTTTAAGCTCGAATGTGCACACTCGGTTTTAAGCATGATTCCTAATAATTTAAGCCAATAAATTAAACGAATAATTAGTTGTATAATTTTAATCGTTCCCTTTCACTCCCACTAACATGATTATCGTATCTTTTTGCTCCCTTCCACTCATTCCTATGGTAAAAACGTTTTTCGAACATACTATAAATATTTATGAAATTAAATTAAATATTTTGATTTGTAAGAGGGGAGGATAGAGCAGATAAATCAATTAATACGAAGATGTGCGCATTTGAGCGAAAAGTGGCACATTTCCGAGCGAGGGAGGCAAATGAAGCGCGACGCGGAGCGGCGCGCTTCATTTTCCCGAGATCGGAATGTGCCACTTTGAGCTCGAATGTGCACACTCGGTTTTAAGCATGATTCCTAATAATTCAAGCCAATAAATTAAACGAATAATTAGTTGTATAATTTTAATCGTTCCCTTTCACTCCCACTAACATGATTGTCGTATCTTTTTGCTCCCTTCCACTCATTGCTATGGTAAAAACGTTTTTCGAACATACTATAAATATTTATTAAATTAAATTAAATATTTTAATTTGAAAGAGGGGAGGATAGAGCAGATAAATCAATTAATACGAAGATGTGCGCATTCGAGCGAAAAGTGGCACATTTCCGAGCGAGGGAGGCAAATGAAGCGCGACGCGGAGCGGCGCGCTTCATTTTCCCGAGATCGGAATGTGCCACTTTGAGCTCGAATGCGCACACTCGGTTTTAAGCATGATTCCTAATAATTCAAGCCAATAAATTAAACGAATAATTAGTTGTATAATTTTAATCGTTCCCTTTCACTCCCACTAACATGATTATCGTATCTTTTTGCTCCCTTCCACTCATTGCTATGGAAAAAACGTTTTTCGAACATACTATAAATATTTATGAAATTAAATTACATATTTTGATTTTTAAGAGGGGAGGATAGAGCAGATAAATCAATTAATACGAGGATGTGCGCGTTCGAGCGAAAAGTGGCACATTTCCGAGCGAGGGAGGCAAATGAAGCGCGATGCGGAGCGGCGCGCTTCATTTTCCCGAGATCGGAATGTGCCACTTTGAGCTCGAATGCGCACACTCGGTTTTAAGCATGATTCCTAATAATTCAAGCTAATAAATTAAACGAATAATTAGTTGTATAATTTTAATCGTTCCCTTTCACTCCACTAACATGATTGTCGTATCTTTTTGCTCCCTTCCACTCATTGCCATGGCAAAAACGTTTTTCGAACATATACTATAAATATTTATTAAATTAAATTAAATATTTTGATTTGTAAGAGGGGAGGATAGAGCAGATAAATCAATTAATACGAAGATGCGCGCATTCGAGCGAAAAGTGGCACATTTCCGAGTGAGGGAGGCAAATGAAGCGCGACGCGGAGCGGCGCGCTTCATTTTCCCGAGATCGGAATGTGCCACTTTGAGCTCGAATGTGCACACTCGGTTTTAAGCTCGATTACCAAACGTTTGGTTTTAACAGGAAAAAAATTTGTCACCTTAGTCATGCCATGAAATTTTGACTAAAAAATTTCACATTAGCCTCAAGTTGCAGCAACATTTGTTCCTCGTTTGATGCTCGAACAACAAGAAGCCAATTCTAATAAATACATAATTAATTTGCGATAGTTTTAATTTATATTTATATCTACTATGTAACTTTTTTTCGCATTATAAATTATAAATTCCAGCTGATAATTTTATAATTGTACCAGATTTCCTTGTTTCGAAAAAAAAATATATGCACACGTGCAAGACCATTTAAATTTCCATAAAACCGGAAATTTGTATTAAAAAAGTAATACAAATGATAAACAAACATTATAAATAGTATTATGTCTGCTAAAATTAGATACATTGTAAGCTAAAATGCTAGTTGGTCATGGTCATCACAATTTTAGCTTTAGGCAGACTAAGCTTTCTTTTTGCAACTTAATTACTCAACTATTGATTCGTTTTAAATTTATGTGAATGTACCGAATTAAATTGGAATTGGTCAATTCTCATAATCGCACTTTTCAGGGTTCACGTTTGTTCTCAATTATTGTTACACCAGTTTATGGCACCGAATGTCAAGGTGGGATTTATAAAGAATTTCCTAAACGCAGTCCCATAAGAAGCGGGACGATTTTTATTTGAAATTGTATAGCACCGTAAAATACAATTTGGTAACATCCTAAGCGCTATTTGGAATTGCGTTTTCGTTAATTTATATTCTATTTCAAATCTGAAATTACAACGACCGTCGTTTCTAAATTTTACGAAACGTAAGGCCGAGCTTATTCTATTTTAGATTACAGGAATTGCAATACGATTTATGAATTATATTTCCTAAAGAGTTGAAAGTGTTTAAAATGCTTGTTGATTAATGTCGTTCATTAAAGCAATAGAGAACGTACCGTTTACAGACCGGTTGGTTCATTTTGACACAATAAACGATCAACATACAGTAGACCCTCGGTAATCCGGCCCCTATATTCTCCGGCGCCCTCTGTAAACCGACATGCCAATTACACACATACGGATCGATTTACAACAATATGTATTACGTTTAGTTATATTTTTTTATAATTGCTATTGTCATTGCGTTAATGACGTAATTTTTCTTGAATTTCATTATTCGATAAATGCGGTGCAATTTAAGTTCAAGTCAATTTTGTTAACAATTACTAATAAAAAAACACATTAATTTTTCTACTTTGACGTATTACGTTAAAAACAATTTTGTTAACAAATAGTACGGCGTTTAATTCCAAATGCCCCAAATTTTACAAAAATCACCCCTTAGTTACGAAGTAGGAAAGAGAAGACATGCAGTTTTCCATTAGTCAACTAGATGGGTACCCGGGAAAAAAAAATTTATATAATCATGTATAACTTTATACAATTATATATGGTTTTATATTAATCTATTTATAATTATGTATAAATTTATATAATTATATAAAACTATATAAAATTTTATAAAGTATCTTATTTTGAGAAAACAGTATTTTATATAATCATATGTAATTATGTATAATTATATATAAAATTATATTAATTTTTATATAATTATATAAAACCATAAAAATTTTAATATAATTATATATATTCAATTTTTTTATTTAATTATATAAAATTATATTAAATTGCTTATATTAAATTATATATAATGTTATAATATTATATAAATTTATACATAATTATATATATTTTAACCATCTAACCTTAAAATTGTACATGTGTCAAACACGAAAGATTGTCAATTTTGTAAGTAATTTTTATAAGACATTTTTAGTATATATAATTATATATGATAATTTATATATAATTATATAAAAAAATTTTCCCGGGTAGCCTTTAATTGTCACACAAACTTAAGGCTGTAGACTATCAAATTTTGTCCAACGTATTTTAAACGGGAACTGCGTTCCCATCCTATTGCCGTATTTTTAGAGATAAAAAATTGAAAATATTTGTATGGATAGAGACCATATCTCTTTAAAACGTAACGATTTTTGGGCTAGAAAATTGTAGCCTTGTAGGCAAAGAAGCTTTACTTCAAATACTGTTCCATAGAAACGTTCTCTAGAAATTGACGTGGTCCGGAACCCACGTAAAGCTGTAGGTCCCTTGAATCTTTGACACCCTACGACATTTCCAACAAAGATTGAAGAGAAGAATCGCTTACACACCCGACTCTGGGTATACAAGGCGTAAAAAGAAGAATAGTAAATGTTATTAAAAAGAAGATAAGAAGAAATGTAGAAATATGAAAATTATAAATCAATTTTGATCAGCATTAAAAGGATTATGATGTACTTCCTTCTTTAGGGGACCAAAAAAATGAAGACGCATTAATTGATTGACCACCACCATCTTTGTTTTTCGACAGTATATTTAGATAAGAATGTGGATTGCATTATGGAATTCAACTAAAAATTTTGTACAGGTAGCCCTCCTACAACATGGCGTCCTATAACACGATTTGGTTATAACACGACAAGAAAACTGCAAAAACCTTTGTAAAACACCGTACTCCTGCAGCACTCGATAATATGATTTTTGTTAAACATACTTAAAAAATTAAATTACCTTAAAATAATGACGGGAATGAAAAATGAACTATAATGCCTTTACATAAAAATATATAAATAATTTAAAATTTACTCATTTACATTTGTTATTAATAGATTTTTGGAACATTCTCATATAACACGGTTTTGTAAAACACGACATTTTCTAGGAACCAATCTACCATGTTATAGGAGGGTTACCTGTATTTATTTATAATAAAAGATTCCGGTCACCACTACTTAGTAAGTTAAATATATATTCGTTGAATGAAATGATTCTTATATAACTGTTAACATTTTTTTTGAAGCACCCTGTACATAAAAATTACATTTGATTCATTTGAACTAATTTTTTTCTACTATAGCCTTTCTACGAATTACAGTAGGTACTTATCTTTCAAACACTTTTCAAATTATCTTTAAGAAAATTCCTATCTTTATTAATTTATATAACAAATTTAGAATTGCATCAAATATACCTATAACCTATCTTTTTAATTTCGATTTTTTCTAAAAACAACTCTCGCCAGCGTCCACGTAATAAATTAATTACGGCCATTAGGCGATTTTTTCCCAACTTCTGCAATTGTATGGCTCGAAGTGAATAAAATGCCAATTAAGAAAACAGTTATCTCGAATTTCGAATACATAAGATGTGCCAGATTCCAATCGCAATCAAACAGCATTTAACATTTTATTCGACAAAATCATTATAATCAATCAAAATCGCTTGAGAATGTCTTCGTCGGTTTCATTTTTTAAATAGTCACTCGCGCCGTCAATGCCAAAACTATTTTTTCTATGTTGCAACCGTACGCCCGTTTATTTGAACAACAAACAGCGTTGCGCAACAATAAATTGAAAAATAAAATAGTATTTGATGAAAACATTAAAAAAGACTTACTGCTTTTCAACTTTCCCCGTTCAGAGATGAGCATCTGAAGAGGGGTAAAACTAGCGTTTCTTTGCGATGCATTTATAAAGCGATTTGTCGTATTTTGCGTAACTCTAAAGTACTGCTTGTACAGTCCCATTTTACGTTCTTCTTCTGAAAATAGAAAGAAAATTATCTAATTAGTTCGAATGCTTAAAAAAAAGATTATTTGAAGTTTTTCTCTTGCCGGCACAAATATTTTTCGTTTTGTTCAGAGTGGCGGATTGCATTCGGTTATTACAAAATACATAAAAGTGAGCACTTTTAATTCGTTTGATAGAAAAATATTATTTATTGCAACAGGAACGTTTAATAATAAAAAGTATGGGAAAGGTCAAACGTGAGCTTTGCTCGGCACCTGCGAATAAAATTGCGTTTGCGCCTGCACCGTTCCTAATTAAGGCGAAATAATGGTCAATCTTTATTGAAAAATGAACAAATTATTGTTGAAGTTGGTCGTAAAATCGTTTGGATTGCTTAATACAATTAAAATAAAAATTTTCTATTGTACGACAGGTGTGTTTGCTCCAGTGAAAGCACCTTAGTTTGTCATGCAACAAGATTTTAGTCTGTTAGGTGTGGAGATATCTCGGTACGTGATTAGCACTTTTGCGGCAACTTTTTCTAAATTGCATTCTAACGGGTGCTGCTAGTTGGCGTTGAAAAATTTGTTGTTTTAAGTAGATATGACATAATTTTGAGGTTATACTGCTTATGGCGAGTTGAGAGTATAATAAGTTGCGCGCGCACAGCAAACAAAAATTTGACAGTTGAAGTTAGCCATCTGAGAAAGTAAATTAATTGATATTGTGAATCATGCTTAAAACGGAGTGTGCGCATTCGAGCTCAAAGTGGCACATTCCGATCTCGGGAAAATGAAGCGCGCCGCTCCGCGTCGCGCTTCATTTGCCTCCCTCGCTCGGAAATGTGCCACTTTTCGCTCGAATGCGCACATCTTCGTATTAATTACATTATTATAATTTAGCCTACGCTCCCTCAAATCAAAAATTTGAACTTAATTTAGTAAATATGGATTTTTATATTGGAAAAAGGTATTTAGCATAGCAATGAGTGGAAGGGAGCGAGAAGATACGATAATCTTATCAATGCAAGTGAGAGGGAACGATTACAATTATTCAATTGATTTTTCGTCTAATTTATTCGCTTAAATTATTGTGAATCGTGCTTAAAACCGAGTGTGCACATTCGAGCTCAAAGTGGCACATTTCGATCTCGGGAAAATGAAGCGCGCCGCTCCGCGTCGCGCTTCATTTGCTTCCCTCGCTCGGAAATGTGCCACTTTTCGCTCGAATGCGCACATCTTCATATTAATTACATTATTATAATTTAGCCTACGCTCCCTCAAATCAAAAATTTGAACTTAATTTAGTAAATATGGAATTTATATTGCAAAAAGGTATTTACCATAGCAATGAGTGGAAGGGAGCGAGAAGATACGATAATCTTATCAATGCAAGTGAGAGGGAACGATTACAATTATTCAATTGATTTTTCGTCTAATTTATTCGCTTAAATTATTGTGAATCGTGCTTAAAACCGAGTGTGCACATTCGAGCTCAAAGTGGCACATTCCGATCTCGGGAAAATGAAGCGCGCCGCTCCGCGTCGCGCTTCATTTGCTTCCCTCGCTCGAAAATGTGCCACTTTTCGCTCGAATATGCACATCCTCGTATTTATTGCATTTGTCTACTTATTCTTCTCTCTTTCAAATAATAAATCAAAATTTATCGTAGTAAATATCGATTCTACAATTAAATGAAATCATAAGGTATGAATTATATGCTTTTGTTCATATTTGAATAACAATGCAATAAATAAAACTATTTAATAACAAAATAAAAAAATATAAAAAAAATTGCGGTCGATTTATTGGTGAGAAATTTTTAACCCACAATCCTATAGATATGTGTCACTTTCCGCTCGAATGCGCACATCTTCCTATTTATTGCATTTATTTATATTTACTCGTGGTTATATTTAATTTGGGGTAAATGCAGGAGAATCACCGCAAATGGAGAGACGCCGCATAGGGGGTAATATCCACTACAAACTATTTCTTTGATACTATATATTCGGTTATTATTCGTTATTACGAAGGTAGGTATGTACAGTCATGTTACAATTTTATGCAAGTTTATATTTACATTGCTACAAATGATTATGTATCATATTTACAACATTTAGGTGTTTTAACTCGATAACAACATGTTTTTAAATAAGTAATGACTACCCTAATCTGTTTTTACTTTTGGTGTTTATGCGAGTGCCATGCGGCGTCTATCCCAATAAAATGACAGTTACCGCAGCATGATTTGGGATAGATGCCGCATCATTTAATATAGCTTATGTGTTTAGTGTTACTATGGACAGCGTTATTTATGAACAAAACTACACGGAGAAGAAAATATCGTTAAAATGACCATACTATCGCTATTTTAGCTATACATAGTACCTATATCTTTCACAGGGATACGCCGTATAGCTAATTTAGCTATATAGAGTTTCCTTATTGCGGAGCATCAAAGTAACGTATCGTCAGAATAACGATTCGATTGGCTAATTTAGCTATAGGGCGTATCCCTGTAAAAAATGGCTATACTACGTATAGCTAAAATAGCGATACGTATGGTCATTTTAACGATATCTTTTCTGCATGCGCTTGAGGACACGTTAGATAGTTATTTTGACGATATTTTTTTCTCCGTATACCATTCAATCTTTTTTTAAAGTATGTCGCAGAAATATTTACGAAAACCAACAGCTCCAAAAAGGATAAATTGATCTGAAGAACAATTACTGGAATTACTGAAATCAAATACCATTATACAGCACAAAAAATCAAGCTGGGATTTCATTAGCCACTGAACAGAATATTCAGAATAAAACAAAAAATAAAATAAAAGCAAAAATAAAATAAACTTAGACAAAATTTGATCAAGAAAGAGTGGCACTAAAAACAAAATTCGAAAAATACTGTTCCCTAACAAAGACAGCGACGAAGAGCCTCCTGACAAAAAACGCAGTCATAGAGGCACAAATCAAAGAAAATATTTTTGTGTCGAATGCTTTGAATCTTATCAGGAAACTACAAAAAAAAGTGATTGACTTCAATTCGAATGTGTCAAATACTCAGAATGGCTTCATGAGTCTTGTACGATGTATATAGATATGTGTAATGTATGTCCCAGAGCTAAACTACAAGAAAATAATTGGAAACCACAAAAATTATAAGTGCGGCATCTATCCTTTTTTAATGCGGCGTCTCTACCAAGCACGAGGAGAGACGCCGCATTATTAGCTTTTTTGTTTTTAATTTTAAGAGTGTTTTTAAATGGAATTTTTATTTCGCTTTGCCTTTACATTAAAGTATTATATAATTTCTTATTCACATTTTTTAATAAAATCTACAACATATTAAGTTTTTTTAGAAAAAAATGGTTTTAAATAGAAAAGATGACAACCTGCAGTATTAAACGCATTAACAATTCCATAATTTTATTTAGAATTATTAGTATTTGAACTATTTAAATTCATTATTTTTGAACAAACATTTTATAACATGTGTGTGCAAGTGGGAACTATAATATACATTTGTTATTTGTAAATAATTCTTATTTTTGAATACTCACAAATAATATATTTTGTCGATTAAATTGGTCGTGCAGTTTCAAACGCTCATCAGTGTAAGAAAATTACTTCATGAGGCCGAACAGACGACAAATAAAATAAATATCATCATTTAAAGCAGCGGTTCTTAACGAGTGTCATGTAACCCCACAAGCGTATTTCTTAAGTGCTAAAAAAAAATATTATACAGGGTGATTTTTTTATAATTAACGCCGTTTTGAATTTGCCGCCATCGTTTTTAGTATATTTTGTAACATGAATGTGGTTAAATTGTAAGAATGTGGAAATTTTTTCTGTCAAATGTCAACTCATGAATGTTTTTAAAGGGTTTTGCGTTTTGTTGTTTTAATTTCCGTAGTTGTACTTGTGTTTTTTGCGTTTATTCCCGTTATTTATTTTACTGTTTGTTACATTTTGTATGAAACAATAAGCAATATAAAATAAATTATTAAGAGGGGATGCCGATCGATGATTTTAGACAGGAGCTAATTTAGTGACTTTTCAATACCAACTTAAAAGTATAACCTCGCAGTTTCTAAATTTTTTTAGTTATTTTACGTTTCCCACGTTTATAGGGTAGTATATTTGTAATTTTTGTCCATCTATTGACCAAAACTCAAAATGCGTAATGATCAAACTTTCTGTCGTACAATAAAAACTGTACTCTTCGTTACATAATTACACGATTTGCAAATTTTTTATTTTAACAAGAGTTACAATGAAACCCGTTAATTGTTTAAATTTTTTGTTGTTACGACGCACCAAAAACTTTCTTTCGTGATTACGTACGGCATTGTTTTAATCTTGAACTATTACTATTTAAATTCCACGCTTGCTATTAATTAAAATCTTTTTGAAACAGCATTGAATTCGATTACGATATACCTTAACCTTAACTTTGGCCTTCCTAAGGTAAACAAACGGTCGGAAGGTTAACTGGAGCAGTGCATAAAGATATGAATTATGTAAATATTTTAATTATAGCCGACACTTTAGTTAGAACACCGAGTTCTTTGAGATTTCACCAAAAACTTTTCTCGCCGAACGCACGACTTTTTTTCTTTTTTTTAAATACGCTTTGGTAACAAGTACATAGAGTTAAATAACTAAAAATAACAAATAAAATTCCAAACCGATTTGATAAACTTGACCTTTTTCATTCAACTAGTTAACATTGTCTTTTATCACATTTCTGGGCTAACTGAGAGATAAATCAATCACGGATGATGTAAGTCGAAACTAGGCTAGTTCCATTAGAACAAAAAAAAATATTAAAAATTACATGAAGTAATAAAATTCAATATAAAAAAAAATAATTGACAAATCGAATAATTTTCACTTCTCAAACAATTTATGGTGTTTGATAGTTTACATTTAGATAAGTATCAAACGTTCCAAACACCTAATCAAAGCTTTTTTTTGTAAAGCATTTGATAAACTTGACCTTTTTCGGTAAATTATTCGACATTCATAATCGCAATAGTTTTTTATTTACTTTTAAATACAGCCAACTATCAGCTTGTTAAAAAATTGTGTTTCTTTTAATTTTGAGAAAACAATGACAAGAATTTCGTAACGGTTTACATAAAAAAAATTAAAAGATTACGGATGTGATTTAATAAACAACTCGTAACTTAGAAAATTTATTAAAAAATGTCAAATTCACGAAATATTTGCTGTAATAAATAAGGTGGCTCGAAAAAAAAAATTTTTAGCTTGACGGTACTCATAAAGGGTCCTGATATATATTTTTTTTTTAATAAAAAATAAAATAAAGTTTTAATATATTAAGGTGTCCCACTAACTTTTAAAATTGATAATGAATGTAAATCATTGATTTTAAGAGAGAAATTTTTTTTTCGGCTTCGAAACTTTAGAAGCATTTACAAATTGCTCAATATGATAATTGTAAATTCGATTTTGACTTTAATAAAAATAGGAGCCTGTAATTTTTTTTAAATTACAATAATAATTATGGTTTTTCTTTCTTTTTTAATATTTGATTGAGTTTAAAAGGGACACTGCAGTTTCTAGAACAATTTTTTTATTTATATTTATATTATATTCATTAACAATTTTAAAAATTAGTAGGAAACCTCAAGATATTAAGAAAAAAAATTTTTTTTATACCCTCAAGTTTAACCCTCCACATACTAGGTGACTAAATGTCACATGCCATACTCCGAAAATAAAATGAAATAAAATCCACAAAATTGTACTTTATGATAGTTAAATAATAAGAAATATATTTTAATAACCAATAATGAATGAGTTTAAGTAAAAACCATATTTATTTATGCATTAGAATAGACTTTTATTAATACAAATACAAAAACTTATTTTTTTTTCAACTTATGAACTACTGAGTTTTTTTTTGAGTGTTAAATTCCAATGACAAGTGTCAATTACGATACCAAATATTAAGAATTTTATTTTTGGCTCCTTATTGAAATACAACTTAATTTCACAGCAATTTCTTAATGATTCGCAATAAATTAGACCAATAAATTACTCGAAAAATTAATTGAATAATTTTAATCGTTCCCTCTCACTTGCATTGACAAGATTATCGTATCTTCTCGCTCCCTTCCACTCATTTCTATGGTAAATACGTTTTTCTCATATATAATCGATATTTACTAAATTAAATTAAAATTTTTGTTTTGAAGGAGCGCACGGTAAATTATACTAATATAATAAACACGAGGATGTGCACATTCGAGCGATAAGTGGCACATTTCCGAGCGAGGGAAACAAATGAAGCGCGACGCGGAGCGGCGCGCTTCATTTCGAGATCGTTGGTGCCACTTTGAGCTCGAATGTGCGCACTCGGCTTAAAGCATGATTCACAATTATTTTGGTAACAAAAAAGTAGTAAATAATTTTTATCATTCCCTCTCACTCATACTTATGAGTTTCGTGTATCTTTTCGCTCTCTCCACTCATTGCTATGGTAAAAATACGTTTTTCGAATATATAATCAATATTTACTGAAATAAATGGAAATTTGTTGATTGTAAAGAAAGTTTAATTTTCAAAATTTAATAAATACGAGGATGTGCGCATTCGAGCGAAAAGTGGCACATTTCCGAGCGAGGGAAGCAAATGAAGCGCGACGCGGAGCGGCGCGCTTCATTTTCCCGAGATCGGAATGTGCCACTTTGAGCTCGAATATGCGCACTCGGTTTTAAGCATTATTCACAATCATTTTGGTAACAAAAAAGTAGTAAACAATTCTTATCATTTCTTCTCACTCATACTTATGAGTTTCGAGTATCTTTTCGCTCTCTCCCACTCATTGCTATGGTAAAAATACGTTTTTCGAATATATAATAAATATTTACTGAAATAAATTGAAATTTGTTGATTGTAAAGAACGTTTAATGTTTAAAATTCAATGAATACGAGGATGTGCGCATTCGAGCGAAAAGTGGCACATTTCCGAGCGAGGGAGGCAAATGAAGCGCGACGCGAAGCGGCGCGCTTCATTTTCCCGAGATCGGAATGTGCCACTTTGAGCTCGAATGTGCACACTCGGTTTTAAGCTCGATTATCAAACGTGCCGTTTTAACAAAAAAAATTGTTCACGTTAATCATACCCCACCTAGTACACGGAAGGTTAAAAAAATTTTTTTTTGACCCACGTTAATAAATAATCTATTACAATAAATAAATAAATTCTTAATGAACAACAGTATATGCAATAAAAAAAATTTAAAAAGAACATTTGGTAAATTCACACTCAAACAAAAGGTTGCACGTTTCGGGAAATTAGTGCCAAGATAAACTTGACCTAAACTTGCAATTTCAATGATTCAATAATAAGCTTGAGCAGGATTTCTATTTCCACAAGCAATTAGCACTGTTTAAGAACAGGTTTAATATTTTATTGCACAAGAAATGCTGTAAAAGAAAACTTGTACCGTACGCAGTGAACGCTTTCACTAATCCCTTACCCGCAAAGACATCCTGAAATCCTTTGGGACGATCAGTGGCGCAACAAGAATTTGAAAGGGCACAAAAAGGGCTACGGCTATTTTTTACAAGTTTTCAAAAATTGTCTTGCATTTTCTTTGTTATTAAATGTTTTCTCAATAAATTAGAGAATTTAATTGAACCGAACTAAATAATTTTTTTTTAATTAAAGAGAGAAAGGAAAAGATTAATACAGTTGAATTCAATGAACCAGAGGTATATGCACATTCGCGTGAAAAATGGCACATTTTCGAACGAGCGACGCACAACGTCGCCCATTAATTTTCAAAAATGAGAAATACGCTTCTTTTCCCTCGACCGTCAAGCCCCAGACTTTTTCCCACAATCTAAAATGATCAATTTACTTTTGAAATGTTTAATTAAAAATTATGAAATTGCAGTGGCGTAACCAGGATTTTTTCTAAAAACTTCAGTAATTTTTTATAATTTTACAATTGAAATTGTGTGATTTTTAATTTTTAAGAAAAATTTTTATTAAATATCAGTCATGTAATTAAGTTAATTTCGCTTTTTGCAGTTGGTAACGTTTCATAACCTTAACGTAAACATGCTAATATGCCTTATATTTTGTTAATCTCCAGGCTCTCTCAAATTTTAAGTTGGTAACTCTAAATCAACTATTTCGTAAAAAAAAACAAATGTTTAACATATTATGTTAACTTAATTTAATATTAAAGTCAATTCCATTAAAAATCATTAAGAAACCAATATCAAATGTTAGAGGATAATAATATAGTTGGTAATATTGTTTACCAAATAGCGTTTAGTGACGCCCGACAAGTTTACATGAAATAACCTGTACTTATATTTTTGTTTTTAATTAATTTAATTGAATTAAAATTAAATTCATTTCAATATTTTTTAGTGTTTTTGTAGGGAATGCTCTTTGCATTAATTTTTATTTAATTATCGAAAGATCTGATGGAGGGGCTCCACCCCGGTAGCTCTCCCCGTGGTTGTGCCACTGGAAGATACACTTAAACCAGCCACAGCAGCCTTGCCATAAACGTGGAATGCGTTCCACATACTTTTACGCAGTTTCAAACGCACTATTACGTAATTTAAATAAAAAAACTAAGACTAGAAAGTCGCACCTTTAAATCTCAAATAAAATCATTACGAACTTCCAATTAATGCAAAAGTTTTAAAAAAAGGTATTTATTTGAAGTACTTAATGGTGAATTGTTTAGCGATTTATGGAATTCGATTCAGATCGTTAACATTTTGTAAAACTTGAATAGTTGATATGCAATTTACTGAAATACCTCCGATCCTTTTTTTATTATTTAATTATTTGTGCAACATTCTCGAAAGTGGAGTAACGTTGTTTATTCAATTCAAAATTTATTAGAGAACATAAAGTAAAGTTGTATATTTCTTGTAGAAACTAAAATTTAATTAACACTGGTTTGCGAATTCTTAATAGAAAATGTTTTGTATGTATGTAAGATTTTTTAATTACGAAAAAGTCTACGTTTTGCATTGTGCTGAAAATTTATATGAAAAATTGATATGGGAAAGAAGGGTAAGATGACAAAATATTATCTACTGGATATTTCTTAGGGCTGAGCTCAAAGTGGATTTGTACCCCACGACTTTTTCCTCTAATTTATTCGCCTAAATTATTGTAAATCGTGTTTAAAGCCGAGTGTGCACATTCGAGCTCAAAGTGGCACATTCCGATCTCGGGAAAATGAAGCGCGCCGCTCCGCGTCGCGCTTCATTTGCCTCCCTCGCTCGGAAATGTGCCACTTTTCGCTCGAATGCGCACAACCTCGCATTTATTGGATTTTTTATATTAACTTCTCTCTGTACATTACAAAAATAAAATGTATTACAGTAAACTTAGATTTTGAATTTGAAACGTTATAATTTTTATTTTTTGTTAACTTTGTTTAAAAGCACTACATGTAAGATGTGGTGTTTCTCCTATACGAACACCTCATAATTTTCAATTAAACATTTTTTAGAAAATAAATTAATTATTGTGAATCGGGCTTAAAGCCCAGTGTGCACATTCAAGCTCAAATGGACACTTTTCTGATCACTTTTCCCAAAACCGAGGCTTGGTTGCGGTTCGATTAAAAAAATATATATTGGTTTCGGTTTCGGTATGTATTATAAAATTAAAAATATTCCGTATGGAATAAACCGGAATATTTTTTCGGTTCAGTTCGGGCAGAAATAACAGTTTGTTCGGTTTTTTTTTTTTGGTTCAATTCCGGTTCAAAGCCTTAACCAAAACTGTAGCCATTTAACATTTGTACCGTGTATATTAACAGGCATTAGCTTTAAACTGCCGATGAGTTGGGTATTAGGCAATGTGTCTTAATGAATCAAAATTATTTAAAAGAAATAATCTCATAAACTTTTGCGGGCATATAACTTTAATTTACTAGCTTAACTTTATTTTATGCAATTTAAAAAATGGATTGAGGGGGGAGCGTACCTTACGACTTTTAAACTACAAGTTCAAAGTTACCAAATTTGAATCATACGTTAATCATTGATGAATGGTTTATTTTGGCAAAATTAAAAAAAAATAGTAGCTTAAGTGTCCACAATATTTAAAAAAACACTGATATTTTCAAATGTAAAGTCGCAAAACGGCAAGTTCAAAGTTGGTGAAATTTGGACAGCTTAGTGATAATGTAATAAAACGCTCGATTTACAGATTTTAAAAAATCGTAGCTGTGATTTAAGAAATATTCAAAAATATAATTTTTAAACGTTTTTCCTCGTTTAAAAAAAATTAAATTCACATAATATTTTTAGCCGAATAATTTATGTAGTTTTGTGAAATGTTTGAACAAATTAAAATTAAATACAAATCATAATTTAAGACGAAAATGAAAAAATCAACTTGGTTTAGTAAATGGCATGCCAACTTTAGCAGCAATCATCGGTGTCGAAAGATATTTCGACAAATCACAAATATGTTTCTTAAGAAGAAAGTAGCAAAAGAAAAGAAGAAAAAAAAACAGAGAAAAACTGGAAAAAAAATTAATTAAACGAGTTTTTGTGTTGATTATATTGCATCTTACCTTTCTATGCGGGTAAAACGACGCATTTTTAAGGACATAGAAAAAACTTGAAAGAAAACAGGGTTGAAATTAAATTTGAGATTAGAAGAAAATTTACATTGTTAATGATTGTTAGAAAATAAGGGGAGTCGAAAGATTTCACAATAAGAGGCAATGAGATTATGAAAAAAAATTAATCTCTTATATTCGTCATCTTAACCACCCTTTCCCGTAAATTAATAATGGAAGGTATTATAAACTGCGGTGAAAATCAACCTTCTTACATGAATGAGATTTAACATAATATAATTTTTTATTGAAGCATTGATAATGGTATTGTTTACTAAAATAAGATGCAATCAATTTTACTTAAAAAAAAACTCAAGATATTGCGAATTATCAAATGTTTCAATTAATAACAAGGTCAAATTTAGTTTTATTTTTAATAAAATTTAAAACCTCGCATGTCTTCCTATAAATATTTAAACAACATTTTGGCGATACAAAACTTCAAGGAAATTTGTTACAACATAGATAATAAATTTATTTAGAATTATTGAATATTGGAAAAAAAACTTTGTTTAGGTAATAATTATTTGCTTAAGAAAAATTATCTATTTGATGTTTTTTTTTCAATTTGTATTATCAAAATTAATTTAAAATACATTTTATTTTCGTTTTCAGCGCAGGAATGAGCAAACATGCAGAATCCTTGTCTAAATATTTCGTTTTAATATTTAATCGCATATTACTATATAATTTTTGTAATCATTTTATCTTTTTTACAGTTATGTATTTTATTTTCTAATACCAGTGTGATAATATTTCTTGATTGCTGCATAAATATTCATAATGTAATCTTGAGAAATCATTTTTGATATATGCTTCCAGGAATTGCATCCATAATTAAATAAAATACAGAAAATATATAAATTAGCCTAACTGCAAGTACAAAAAATAATAATAAAGCGAACGAATGGTAAAATAGTATTTATTAAAATATTATAAAGCACATACCTAATTATATTTGCACGTTAATTTTTTAACTAAAAATTTTGTGTACACTTAAGTGTGTTAATACTTCAACTCATATCGTAAAGTAATTATATTTTATTTTTGATTTTGTCCTTCTTGGCAGATGCCCTATGTATATGCCTATAGTACACTGTTAAAAATTAAAAATTTGTTGCAGAACCGTGCTATAAATACGTTTATTTACTTTTCATTGTAATCCATTCATTATTGTAATTGTTTTCAGTTTGACTTCTTCCCGTCAAACTGAGAATTATTACATAACAAATACAAAAAATTACTAAAAAGTTTAATAATAAACAAATTTTCGATAAATGATTAGCAATATTGCGACAAACGTTTTCTAATATTTCGAAACCGAGTAGGGATAAGTTCTGTAGTAAAATTACTATGGAAATTGTTAACAATGTATATCTACTTATATGTTGTAATTTTCCAAAACAACTACACCAATAAGGTTGAGTCAAATTACAATCAAAATTTTTAACAGTGTAGGGATCTTACGAATATTTGCATAATTCAAATAATACTTACTACATTATGACAATATTTGAATGGTCACATGGATGAAGGAAGTAACTATCAAAAATCCAATTTGGGAAAATCAAGTTTAAAGCTTGTTACGAATAACTTTTTATGAACTTTCGTTATTACAACATTAATAGTCGTATTAAGTATATTATAAAGCTCCATATTTTGTTAGATATTGATAGATTATAGAAACACTATCACATGTAATCTTTATTCATAAAAAAATCTAAATTTTAACAAATTTTGTAGTTCTTTTGTCCATCGGACCCTTCAATTGTGTTTAAACAAAATAAGTGCATTGAGAAACATATCTATATTATTATAATTGTATTATTTACAATTATGAACAATGTGAACAAAGATTTAATTTCCTTTAATATTTAAATTTTTGTAATGGCAGATTAAACATTAAAAACAACAGTTTAGAAACTTTTAATCTGTCCAGTATAAATTTTTGTAAAACTAGAACGTCCTAGATTTATTTCACTTTTCCAACTTTAATCTTTATTGATAACGGACTATTACTTAACATTTTACATGTTATGCATTCCTTCTTTTTAAGTGTTTTTTCTTACAATTTTTATAATTACCAGGCACAAAGCAAAGAAGATGGCAAAGAAAACACATACAATAGGAAATTTACGTATTGTTTAAGGAATAATTTTAAAAAATTGAAATTATTTAGGAATCTTTTTTTATGGACTGTATTACAGTCGACCCGTGGTATTCCGACAAATGTTTTGCAAGGCGGTGTCGGATTATAGAGTGCTGCCTCTGGCCCGTAGAACTCTGGATCTTTTTAAAAAGTAGTACCTTATAATCCGACAAATTACTACATAATTAGCATGTCAGATTACAAAGGGCGCCGAAGAAGTCAGGAACGACATTATCGCGGGTCTACTGTATACAAAAAAATGTTTTGCATATTAGACAGGTACTACGGTAATCCAATACCAAATATTAAACGTTTTTTAAATAAAACTTATATAACTATTATGCAATATGTTAATTTGTTTGTTAATTATATCACTAAAATTAATAATTAAGTAAATCTTTTTTATCATCGATTAATAGTAACGGGACACAAATATCAGAATTGAAGTTTTAACACTTATTACACTAGTATTAACAAGTAAATATTTGCATTCCCATTTGCAAATGTCCAAATTAGAAATTTGTTTCAACCCTAGACAATACCTTTTGCGATGTTTACTCCTTCCGCCATTGCTCACTAAGCTTTTGTAAGCCCAATCACACAATATATTCACTCTTTTATTAAACGAACTTTTTTCTTATTTTTAAATCTTTTATTCACTATTACCCATTATTTTATAATTAATTATGCGTAAGTATCTCAAAAGCTTTGTTTTACTACTTTTATCACAATTACAATTTTATTTTACACAGTAAAAATTCTTTAAATTAAAATATGTAAATCTACAAAACAAATGCATTAACAAATTTCAATTTTTAATTAAAATAAATTTTGCTCTTCAAAACCAACTTTGTAATTATCTGAAAAAAGATACACTTTTTATTAAAAAGAAAAAAAATACGAGAAATCTTGTAAAACGAGAAAAGTTTCTTAACTGAGCGAATCGTCAAGAAACACTGAATTTGAAACGTAATTTTTTTCAATTTATAATAATCAATTGATAATTTCGAAAAAACATTCTAGATAAAGTAATGAGTTAAAAAAAAGGTTGGAAATGGATCTGGTGTTACGCAACGAATCGAAAACGTAATACGAACGCTGGCAAATTTAAGACAAAACTTTAACAAAATTTATCAGGTTTTAATTGATAATGGCAGAAGAAAAATACTGGGCACATCCTTGAAAGTTCAAATTAAATACGTAAATAAGTTATAAGCTGATAAGAACCCTACGCTTTTCCTTTCAACTATTTTCGCTTGTTGTGAAGAGTAATAAGGTTATCGTCCAGGTTGAAGGATTTTTTTATTAAATATTATTGTGACTGGAAGAGCTTTACACAAACCACTAACTAAGGTTAATACACTTAAAATTAATTGTTCTGTGTAATTAGCAATCATTGCGTCAGCATCTACAGTTATTTGTACATTAATAACTATCGAGCTAAAAAAAAGTGTTAATTGCAGTAAATAAGTTGCATCTAGAAGGCTAAATAATATGTTTAAATTAAATACTTAACATAGTAAAATTGCTTCCTATTCAAAATCATTAATGGATTATGTTAAAAATAAAAATTCTTAAAGAGTTATAATTGGGGCTTCGAACCGAAACTGAACCGAAAACCGAAAAAAAAGCGTTATTTTGCCGGAACGAAAACCGGAACTGAATAGATAAATTATTTCCATACGATCCTATAGTATAATTACTATACCACGACTAGATATTTTTTCGTGAGCCTTGTTCGGCTTGAACTGAGCTGCCTTATTTGGACCACACATTGGGATGTACCTAATGCGAAACATATTTGGGAAAAACCCGGAAATTCTAGTTAGATCGCAATGGGGCTATCTTAATTAGGTCCCACTAAGGCAACCCCAGTTTCGTTCCGCTAGGGCATTGCCTGACAGGTCCCAGTTATCACTAAATTAATTTACCCACGTCAGAAAAAATAGTTTAAATCTACGTAGATCTAATTTGCCCATTTTGGAGATCAAATTAAACCTACGTAGACCAAATTTATTTATTTTTGCGTTAGGTTATCTCAATCAGATCCTACATAGATTCCAATTGGTGAAACATGACAATACTTCATATAATTTTACTTTGTAATACCCAAATCAAGGTTTTATTGGGGTCTAACGGGAATGTTCTTATCGGCGTGCCCCATTGAAACCCAATGGTATCCAGATAGACAATTAAGGCATTCCCTAAGTAATTTCTAAACGGGACTTATACTTAATTATATATTATTATGTTAAGTAAACGTTTATTTATATTTCATTATTATTCTGCCCATTCATAAAGTATACCTATATGAAGTATTACAAAATAATTAATAAAATATTCTAAATTAATCACTCGGAACTGAACCGTAAACCGAAAATTTGGCGGAATGAAGACCGAAACCAAACCGATATAATTTTTTTTAATTGACCTGAAACAAAAACCGAATAAAATTAAATGTATTGACAAGCGCAATTATCAGATAAAACATAGATTCATATATTGATGGAGCTTTTGAAATTTCGAAGGTTGTATAGTAATCAAATTAAACAAGAGTAAAATGCCTACAAAAATAGATAAAAAATAGATAATATTAAAAACTACTTTTTCTTTTTATTATAAACAAATTGGCGATTGAACTTTTAATGAGATTAATTAATTGTTAATTATCTTGTTTTGTTGCTGAGTGAATACATACAGTAGCGGACAAAATATGTAGTTATCACTTTTTTTCATTTTCTTTTTCTTGATTTTATTTCAGTGACTTTTCAAATTTAAAAAAAAATACAATATAAAAAAACTGTAATAATATATAATCCTTTTTCTGATAACTATTTCATTTTTACATAAGCTCTAGAAGGACTTCAGCGCTGTACACACGCGTATGCAACTTTAACTCGTAAAGGTTATTCAAAATTAGTCAAAATCGAACAAAAAAGAAGTTTAACCCTTGTTTTTTTTTAGAAATAGTTAAAAATAAAAATTTTCACGAACACCTCTGGATTGAACTGAATATTTTGTAAAATTTAGACTTTAATGTGAAATAAAACGGTATCTTTCTTATTTTTGGCACAATTGATAAAAACAACCCAGATTAGTAATTACGGAACTTTTCCCCATAAGACACGTGCAAAATCGATAGAGAGCGCAATGTCAATTTTGCCAGAAATTAAGGTTTCAAGTTTTCGATTTATTTTGCAACATAAAATTGAACATTACGTTCTGAAATGAAAAAAATTTGCAAAATTCACAAATGTGGCGAGTTATAATATTTTGGACATTAAAAAATCGTATATCGGTTATTTGTAAACTTCAGAAATTTGAAATTTCGTAACTTTTGGGCTTCGTGCAAACTTAAAAGATAATGACCGTGTTATATAACATTTTTGGGCAAATCGGCGTTGAAAACTTCAATTTGTGTTTGTCTTTTGTATATTTTAAATTTAAATACAATATTTTAAGCCCAATTACAGGTGACTGGTTAACCTTCCGTGTACGAGGTGGGGTAAAACTAACGTGACCAATTTTTTTTTTGTTAAAACAGGACGTTTGGTAATCGAGCTTAAAACCGAGTGTGCACATTCGAGCTCAAAGTGGCACATTCCGATCTCGGGAAAATGAAGCGCGCCGCTCCGCGTCGCGCTTCATTTGCCTCCCTCGCTCGGAAATGTGCCACTTTTCGCTCGAATGCGCACATCCTCGTCTTTATTATATTTGTATAAATTATTGTGCGCTTCTTCAAATCAAAAATTTTAATTTCATTTAGTAAATATCGAATTTATACTCAAAAAATGTATTTACCATAGCAATGAGTGGAAGGGAGCGAGAAGATACGATAATCTTGTTAATTCAAGTGAGAGGGAACGATTAAAATTATTTAATTAACTTTTTGTCTAACTTATTGGCCTAAAATATTGTGAATCATGCTTAAAACCGAGTGTGCACATTCGAGCTCAAAGTGGCACATTCCGATCTCGGGAAAATGAAGCGCGCCGCTCCGCGTCGCGCTTCATTTGCCTCCCTCGCTCGGAAATGTGCCACTTTTCGCTCGAATGCGCACATCCTCGTCTTTATTATATTAGTATGATTTACTGTGCGCTTCTTCAAATCAAAAATTTTAATTTCATTTAGTAAATATCGAATTTATACTCAAAAAATGTATTTACCATAGCAACGAGTGGAAGGGAGCGAGAAGATACGATAATCTTGTTAATGCAAGTGAGAGGGAACGATTAAAATTATTCAATTAACTTTTCGTCTAACTTATTGGCCTAAAATATTATGAATCATGCTTAAAACCGAGTGTGCACATTCGAGCTCAAAGTGGCACATTCCGATCTCGGGAAAATGAAGCGCGCCGCTCCGCGTCGCGCTTCATTTGCCTCCCTCGCTCGGAATTGTGCCACTTTTCGCTCGAATGCGCACATCCTCGTCTTTATTATATTTGTATAAATTATTGTGCGCTTCTTCAAATCAAAAATTTTAATTTCATTTGGTAAATATCGAATTTATACTCAAAAAATGTATTTACCATAGCAACGAGTGGAAGGGAGCGAGAAGATACGATAATCTTGTTAATGCAAGTGAGAGGGAACGATTAAAATTATTCAATTAACTTTTCGTCTAACTTATTGGCCTAAAATATTATGAATCATGCTTAAAACCGAGTGTGCACATTCGAGCTCAAAGTGGCACATTCCGATCTCGGGAAAATGAAGCGCGCCGCTCCGCGTCGCGCTTCATTTGCCTCCCTCGCTCGGAAATGTGCCACTTTTCGCTCGAATGCGCACATCCTTGTCTTTATTATATTAGTATAAATTACTGTGCGCTTCTTCAAATCAAAAATTTTAATTTCATTTAGTAAATATCGATTTTATATTCAAAAAATGTATTTACCATAGCAATGAGTGGAAGGGAGCGAGAAGATACGATAACCTTGTCAATGCAAGTGAGAGGGAACGATTAAAACTATCAATTAATTTTTCGTGTAATTGATTTCTCTAAATTATTGCGAATCATTAAGAAATTGGCGCGAAATTAATTTGTATTGCAATAAGGAGGCAAGAATATAATTCTTGTTAGGATTTCTTAATATTCGGTATCGTAATTGACGCGTGCCTTTTGAATTTAATGCTCAAGAAAAGACTCAATAGTTTATAAATTCAAAAAAAAAGTTAAATTTTTGTATTTTTAATAATGAAAGTCTATTCTAATGCATAAATAAATATAAGTTTTACTTAAACCTATTTATTATTAGTTATTAAAATATATTTTTTATCATTTAACTGTCATAAGTACCATTTTATATCATTTTATTTTCGGGGTATGGCAAACCCCACCTAGTATGCGGAGGATTAAAAAATTAAAGTTTACTTTATTATTTTGAACAAAACTTTGAATCTTTGGACTTGGTTCCTTCATTATATAAATTATTCTTTTTTCAAAATCGTAACTCAGGTTTCTGTCTTATGACTATAGTAAAACTATTATTAAGAACAGAACAAATGTTATTGGTCAAAAAAAGTAGCCTTAATAAAACGAGATTAAAGTACAAGAAATCCATGTATTCTACCTGCTTATTAAGATAAATAATATTAAATAATATTAAATGCTACTTTTTCTTCCGATTATAAAAAAATAGATTATTCGATTTTCAATGACTTTAATTAATTTTTAATCATCTTGTTTGTACGTATACTTAGCGAAACCCATACAATCTAAGGATTTACAAATCTTATTTCACAAAATGCAGTTTTAATAGATATTTTATTTTTATATACATAATTATCTTCAATTAAGGTTTAACGCTACGCCAACTACAATAATCGCTCTCTTAAAAAAGCAGATAATATTAGAGAAGCATAATTTTTGTGAGGGCCGTTTTAACAACAATATCATGCATAGGCAAGTGAAACTGATTATTAGTATTTTGCAAGAAATGACTTGTAAAATCCCCGACCTACTTGAACAAATTCTCCTTTATTGGACCACAAAATCACACGGTCACAATTAATAACTGCTGTTCACAATAAATTTCATATTTAACAATAAACGTTATTTCTTAGTTGAGGTACAACCAAATCCACATTCTTTTAAAACGTCAAAGTTTACTTTGGTAGAGGGAAGAAAGTCAAATCTCGTAATTGGCGGTGCAACGCCAACGGTAATTCGTTTTAATTTTTTTTTTATTGAAAAGCGCAAGCGAACCGCACGTCAGCAATAAAAACTTAATTCGAGTCGTTTTATTAATTTGTTCTAAGAAACAAATATATTCTGTCTGCGAGAGCTTGTATTAACGATTATGAAATTTTTACTATCACCTACATAGTTCTTTGAGAAAGTTAAAACATCCCTGACACTACTTTTATATGTTAACTTATTATTTATGAGCGTTTTAACATTAGCGTCGTAACTTAAATTTGAAATTAATCTATTGAATTTTCGTTGGCATTATTCCATTTGGAAACATACTTTTACAGAAAAAAAAATTTAGTTACACACGATAATTAATTAAATAGCATTATTTTTAATGAAAATTAAAAGTAATTTATGATTTCTGTATAAAACTGATAAGTTTCTATATTTAGACATGTTTTTTTTTTAATTAGAAATAAGAATTTTTTTTTCATGAATATAAATATTTACTAATAAATAAAACATTAGGTATGTTTAAAAATCACTTTTTAATGACAACCGCAACTCAATTTAAGACTACAACGCTTCTTTATTAAATTAAATAGTGCAACACGTCTAGTGAATGACTGATTTATTGCATAGAAAGTTCTTCGGATGTAAAAAAAAATAGATAACAAATTAATAAACACTAAATTACAGTTAAAATTCTATTTAGGAAATTAATGTAAACAATATCGCAATTTGGTCATAAACTTTGTAAAAATTACCATAAATAGTATAAAATGGGGCTCCAGTAAATGACCCCTTTTTTCTAAAAAAAAGTAGTGAATGACTGATTAATTCAGTCGCGTATTAAAACCGAATACACTTTTTTATTACTTTTATTTCTTGCCCTTAAATGAAAAAGGAGACATACAAAATTGCATAAATAAATATATCATAAATTATAAATTAATTTTATTAATTGTTACAAACGTTATTTTTCATAACGGTCATTTACGGGTAGTTGGTCACAAATTGGACGGCTTACCTTAGTGTAGATAGAGATAAATTTTTAATTTTGGTCTTTAAAATTGATGAGCCGAAAGGAGATAGTTGAGGAGAATTAATGAAAGACGTTTCGAAAGAAGCACATCAAAACGATCACCTACGGAGAAGTTGCAAAAAATCACCAATTTTCCCAAAAACCGTTTTGGAACCGCTAACAGTGAAAAAGTGGCCATCCTACAATATAATAAAAATTCTATTTTAACTTATAAATACTTAAAAAAAAAACCTATGCGTTAGAAGTTATACTTCTTTGGCGTAAATAAATGAACCATAACTACGTGCAAAAATTAATATGAATAAATTCAATAAAAACGAAGCCGTGCGCATTCGAGCGAAAAGTGGTACATTTCCGAGCGAGGTGAGCAAATGAACCACTAAACAAATAATAGATGGAACAATAATTTTCAAAGTGTATAGAAAAGAAATTTAATTGTTTTGAGAAATGCCTTGCTCTTGTCTGTCTGTCTGTCTGTCTGTCTGCCTATTTCAATCCTGCTTGGATGTAGGCCTCTTCCAATATTTTTCATGCGTGTCTGTCCTTCGCTTTCTGCATCCAGTCATGATTATGACTTGCTCTTGTGCACTACATAAATTAATTATAAATTAAAATAAAATAATAATTTTAATATATAAAATCAACAAAATAGAAAAATTTAATATATTTTTTATTTTTTCGCTTTATCTTTAACATCTTTGAATGCACTGTTTAAATCATCAGATAAATAATAATACACTTTGTAACATCTGTTGTTGGCACCATCTTTCAAAAAAATTTAATTATAAATTTGTAAATACTAATAAACATTTTTATACAAATAACAAAAATGTAAGCAAAAGATAAATTCGATGTCTATCTATTGAATTGTGGTTAAAAATTTCTCACCAATAAATCGACAGCAAATTTTTTTATTTTGTTATTAAATAGCTTTATTTATTGCATTGTTATTCAAATATAAACAAAAGCATATAATGCATACCTTATGATTTCATTTAATTGTAGGACCGGTACTTACTACGCTAAATTTTAATTTATGATTTGGAAGAGCGAAGAATAAGTAGTAGACAAATCCAATAAATACGGGGATGTGCGCATTCGAGCGAAAAGTGGCACATTTCCGAACGAGGGAAGCAAATGAAGCGCGACGCGAGCGGCGCGCTTCATTTTCCCGAGATCGGAATGTGCCACTTTGAGCTCGAATGTGCACACTCGGCTTTAAGCACGATTCACATTAATTGTTACCAACTACCCCTATTTGACTCTGATATGTTAATATAATTGATTAGTAGTGAAAAATGTGTACTAATACTTATTGAGACAATTACGATCGTTCCCTCTCACTTGCACTTATGCGATTCTCGTATCTCTTCACTCGCTCCCACTCATTGAAAAATAAAAAATACTCTATCTTGCGTATTTTAAGTTAAACCTAATAAATACGAGGATGTGCGCATTCGAGCGAAAAGTGGCACATTTCCGAGCGAGGGAAGCAAATGAAGCGCGACGCGAAGCGGCGCGCTTCATTTTCCCGAGATCGAAATGTGCCACTTTGAGCTCGAATGTGCACACTCGGCTTTAAGCACAATTTACAATAATCAACTTTAAAAACAATGGTATATGTTTATATAATTGATTAGTTGTTAAAAATGTAGACTAATACTTATTGGGCCATTTTGAATTTTCCCTCTCACTTGCACTTATGCGATTGTTGTATCTTCTCACTCGCTCTCACTCATTGAAAAATAAAAAATACTGTATCTTGCGTATTTTGAGTTAAACTTAATAAATACGAAGATGTGCACGTTCGAGCGAAAAGTGGCACATTTCCGAGCGAGGGAGGCAAATGAAGCGCGACGCGAAGCGGCGCGCTTCATTTTCCCGAGATCGGAATGTGCCACTTTGAGCTCGAATGTGCACACTCGGTTTTAAGCACGATTCACAATAATTAATTTACTTTCTTAGACGGCTAACTTCATACTGTCGAATTGTCGTTAGCTGTGCGCGCGCAACTTCCGTTGCCCACTAAAATTATCTTCGCAACGCGCCAAAAGAACTATAACTTTAAAAAATATATTAAGCAGTGAAAAAACTAATAATAAATAATAAATTTAAATTACAGCTGTAAATCAAAAGAGAAAACTTAGTTAATTGGTGCTATCGGCGCTAAATGTCGAATTTTGCCAATTAAATGGAAGTCGCCTTGGGTTTGACGAATTTGCATTGCAGTGTCAGTGTCAAGGCGAATCGCATCCTAAAGTTCAAGATTCCGTCGCCTTTTTTTTGCAAAGCTGCAATTTTTTTGCGAAATGCACCGCGAAATGTAAATAAGTTTTTACGGAGGACCCGATTTAAGCGAAAAATTAGCAGAGAGGCGTTTCGACTGTGTGCGAAACGCATTTAGTTCGTGCGAAGCTGTGAAGCAAGAAAAGAAGAAAAATAAATATATGTGAACGTAAATTATTTGACTAAATAGGAGAACGTTACGTAATCAAGCGTTGCAATTACTTTCATTATTATTCTTGTTTCTTTTGTAGAAAATCGCTTTCTAGGATGCTAATATTGGGGAAATGTATTCATTAGAGCATTACGTTACAGTGACATTTTAATTTAAAAATTATAAGTAAATTCCATTAACGTAGCTATATGGTTCCAATAATTCTACGTTGAATTCGTTGAAACGTTCGTTTGCAATGCAACCTTAGATGATTCATCATGCTTCGTTGCTACTGCGGAAATGCTCCCAGAAAAGAACCATATACAGAGTGAGTCGTATGTAAATACTGGAACTTAACCCGTTAATATTAGGTTGGCAATAAAGTTTTTCGCAAATCGATGCCGTTAATATAAAAAAAGCGAAAACGAAACCAAAGTTTGTCTTTCCCATTAAATAAAATGCTAAATTTATACACAGGAAATCATAAGTATTTATTTACACTGGAAGCACTCGAATGAAGTCAGTGTTTAATCTTTTGTTTTTATATTTCGGCAAAGTAATAGCACTTATTGTTTTGTTTAATTTGGCATAATAGGATTATTGAACTTGAACTTAGATTTGTTTCTTACATGATTTAATATTGACCTTGGTCAAAAATAAATTTATAATTTATAATTTGGTCACCTTAACAGCTTTATTACAGGACAATTGGATTCTTCTTAAAAACAACAAGTACAGTAAAACCTCGATATAATGGACCTCTATTTAACGGACTTCGGATATAACGGACAAAAAATCCGGTCAAATGTAAAAGAATTAAAAACGTCTTATTAATATTATACATGTTTAAATTGAAGTGTCGCCGCCTCCCCCTAATTAGTCCGTTATATCGAGGTTTTACTGTACATTGAATACGTTTTGTCGGCACAGCATATTTTTTTTTAGGATTTGAAATTATATTTCTTTGGCACTTTGATTTTTATTCAAGTTTTCATTAACATAAAATGCTAACTTTAATACACTTCTTCTTCTTTGTCAGACATTTATCCATTGCTGAATGTAGTCCTCCCCTTTAATTTTCCAGGCAACCCTTAATACACAGTAAATCATTTATTTAATAATCGTTTAAAACACCTTTGATTTGATTCTTTTGCAGACTTACTATCCTTTTTAATACATTTTTGTTTAGTATTTTCAGATGTCTACTCGTACGAAGCGATGACGTCAAATAACAAACATTGACCTTCAAGGGTGGAAGAGGGCTACATGTACTCAATATCACCGAGATAAGCTTAAATATTCGAGATCGGCATTTAATAATGGCACGTTTCTTAGATCATCAGCTATTTTGTGTTAACGTTGTTTTTCTAGTAGAGGAACCTGTTGTACCTTGGCTTTTTTTTCACTTGTAATTTTTTTTAATTTTTTAAATTTATATAAAACAATTTGTTGATAAAATGAATTGCATCGCTGTGGGGCACTAATAAAGTATTCGTCATAAATTCTAGTTGTTACAAAATTTTTTATACTTCAGAAAAAATGACGTTTGTAGGTCGTAAAATGTTGACTATATAGATTTAATGAATTTATTATTTTATGAAAAAAATGGAAAAGACCTCTTTTGTAGAGAATTGAATTTCCTACAAAATACTCTTATAATTTTTTCTCAAATCTGTATACTTTAAGAGATACTTACAAAAAACTACATTTATTTTTCAAAAAATGAACATATTTTGTCTTGAGGCACGTGTTATTTTTGTTAAAAAGATTTTTAAAAAATTTCCCCGTATTTTTTCATTAAAAGGAAGGTTTTTTTGGGGCGTCGGAAGAAATTTAATTTTTAACGACCACCCTAATGTATATAAAGTAGTAACTTTAAGGAAAAATATTTAAGTGAGAGTAGTTCTGAAACTGTACGTAGTTTTGACGTTTACATACAATTTTTTGTTTTCTAAGGGAGTAGAGATTTCAAGTTATAACGAAATTATGTCGGCACCAATTTTTTTTTGTAGGCCTGTGTAATAAACATTATATTTTAAATTTTACACGTTTAACACGTAAAAAGAACATTTGACAGGGAAAATTAGCGGAATCGTACAATCTAACCACATTCAAACTATGAAATACCCTAAAAATGTGGCGCCAAATTCAAAATATTCTCAGTTCTATAAAATCGCCCTATACAGTACTGTGCCTTTATTTAATTTAATTTTCATTTTTATAAAAGCAAACTTATAAAATATCTATCAAATCGTAAGCAAACTTATCACGTTTTTTAAATCGTCATTAATTCAGATTTCTACGAATTCAATGGTTGAAAGTTACAAAATGGTAAATGAAAAAGCTGTTAAATCAAAATTTAACGTGAATCTATACAGACGATGCCAATAAGTAACCGGGTCATTTATGAAGCAATTACAAATTACAGGAAACTATTAAAAACGTTACGAACTTAAATATCAATAAAAAATAGATACGTATAGAAACATATACCTATCGCTTCAAAAAATTGTTATTTTGAAAGCGTAGTTCCTTTGATTTCTGACAGTCGACAAAATGCCGTAAACTGTTAGCAGGAAGGCGTAATTCTTATAATCGGAACTTGCAGCTAAACTAATTAATAGTTACAAATCGATTATTGTTGCCTTCACGAAACAAGTTCGCCATACGAAACTCGTATAAATCATAAACAGTTAGAATAGACAAACAATTATTGAGATATTAAGTCGGTATTATGTACTACACAATTTCGTATTTATGGTAAATCTACGAGATTTATTGCTAGATAATTATTTAACACATCGGTTGAAAGAAAGTTCACGCTCGATGGCTCGTGAGATAAAATAAATTGGTATCGTAAGTACGCTATCAATTACTTGAAATAAAATACTGACAATCGGTGGTGCCAAACCGATTCAATAACATTGTCGATTATTATTACTAACGTAATGCGTATTAATTAATTTTTAAAAACAATTTTTTAACATCATCAAAAAATTCTAAGCGATAAAAATTTTAGTTGCACCATTTGGTTTTTACGTCTGTGTTATACAAGTTTTACTTAAAAACTTTTAATAAAATAAATTAATAACAATAAAAAATTAAATAGTAGAGAGACACTGAATTTTACAAATGTGTTGATCAAACATTTGTCATTGTTGAAAGAACTGACCTGTTCTCCTTTAGTGACAACTTTAAAGTTTAGAGAGTCAAAAATTGAATAAAAACAACAAAATTAAAAATTACTATTTATTATGGTAATAGGACAACCGGCTGTAACACAAACGAACTATTCAAAAACAAGACATTTGCTATCAAAAGGGGACGTCTTGCATTTCCATTTTTAGGTAATTGGATTTGAAAATATAAAGAAAAAGAAAGTACATGAACTAAAGGTGATCAAGTAAAATAGAAACTATGTATTATTATAAACTAAGTGTCTTAAAATAACACAAAGGCCTTCCAAATTATAAAACTGGTTAGTTTGTTAAATAAACTAATCTTATAACGCTGGAACCTCTTTGTTGTCACTTAAATGATGTCAGACGAATAAGTACTGGAACTTAACCCGCTTGCCAATAACCCCAAACTGAACAAAAACATGTCCCAAGTGGAGTGACCTTCTATGTAATATTTTTGAGTTATGGTATCTTTAATTTAAAAATGTATAATAGATGTCTTATTATTTAAAATAATTTGATTTTTTTATTGATATCATTAAAACCATATATTGAATTTTTTAAATTAATTTATCCAGAAAAATTAAGTATCAAATATGCATTAAAATAGGGGCATCGGTTTGGCAACAATGTTTCAGAATTGAGACGTGAACTAAAGTTGCTCATATCAATCACTTCACGGGTAACAAATACGTATTCCGAAACATAATATCCAAGTGATACAATAAATATACAATGAACAATCTTAACCCTCCGCATAATAGATGACTAAATGTCACATGCCATGCTGGGGGGGGGGGGGTTACCATACCCCGAAAATAAATAGAAATAAAATCCACAAAATTGTACTTTATGACTGTTCAATGATAAAAAATATATTTTAAAAACCAATAATTAATAGGTTTAAGTAAAACACATATTTACAGTAAAACCTGTCCTAACGGACACCCCTCTTCAACGGACAATTTTTAGAAAGTCCGGACAAAAAGCATAGGAAAATAATGTATTTAGGCCCCCTTTTTACCGGACACCCTTCTAACGGACGCGGACAGCTTAATTATGGTTACCAAGACACATATTTATCTCTCTTAAACGGACACTTACAAAGCCATAAAATTGAAGAAACGTCGTTTAATGCTCTGAAGGATTCAAATATTTTTGTTCCATTATACACAACAATACAAGTTTCCTGTAAATTGATTTTGAAGATTAGTTTTGTTTCTTTGACGTATTCCTTATTTATAAAATAAGTTCTTTTATCTACTCGTAAATAGGAAACTCGCCTTACATTAAAACCTTCCAGGAAGTTTAGTTAAATTTAATTTACGAATTGTTGGCGCTTCATGAGGAGGCAATTGTACATTCTAAAATACAAAAACAACCAAAAATTACTTCTTTCTTTTAAAGTTAATTAATATTAAATATTAAGTTATTAAATTAGTTTTGACATATTTCATTTATTTTCTATTTTATTTTTTAATTCTTTTTATCTATATAACACATATAATAATAATTTTTAATAAAATTTATATTAGATCTATTTTCTAGTCACTCATTTTCTTAATACCTCTCCTCAGTGGACACCCCTCCACTACGGACAATATTGATGGTCCCGCGACTGTCCGTTTAAGAGAGGTTTTACTGTATTTATTAATTAGAATAGACTTTTATTAATAAACATACAAAAATGAACTTTTTCTTCAACTTATAAACTATTGAGTCTTTTCTTGAGTAGGTACTAAATTCCAATGACACGTGTCAATTACGATACTGAATATTAAGAAAACCTAACAAAAATTTCATTCTTTCCTCCTTATTTAAATACAAATTTATTTCACCGTAATTTCTTAATGATTCGCAATAATTTAGACCAATCAATTACACGAAAAATTAATTGAATAATTTTAATCATTCCCTCTCACTTGCATTGACAAGATTATCGTATCTTCTCGCTCCCTTCCACTCATTGCTCTGGTAAATACATAGAATCGATATTTACTACACTAAATTTTGATTTATGATTTGAAAGAGCGAAGAATGAACTAGACAAATTCAATAAATACGAGGATGTGCGCATTCGAGCGAAAAGTGGCACATTTCCGAGCGAGGGAAGCAAATGAAGCGCGACGCGGAGCGGCGCGCTTTATTTTCCCGAGATCGGAATGTGCCACTTTGAGCTCGAATGTGCACACTCGGTTATAAGCATGATTCACAATAATTTAGGTCAATAAATTAAACGAAAATTTAATAGAATTATTGTAATCGACCTCTCTCACTTCCACCGATGAAATTATCGTATCTTTTCGCTTTCTTCCACTCATTGCTCTGGTAAATACCTAGAATCGATATTTACTACACTAAATTTCGATTTATGATTTGAAAGAGCGAAGAATGAACTAGACAAATTCAATAAATACGAGGATGTGCGCATTCGAGCGAAAAGTGGCACATTTCCAAGCGAGGGAAGCAAATGAAGCGCGACGCGGAGCGGCGCGCTTCATTTTCCCGAGATCGGAATGTGCCACTTTGAGCTCGAATGTGCACACTCGGTTTTAAGCACGATTCACAATAATTCAGGCTAATGAATTAAACGAAAAATTAGTTGAATAATTTTAATCGTTCCCTCACTCCCACTGACATGATTGCCGTATCTTTTCGCTCCCTTCCACTCATTGCTATGGTAAATACATATTTTAAATATAAAATCGGTATTTACTACATTAAATTAAAATTTTTGATTCGAAAGAGCGCACGGTAAATTATACTAATATAATAAACACGAAGATGTGTACATTCGAGCGAAAAGTGGCACATTTCCGAGCGAGGGAAGCAAATGAAGCGCGACGCGGAGCGGCGCGCTTCATTTTCCCGAGATCGAAATGTGCCACTTTGAGCTCGAATGTGCACACTCGGTTTTAAGCACGATTCACAATAATTCAGGCTAATGCATTAAACGAAAAATTAGTTGAATAATTTTAATCGTTCCCTCTCACTCCCACTGACATGATTGTCGTATCTTTTCGCTCCCTTCCACTCATTGCTATGGTAAATACATATTTTGAATATAAAATCGATATTTACTACATTAAATTAAAATTTTTGATTCGAAAGAGCGCACGGTAAATTATACTAATATAATAAACACGAAGATGTGTGCATTCGAGCGAAAAGTGGCACATTTCCGAGCGAGGGAGGCAAATGAAGCGCGACGCGGAGCGGCACGCTTCATTTTCCCGAGATCGGAATGTGCCACTTTGAGCTCGAATGTGCACACTCGGTTTTAAGCAGTACTTATTCATTTGACACCCTGTATAAAAATAATAATAATTGAGCAATAAGTTATTTCTTCGGTAGCATAAAAATATTTAACAAAGTTTATTTAATTAATTAATTAAACAAAGTGCTACGTTTATACCTATTGATATTTTTAAATAAAAAATTGAGTTTTATTTCAAACTAAAAACCCGAAATTACTTTCTTGCCAACTCGATAATTATAAATTTTTAGAAATCAAACGTTAAAATCTTAAGTTTAAAAAACAATCTTCTTTTTTGCTCTACTAAGCAGAGATATTAATAAACTACGAATGAATAGCTTCGAGCATTTTCTTTATGCCAGTATCATTAATTGAAACTCATATTTAAATACAATTATGTTCTGCGATTTTTTGACCCTATAATTAATTGCGTATTATGTTAAGTGGACTTAAACTATTAATCATTTCAGTACTATCGTTTTCGCACATTCGCTCGATGCCGAAGAGAAAGACGTTCTGACATGTGCATTATTAAATTATGTAAGGTTACGTCAAAGAAAGTCCACACATTCCAGATTTGAAAAGTAGAGTTAACTCAAATTAAAATATTTTTTTTATCAAAACGTGTTCTAATTCATTTGTAATCCATTCCGCATTAATTATACTTATTTATTTCGAGACTAACAATTTATTTATTAAAAGTTTAGTAACAAAAGAAAATCATTTTTTCAGCGTAATGGAATTACGCATAAAAAAAACTTTCGCGATCAAACTAAACGTATTTTTTTTTTGAAAACCTTGAAAGGTTAACTTGCTACATAAATCGAATTAGTCACTGAAATTCCCAACTTTCTACGGTGGCGCAATGCATGCATTTTAAGATTTAAGATTTCATATCCGATCTTCAAACGTTGACGTCATATAGCAGTTTACATTTTCAGCAAAATTGGAGCTTTCGATAACTTCTTGTTTAATTTAATAAGTACAAGGTGGCTGTTTAAAATTGAGAACGTTTTGAAATTGGCGCCACAGGTTTTAGTGTGTTTCATAGTCTGAATGTGGTTAAATTGTAGGAATCTGGTAATTTCTGATGTCAATTATGCTTTTAAAAAGTTTTGAGCTTTGTTGCTTGATTTTGTGATTTTTGTGATTATTCTCGTATTTTATTCGATGTTGAATGAACATCTAATATATTATAGGTTATTATACATAATTATTAATATGATATTGATTATCCCTGTCCGAGACGCCACGCACAACTCCTGTCCAACAGATCTCATCCGGTGCTACCAACTTAAAACTCAATTTGTTGGCGCTAAATTCAAAATCACATTTATTGGTTAAGAATAAGACATGTTTTGATGTGAGGGTTGTTTATTTTGTAATCGTAAAACTTGAAGTAATTGCAGAAATTAAAGATTACTACAATTTATAAATTATACAATATTACTGAAAGTGGTCGTATTAAATTTTTCGAAGTTTTTTGAATTCGAAAAAAAGTACTTACTAAAATTAAAAGTAGTAAAATTATATGTATTAAAATTCTAATTAGGTTTTTTAAATGAATTATATAAGTGATATTTAAATGTACAGTAGGAGCCGCTTAATAGAATCACTTTGAGACTACCGGTGTTAATTCCAATATGGGAAAATTTCAGAAACACGGCGATAAAAAATTTAACCTTATTATTTATTTTATATAATTCATTAATTAACACAAGTTTAGAAAAAGAAAAAATTATAACTTTTATTTTTAATAAATTTGTTTAAAAGCACTACATGAAAGATTTGAGGTAGGTTTCTTCTTTAAGAAGGGCTCTTAATTTAAAAAAAAAATATTTTTTAGCCAATAAACTTATTATTGTGGATCGTGCTTATAACCGAGTGCGCAAATTCGAGCTCAAAGTGGCACATTTCGATCTCAGGAAAATGAAGCACACCGCTTCGCGTCGCGCTTCATTTGCCTCCCTCGCTCGGAAATGTGCCACTTTTCGCTCGAATGCGCACATCCCGCATTCATTAGATTTGTCCTACTTAATCCTTCGCTCTTTGAATTCAAAAATTTTAATTAAGCTTATTAGATATCGATTGTATGTTCGAAAAAGGTATTTACCATAGCAACGAGTAGAAGGGAGCGAAAAGATATGACAATCTCGATAATGTGAGCGAGAAAGAACGATTAAAACTATTCATCAGATTTGTTGTCTAATTTATTGGCCTAAAATATTGTGAATCATGCTTACAACCAAGTGTGCACATTCGAGCTCAAAGTGGCACATTCCGATCTCGGAAAAATGAAGCGCGCCGCTCCGCGTCGCGCTTCATTTGCCTCCCTCGCTCGGAAATGTGCCACTTTTCGCTCGAATGCGCACATACCCCGCATTCATTAGATTTGTCTACTTAATCCTTCGCTCTTTGAAATCAAAAATTTTAATTAAGCTTATTAGATATCGATTGTATGTTCGAAAAAGGTATTTACCATAGCAACGAGTAGAAGGGAGCGAAAAGAATATGACAATCTCGATAATGTGAGCGAGAAAGAACGATTAAAACTATTCATCAGATTTGTTGTCTAATTTATTGGCCTAAATAATTGTGAATCATGCTTACAACCAAGTGTGCACATTCGAGCTCAAAGTGGCACATTCCGATCTCGGGAAAATGAAGCGCGCCGCTCCGCGTCGCGCTTCATTTGCCTCCCTCGCTCGGAAATGTGCCACTTTTCGCTCGAATGCGCACATACCCCGCATTCATTAGATTTGTCTACTTAATCCTTCGCTCTTTCAAATCAAAAATTTTAATTAAGCTTATTAGATATCGATTGTATGTTCGAAAAAGGTATTTACCAAAGCAACGAGTAGAAGGGAGCGAAAAGATATGACAATCTCGATAATGTGAGCGAGAAAGAACGATTCAAATTATTCATCAGATTTGTTGTCTAATTTATTGGCCTAAATTATTGTGAATCATGCTTACAACTAAGTGTGCACATTCGAGCTCAAAGTGGCACATTCCGATCTCGGGAAAATAAAGCGCGCCGCTCCGCGTCGCGCTTCATTTGCCTCCCTCGCTCGGAAATGTGCCACTTTTCGCTCGAATGCGCACATACCCCGCATTCATTAGATTTGTCTACTTAATCCTTCGCTCTTTCAAATCAAAAATTTTAATTAAGCTTATTAGATATCGATTGTATGTTCGAAAAAGGTATTTACCATAGCAACGAGTAGAAGGAGCGAAAAGATATGACAATCTCGATAATGTGAGCGAGAAAGAACGATTAAAACTATTCATCAGATTTGTTGTCTAATTTATTGGCCTAAAATATTGTGAATCATGCTTACAACCGAGTGTGCACAATCGAGCTCAAAGTGGCACATTCCGATCTCGGGAAAATGAAGCGCGCCGCTCCGCGTCGCGCTTCATTTGCCTCCCTCGCTCGGAAATGTGCCACTTTTCGCTCGATTGCGCACATCCTCGCATTTATTGGTTTTTTTTTATATTAACTTTTCTCTTTAAATTACAAAATTAAAATGTATTACACCAATTTTATATTTTGAATTTGAAAAAGTTATAATTTTATTTTCTAATAACTTTATTTAAGAGCACTATACACGAAAGATTTGGTGTTTCTCCTATACGAACGCCTCTTAATTTTTAGTTAAACATTTTTTAGAATATTAATTAATTATTGTGAATCGTGCTTAAAACGAATGTGACCATTCGGCTCAAAGTGACACATTTACGATCTCTTTTACGAAAACTAGGGTTTTGTTCCGGTTTGTTTAAAAATATACTTATATATCGGTTTGGTTCTGGTTTCTATTTCGCGAAACATATCGGTTTTTTTCGATTTTCAGTTCAGTTCTGGATAATTGGAACCATAATAAAATATAAATAAACATTTATAATAATAATAATAAATTAAGTGTAAGTAGATGTAGTAATGTGATGTACACGTATAATATACATTGTACTGTATACGATCAGAATAAAATATATGTATAGTATAAGAATAAAATGTTATAAAAAGTATGTAATATAAATGACGCCTTTTTCACAGTATTGTTGATACAAAAACAAAACCGTCACAGACCTTAAAAACTATCGCAAATGAAGCTATCCAAGACGACTTCGTAAAATGGAAACGCCGCTAGGAAAAGTGTGTCAATAGGGAACGGAATACTTTGAAGAGAATAAGGACCAATAATTTATAAAATTAAGAATAAACTTTAAAAAATCTAATTTAGTTATTTTCTACCAAGAACGAAATCTCTAATGTAGTACTTATTAAACTTTAGTATTAATAAACTTATTAATAATGTTTAACGGTGACTGGAATTGGACACTTTCAACAAAACAAAAATTGTTAAATTTGCAACGTTTGGTTTTTTATTCAAACTTTATCAAGCAACTGAAAATTAACAAAGTATAACAACAATAACTACAAGTGTTTTATAAATAAATATAAATTATAAAATATCTTAACAACACAAAAATGTTGCGCTCGTATGCCGCCGTATAGTCGCCATAATACGTAGATACAATAATAGTCCGAGTACAGGGTAATCACAAAAAATATATTTACGAGTGCAAAGGGTTAGTTGTAAAATCATTAACTATCTAAACATTTTTTATCTAAAAATGACAGAACCGTATTTATACCAAGAACGATAGCTTTGATTTAATGCTTTTAAACAACGTTATTAATTAAACTTTTCAATTTTATGCAATAGAAAATTTAAATTTTTTTGCTTTGAGTTAAGGTTTTGTTATGAAAGATGGAAGATTAATGTAGCCAATCCAACGAACGTGCACAGCCGACTTTATGCACAATCTACAAAAAGCACTTTCTTCTTTTTTCAATACAAAAAAAAAGTGAAGATGTATAGAATGCATAGCTTTTGCGCGTAAATATTTTAAAAATTCCGATTAAAGATTTTAAATTAATTAAATTAGTGACATTTTGAATTTAGTAAAATTAAATAAATGTACCAAATAACTTTCTAAATAAGCGAAGCATCAATAATATTACATAAACCGTTAGATCGGACATATTTTCTACTGCGACCTTTAGTTTTTTTTTTCTTTAAATTATTTAAATAAAAATAACCTCTTAGGGTCAATGTTAACAATACTTAAACAGCACTTCAAACAAACACCTGCCTTTGATTCAGTTTTTTTTTGCTCTCTCGTTAAGTTAATTCCTTTCGACTTACATAAATGCTTTTTTGTGCATTTCTTTATTGGCATAAAATTTAAATGAAACTCAAGCACGATTACCCAAAACGAAGCGAAGCGAATGCGCAAGAAACGACCGTCTTTTTAGAGGTTTAACGGATTATGAGCATTTTAATTGCTTCGTAATTAACTGTAATTCATCTAAATCACAAATACCTTCTCTACAATATTCGTAACAGTCGAGTTTCTCGTCATTTTAATATTTTTAATTTGACTTTCAATTTCGACCGATTCCGAAATTTCGAACAATTATTCCCGCGCTCGCATCACGAGCCAATTTTTCTCGTCGGCAATTTTATTCAAGCTCTTTTCGAAAAATTTCAGCGTAATTGCGCACGCAATGCACGCCAGTAATTTATTGGAAATGAGATTAACGGTGCGTGCAATTTTTATGACGAAGAAACCGCGCGAGCTTTAAAATAATTATCGTCCTTTCGATGCAACGTAATTTGTGGTTTCTAAATCAATGAATTTTGCGGCGACCGCCGGGACAAATAACATTGAAAAATTTCGGCACATTTCTTTTGCGCGTAACGTCGAATTCGATAGTTTTCGACTTTTACCAAACGCTTATGTGGTGCGTTTTTGTATTTGTCAATAGCTCGGGATACACTCTGATTATTCGTCCAAGAAGTTGGGCTGAGAGTAATTTTTTTGAGTTTGTGTTTTAAGCTGTTTTGTTGGTACGATTTTTAAATTGATTTAAAGGAATATTTGTTTTATTGTTGATCTTAATTTCTTATCGATTTTATAAAAATTAAGCATTAAGTCAGGTGTTTGACCCAATACCGGAACGACGAAGGACGCACGACTGATTATGATCATTTTACTAATATTAAAATATTTTATACAAAAAATAATCTGTCTAATCATATAAAATCGGCATTTACGTATTAGAAAATAAATTAATTAATTAAGGGGTACTACTAATGTGATCGCTTGATAAAAAAATGATTTTTGAAAAAAAAAACTAATGCATGGAATGTTTTAAGGATATATTTGTGGATATATCTATAATAAATATATGATAAAATTTTTTGACTAAAAAATTGAAAATTTAGCGAGTTATTCACAATATCCCAGGACTCTAAAAAAGTCCTCCCACTGCTGCAGTGCCCGAAATTTAAAAAAAAACAAAAAGTTTATTAAACTAGAAGGTATTGCCCGTACCATGACACTCGATCGAAAAATAAAATGAAATGTAACAAAATGGCGGACTTTTTAAAACGAATTTTAAAGGCGCGAAAATTTGGTGATATTTGGGCTGCCAAAATTACATTTTTTATTCGATCGGAAAAGTGGAGGTTCTCGTTCGCCATAAGCGACTCAATGGCTCAGTGGTTAACACAACTAACTACAAAGCAGCAAGTCATTGGATCGAGTCTCAGAATGCTGTTTTTTGCACCATTTTTTATTTAAAAAAAAAGTATTTTTTTCGTTTTTAATTAATATACACTAGTCGTTCTTAGTGTTCCGAATACTTCTTTAAAGTAATACTTTAGTAATTTATTTTCTGTTACAAGTAAAAAGAAATATATACTTTTTTGGAAACCACTTATTTTATTGTACAGTGAAATTCATTTTCGAAAACGTAACGTTAGGATTCAGTTGTGCATTATTATGTGCCCTCTGCATCTATACATAAATAAAATTAAGGGGTTTGTCTGTGATTTCAAAATAAAAACTTCGAACTAACAGCAATTTTCAAGCTTTATCATTCTACGAGTGGGAGGGCTTTTTTTCTGTTGATCTGTTTGTTTGCCGAGGTAATCTCCAGAACGGCTAAACCGATTTTGAGGAAATTTTATCAACAGATAGAGGACTGCTCAGAAAATTTTTTGGCTATTATTTATTTAGGAAATATTTAGATTTTCCGCATAAAAATTGAAAAATCGTAGAAATTAGAAGCAATTGAACAAACTGTTTATTTATTGATATTCCGCTCATCACATTTCATCACCACTTTTGCTCATCTACAAATATTATTTTTAAATATAGTTACGAATTAATATATTTTTATATTTTTGATTCCAACTGCTTTAATCCAAATTATTTAAATAATAAACAATATTCCTTAACAATAGTTTTAAGTAAGATGCTTGTTTCGTAAATTAAATAAGGTATAATTTCCAGTAAAACTGTGGAAATCCGATTAACCACTTTACAATTGCTAAATAGGAGTCTTAGTAGTAAATGTTAGAAAAATAAAAACTACTTTTAAAAGTGTTTAATTTTATAGTTTTTAAATTATATATTTTTTACTATATTACATTTTTCGCCAGATTTTTTTTTGAAATTTTATGTTTCCAATTTAATAATCTATTTCAGCACTGACATTGCGCATGTTATCTATAGCATAACCGCATAACAGACGAATTTGCAAAACGCACTATCGAAAAGCACCGACAAATCACATTAGCGCACAGTGTGTAGCCGCCTTAAGCGTTATATCAAAGTGTTATTACTGCAAATCTTGTTACGGAAGAAAATGTGGAACATTCAATGATAAATTATAAACACAAAGGCATCTAATCTCATTCATTTCTTTTGAACAATCCGAATAGTTTTTTTTGTTGTTTGCGTTGAGTTAATTAAAAATTTATGAAGTCGTTAAATTAGATAAACAATGATGCACTTAGTGTTATTGTAAATCCTAAGAGCGAGAGTAGAATAAAAATTAAAAAGCTTGCTAACCATGGAAAATATAATACAAATTATGTCACATAAAATAAGGAAGTTTGAGTTTATTTGTTTACATTAGATAGAAACTAATAAACTTTTTTTAACAGGTTTACTAACACAACATCATACTATTACGTACTGGAAACCAGTAAGTAATCCTTTAATAGAAATTGAATGCGCCTCTAATTAAGTTACGTTTGCCATTACAGAAATTGTAAGTAAAACCACATCGTTACAATTTTTTTTGTAAAACTGTTTATACATATGTACAGGGTGTTCGATTTAACATGCCCAAACGATTTTCTCGTAAGTCAACAATGTAATGAAAAAAATAATCATAATGTTATCGTCTAATATCATTTAAAATTAACAGAAATTGGACAACAATAAAACAACTTTTGTTAAATATGCAACGTTTCGTTTCTTTCTAAAAACTTTTTCGAGCAACTTAACATCTTAAAATTGTATATGCATAATTTTGAGTTTTGATGGTTACAACATTTTTTAGATGTTAAGTTGGTTGAAAAGTTTTTAGAAAGAAATGAAACGTTGCACATTTAACAAGAGTTGTTTTATTGTTGTCCAATTCTTGTTAACTTTAAATAATAATAAAAAAAATTTTCAAATAAAGTTTGTTTGAGATAAAAAAAGGCAAATATTTTGACATAATTTTTTTTTTTAATTCAGGCCAAAAGTACTTTTTCAAAAATACTATAATTTTTTCCAATGGGAACCCCACATTCTTTTGACACACTTTATTTGAATAAAATTTCCATTGCATGGCTGACTTAGGAGAAAATCACTTGCGCATGTTAAATATTATTCGTTAAAATTTAATTCATAAAAAGCATTGCTAATACTATCAACTTCACATTGATTTTAGAGTTCTTGAAGAATGACAGTTGTAAAGCTTGAGCTTTGCGTTAGAACATTTTATTTTGAATTTGTTACTTTGTCTAGTAAATTTAAAATTATTTTTTTCTATTAATTTCTATTAATCTTTTGTTTCAAACAATTTAAATTGGAATAACAAAGTTTACATAAAAAACATTTATTGAAATTGGATAAAAATAACATTTGTCGATGACAAACTAATAAAAACATAGCTTTCTTGTAGTATTTGTTTTGAAAGGTATCTAAAGCTGATTACTGATGGGTAACTTATATTTATATGTAGAAAACTGTGCCAATAATATGTACACAAGGAAATTGCATAAAAATAGCGAAGGTTTTCAATTTAAATTTTTTAACAATCATTAAGTGTTTAAACACACGTTTTAAACAAACAATTTTACAGATTAAATATAGAAATAATACCTACAACTAAGCAAATAAATATTAATAAATGAATAGGTAATACGAAAATGATACAATTTGTTTACTAATAAAAAATAATTAAAAAGTAAAGGTTACGTTATTCTTAAATGCTTGGCCTAAAATTTTGGTAATGCGTGTCTTGTAAATATGCACAATTTTATTATTTTGAAAGCAACTAATACAATTTTTTTAAAAATAAAAACAAATATTTGCTAATTAAAAATTTAAATTGTTATTTCCCTGAATGATATAATAAAAGAAAAATAATCAATTTTAGTTGTGACACAGAAATTTCAAAATATGCACATGTACGTACCCAGTAATTAGCACTAACGATAATTTCGCTAGCGATTTTAGTATTTATTTATCAATTATTATTCTACTAATATTTTTAATTTATAAAATTCTAATTTAATAAAAATTTTAAATAAATTAAATAATTTTATTTATTATTTATTAAATGACTAATAATTTAAAAAAAAATATTGAGTTTTAAAATAAAATATATAAATTTTGTTTTCAAATATTTGTACAATTTCTAATCATTCGAAAATAAATACTAAATATTTGCATAATTCTAGTTATTCAGAAATAAATTCTAAATATTTGATAAATTTTAATTAAACGATTATAAATAGTAATTATTTTAATAATTCGAAAATAACTATGAAATATTTGAATTATTAATTATTTGCGATTAAATATTTCTAAATATATTTTTTAGCAAATAAAAAAATTTTAAAAAAAGGTGTATTTACCCCGATTTTCAATTTGTTTAAAACTCCCTGAAATTATGAAATTGTTCGAAATATGACCCCCACAGTTAATGATCGATAAATTAATAAGTAAGTATTATATTTAAAGTTCGGGTTTAATATTTTTGCGGTGTTAGTAAAATTGTTTTCGAGTGTACTGTCTGTACATATATGTGTGTGTGTAGATGTGTGCGTGTGCACGATTTATGAACAATTAATATATATTTTTTGTTACACACATATTTCTACCATACATTCAAAATTACATAAATTAAATATATCATAAATATACATTAATTTTTAAAATTTTAAAATAAAAAATATTTTTTTAAAATAATATTTAACAAAAACAAAAAATTAACGAGAACAATTAAATTAATTATTTAAAAAAAAAACATACCTTTATTATTTGTAAAAATATTTTTAAAATTTTTCAACTTTGAAAAATTCAGAATATTTAAGCTTTTTAACATAATACAAGATCAAAAAAAAAAAACAATGTAATAGTATTTTAAAAATAGAAAAATTTATGAATGCCTTTTATAAACAAAATAATATTTAATTTTTAGGTTTTCCTTGTTTTTAAAAAATTAATAAATGATATTTTTAATTGTATTTAAAAAAGTATTTGACAGTGTTTCATCAAAATTATATTTGTTTTGATATTATTAATATATGTATCTGTTTTATTTTTTTATCTCGCAAAATTACGAAGATTTAATAAATTCAACGTTATTACAATTGCAACTTAAAAAATTCGTAATTTCCAACAATTATTAATAAATCAGTGTTTAATATTAGAAATTGAAAAAAAAATATAAATTATGCAAATGTAATACGTCCATATCTAATGCTTCCACAATAAAATAATATTTAACAGTTTAATATTTGATATTTAAATATTTAATAGTTAATAGTAATAAATGCAAATAAACGCTCGGTTTTAATTAAAAAAATGTTTGTAAACATCAAATATTACTCATCAATTTTTTTTTAATTTTAAATTAAACGAAAAATATTAATTTTAAACCAAGCGTAAAAACAAACAAAAAATTTAAAAAGGCATAATTACCGATTTGGTCAAAAAATCATTAGGTACAGATAAGAAGAGACGTCCACCACGGCGTATCCAGCACAAGTCAACAATAAATTAAAATAACTGCGACAAACATTCTTTTAAAAATGGCAATGGAAAACGCCTGCCGCTGCCGCAAGCCCGGGATGAGCGTCGGGGATCGCGAAGTCCTTGCAATTCGAAGTTAATTTACCATAAGTGCACGAAGGAAAGCGAAAGTAGACTGTTAACCGTTAGTTTGGACAGTCCACCACTGCGGATATCAGTTATCACTTCCAAACCGACCATATATTTGCCTGTAGAGAGGGAAGACGTTATGTAGGACACCTTCGACATAACCAGATAATTGCAGGTCTAACATTCAAGATGCACGCAAATCTGCAAACGAAATCTATCCCCGCGCTCGACGCGCCCCCTTCGTTCACTGTAACATTTTTTTTTGCGTTTGCAAAGCTTCCGCGTGTGATTGAAATTGCTCGAAGACCGTAAAGACATGTCATTCGCTAATGGAAATTATATAAAAATTGAGAAATAAAAGTTATTAAAATATCGTTGCACCAATTAGAGAGGAAAAGGTATTCTTTTGGATGAAAATCGCTTTCTTGGTGCATCTGATGCAGCTCTCACTTTTCGTAACGAATTGAGGCTAGTTGAGTGCAGAACGGAGAATTGTATTTTTTTTTGGGGAGCTGCGGTTATTTTTTGTATTTCCAAAGTTTTCTTTTGCATTTTTTTTATAATTTATTGAGCTCGAAATTGATTTGTATTTAATTGTGATGGGTTCTTTGAGGGACTACTGTCTTTGAATGGTAGAAATATATTCTTTAATTTTTAATTAAAATATTATTCTAAATATATTGAAAAACAGGCTACTGCCTATAATAAAAAAAGAAGATATCGAAATTGAAGAATTAAATTTATTCTAATAAATATAGAATTTATAAAATCTTTTTTCTTGCCTTGTTGTACCTTTAGTAAGATTTAGACGATTTCTCTGCTTAAATTTTTGTTGTGAATATTGTAGTGTTTCATAGATTCAAGGGACCTACAGTGTTACGTGGGTTCCAAACCGCGGCAATTTCTAGTGAAACTTTTTCGATCAGCTTTACTCTTGGCAGAGTGCTCAACCTTGCGAAATGAAGAGGAGCATGAAATTTTCGATGGTCAACGCGGGGATTCAAACCACTATGATGGTGTAGGGGAAAATTCCAAAATATTTTTAACACGTTGACTGCCACGGCAATTTTCAGAAATCTGGCCAAAAATGACAATTTTATTTTATCACATTATCTTATTAAAAACTTTAATTCTAGTCCATAGGTATCATAAAAAATGTTTTTTTTTCAAAATGGTAAGTAAACACAGGACGAGATAACTCGTAGTTGGCGTCCTAGAAAAGACCGCAATCTACGAGTTATCTCGTAGTTGGCAGTCAACGTGTTAACAAGAAGAAAGATGCATTTAAAAATTGGTAGAAACATCGTAACGACGGTGATCATGAAAATTATCGAAATGTTAAAAAAAGAAGAAAAGAAAACCGTTGCAATTGCAAAATAAGATGCCCAAATAAAGTTATATGAAGATCTAGACATTCCAGGAGGTCATAGGGAAATCTACAAAATTGCAGCTCAAAGAAATAAAACAGCCAGGACATAACGTACGTAAAATATATAAATCAAAACCAGAGACAGTTGTTAAGTGATAATGGTGCAATTAGAGACCGTTTGAGGGAGTATTTTGATGAGTTGATGAATGAGGAATTCCCCATAAACAGTTTCAACATCAACCTCTCAAAGGCCCTTTATATGAGGTTACGACAACAATGATTGAAGAAGCACTATATCTGATAAAAACTTGTAGAACTTTGAAAAATATGTGGAGACGATGGTTGTTCATGGTGAAGTTGCTTCTTCAATAAAATATTGGCGGGTGCCTCAATTCCGTCACAATTTTGTGAAAGCTTTTTGGCTCCAATATTTAAGAATAATGGAGATATTCAAGATTGTGGAAATTATCGTAGTATAAAACTAATGTCCAAGTACATTATGGATCTGTTTTGAACCCTCTACTTTTTAACATGGTAATTAATTACTTAACAAGTGATTTAATGAAAAAGCTTCTTGGAGTATCTTATATGCAGACGATCTTGTATTGGTTGCAGACAACTGTATGAAACTGGAAGAAGTTCTAGAAAGTTGCAGAGAAACCTCAGAAGACAATGGTTTAAGAATTTAAGCAGATTCAAGACGGAACAAATTGAACAAATTGATCTAGCACGTACAATATTCTTAGAAGGTGAACCACTATCAATGACCGACGAGTTTAAATGCTTGAGGTCTATTATAAATGATAAGGGAACAGACGACTCAGATATATAACATTGTATTACATAAAGTTGAGATCACTCTCTGGTGTGTACAAGATGCCTATACGATTAAAACACCAGATTTAAAAAACAGTCGTTAGACATTATATTAAAAATTGCCCATAACTCATTGACTATTGAATTTTGGACAAAAGCACTTTTGACTTAAAATTGTCAAAAAAATACGCACTTAAACTATGGCCGTCACGTCACGAGACACCTGGTATACAAATAGAAAAACACAATAACTTTAGAAATTAACAAGAATAGCACGAAAAGAAATTTTAGAACATTATTTTGGTAATACAAATCAAAAAAATATAATTTGGTACTTCAAACTAGTGATGAGCAAAATTGATCTTGGCCTTGCAGTCTTATTCTTGGTCTTGCATTTTTGCAAGTCCAAGACCAAGACCAAGACTGCCTTTATGCTAGCAAGACCGATACCAAGACTATTACAGTTTTGGTCTTGGTCTTGCTTTGCTCATCACCAGCTCAAATAAAGAGTTGGAAAAATATTGACGTAAACCTCTAGCTGTGCGAAACGAAGAGGTGTTACATTGGTGGAAACGTCAACAACTACAATTTCCGATTTTGGCAAAAATGGCACGAGATTATTTATCGATTCCGGCAACATCCGTTCCAACCGAAAGGTTATTCTCGCAAGCATTTCTTGTGATACGGAAATATTGTAATGGATTGAATAATGAAGAGGCTAGATGCCTATTATGCATAAATTTGAGTCAGCAATTAAAAAAGAAACGAATGGATCCGAAGTCAAACAAGAGTAGGGGATGCAGTACAAAGAATAGCCCAATCAAAATGGAGTTGTGGCGAGAAGAACAGATGACAGGTGGACAACTCGATTACTACATTGGAGACCAAAAACTACCAAAAGAAGCCTAGGAAGGCCGACAACCAGATGATCAGTTGACATTTGACAAGTGGCGGGTAAACAATGGATTAGACTAGCAAACCACAGAGAAGAGTGGAACCGTATAGGGGAGGACTATGTCCAACATTGAACCAACAACGTCTGAAGAAGAGAGAGAGAGAGAGAATTAAAAAATAATATATGTATTAATAATAATTAATCAAAATAGAAGTATCATTATAATATAGGTATAAATATTAACCTCTATAGATAAGATTACTTTTTGATATTATTCAGTTGTAGTAAAATAATGTTTTATGAATTAGATATAAATTGTACATAATTTTTAATTTATACCTACAAAAAATCCAAAAAATTTGTCAAAATTTGCATGTATAGGGCTAAATGGTTGAGACCAAGACCGAATAAGCAAGACCAAGACAGATATCAAGACTATTACAGTCTTGGTCTTGGTCTTGCTTTGCTCATCACTACTTCAAACCAAGCAAATGTGGTCCTCCGAGTCATAACACTATTTTGGTCCTTTATGGAACCGGATCAAAAGCAATAGAAGCGTAACCACTGTTTTACATACTACATAAAACATTTTTTTATTAATTTTTGCATTACTAAATTTAATTTATTGCTAGTGAAACTTAAAAAAATCGAAATTGAAACCGAAATCACATCCCATTACGATTTCGACTATTTATGCGCGTCTACTGCGTAAATAATTAACAATTTAATTCAACGGTTACAAAAAAAAATTTCTTCATATTCGCCACACCGGTTCCTAGCTTCGGCAAGCGCCAAAAACTTAGAAATGTTTAGAAGATAAGCTTACGTCGCAGGCGGCATAGTAAAATCGTATTTTCAACCTTGAAACGAATTCAAATTTTCATTTCGCGTTCGATTCGTTCTTTTTCGGTGAAAAAATATGACCCAAATCGGATATAGATTTCATGAATGATTAGTGAAAGTTCATCAAATTTATTCTTAAAACCAATTAAACCACGTATAAAATTTAAACGAATTAAAAACAAAATGGAACGACCGTTCCAAAACGTAAAAGTCAGTTGCCGTAAAAAAAATGGCCCGTTTTTGATGCGATTTGGTTTAATAATTTCGTTTGCTGCAAATTACAAATTAATAAAAAAAATGCTAATTGACGATTGTGATATGTTCTAATGCTGTTACAAAATCTAATATCAGACGTTGAAATTGTTTATCCTTGAAAACGCATCACGAAATGTAACGAATAATGCTTTTTGCGCCAAAAAATTGCAATGGGCGCTTTTTTTAAGGGAAAGTAAGATCGGTTGCTTAAGCTCGGATCTAATAGAGTAAAACTAAAAGCGACGTTTGCAAAAAAAAAACTAAGCTCCATTCTTTTCTATGAATATGCATGCCGTTTTGAAAAAGGAGCGCGGCATTTAATAAAGCAATTTGTTGAACATCGCATAACGTCAATCTGCTTTGTTCCTTCCTGTGCTTAGTTAATTTCATAGTATGTTAAGAAAGTCAGAAGCAAAACATTTAAAGTGCCTATTTCCTACAGTTTCATTCTCGAAGAGAGCGATTATTCTTACAATTTTTCTGTACAGCTGCGGATGATGTGTCGTCAAGGATGACAGAATATTACGTACCATTAAATCGCAGAAATTTCGTTTGCAAGAACTTTTGTTGTTGTTAATAAAGAAAGCATAATTTATTGCGAGTACGCACTTACATTTTTGCTTGTGAAAATGCGGCGAAGTACGCGAATAATTGTCACGTAGCGTCGTAATGAAAGTAAAAGAAAAGAGTTATTTTTTTATTAAGCGAACGAAACAAAAAGAACCGGATTTACTAAATAGAAAATTGGCCAAAATCCTTTTCTTTTAAAAGAAGTTCGGCTGGAAATTTTTAGTGAAAGATTTGATGATTAAGTGCGTCACTTTAACGTCTATTTTAATTTCAAATTATATGAAATGCTAAATTAGTTTTTATAACATTAAAAATAGAACACTGATTATTTTTAGGGGGGTTGATGTGGGATAGTCCCAACCAAAAATTTGAAATGTTGTCATTCAGAAATGCCGTGTATTAAATAATGATAAGACTAACTATATTTATTATGATTATCGAAAAATTTTTAATCTTATAAATATTGTTTATTTAATTTTATTAAATCATTTTAGATGAATGGGTTAACTTTTGTATGTTTTGTACAAACTTATAGAAAAAAAAATATGAAAAATAGAGATTAATTATATTTTATAAATTTTGAAAAATTATCAAAGCAAATGATATAACAAAAATAAAAGAATTAAAAAAAATAATTTTAATAGTTAATAATAATGTAATTAATTCAAAATGAGAATTAAAAATTTCAAAACTCCGGTGTTTCAAAACGGGAACACTTTAACGTCATGACTGTTGGCTCTACTGACACGGTAATATATAGATATATTTTATTTTGAGGTTACTTATTATTACATATTACTTATTTATTATTTCATATTAATCTATATTTGTTCTAAAAACAATTATTCAAATCTCAATATGAATATATTTGAGTTATATGGATTTAAGTTTTACTTATTTATTTATATTGTTACTTTTATAAATGCAATTTTCAACATAAATACTTTGTTAATGAAATAATTAAAACAAATACTTTAATTTATTTATCCCTATTTATTTTATTAATAAAAACTAATACCAATTGCAAATCTATTATTAATTAAACTTAATATTATTTACTTGTACCATATATTTTAATTACATAACCTTAAACCATACAGTTGTATGGTTTAAGATTAAATAAGAAAATTGAAATATATTAAGTTTAATATATTTCAATTTTCTGTCATTATTGCTAAATACAACGTTGCCGTTATTTAAGACATTAAACATAAATCATTCACAAGTACCCCTAATAATTGGTATTTTTCATAAGGTTAAAGCGTCCTAATTAAATTTGAATTTTTTCAAAATATTTGCGAAATTTTAATGCTCAACAGCTAAATGTCGTATTGATGCCATTTTTTTTTAAATTTTTAATAGCAAAAAATGTGTCATTTTCGTATCTAATTGACGACTTCTCCATAACACAACATGTAGGGTAGCGAGGAGGAATAGCGCTCACTGGGTAATGGCGCTCAACTCTGTAACTCTGTCAAAATAGAACGTAGCAACACGCCTAGTCGCGTGAAGCGCGAGGGGAGGGGACTTCTAACAAACAACGTTGCAAAAGGGCCTCCAGCTCGCGTCATGCGACCGTGAAATACATTTCTTCGTTTGCGGCCGCGCTGATCTAATTTTTGGTTAGGTGTTTTTTGTCGGTAAGTCCAAAACTTTAATGCTTATTTAATTATTAATTTTACTTTTCTGACAATAAAACTATTCTATTTTGTGACAATGTAATCAATTTTCAACAATTGTGTATGATTTTTTTTTAATTTCAAATTAATTACAAAACGACCGTTTGGGGTTATACCGCTCATCTGAGCGCCATTATCAAAAAAAGTTATCGAAGAAAAGAAGAAAAAACATATGAAACAAAAATCTCACAAAATAAACATTTTTACAAGAAAGTTCTTCAGAGAGTGAAGATGAAGAGCATCTTTGCGACGATGACAGTGATGGCCAAATGGATATGAATGATGAAAATTATAACAAATGTGTTATTTGCGAAGAATTTGGAAAAAATAACGAGTTGTGGTATCGCTGCACCATCTGCGGACTGTGGGCTCATGCTATATGTTCAGGGTGGAATTCGCCAGATGGGTACATCTGTGATTTATGTGTCCAAAAATAAAATATTACTATTTTTAATTTTTCTCACCTCTAATAATAATAATTCTTTTATATTATATTTAATTTAAATATATCTTACTTGTTAAATTCCAAAAAACATGTTTGAGCGTAATTACCTAAAGTTAGGGGCAATGCCGCTCAAACATGTTTTTTTTAATTTTATCCTACTACTAGTAGGTCAAAGATATATCGTTTTTTTGTAAAATTGTTGATTACTCGATCATTAAAGATTTAGTTTCTTTTGTTAATTTTGATTTATAATAAATAATTAAAAAAATACACCATGTTTTCGTTAAGTGAACGCCATTCCCCCTTTCTCCCTTATTGTTAATTTTGATTTATATTTAAATAAGTTTCCTGAAAACTTCTAAACCAATTAATCTATCGAAATAAATGTATACAAAATAGTTTTCATATATTACGTTTAAAGCTTCAACCTCCTTAAATATAAAATAAAATACCCTTTAGTCAAAAATATGTGCTAATACTTAGTCAGGCAATTTTGATCGTTTCTTCTCACTTGCTCTTATGCCAGTCGTGTATCTTCTCACTCCCTCCCACTCATTGAAAAATATAAAATACTATGTCTTGCATTTTTTTTAAGTTGAACTCAATAAATAAGAAGATGTGCATGTTCGAGCGAAAAGTGGCACATTTCGAAGCGAGGAAGGCAAATGAAGCGCGACGCGAAGCGGCGCGCTTTATTTTTCCGAGATCGGAAATGTGCCACTTTGAGCTCGAACGTGCACACTCGACTTTAAGCACGATTCACAATAATTAATTTACTTTCTGAGATGTATAGAGCTGGGTACTGTCATATTTTCGTCAGATATAATAATTGGTATTTTCATAAAGTTAAAGTTTCCTAATTAAATTGGAAAAATATTTTTAAAATAATCACGTAATTTCAATGTTCAACGTAAGTAGTTAAATTTTGTATTAATGGCATTTTTTAAATTTTTAATAGCAAAAAATGTGTCATTTCATATAGAATTGACGAGTTCTCCATAAGACAACATATATTGCCAATTTCGGTTTATATTTAAATAAGCTTCTTACAAACTTAATTATTTTATAGATAATTTTTGCACCAATTAATCTATCAAAATAAATGTGTACAAAATAATTTTCATATATTATGTTTAACGCCTCAACCTCTTTAAAGGGTCATTTTTTAAATACTATCTCAATTCAATGAAACCGAATTATATTTTCTAGTTTAATTAAGTTAATTAATAGATTCAGTGGCGCGCACGGGGGGAGAGCCACAGGACTGCAGCCACTTTCCCTAGAACTTTCCTGGTTTAAATACAAGTTATCGGTAAATTGAATTTCTTAATCAAGCAAATTTTTGTAAAAGTTAGAAAAATAAATTAATAATAAATGAACTGAAGAAATATGAGGTATGTGCATATTCGGGCGAGAGGTGGTAAATTTTTGAACGGGGGAAAAAAAAAATTTCCCGAAACCTGAATGTGGCACTTTGAGTTCGAATATGCACACTCCACTTTATGGACAATTCACAATAAGCATTTAATTTATTTTTTAAAAATTTTTAGTTATCCCCTTTAACAGTATTTTCAATAAGACAAGTTTTAGAAAGAAAACATCAGCTTTTCCTCACAATTTTTTTTGTGTACGTCACTGTGTTGTGGAAATAACTAAATAGTAGTACAGCAAACATCTTATCAACTAAAATAATCATTTCGTTCTAATCTAAAAAGTAATGTTGCAACAATTTTATTGTGAAGAAATAAATTACTTCTACCACGCTTATCAAACTAATTCCAACCATTAATCCACATATTCCTCCTAAGCTACCTGCAATGTGAACATTTACTAAAATACACATTTTGTCGATTTTTACGATTACTTACTGACGATTTCGTACCAATAAAAGACGACATCGTGTTTATATAGCATCGTTTGTCCTGGTTCAAAAAATATATTTACTATGCTGTAATTTTGAGTTTTACTGAAAAAAGAAATACAGATATAGAACTACTAAACAAGCTTCAATATTTATTGATGGTTTTTGAAAATAAATAATGCTACAAAAAAATTTGGCTTGTGTAATTAAAAAAAGTAATAATTTACCTGTAAGTATTTAAAAAGGCGAAATCGTTTCTAACCGTGTATAAAGTGTTGCTACAGGTTGGTACACAATCGGGACACGATAAAGAATCTTGTTTGTCCGCATTCAATTCATCTCCTTTATAATTTTCTGGATATAGTCGCCGCCATTTTTCTATCAAATAATTTATCATAATAAAACTCTAGGCTATAAATATTTGTTGAAGTTATACTTCTTTTTGCGCTTAAGAGTAATATTTTAGCAAGTAATAGAAGTTGCGCGCGCACAGTTAACGGAAATTTTATGGTATGAAGGTAGCCATCTAAGAAAGTAAATTAATTACTGTGAATCATGCTTAAAACCGAGTGTGCACATTCGAGCTCAAAGTGGCACATTCCGATCTCGGGAAAATGAAGCGCGCCGCTCCGCGTCGCGCTTCATTTGCCTCCCTCGCTCGGAAATGTGCCACTTTTCGCTCGAACGCGCACATCTTCGTTTATACTAAATTCATCTGCTTTATCCTCCCCTCTTTCAAATCAAAATATTAAATTAAAAATCAATATTTATTTATGGTATGTTCAAAAAACCTTTTTACCATTGCAATGAGTGGAAGGGAGCGAAAAGTTACGACAATCATGTCAGTGGGAGTGAGAGGAAACGATTAAAATTATTCAACTAATATTGCGTTTAATTTATTGGCTTGAATTATTGTGAATCATGCTTAAAACCGAGTGTGCACATTCGAGCTCAAAGTGGCACATTCCGATCTCGGGAAAATGAAGCGCGCCGCTCCGCGTCGCGCTTCATTTGCCTCCCTCGCTCGGAAATGTGCCACTTTTCGCTCGAATGCGCACATCTTCGTTTATACTAAATTCATCTGCTTTATCCTCTCCTCTTTAAAATCAAAATATTAAATTTAATTTAATAAATATTTCTGATTTGTTCGAAAAAGGTTTTTACCATAGCAATGAGTGGAAGGGAGCGAAAAGATTCGACAATTATGTCAGTGGGAGTGAGAGGAAACGATTAAAATTATTCAACTAATGTTTCGTTTGATTTATTGCCTTGAATTATTGTGAACTATGCTTAAAACCAGTGTGCACATTCGAGCTCAAAGTGGCACATTCCGATCTCGGGAAAGTGAAGCGCGCCGCTCCGCGTCGCGCTTCATTTGCCTCTCTCGCTCGAAAATGTGCCACTTTTCGCTCGAACGCGCACATTTTCGTTTATACTAAATTCATCTGCTTTATTCTCCCCTCTTTCAAATCAAAATATTAAATTAAAAATCAATATTTATTTATGGTATGTTCAAAAAACGTTTTTACCATAGCAATGAGTGGAAGGGAGCGAAAAGATACGACAATCATGTCAGTGGGAGTGAGAAGAAACGATTAAAATTATTTTTCGTTTAATTTATTGGCTTGAATTATTGTGAATCATGCTTAAAACCGAGTGTGCACATTCGAGCTCAAAGTGGCACATTCCGATCTCGGGAAAATGAAGCGCGCCGCTCCGCGTCGCGCTTCATTTGCCTCCCTCGCTCGGAAATGTGCCACTTTTCGCTCGAACGCGCACATCTTCGTTTATACTAAATTCATCTGCTTTATCCTCCCCTCTTTCAAATCAAAATATTAAATTAAAAATAAATATTTATTTATGGTATGTTCAAAAAACGTTTTTACCATAGCAATGAGTGGAAGGGAGCGAAAAGATACGACAATCATGTCAGTGGGAGTGAGAAGAAACGATTAAAATTATTTTTCGTTTAATTTATTGGCTTGAATTATTGTGAATCATGCTTAAAACCGAGTGTGCACATTCGAGCTCAAAGTGGCACATTCCGATCTCGGGAAAATTAAGCTCCCGCTCCGCGTCGCGCTTCATTTGCCTCCCTCGCTCGGAAATGTGCTACTTTTCGCTCGAATGCGCACATCTTCGTATTATTTGATTTTACCAACATTATTCTTTCTTCCAAATTAAAATAATTCAATCAACTTGGTCTAAATTGTTTTTCTTTTGGTTTGAAAAAAAAAAAGATTAATATAGACCAGTGGTTGCCAAAATGTGTGCTACGGCGCATTGATGCACGCCATTTATTTTGTTTAATCGCCATAAAGGTACATTTGGACTATATTTGACTTAATTATTTTACTCTGTGTCCGAAGACAAAAATTTGTCCGCAAATGAGAATCCCGTTTTAATTTAACAGTGTTATTCCACACTAAGGATCAATTTTAGGGATTGAAAGACATTAAAACAAACAAACAAAATTAAATACTTATTGACCATTGCAAAAAATAATAAAACTTTATTACTTGCATAATTTCTTAAATTAATTCTTTTGATGGAATATTGTCATTGTTTCTGATGAACATTTCAAACAACAATAAACATATGTTTATCACAGAAGATTTGACCTGTTTTTCTATTTTTCTACTACCTAATAAGCAAAAAATAGTAATTTTTCGAATCAGACACTTATTTTCAGACTTTTTAAATAATTTGAATTAAAATTTACAAAACTATAGGTATTTATACCAGAAACATCAAATCTCTGCGGACTTTTTGTTAACTGTGCGCGCGCAACTTCCGTTGTCTGCTAAAATTTTACTCGCAACGAGCCAAAACTTAAAAAAATTTCTAAAAAAATCAATAAATAAGAAACCTTTGTATCTGTGCATGCATGGAATATCGATGAGAGTACATTGCGGCAAAGAAAGCCCGTAAACAGCTTTAACAAAATTAAAAGGATGCACTGGCAAAGTGCCATCATACTTTGTAAGCGACAATCCAATATGCAATCACTAAAACTATACGAAATCCCGAACAAGGTTTCTGCTTCTTCTCTAAACTTACAGTGCCGCTAAAAAATGATATTATTCTATCGAAAAAGTTATGCAAAATTTTTGGCACCTTTACCTTATGTATGGGATACTTTTTTACTTCTGGTACTGCATATATCATAGTTGCGTATAACCTAACAAACATTTGGACACCGAGAGACACGAGCCGTTCGTGTAGACTTCCACTTTGAGTGTCTGGAAAGTCTTCCGAAAGAAAAACGTGTATCTACAAATTTTTCAGTCAAAATTTTTGAATTAAATGTTGTTGAAGTAAGTGATTATAACTTTATCATGTTCCCCTACCTTATATTTAGAAAATACCTTGTGTTTCGAATTTTTTGAAAAGTATAGACATGGTCCCAGTTATAGTCATTTACCTTAACGTTGCTATGTATAGGGCTCGGATTTCTATGCAAGAGAAAATGTGAAAATATGTCATAACATATGCAGCAACAAAACCTCAAATTATTCAAATACATATACATATGCGATTCTAAAATAACAATAGATATACACATTATACCGGGTGTTTTATTTAAAGTGACCCCTACACAATTTTTTTTCTAGCGCCATCTCATACAATATTGAAGTACCAGTAGTCTAGCATATTCATGCATTGATACTCAACAACAGATGGCACTACATTCATATGTCGATATTTCAGTACCTAGGCAACCGAAAGCCATCACGTTCTCACTGCGAAATCGAAAGACGCCGAGCAAAGCCCGATCCTCAGATATTACATACTTAAAGTAAAAAACTGAAAACGAAATTACCATTGACTGTCAAAATATACAAAATAAAATTTTAAAATATTAAAATATTAGTTCCAATGGAAACTAACACTCGGGCTTTTGCGATAAACCGCTAAAAATATGCAATTGCATAAAAATCCAAGCCCTAGTTATGTACATTTGCCCCTATTGATGAAATTAGAGGATAGTAATAATCATCCTTGTGCGAATGTACCCTGACAGCTAGTCCAGCCGATAATCCAGGACCAGAAGGGTACAATTTTTGATTTCTATTATTTAATCTAAAACTCACAACTTTACTTTTTTACTAACCATATTCTTTCTATTTAACTCACAAAATAGGGCTGATATTAGACGTATTATAAAATCGTATCGCAGGCATATAATTAAAAATGCAACAGAAACCCTCCATTGTGGCTTCAAATACGAAGAGATAACTGCAGTTGTACTCAACATTGCCCCAACTGCAGTGCGATATCAATTCCTCGCAAGTTGGTGCTAGCTGAAAGTCGACATTTTTCTTCTAAAGATACTCAACATGAGGAAATTAATTAGGTACGCACCCGTTTTAATCGCGAACGGGGGTTAAATCTTCCTGTTTTATTGTGCGCATCGTACGTTTCGAGAATAGATTGATATTCCACTAAAATTTCATCTTCCGGAACAGATCCATGGTCGTATAGTTTTCCGAAGAGATTTACTATGTTTAGCATCTTCGTTTTCGAAATGTTTGCTTTAAGCATCCTAAAATAATGCATGTTATGAGAGTTGTTCGAATACAATTAGAGCGCGGAATACTCCATCACGACACAAATAGTGTCATTTTTGAAGCTATACTTCTTTAAAGTATTTCAACTTGTTTGTTTTCTATTACACGACACAGCAAAAGAAGAAGAAAGCAAAACGACGCGGGCAACGTCCAATTAAATTTGTATAAGCTTGTATCAAAATAATCGATTCGTCATACGGCTCTTCGTATTTGATTTAAGCACGATTCAGTAAGGTGGGTGGACCATGGAAGGCCTTGCTCTTTCGAAGTCAATTATTAAAGAGTCGTAGTTATTGCCATGGGATGACAAATTTCTTCTACTCACATTAACACCCAACGAACTCAAAGACACAAACGCGGCGGCGAGTCGCTCACGGAGCTATTTTTTCAATGAGGCCCCTTGCTACGTTGACTTCCGTCGTCAACGTTAAAATTGTAACTCGCACTCACAGCAAAACGTAATTTTGAAGTAAATAACCTATTATTTTTTTTTACTCTGAATTAATATAAAAGGATTTGCTATGTTAGTAAAGAAAAAAATATTACTTTATTTCGATTTGAGTTAAAATATCAGTAGTGTTCCTTGCAAGGCCAATCAAAAATTTTACGGTTGGTCTTACTAATTTTTATAATTTTATTATAAAAGTTATTGACAACTTATTTGATATCTATATAATACTCATTAGTATTATTTTTAAAACATTTCCACGAATACATTCTTACTTATACGATTGCGTTCAAGTAATTTTTGTTGAGTATTTTTAAGTGAATATATTATGGTAAGCATTAAATGCTTCGTTTTAATAAAACACCTTGTTATGTAGTTTAAATATAAGCAGATATTTTGATTGTCACAACGTTAGTTTGAAGTTAAACGACTGATTTATTATATTGGCCTTGTATGGAGCCTTGTTCTTAGTAAGGCCGTTTGGAAGAGCTTAATAAAACTTAAGTTTAATAAATAGTGATTAAGTCTGCAATAAAAAAATATTTTATATCTTACAGAATAAAATAAAGTGTTACTTAATAATTTGTTTGTTTCATTTATCCATTAAATAAACGAATAATAACTGTTTATTTGTTATAGTGGCCTTCCATGGCCCACCCACCTTATAACCGTTTTCTAAAACATTATAATTAGAAATTAAATACTATATTTTCTGTAAGAAAAATTTTGAAAATTAAATAGGTATAGCTAGGGCTCCCACCAGAAAAAAATTTTGGATGCTCCACGAATTGTAAGATACTTTATACATTTTTTTTAAATGATTTGTCAATTGTATTGCGCGATCCATTTCTAAACACCGGCAAAAATAATTTAAAATCTAATTGTAAATAAAAAATAATTGATAGAATACCTTATTTTTAAGATTCTTCTCTTTCCCTCCCGCATCTTGTAGAAAAATTGTTACTGCCAAATGTGTAATAATATAAATGCAATAAATAGTTTTTTTAAAACACAAATTTTGTTCTTTGGGTATATATAGGTATTTCTTTCAATGCAATTTTAATTGATAAAGGTTTATTTCGTAAATTTCACATTAGGTTCGATTATATCTTAAATATTTTTTGGTTTCGTGGATGTCGTTATAGCCAAGCTAAACTTTACGTTTGCCTCCAAACCTTCAATGAATTGTTAACACAACTCTAATTGTAAGTAAAAAAGTAATAAAAAGAGAAACGAAAATGTTAGACGTGTTTAAACAAATTAAGTTTTACATACTAAAATATATAAAACGGAAGAGGTTATTCAGTCGTTAAAATGAAGCGAAACATTTTAATAACATACATTTCTTCGACATATGCTTCCACTTTCTTTCTGCTTAGTTTATTTATATTGCAGACTGATATTCCAGGAAACGGTATTTTATCAATTGGATAATTGGGATTTTCCATTGTTGTAAAGGTGGGCTCTTCCATAAGTTGATTTAATGAAAACAGAATCAGGTATATCGCAAAATAAAGAACTACGAGGTCTACGGCCCACCATAGACATCTGCAACGTAATGCATTTGTTGTTTTGTCGAAAAAATAAATTAAGTACATAGGTACACGTAAACGCGGTTCGGATTGCACCCCCTCCACCTTTTGTGATTCAATTGTCAAAATTTGGTTTTTATGAGTAATAAGAATTTTAAAAATTGGCTAAATGACGAATTTGTAAGATAGTTCACTTTGGGCATTTCAAACTGAATTGAGATAAATTGTGTAGTAAAATTACAATAAAAATTTTTATGTAGCAGTCTTTGCTTAATTAATTTATAAATATGCAAAAAACTACAAGTTATGGAGTATTGCGTCTCTTACCTTAATTATTTGAAAATAATTCCTGTTTTATCGGCAAAATACAAATTAGGCCATCTTTTAGAGTAGGTTCTAAAAGATGGCTTAATTTAAATGGTAGTAACCATTTATATTGTTTCATAATTTCACCTACAATCAATTTTTTTAAGTGTTTTTTTAAACACTATATTTCATAATATCAAAAAAACGTTAACAATTTTTTTAAAATAAATTTTTTTTAATAGAATTCCGTGCAGTTTCATGCTTACGGCGGGTTGTGTCTCTTTATCTAGATTTATGAACATTTCAACTCTTTGAAATCATAATTTTCGATCAAAAATTTAACAGCTTCTATGTCACAGACCGAACTTTTTTTTAAATATTTATTAATGACACATTTTGTTTATTTGATCGTGGGTGCAGTTCGAACGTGTTCATGTGCACATAATACATTCCAATTATTTTTACCTTTCTAATAAAGTTCTATCGCGACTTGGAGCTAAATATTGAAAACCATGTATTGAAGAATTTTTAGTAAAATCGCTCACGCAATTTCCAAAAGCGTTTATAAGATTTCGCTTCTTCTTTTTCTCCATCGTTTTTAGAATTTAACAAGTATACCGTTGTAAACCAAATATAACAATGAAGCTAGATATTATATTAAGTACTTATATGAAATGCTTAGAAATTTATTTAATTCATGATGGGTTCGAAATTATTGTTTATAAACACTTTAATTTCCGGTTACGACTTTATTTAACAAATCTATAGTTATTTACTTACCTTAAATTTATAATTTGTAGATTATTAAATTTATATAGATTATTTAATGCTTTCTCTGTTCAGAAAGAAATGTCGGTTTTGTGATTTAATCAAAGATAAAGAAAAGCGTGTCTTGAATATTGACAAGTATTTGTCAGATTTTATGTCAAAAAATTATGTCATGAAAAATTGTAAGTAAAATTAATTTATTTGCATTATTTGTAAAAGAAAATCTTGCGTTGAAAACTGTGCGTAAGGCAAAACGTCCAGTGAATGACCGATTTGTTTTCGATATAAAAAAAATAGTAAACCCAAAACACGCATTACAGTTTAAATGAGATACCATTTTTGTTTATGAGTTAATGACAACGTTGCAATTTGATCATAAACTTTGTAAAATTAACTATAAAGAGTAGAAAATGTAAAGTCCAGTAAATGACCTTCCCGTCTAATTGTTGATCGGGGTAAATGGCTGATTAATTGATTCGTTTATTAAAAACGAGTAATTTATAAAATTTTCTAAATATTATTTTAAACGCTATGCTTAGATGTACATTCGTCTAGTTTTTTTTATTAAAGTTAACCTTCCGCATACTAGGTGACCAAATGTCACATGCCATACTAGGTGGGGTTTGCCATACCCAACAATAAAATGAAATAAAATGCACAAAATTCTACTTTATGGCAGTTCAATGATAAGAAATATAGTTTAATAATTAATAATGAATAGGTTTAAGTAAAACACATTGTATCTTTTCGCTCCTTTCTACTCATTGCTATAGTAAATACGTTTTCCGAATAAGAAATCGATATTTACTAAATTAAGTTACAATTTTTGATTTGAAGGAGCTTATGGTAAATTATATTAATGTAATAAATACGAAGATGTGCGCATTCGAGCGAAAAGTGGCACATTTCCGAGCGAGGGATGCAAATGAAGCGCGACGCGGCGCGGCGCGCTTCATTTTCCCGAGATCGGAATGTGCCACTTTGAGCTCGAATGCGCACACTCGGCTTTAAACATGATTTGTAATAATTTTGTTCACGAAAAATGAATAAATAATTTTTTATCATTCCCTCTCACTCGTACTTATGAGTTTGTTGTATCTTTTCGCTCCCTTCCACTCATTGCTATGGTAAAAACGTTTTTCAAACACATAGAATGGATATTTACGAAAGCAAAATTTAAAATGATTTGAAAGAGCAAAGGATAAAGTGAATAAATTCAATAAATACGAGGATGTGCGCATTCGAGCGAAAAGTGGCACATTTCCGAGCGAGGGAGGCAAATGAAGCGCGACGCGGAGCGGCGCGCTTTATTTTCCCGAGATCGGAATGTGCCACTTTGAGCTCGAATGCGCACACTCGGCTTTAAACATGATTTGTAATAATTTTGTTCACGAAAAATGAATAAATAATTTTTTATCATTCCCTCTCACTCGTACTTATGAGTTTGTTGTATCTTTTCGCTCCCTTCCACTCATTGCTATGGTAAATATGTTTTTCAAACACATAGAATGGATATTTACGAAAGCAAAATTTAAAATGATTTGAAAGAGCAAAGGATAAAGTGAATAAATTCAATAAATACGAGGATGTGCGCATTCGAGCAAAAAGTGGCACATTTCCGAGCGAGGGAAGCAAATGAAGCGCGACGCGGAGCGGCGCGGAGCGGCGCGCTTCATTTTCCCGAGATCGGAATGTGCCACTTTGAGCTCGAATGCGCACACTCGGTTTTAAGCACAATTACCAAGCGTCCCGTTTTAACAAGAAAAAAATGGGTCACGTTAGTTATACCCCACCTCGTACCCGGAAGGTTAAAGAAGTATTAGTTTTTTATTTTATTTAAAAAAAAAAACTTAATCAAATTGATTGGGTACAAAAATAATTAATAAATATTCGCTTACCTTTACGACGAGCAGATAAAGAAAAACATAACATAGCGATCCACGTTTCTTCTAACACAAAAAGCACTAATCTCGTTGTTTACAATTTTGCAATAAAATGAAAATATCACTTATAAGAAAAACTAAGGAAAGTTTATAAGTTCCCCCTTTTTATTTTATATTAATTATAGTATATTTTTTAATAAAACAATAATTACACTTGATTGCTAATTTTACATCATCACAGATTAACGAGTTCTTGAAATATATTACGACAATACGTACGTACTTTATTTTTTATATCGTTTTCATTACGATAAAAGTTAAACCTGACGGGTGTTTTTCAAGAAAATTGGCATGCCAGTGGAAATCTAGACATATAAATAAAATTAAAGTGTCTGTCTGTGATTTTGAAATAAAGGTTTTTTTAAGCTCATATGGCTATTTGCTCGTTACCAAAAACTAATCATCTGTCTGTCGGCTTGTTGTACGGGCTAATTTCCGAATCGGCCGAACCGATTTTGAAGGGATTTTTATTTGCAGGTAGAGAACTTTTCAAAGAGTAATATAGGCTAATATTTGTCTCAAAAACATTTAGAATTGTCCCGTGTAAATTAAAAAACTATACAAATTAACGATAATTGAACAAGCTTGTTTGTGTACAGATTTGCTACGCGAATAAAGTCGATGGTAATCGCTAGTCTATAACATAAGAATAATAAAACATCCATTTAAGAAATAACACTTATAAATAATAGATTAATATGTTTAGTCGATTTAAATTATATAATTAATTTAATAAGAAGTGAGTATTAAAGAAAATGCGAAGTCTTAATTAGATTTATTACATGTTTATAAATATCGCTTTTAATAAAAGAAGCAAAAGCGCAAGTTTGTTTGCTTAGAAAACTAATAATTAAATTAATTGCGAGTCCAACTATTTTTCTCTAAATTGGCAAAAAATTTAAAAATTGCATTGTAATTAAAATACAAAAGTGTCATACTGTTTGCTCAAATTTAACAACCCAACTAGTTAAAGTTCTTTTCTAACAATTCTGACTGTAAGTCGCCAAATTTCTTTGAACAATGCATTCGTTTTTTTTTGGTGCTGTAAAGTTATTTATTGCGCCTAATTGGTTTATAATTACAATCAAAAAACAAATAAAATAATAATAAGTGCACTATTTTCTATATTTTTTTTCCGTTCGCCTTTTAAAATCATTATTCCAAAAATAAAAACTTATTATTTGTGCATACGTACCTATATGTTTTTATTTATTATGTTTAATTGTGAATAATTAATACAATTTATTTGTACCAATTATTTTCTCAGAAATGTAATTGAAAATAATTCAAACTTCAAGGCTGTCCGAAAAGTTCCCGATAGTTCATTTACAGAAATAAAATTATTTCAAAAACTAATTAAGATGTCAACGTAAGTTATTAATAATATTGATTTTTATAAAAGCTTTATTAAAAATAAAATATTTACAAAAAAAACTATTCATACATATGAATGTTTCTCAACTTCGAAGCAGTAGGTACTAACTCGGTAATTTTGACCATTATAATAATATTATGTAAAGACAGCTTCTTAAAGATGGTTGTTTTTAACATTTTGAATGTAACAGGAACCGCAAAAGTATATGGGCTTGTCAAGTAAAAAATAATAACATGCTAAAGAAGGAACTACAACAGTAAAACTAAAGATGAATTTTTTAACTGTAAAAAACCAGTAGTCTATGTCCTTGCTCAAGGTCCAATCTATCTCTATATCAAAATTCATCAAAATTGGTTCGGTGGTTTAGGCGTGAAAAGGTAACAAACAGACAGACAGACAGACAGACAGACAGAGTTACTTTCGCCTTTATAATATTAGTTTGAATAATTAATTTTTTTTATTAAATAAATTAAGTATTGTGAAACGTGCTTAAAGTGGAGTGTGCACATTCGAGCTCAAAGTGGCATATTCCGATCTCGGGAAAATGAAGCGCGCCGCTGCGCGTCGCGCTTCATTGCCTCCCTCGCTCGGAAATGTGCCACTTTTTGCTCGAATGCGCACATCCTCGTTATTATTGTATTTGTTCACTTTATTCTTTGCTCTATCAAATTATTTTAAATTTTGCTTTCGTAAATATCGATTCTGTGTGTTCGAAAAACATATATGCCATAGCAATGAGTGGAAGGGAGCGAAAAGATACAACAAACTCATAAGTACGAGTGAGAGGAATGATAAAAAATTATTTATTAATTTTTCGTGACCAAAATTATTACAAATCATGTTTAAAGCCGAGTGTGCGCATTCGAGCTCAAAGTGGCACATTCCGATCTCGGGAAAATGAAGCGCGCCGCTCCGCGTCGCGCTTCATTTGCCTCCCTCGCTCGGAAATGTGCCACTTTTCGCTCGAATGCGCACATCTTCATTTTTAATAGATTTGTTACATGAATCTTTTTTTTTCACATCAAACAATTAAAATTTCCATCAATTTTGATTTTATATTCGGTGTAAGTTATGGCATTTGTTTTTAAAAACCGTTCAAAAGCATTAAATCTGTTGCAATAAACATTTAATTGTTAAAAGGCCAATTTTTCTTAAAGATCTAATTGGCCGGTAACCGCGGTTGTAGTAAGTTCAAAATTGCCGCGGTTCTAGTGTTAAAAATCTATGTCTTATTTATGAAACAGGGTAAACCGTTTATAAATCCTGTAACTACCCGACTAAAAATTTTTTAGTAGGTCTTGTGGGGTCCCATTTGAACTGCCTTATTCGGTTTTACTAACTTGGCAATCCCAGTTCGAATCCTAATAGGACTGTCCCAATTAGACAATCCCAGTCTGGTTCTGTTAGGGCATTCCCCAGCAGAACCCAATTGCCATTAAATCAATTTAGCTCACTTGCGAAAAAAGTATAGATCAATTTATCATTTGATCATTTTACTGAAGTTAATCCTTAAAATTGATCAAATACTTTAAATAACAAAATGATATTAAAAACAGTAAAAAAAAAGAAAATTACATACTAATTAGATTGACAAGCAATAAGTTTCTAAAACATCCTGTCGGTATACGTTTCGCGTAGATCATAAACCTACATATTTCCATTTCGCTCGCCCAAACATCTAGACATTGCAAACATTCATCCAACAACCAATAAAATTGTTATATTATCTATTAACATTGTAAGTAATTACATAAGTTTTTGTTATTTATTAATTGGCAGTGTTCTTACAAAAACAAAGAGAATAGTTAGCCAACGATTATGTTTGCTTAATGGCTTGTGTCCGCTGCTGTATTGTAATCATTTCTAAAATTTCTAATTATTGTTACTTATGATTTATATAATATATTTTTTTTTTGTTAAGAACGGTTTGCTTTTTAGTTGCTTTGCTAACTTTTCCGACGAATGCAAATGAGGTATTTTATAATACAATAATACACAATATTGCACTAATTAAAAATTTCTTTTTTTTATTGTTATTAAAGTATAGTAATAATTGTTGTCAGACGTTGTAATGAACAGAATCATTTTCTGGAATGTAGAATTTAAAAAATATTAGGTACCAAATACGAGTAGGGGAACTTCTGTACCTTGACCATTTTTTCACTTGTATTTTTTTTTTAATTATATTGTTAACAATTTGTTGATAAAATGAATTGGACCGTATTGAGGGCACTAATAAGATACCCATCATAAAATATTTGAAAGCATTAAGCAAACGTTTTTTCAAATTGCTATTAGATATAAAAATTAGTGGATCTATGGCCTAGGTACAACAGGGGTGATGTACCTTGGCTCTATTCACATTAAGCAAAATAGAATGCATATTGTTCTATGAAGAATACATATTTATTATTTATTTTTGTATCATAAGGAAGACTAATGTTTTCCTTTGAAATAACACTAAAATTGTTCAAAAATTAACAAAACATTTCTCGTATACTGAAATTATACATACATAATAGTTACCTTTGAAAAAACTTAAAAATTTTTAAACTTTTTGCGAAGCATATTATATGAAACGAAATAAATAAAAATAAATAACAATTTAAAACAAAAGTACTCGTAAAATATTTATGAAAAGTAGAAACAGCCCCCCTGAAAAATTCTAGGTGAGGTACTGTTTTAATATTTACATAATTACACTTATTCATTTTTTTTATAAGCCTGTGTATTTTTTAATAAATAATCTAACTTTAGATATTTGAACATAAACTCCAGGATACATGGAATCTGCGCAATCGATCCCCCATGAGACAATACCTATCAATGTTCCATTGGCGACCAAAGGACCACCAGAATCACCCTAAAAATATTCTTCTGTATTAATTGGTTTTTTTTATTCTTTAGAATATTATGTCAAGGGTATATCATTAATAATCATATAATGTATTTTAAATGGACAGTCCGTTCCCGGTCTATTGCCGTATGTTTGAAAAGAAAAAACTTTATAGGTAGCCGTGCCTGGTTAACAGGTTTTAAGTTGCCCATCACTTTATATAATTTGTTTTTGGACAGTAAATGCAATTTATAAGTTCTGAAGCACTTGTGCCCATGCGCATTGTGATTTATGCGCACTTGTTTACTGCGCAGGTGTAAGTTAAATGTATGAACATTATTCTGTAGAGATCTTTGTAAGTGGTTATAATTTTTTGTATTATCGATGACGTTATATGTTGTTTACAACTAAAGTATTTCAGTTTGACATTTTGTTTGAGATATTTAAATAGGTACATTTGTGTGTTCCTTTTGGCACAAGGATTTCAAAAATATATACTTTTATACCAAAAAAATCAACTTTAAAAAACTTATGAACAAAAAAGCTTTAAATAGCTTCTGTTTTGGCTTCGCGGATACACATAAGTGTTTATTTTGCCCCAAAATTTGTAACATAAAATGTTCTTGGTGCAGTCAACTGCTTTGTTTAATGATTTCCGGAAAGAAAAAATGTGAATTGGTCATCAATATAATGAATATATGCAATTAACCTGATTAAGAATAAAATACTAAAAAAATCACCAATTTTTTGTCGAATTTCTTTCATTTGAATAAATTTCCCGAAATAAATTTTTAAATATGTTGTTTGCATTCCATTGCCTTTCTTGTGCATTTATTTTCTATTGAGAGTTGAGACCAAAATAATTTTCGTAAAATTAAAAAAAACTTTTTTAAAGTCGATTATCCGAGTATAAAGTATATATTTTCGGAATCCTCATGCCAAGTGGATTCCAAAAATGTTTATGACTACCCCAAACAAAATTTCCACTTGAAATATTTTATTTGTTATATTTAAAAAAGTTGGTTATTGAATTTTATTTATTTGTTTGTCTTACTTGACAAGCATCTTTCCCCCCATTTTTATATCCGGCACAAAACATCCTTCGAGTCACAACGGCGCTTCCGTACCGCTCCTTACAATACTCTTGGCTCATAACAAACACAGAAACGCCACGTAATTGTTTGGACATCGTTGATAAATCGCCAGGTTCTGTTATACCCCAACCAGTAACAACCGCTCTTACATTAATTGGAGGATTCTTGTTGATAGCTGAAAGTTTAATTGGATATATTTTTTCGTTGTAATGTAGAGATCTATTTAGAATTATAAGAGCGACGTCGTAATCGAGCGACTCTCTTGTAAATCGCGGATGAACTATTATCCGTTTTGCAGCTACTTTTTTTCCACCAGAATTTAGAGTTGAAGATCCAGCGCGTATTGAATAGGATTTGTTAACTGTTCTTATGCAATGAGCTCCTGTAATTGCTGTGGTTTTGTTGATTAAAGCCGCTCCGCAAACGTGTCGATTTCGGTAAAGTAGCGAAAGATGATAAGGATAATTTTTAATTGATATTAACCTTCCACCAACTATTCGTTCTTCTGCAAATAAAGATTGAAGATTACCTGAAATTATAGATGTAAACAGTTCTATGGTGATATGTTGACTATTTGGAAATTCAATTTTACAGCTTTGATTTTGTCGTTTTTACTAACCTTTTCTTTTAAAATAGTTTTTATTAATTATTCTATTATACCTCTTTTCTAAACATTCAGGGTAACCCGTATACAGCCTGACAGATGAATAAGTACTGAAACTTAGCCGACTTATAAATGACTATGAACTAGGCTAAAACGTACCCCAAGTCAAGTGGCTTTATGGGTAATATTTTTGGGTTATGGTATATCGTAAACTTCATTTAAAAAGTATGTATTCCTAATAAACACTTTATAATTTAGAATACTTCGTAAATTTTTGTTCAAATCTGTTATAACAATATCTTTAAAGCCATTTATAGACATTTTTCTTTAAATAAAAAAAAACGATAGAAATCGCATATCAAATATGCTTGAAAATGAGGGAAATAGGTTTGGCAACAATGCTTCAAAATAGAGACGTGAAATAAAATTTCTAATCGTAATCACTTCACAGGTAACATAAGATGTTTATAATAACAAAGTTTTGCACATTTATTTTGAAACAATATCTAAACGATAAAATAAATGTGCAACAAACAATCTTAATCGACGTTTATAGTGAAACATAATATTCAAACAATAAAATAAATTAGGAACAAAGTACTAAATGGCTTCACTCTCTTTTAAGAGCATATGGAGACGATGGTGTGCTGCCATATAATGAAAAACTACAATGTATTTGCTCAAAAATTTTTACATTTAGGACATATTGCATAACAACTTTTATTGTTTAAATTTGTGACAGGTATCAACCTCGGTATCTATTTGTCTGACACCCTGTATAACTTTTAGAACATAACCTGCTAATGCGTGTTTGTAAAATAAACAAAAATGTATCCCACATCAAATGAACATATTAGCAATATTTCTGAGTAATAGTACACAAATTTCTAGTCAAAATTGTATAAAAAATACTTTAGTTGGAACATCAAAAAATTCTTGATTTAATTTATTCGTACTATTCCATTACAGACAATTAAGAAAAAAATTGAAGTCTAAGAAAACCGTATAAATTGTAGAATAAATTAACATTCAAAGGCGTAAAATAACGTTTGACAACAATGTTCTAAATCAGCGAAAAAACTTATAATTTCTATTACTTATTTCTTTCATGTTTAAAATAATAATCCATAAAACGTTTTATAACCAAAAACTCGGATCCTGAGACTTAATATCTAAATGATAAAATTAATTTTGGGTAAAATACGTACTGAACAATCTATCTTTCTTAAAAAAATTAAAAAATCAATTTTTTTCAAAAATTGAAAGACCTATTGCATGTAGGCCTTTGTTGTTCGGTTTGTTGTCAAGTATTAGTTGGTTAAGTTCAGTACGTATTTACGGTTAAGCCTGTGTATAAAAAATTAAATAAAAATGTTATTGAATTTTTACTTTGTAGCTATTTCGTTTGTAAACTAACGATATGCTTATTATATAACACATATTTTTTAAAGCTTTTTATAGCTCGAAGAAGCTTTTTAACTATATTTTTATGTGAAATGTTTAAAGCTGTAAATTACATAAAAAAAATATAAAACTTACACGATACGAAAGTATTTAATAAGTAAATTATTACTGAACGTAGCTTCATTTTTAATTTGTTACGTAATTGCTGTAATACATAACATTAACTGGCAATGTCGCTAATATTATTTGCTATATTAAGCGTACGTAAGGACAACAGCATAGATAATGCTACTTTCTCTAATTGATAAGAATTAATTATTTGCAAAATAATTTACCTGTTAATTGAAAGAAAAATTGCCTGTATATGGAATTGGTTCCAAATAGTTTTTAATTAATTTATATTTTACATTACATTATATTTTACATTAAACATAAAATGTAATTTACCAACATCGAATCGATAATTTTTAAAATACAATAAAATATTATATCTACTTGTTAATTCTAAACCTGCAAAAACAAAATGCATAAGTAACAACTTAATATGAATATAGCTAATTCACACTAAGAATAACGTGACGTCATAGTTAATTAAATGCCAGTATTATAGCAACACCAAAGAAATAAATGTCATTTTGAGTCGCGTTAGTACAATTTAATTAAAAATGAACTCGTTAGCAATCTTTTACTGTATATTCGTTAGTTTTGTGTCAAAAATCAGATGACTATCTTCCTTCGGTCTTCTTACTCATCAGACTTGGCTTCTTACAATTTTTTCTTATTAAGAAACCATAGGCGTGCTATTCCAGAGCTGTGGGAAAACGTTTTGAAAATTCAAAATCGATGGGTTTTAACCCATGTATTTTGGATAAAAAATGAAAAAAATTGAATTGCTTTATATTGCGAGGGGACGTTCCTACGTACCCCTAGTGACTATAACCGGTGTCATTTCCCCGCGCTTTCCCTCTAAAATAAAAATTTTCGATACAAACTAAATGAATAGAAATACGTACCCCTTGATTCACAAAAAAAATCGTAGCGCCCTTATTTTTGATCCAATCATTACAAACGACACGGATTCGGAATCCTGAGGCTTTTTTACATAAGATACATGTAAAATAAATATAGGGCGCAACGTAAATTTTTCGAACATAAAAAATTGCAATTTTAGAGGCTCATTTTGGCACGATTTTGAACTTTAAAAAAATTATAGCGCCGTTATTTACCGACCAATATTTAAAAATTATACATATTCGGATTTGGCAGCCTCTTTGGCTTCAGATAGGCCTAAGAAACCATAGGCGTGCTATTCCAGAGCTGTGGGAAAACGTTTTGAAAATTCAAAATCGATGGGTTTTAACCCATGTATTTTGGATAAAAATGAAAAAATTGAATTGCTTTATATTGCGAGGGACGTTCCTACGTACCCCTAGTGACTATAACCGGTGTCATTTCCCGCGCTTTCCTCTAAAATAAAAATTTTCGATACAAACTAAATGAATAAAATAGTACCCTTGATTCAAAAAAATCGTAGCGCCCTTATTTTTGATCCAATCATTACAAACGACACGGATTCGAATCCTGAGGCTTTTTACATAAGATACATGTAAAATAAATATAGGCGCAACGTAAATTTCGAACATAAAAATTGCAATTTTAGAGGCTCATTTTGGCACGATTTTGAACTTTAAAATTAATAATCGCACGTATTTACCGACCAATATTTAAAAAAATGTAATATTTAAAAATTATACATATTCGGATTTGGCAGCCTCTTTGGCTTCAGATAGGCCTAAGAAACCATAGGCGTGCTATTCCAGAGCTGTGGGAAAACGTTTTGAAAATTCAAAATCGATGGGTTTTAACCCATGTATTTTGGATAAAAAATGAAAAAATTGAATTGCTTTATATTGCGAGGGACGTTCCTACGTACCCCTAGTGACTATAACCGGTGTCATTTCCCCGCGCTTTCCCTCTAAAATAAAAATTTTCGATACAAACTAAATGAATAGAAATACGTACCCCTTGATTCACAAAAAAAATCGTAGCGCCCTTATTTTTGATCCAATCATTACAAACGACACGGATTCGGAATCCTGAGGCTTTTTTACATAAGATACATGTAAAATAAATATAGGGCGCAACGTAAATTTTTCGAACATAAAAAATTGCAATTTTAGAGGCTCATTTTGGCACGATTTTGAACTTTAAAAATTATAGCGCCGTTATTTACCGACCAATATTTAAAAATTATACATATTCGGATTTGGCAGCCTCTTTGGCTTCAGATAGGCCTAAGAAACCATAGGCGTGCTATTCCAGAGCTGTGGGAAAACGTTTTGAAAATTCAAAATCGATGGGTTTTAACCCATGTATTTTGGATAAAAAATGAAAAAAATTGAATTGCTTTATATTGCGAGGGGACGTTCCTACGTACCCCTAGTGACTATAACCGGTGTCATTTCCCGCGCTTTCCTCTAAAATAAAAATTTTCGATACAAACTAAATGAATAGAAATACGTACCCTTGATTCACAAAAAATCGTAGCGCCCTTATTTTTGATCCAATCATTACAAACGACACGGATTCGGAATCCTGAGGCTTTTTTACATAAGATACATGTAAAATAAATATAGGGCGCAACGTAAATTTTTCGAACATAAAAAATTGCAATTTTAGAGGCTCATTTTGGCACGATTTTGAACTTTAAAAAAATTATAGCGCCGTTATTTACCGACCAATATTTAAAAATTATACATATTCGGATTTGGCAGCCTCTTTGGCTTCAGATAGGCCTAAGAAACCATAGGCGTGCTATTCCAGAGCTGTGGGAAAACGTTTTGAAAATTCAAAATCGATGGGTTTTAACCCATGTATTTTGGATAAAAAATGAAAAAAATTGAATTGCTTTATATTGCGAGGGACGTTCCTACGTACCCTAGTGACTATAACCGGTGTCATTTCCCCGCGCTTTCCCTCTAAAATAAAAATTTTCGATACAAACTAAATGAATAGAAATACGTACCCCTTGATTCACAAAAAAAATCGTAGCGCCCTTATTTTTGATCCAATCATTACAAACGACACGGATTCGGAATCCTGAGGCTTTTTTACATAAGATACATGTAAAATAAATATAGGGCGCAACGTAAATTTTTCGAACATAAAAAATTGCAATTTTAGAGGCTCATTTTGGCACGATTTTGAACTTTAAAAAATTATAGCGCCGTTATTTACCGACCAATATTTAAAAATTATACATATTCGGATTTGGCAGCCTCTTTGGCTTCAGATAGGCCTAAGAAACCGTAGGCGTGCTATTCCAAAGCTTTGGGAAAACGTTTTGAAAATTCAAAATCGATGGGTTTTAACCCATGTATTTTGGATAAAAATGAAAAAATTGAATTGCTTTATATTGCGAGGGACGTTCCTACGTACCCCTAGTGACTATAACCGGTGTCATTTCCCGCGCTTTCCTCTAAAATAAAAATTTTCGATACAAACTAAATGAATAGAAATACGTACCCTTGATTCACAAAAAAATCGTAGCGCCCTTATTTTTGATCCAATCATTACAAACGACACGGATTCGGAATCCTGAGGCTTTTTTACATAAGATACATGTAAAATAAATATAGGGCGCAACGTAAATTTTTCGAACATAAAAAATTGCAATTTTAGAGGCTCATTTTGGCACGATTTTGAACTTTAAAAAATTATAGCGCCGTTATTTACCGACCAATATTTAAAAACTATACATATTCGGATTTGGCAGCCTCTTTGGCTTCAGATAGGCTTAAGAAACCATAGGCGTGCTATTCCAGAGCTTTGGGAAAACGTTTTGAAAATTCAAAATCGATGGGTTTTAACCCATGTATTTTGGATAAAAATGAAAAAATTGAATTGCTTTATATTGCGAGGGACGTTCCTACGTACCCCTAGTGACTATAACCGGTGTCATTTCCCGCGCTTTCCTCTAAAATAAAAATTTTCGATACAAACTAAATGAATAGAAATACGTACCCTTGATTCACAAAAAATCGTAGCGCCCTTATTTTTGATCCAATCATTACAAACGACACGGATTCGGAATCCTGAGGCTTTTTACATAAGATACATGTAAAATAAATATAGGGCGCAACGTAAATTTTTCGAACATAAAAATTGCAATTTTAGAGGCTCATTTTGGCACGATTTTGAACTTTAAAAATTATAGCGCCGTTATTTACCGACCAATATTTAAAAATTATACATATTCGGATTTGGCAGCCTCTTTGGCTTCAGATAGGCCTAAGAAACCATAGGCGTGCTATTCCAGAGCTTTGGGAAAACGTTTTGAAAATTCAAAATCGATGGGTTTTAACCCATGTATTTTGGATAAAAATGAAAAAATTGAATTGCTTTATATTGCGAGGGACGTTCCTACGTACCCCTAGTGACTATAACCGGTGTCATTTCCCGCGCTTTCCTCTAAAATAAAAATTTTCGATACAAACTAAATGAATAGAAATACGTACCCCTTGATTCACAAAAAATCGTAGCGCCCTTATTTTTGATCCAATCATTACAAACGACACGGATTCGGAATCCTGAGGCTTTTTACATAAGATACATGTAAAATAAATATAGGGCGCAACGTAAATTTTTCGAACATAAAAATTGCAATTTTAGAGGCTCATTTTGGCACGATTTTGAACTTTAAAAATTATAGCGCCGTTATTTACCGACCAATATTTAAAAATTATACATATTCGGATTTGGCAGCCTCTTTGGCTTCAGATAGGCCTAAGAAACCATAGGCGTGCTATTCCAGAGCTTTGGGAAAACGTTTTGAAAATTCAAAATCGATGGGTTTTAACCCATGTATTTTGGATAAAAATGAAAAAATTGAATTGCTTTATATTGCGAGGGACGTTCCTACGTACCCCTAGTGACTATAACCGGTGTCATTTCCCGCGCTTTCCTCTAAAATAAAAATTTTCGATACAAACTAAATGAATAGAAATACGTACCCCTTGATTCACAAAAAAATCGTAGCGCCCTTATTTTGATCCAATCATTACAAACGACACGGATTCGGAATCCTGAGGCTTTTTACATAAGATACATGTAAAATAAATATAGGGCGCAACGTAAATTTTTCGAACATAAAAATTGCAATTTTAGAGCTCATTTTGGCACGATTTTGAACTTTAAAAATTATAGCGCCGTTATTTACCGACCAATATTTAAAACTATACATATTCGGATTTGGCAGCCTCTTTGGCTTCAGATAGGCCTAAGAAACCATAGGCGTGCTATTCCAGAGCTTTGGGAAAACGTTTTGAAAATTCAAAATCGATGGGTTTTAACCCATGTATTTTGGATAAAAATGAAAAAATTGAATTGCTTTATATTGCGAGGGACGTTCCTACGTACCCTAGTGACTATAACCGGTGTCATTTCCCGCGCTTTCCTCTAAAATAAAAATTTTCGATACAAACTAAATGAATAGAAATACGTACCCCTTGATTCACAAAAAATCGTAGCGCCCTTATTTTTGATCCAATCATTACAAACGACACGGATTCGGAATCCTGAGGCTTTTTACATAAGATACATGTAAAATAAATATAGGGCGCAACGTAAATTTTTCGAACATAAAAATTGCAATTTTAGAGCTCATTTTGGCACGATTTTGAACTTTAAAAATTATAGCGCCGTTATTTCCCGGACCAATATTTAAAAACTATACATATTCGGATTTGGCAGCCTCTTTGGCTTCAGATAGGCCTAAGAAACCATAGGCGTGCTATTCCAAGCTTTGGGAAAACGTTTTGAAAATTCAAAATCGATGGGTTTTAACCCATGTATTTTGGATAAAAATGAAAAAAATTGAATTGCTTTATATTGCGAGGGGACGTTCCTACGTACCCCTAGTGACTATAACCGGTGTCATTTCCCCGCGCTTTCCTCTAAAATAAAAATTTTCGATACAAACTAAATGAATAGAAATACGTACCCCTTGATTCAAAAAAAAATCGTAGCGCCCTTATTTTGATCCAATCATTACAAACGACACGGATTCGGAATCCTGAGGCTTTTTACATAAGATACATGTAAAATAAATATAGGGCGCAACGTAAATTTTTCGAACATAAAAATTGCAATTTTAGAGCTCATTTTGGCACGATTTTGAACTTTAAAAATTATAGCGCCGTTATTTACCGACCAATTTTTAAAAAACTATACATATTCGGATTTGGCAGCCTCTTTGGCTTCAGATAGGCCTAAGAAACCATAGGCGTGCTATTCCAGAGCTTTGGGAAAACGTTTTGAAAATTCAAAATCGATGGGTTTTAACCCATGTATTTTGGATAAAAATGAAAAAATTGAATTGCTTTATATTGCGAGGGACGTTCCTACGTACCCCTAGTGACTATAACCGGTGTCATTTCCCGCGCTTCCTCTAAAATAAAAATTTTCGATACAAACTAAATGAATAGAAATACGTACCCCTTGATTCACAAAAAATCGTAGCGCCCTTATTTTGATCCAATCATTACAAACGACACGGATTCGGAATCCTGAGGCTTTTTACATAAGATACATGTAAAATAAATATAGGGCGCAACGTAAATTTTTCGAACATAAAAATTGCAATTTTAGAGCTCATTTTGGCACGATTTTGAACTTTAAAAATTATAGCGCCGTTATTTACCGACCAATATTTAAAATTATACATATTCGGATTTGGCAGCCTCTTTGGCTTCAGATAGGCCTAAGAAACCATAGGCGTGCTATTCCAGAGCTTTGGGAAAACGTTTTGAAAATTCAAAATCGATGGGTTTTAACCCATGTATTTTGGATAAAAATGAAAAAATTGAATTGCTTTATATTGCGAGGGACGTTCCTACGTACCCCTAGTGACTATAACCGGTGTCATTTCCCGCGCTTTCCTCTAAAATAAAAATTTTCGATACAAACTAAATGAATAGAAATACGTACCCTTGATTCACAAAAAATCGTAGCGCCCTTATTTTTGATCCAATCATTACAAACGACACGGATTCGGAATCCTGAGGCTTTTTACATAAGATACATGTAAAATAAATATAGGGCGCAACGTAAATTTTTCGAACATAAAAATTGCAATTTTAGAGGCTCATTTTGGCACGATTTTGAACTTTAAAAATTATAGCGCCGTTATTTACCGACCAATATTTAAAATTATACATATTCGGATTTGGCAGCCTCTTTGGCTTCAGATAGGCCTAAGAAACCATAGGCGTGCTATTCCAGAGCTTTGGGAAAACGTTTTGAAAATTCAAAATCGATGGGTTTTAACCCATGTATTTTGGATAAAAATGAAAAAATAGAATTGCTTTATATTGCGAGGGACGTTCCTACGTCCCCCTAGTGACTATAACCGGTGTCATTTCCCGCGCTTCCTCTAAAATAAAAATTTTCGATACAAACTAAATGAATAGAAATACGTACCCCTTGATTCACAAAAAATCGTAGCGCCCTTATTTTCGATCCAATCATTACAAACGACACGGATTCGAATCCTGAGGCTTTTTACATAAGATACATGTAAAATAAATATAGGGCGCAACGTAAATTTTTCGAACATAAAAATTGCAATTTTAGGGGCTCATTTTGGCACGATTTTGAACTTTAAAAATTATAGCGCCGTTATTTACCGACCAATATTTAAAACTATACATATTCGGATTTGGCAGCCTCTTTGGCTTCAGATAGGCCTAAGAAACCATAGGCGTGCTATTCCAGAGCTGTGGGAAAACGTTTTGAAAATTCAAAATCGATGGGTTTTAACCCATGTATTTTGGATAAAAAATGAAAAAAATTGAATTGCTTTATATTGCGAGGGGACGTTCCTACGTACCCCTAGTGACTATAACCGGTGTCATTTCCCGCGCTTTCCTCTAAAATAAAAATTTTCGATACAAACTAAATGAATAGAAATACGTACCCTTGATTCACAAAAAATCGTAGCGCCCTTATTTTCGATCCAATCATTACAAACGACACGGATTCGGAATCCTGAGGCTTTTTTACATAAGATACATGTAAAATAAATATAGGGCGCAACGTAAATTTTTCGAACATAAAAAATTGCAATTTTAGAGGCTCATTTTGGCACGATTTTGAACTTTAAAAATTGTAGCGCCGTTATTTACCGACCAATAAAACTATACATATTCGGATTTGGCAGCCTCTTTGGCTTCAGATAGGCCTAAGAAACCATAGGCGTGCTATTCCAGAGCTTTGGGAAAACGTTTTGAAAATTCAAAATCGATGGGTTTTAACCCATGTATTTTGGATAAAAAATGAAAAAAATAGAATTGCTTTATATTGCGAGGGGACGTTCCTACGTACCCCTAGTGACTATAACCGGTGTCATTTCCCTGCGCTTTCCCTCTAAAATAAAAATTTTCGATACAAACTAAATGAATAGAAATACGTACCCCTTGATTCACAAAAAAAATCGTAGCGCCCTTATTTTCGATCCAATCATTACAAACGACACGGATTCGGAATCCTGAGGCTTTTTACATAAGATACATGTAAAATAAATATAGGGCGCAACGTAAATTTTTCGAACATAAAAATTGCAATTTTAGAGCTCATTTTGGCACGATTTTGAACTTTAAAAATTATAGCGCCGTTATTTACCGACCAATATTTAAAAACTATACATATTCGGATTTGGCAGCCTCTTTGGCTTCAGATAGGCCTAAGAAACCATAGGCGTGCTATTCCAGAGCTTTGGGAAAACGTTTTGAAAATTCAAAATCGATGGGTTTTAACCCATGTATTTTGGATAAAAATGAAAAAATTGAATTGCTTTATATTGCGAGGGACGTTCCTACGTACCCCTAGTGACTATAACCGGTGTCATTTCCCGCGTTTTCCTCTAAAATAAAAATTTTCGATACAAACTAAATGAATAGAAATACGTACCCCTTGATTCACAAAAAATCGTAGCGCCCTTATTTTGATCCAATCATTACAAACGACACGGATTCGGAATCCTGAGGCTTTTTACATAAGATACATGTAAAATAAATATAGGGCGCAACGTAAATTTTTCGAACATAAAAATTGCAATTTTAGAGCTCATTTTGGCACGATTTTGAACTTTCAAAAATTGTAGCGCCGTTATTTACCGACCAATATTTAAAAACTATACATATTTGGATTTGGCAGCCTCTTTGGCTTCAGATAGGCCTAAGAAACCATAGGCGTGCTATTCCAGAGCTTTGGGAAAACGTTTTGAAAATTCAAAATCGATGGGTTTTAACCCATGTATTTTGGATAAAAATGAAAAAATTGAATTGCTTTATATTGCGAGGGACGTTCCTACGTACCCCTAGTGACTATAACCGGTGTCATTTCCCGCGCTTTCCTCTAAAATAAAAATTTTCGATACAAACTAAATGAATAGAAATACGTACCCTTGATTCACAAAAAATCGTAGCGCCCTTATTTTCGATCCAATCATTACAAACGACACGGATTCGGAATCCTGAGGCTTTTTACATAAGATACATGTAAAATAAATATAGGGCGCAACGTAAATTTTTCGAACATAAAAATTGCAATTTTAGAGCTCATTTTGGCACGATTTTGAACTTTCAAAAATTGTAGCGCCGTTATTTACGGACCAATATTTAAAACTATACATATTCGGATTTGGCAGCCTCTTTGGCTTCAGATAGGCCTAAGAAACCATAGGCGTGCTATTCCAGAGCTTTGGGAAAACGTTTTGAAAATTCAAAATCGATGGGTTTTAACCCATGTATTTTGGATAAAAATGAAAAAATAGAATTGCTTTATATTGCGAGGGACGTTCCTACGTACCCCTAGTGACTATAACCGGTGTCATTTCCCGCGTTTTCCTCTAAAATAAAAATTTTCGATACAAACTAAATGAATAGAAATACGTACCCCTTGATTCACAAAAAAATCGTAGCGCCCTTATTTTGATCCAATCATTACAAACGACACGGATTCGGAATCCTGAGGCTTTTTACATAAGATACATGTAAAATAAATATAGGGCGCAACGTAAATTTTTCGAACATAAAAATTGCAATTTTAGAGCTCATTTTGGCACGATTTTGAACTTTAAAAATTATAGCGCCGTTATTTACCGACCAATATTTAAAACTATACATATTCGGATTTGGCAGCCTCTTTGGCTTCAGATAGGCCTAAGAAACCATAGGCGTGCTATTCCAGAGCTTTGGGAAAACGTTTTGAAAATTCAAAATCGATGGGTTTTAACCCATGTATTTTGGATAAAAATGAAAAAATAGAATTGCTTTATATTGCGAGGGACGTTCCTACGTACCCCTAGTGACTATAACCGGTGTCATTTCCCGCGCTTCCTCTAAAATAAAAATTTTCGATACAAACTAAATGAATAGAAATACGTACCCCTTGATTCACAAAAAAAATCGTAGCGCCCTTATTTTCGATCCAATCATTACAAACGACACGGATTCGGAATCCTGAGGCTTTTTTACATAAGATACATGTAAAATAAATATAGGGCGCAACGTAAATTTTTCGAACATAAAAATTGCAATTTTAGAGCTCATTTTGGCACGATTTTGAACTTTAAAAATTATAGCGCCGTTATTTACCGACCAATATTTAAAACTATACATATTCGGATTTGGCAGCCTCTTTGGCTTCAGATAGGCCTAAGAAACCATAGGCGTGCTATTCCAGAGCTTTGGGAAAACGTTTTGAAAATTCAAAATCGATGGGTTTTAACCCATGTATTTTGGATAAAAATGAAAAAATTGAATTGCTTTATATTGCGAGGGACGTTCCTACGTACCCCTAGTGACTATAACCGGTGTCATTTCCCGCGCTTCCTCTAAAAAAAAAATTTTCGATACAAACTAAATGAATAGAAATACGTACCCTTGATTCACAAAAAATCGTAGCGCCCTTATTTTCGATCCAATCATTACAAACGACACGGATTCGGAATCCTGAGGCTTTTTTACATAAGATACATGTAAAATAAATATAGGGCGCAACGTAAATTTTTCGAACATAAAAATTGCAATTTTAGAGCTCATTTTGGCACGATTTTGAACTTTAAAAATTATAGCGCCATTATTTACCGACCAATATTTAAAAACTATACATATTCGGATTTGGCAGCCTCTTTGGCTTCAGATAGGCCTAAGAAACCATAGGCGTGCTATTCCAGAGCTTTGGGAAAACGGTTTGAAAATTCAAAATCGATGGGTTTTAACCCATGTATTTTGGATAAAAATGAAAAAATTGAATTGCTTTATATTGCGAGGGACGTTCCTACGTACCCCTAGTGACTATAACCGGTGTCATTTCCGCGCTTCCTCTAAAATAAAAATTTTCGATACAAACTAAATGAATAGAAATACGTACCCCTTGATTCACAAAAAATCGTAGCGCCCTTATTTTTGATCCAATCATTACAAACGACACGGATTCGGAATCCTGAGGCTTTTTACATAAGATACATGTAAAATAAATATAGGGCGCAACGTAAATTTTTCGAACATAAAAATTGCAATTTTAGAGCTCATTTTGGCACGATTTTGAACTTTAAAAATTATAGCGCCGTTATTTACCGACCAATATTTAAAACTATACATATTCGGATTTGGCAGCCTCTTTGGCTTCAGATAGGCCTAAGAAACCATAGGCGTGCTATTCCAGAGCTTTGGGAAAACGTTTTGAAAATTCAAAATCGATGGGTTTTAACCCATGTATTTTGGATAAAAATGAAAAAATTGAATTGCTTTATATTGCGAGGGACGTTCCTACGTACCCCTAGTGACTATAACCGGTGTCATTTCCCGCGCTTTCCTCTAAAATAAAAATTTTCGATACAAACTAAATGAATAGAAATACGTACCCTTGATTCACAAAAAATCGTAGCGCCCTTATTTTGATCCAATCATTACAAACGACACGGATTCGGAATCCTGAGGCTTTTTACATAAGATACATGTAAAATAAATATAGGGCGCAACGTAAATTTTTCGAACATAAAAATTGCAATTTTAGGGGCTCATTTTGGCACGATTTTGAACTTTAAAAATTATAGCGCCGTTATTTACCGACCAATATTTAAAATATACATATTCGGATTTGGCAGCCTCTTTGGCTTCAGATAGGCCTAAGAAACCATAGGCGTGCTATTCCAGAGCTTTGGGAAAACGTTTTGAAAATTCAAAATCGATGGGTTTTAACCCATGTATTTTGGATAAAAATGAAAAAATTGAATTGCTTTATATTGCGAGGGACGTTCCTACGTACCCCTAGTGACTATAACCGGTGTCATTTCCCCGCGCTTTCCTCTAAAATAAAAATTTTCGATACAAACTAAATGAATAGAAATACGTCCCCCTTGATTCACAAAAAATCGTAGCGCCCTTATTTTCGATCCAATCATTACAAACGACACGGATTCGGAATCCTGAGGCTTTTTACATAAGATACATGTAAAATAAATATAGGGCGCAACGTAAATTTTTCGAACATAAAAATTGCAATTTTAGAGCTCATTTTGGCACGATTTTGAACTTTAAAAATTATAGCGCCGTTATTTACCGACCAATTTTTAAAAAATTATACATATTCGGATTTGGCAGCCTCTTTGGCTTCAGATAGGCCTAAGAAACCATAGGCGTGCTATTCCAGAGCTTTGGGAAAACGTTTTGAAAATTCAAAATCGATGGGTTTTAACCCATGTATTTTGGATAAAAATGAAAAAATTGAATTGCTTTATATTGCGAGGGACGTTCCTACGTACCCCTAGTGACTATAACCGGTGTCATTTCCCGCGCTTTCCTCTAAAATAAAAATTTTCGATACAAACTAAATGAATAGAAATACGTACCCCTTGATTCACAAAAAATCGTAGCGCCCTTATTTTTGATCCAATCATTACAAACGACACGGATTCGGAATCCTGAGGCTTTTTACATAAGATACATGTAAAATAAATATAGGGCGCAACGAAAATTTTTTCGAACATAAAAATTGCAATTTTAGAGGCTCATTTTGGCACGATTTTGAACTTTAAAAATTATAGCGCCGTTATTTACCGACCAATATTTAAAAATTATACATATTCGGATTTGGCAGCCTCTTTGGCTTCAGATAGGCCTAAGAAACCATAGGCGTGCTATTCCAGAGCTTTGGGAAAACGTTTTGAAAATTCAAAATCGATGGGTTTTAACCCATGTATTTTGGATAAAAATGAAAAAATTGAATTGCTTTATATTGCGAGGGACGTTCCTACGTACCCCTAGTGACTATAACCGGTGTCATTTCCCGCGCTTTCCTCTAAAATAAAAATTTTCGATACAAACTAAATGAATAGAAATACGTACCCTTGATTCACAAAAAATCGTAGCGCCCTTATTTTTGATCCAATCATTACAAACGACACGGATTCGGAATCCTGAGGCTTTTTTACATAAGATACATGTAAAATAAATATAGGGCGCAACGTAAATTTTTCGAACATAAAAAATTGCAATTTTAGAGGCTCATTTTGGCACGATTTTGAACTTTAAAAAAATTATAGCGCCGTTATTTACCGACCAATATTTAAAAATTATACATATTCGGATTTGGCAGCCTCTTTGGCTTCAGATAGGCCTAAGAAACCATAGGCGTGCTATTCCAGAGCTGTGGGAAAACGTTTTGAAAATTCAAAATCGATGGGTTTTAACCCATGTATTTTGGATAAAAAATGAAAAAAATTGAATTGCTTTATATTGCGAGGGGACGTTCCTACGTACCCCTAGTGACTATAACCGGTGTCATTTCCCCGCGCTTTCCCTCTAAAATAAAAATTTTCGATACAAACTAAATGAATAGAAATACGTACCCCTTGATTCACAAAAAAAATCGTAGCGCCCTTATTTTTGATCCAATCATTACAAACGACACGGATTCGGAATCCTGAGGCTTTTTTACATAAGATACATGTAAAATAAATATAGGGCGCAACGTAAATTTTTCGAACATAAAAAATTGCAATTTTAGAGGCTCATTTTGGCACGATTTTGAACTTTAAAAAAATTATAGCGCCGTTATTTACCGACCAATATTTAAAAATTATACATATTCGGATTTGGCAGCCTCTTTGGCTTCAGATAGGCCTAAGAAACCATAGGCGTGCTATTCCAGAGCTTTGGGAAAACGTTTTGAAAATTCAAAATCGATGGGTTTTAACCCATGTATTTTGGATAAAAATGAAAAAATTGAATTGCTTTATATTGCGAGGGACGTTCCTACGTACCCCTAGTGACTATAACCGGTGTCATTTCCCGCGCTTTCCTCTAAAATAAAAATTTTCGATACAAACTAAATGAATAGAAATACGTACCCTTGATTCACAAAAAATCGTAGCGCCCTTATTTTTGATCCAATCATTACAAACGACACGGATTCGGAATCCTGAGGCTTTTTTACATAAGATACATGTAAAATAAATATAGGGCGCAACGTAAATTTTTCGAACATAAAAAATTGCAATTTTAGAGGCTCATTTTGGCACGATTTTGAACTTTAAAAAAATTATAGCGCCGTTATTTACCGACCAATATTTAAAAATTATACATATTCGGATTTGGCAGCCTCTTTGGCTTCAGATAGGCCTAAGAAACCATAGGCGTGCTATTCCAGAGCTGTGGGAAAACGTTTTGAAAATTCAAAATCGATGGGTTTTAACCCATGTATTTTGGATAAAAAATGAAAAAAATTGAATTGCTTTATATTGCGAGGGGACGTTCCTACGTACCCCTAGTGACTATAACCGGTGTCATTTCCCCGCGCTTTCCCTCTAAAATAAAAATTTTCGATACAAACTAAATGAATAGAAATACGTACCCCTTGATTCACAAAAAAAATCGTAGCGCCCTTATTTTTGATCCAATCATTACAAACGACACGGATTCGGAATCCTGAGGCTTTTTTACATAAGATACATGTAAAATAAATATAGGGCGCAACGTAAATTTTTCGAACATAAAAAATTGCAATTTTAGAGGCTCATTTTGGCACGATTTTGAACTTTAAAAAAATTATAGCGCCGTTATTTACCGACCAATATTTAAAAATTATACATATTCGGATTTGGCAGCCTCTTTGGCTTCAGATAGGCCTAAGAAACCATAGGCGTGCTATTCCAGAGCTGTGGGAAAACGTTTTGAAAATTCAAAATCGATGGGTTTTAACCCATGTATTTTGGATAAAAAATGAAAAAAATTGAATTGCTTTATATTGCGAGGGGACGTTCCTACGTACCCCTAGTGACTATAACCGGTGTCATTTCCCCGCGCTTTCCCTCTAAAATAAAAATTTTCGATACAAACTAAATGAATAGAAATACGTACCCTTGATTCACAAAAAAAATCGTAGCGCCCTTATTTTTGATCCAATCATTACAAACGACACGGATTCGGAATCCTGAGGCTTTTTTACATAAGATACATGTAAAATAAATATAGGGCGCAACGTAAATTTTTCGAACATAAAAAATTGCAATTTTAGAGGCTCATTTTGGCACGATTTTGAACTTTAAAAAATTATAGCGCCGTTATTTACCGACCAATATTTAAAAATTATACATATTCGGATTTGGCAGCCTCTTTGGCTTCAGATAGGCCTAAGAAACCATAGGCGTGCTATTCCAGAGCTGTGGGAAAACGTTTTGAAAATTCAAAATCGATGGGTTTTAACCCATGTATTTTGGATAAAAAATGAAAAAAATTGAATTGCTTTATATTGCGAGGGGACGTTCCTACGTACCCCTAGTGACTATAACCGGTGTCATTTCCCGCGTTTTCCCCTCTAAAATAAAAATTTTCGATACAAACTAAATGAATAGAAATACGTACCCCTTGATTCACAAAAAATCGTAGCGCCCTTATTTTGATCCAATCATTACAAACGACACGGATTCGGAATCCTGAGGCTTTTTTACATAAGATACATGTAAAATAAATATAGGGCGCAACGTAAATTTTTCGAACATAAAAAATTGCAATTTTAGAGGCTTATTTTGGCACGATTTTAAACTTTAAAAAAATTATAGCGCCGTTATTTACGGACCAATATTTAAAAACTATACATATTCGGATTTGGCAGCCTCTTTGGCTTCAGATAGGCCTAAAAAACCATAGGCGTGCTATTCCAGAGCTGTGGGAAAACGTTTTGAAAATTCAAAATCGATGGGTTTTAACCCATGTATTTTGGATAAAAATAATTAAAATTAGTGTTGAAATGACACCATTTTCAAACTATTGATTCGTCATAGACCTAAAAAACAATATCAAATGAAGCTATCCAAGACTGCTTCGCGAAATGGAATCACCGCTGGGAAAAGTATCTTAATAAGGGAAATGAGCACTTTGAAGAGAACAAGGACCAATAATGTATAAAATTAATAATAAAGCTTAAAAAAATGAAGTTCGATTATTTTTTGAACAGACCTCGTATAATTCATAAAGTAACTTTATGTGGAAATACTGTCGGCTCCACAAACGCAATCAGCCGAATTTAAATAATTTTTTTCTTGTAAGAAAACGTGCAGAGTAACATAAAAAAAACAAATTCATTTATTTAACAATAATACTGTAAATACAAAACATAACAACCATTAAAACATTAATGCCAATGAAGAGCAACATGAACGATCATTAAATAAACGCTAATAACAAGTAAACTAGTGATCATTATTGGAAAACCAATTCTGTAACAAACATATAAATTATAAAATTTTTAAGAAAAATATTAACTTACTTCATGTATTGTATAAATGACAACTTATATCCGTGTTGTTCGGCTACACCTGCACACACAATATTCGAAGAAGACCCAAAAAGCGTGCCATTGCCTAAAATAGAACATTCAAAAATATTAATTTAATATTTAAATTTTGGTATACAGGGTGTGTACAAATTGGCGCAAAAGCTACACGCAGCGACACTATTCGTTCAGTTTTGACTCAAAAATCGTAATGTTAAAATGCGCTTTGTACGTTTTTCAGAACTACATACATTTGGCAACGCTGTATTAGCATATTATTGTCATGACACAAGTATAGACGGTTTTAGAATCGAGCAATCAAAACGTGTTTTGTAATATAATTTTTGATGTTGAATCCAAACCCACAGCCTGTTTTCTTTTGTTAATTTGCACCACTCAAAAAAAATTAAACGAGGAAAAAATATCCGCGAAATTTTTGTTTTTTTTTATGAACTGTAACTCTGTGATAAATAGTCGTATGAAGATATAAAAAAAGCTTCTTAAAGCTTGAAGACTAATTTTTACGAATTTTTTTTGATTTACGATTATAGCGCAATAAAAAGTAATATCAACAGCAAAAAGCAATCCAATTTTTTTTTAAATGTGTCCCCAGTGGTAAAAATATTTTTTTTGACTTACTTGATCAATATTGAGAATAATTTGCTTCTTTATTCAGCTTTAATTTGTATTTTTTTTTAATATTTTTAAACAACAATTTTTTGCTGAGATGTTGAAAAAGGAGGCGGCTGTTTTTGATCATTATTATCTCAAGAACTAATGATCACAAACGGATTTTCAAAACTTTTGCGAATAAATACGAACAAAACATCACGTTTAATCTTACCGCCAAAACAGGCTCCAAAAGACAAAGCCCAAACAAGGGGTTGCAAAGGCAACCCCAGTTCGGCATTCGATGCCAATACAGTGCAAACTTTGATCATCATCGTGGTTAACGGTATGTTGTCGACGAACGACGAAACTAAAGCCGAAATCCAAAGTATGAGAAGAATGGCCACTGCAATTCTAGATTCTTGATTGTTCACAGACATTATCACATATTTCGTTTGCGTGCCGATCCAATCTATCAGACCCAACTTTGCCAACGCCTTATTAACAAAAATATTTCTATATTTTTTTTATAAACAATATTAGTGCAAAATGCTTACTTCCATTAAAACGAACAAAGCGCCAAAAAATAACAAAGTTGACCATTCCACTCTTGCAAATACGGATTCTATATCGTCCCTGTCGTAAAGTATCAGCAATAATAAGGCACCTAAAAGAGCTGTCCATCCTAAACCCAATCTGACTGAAAAACAAATTCATTGCAAAAAAGAGTTTATAACTAAGCACAATTATAAAAATATTAAATTAAAAATAATAAATATTTTTGTTATGTTTGAAAACCGTTTTTACCATAGCAATGAGTGGAAGGGAGCGAAAAGATACGACAATCGTGTGAGTGGGAGTGAGATGGAACGATTAAAATTATTCAACTAATTGTGAATGATGCTTAAAATCGAGTGTGCACATTCGAGCTCAAAGTGGCACATTCCGATCTCGGGAAAATGAAGCGCGCCGCTCCGCGTCGCGCTTCATTTGCCTCCCTCGTTCGGAAATGTGCCAGTTTTCGCTCGAACGCGCACATTTTCGTTTATACTAAATTCATCTGCTTTATCCACCCTTCTTTCAAATAAAAATATTAAATTAAATTTGATAAATATTTCTGGTATGTTCGAAAAACGTTTTTACCATAGCAATGAGTGGAAGGGAGCGAAAAGATATGACAATCATGTGAGTGAGAGTGAGAGGAAACGATTAAAATTATTCAACTAATTTTTTGTTTAATTTATTGGCTTGAATTGTTGTGAATCATGCTTAGAACCGAGTGTGCACATTCGAGCTTAAAGTGGCACATTCCGATCTCGGGAAAATGAAGCGCGCCGCTCCGCGTCGCGCTTCATTTGCTTCCCTCGCTCGGAAATGTGCCACTTTTCGCTCGAATGCGCACATCTTCGTATATACTAAATTCATCTGCTTTACCCTCACCTTTTTCAAATCAAAATATTTAATTTAATTTAATAAATATTTCTGATATGTTCCAAAAACGTTTTTACCATAGCAATGAGTGGAAGGGAGCGAAAAGATACGACAATCATGTGAGTGAGAGTGAGAAGAAACGATTACAACTATTAAACTAATTTTTCGTTTAATTTATTGGCCTGAATTATTGTGAATGATGCTTAAAATCGAGTGTGCACATTCGAGCTCAAAGTGGCACATTCCGATCTCGGGAAAATGAAGCGCGCCGCTCCGCGTCGCGCTTCATTTGCTTCCCTCGCTCGGAAATGTGCCACTTTTCGCTCGAATGCGCACATCTTCGTATACACTAAATTCATCTGCTTTATCCTCCCCTCTTTCAAATTAAAAATAAATATCTATGGTCTGTTCGAAAACCGTTTTTACCATAGCAATGAGTGGAAGGGAGCGAAAAGATACGACAATCGTGTGAGTGGGAGTGAGATGGAACGATTAAAATTATTCAACTAATTTTTCGTTTAATTTATTGGCCTGAATTATTGTGAATCATGCTTAAAATCGAGTGTGCACATTCGAGCTCAAAGTGGCACATTCCGATCTCGGGAAAATGAAGCGCGCCGCTCCGCGTCGCGCTTCATTTGCCTCCCTCGCTCGGAAATGTGCCACTTTTCACTCAAATGCGCACATCCTCGTATTTATTGGATTTGCCAATATTAATCTTTTATTCTTCAATTGAAAAAATTCAAAATTGAATAAAGGCCATAGGACGATAAGCATAGTGAATCATCTTTAGGGGTATATTGGTATTAATGAGATAAGTACGTTGATCGTGCAAGTTTCAGACCTATATCTACGTATTTTGGTTTATAATAAATTTTAAAAAAAATCAAAAAATATTTTTTTCTCAAACACATTCTAGGGGTATATAAAGTCAATATTCTAAAACAATGACAGCTCATAATCTTTACAATAACAGCCACACATAAAAAAATTTTTGGTGTAGTCTGCCGGTCAATCCGTGCATACTATATGTGTTTGGGGTCGCTGAATCCGAATCCGAAGTCAAAAAAAATTCCTGCTCTTATTTTTTTAATTAAAATTCTAAATGTATATTTATGTTTTTCACACTCTTGTTACTTAAACTTAAAACTTATTAATGTTTTGTTGTTACGACTATTCTTAAAACTACGACTTATTACTGCTTCTATTACTACTTCAACATCTAAAAACTACTTTTTGCCTTTTTGAGATTCTTTTATAACATCATAAATGCTTATGTTGCTGGTCAGCATTTCGGCATGGCATATTTCAATTCAATATTTATTTCGCAATTTGGAAGAGGACAGTGCCCTAGATAACGCAACAATATAAAAAAATATATCTGGGCTCTCCAATTCAAAATTAGACATTTGTTGTACTATTTGTGAAGAATTGAAGCATTTTCCTGTCGAACTTTTGATCAAGTAGATACATACACGGAGAAAAAAATATCCTTAATATAACTATCTAACGTATACCCAATTGACGTATTGTTCTGACAAGGATTCGAATGTCTAATTTAACGATATTTATAAGTTAATTTGACAATTCATAGTATGATCAAAACAGCTCTCCATAGTATACTTATAATAAGGATTCATTTATTTGATTCTAGCGTTCAAACGAAAAGCTCTCGTGAACGTGTGCAGTATCCGTCGTGTAGGTAACTGTATAGTTAATTTGAGGATTTGAATAGCTAAAATAGGGATACGTATGGTTATTATAACGATATTTTGTTCTCCGTGCATATCCGTTAAATCACTATGACAATAATCTTTTGAATGTCTAAAACAGTAATACGGATCGTTACTATAACGATCCGCAATAAGGAAACTCTGGATAGCTAAATTAGCTGTACGGCGTATCCCTGTGAAAGATAACTATCCAACGGATAGCTATAATAAGGATACGTATGGTTATTATAACGATATTTTTTTCTCCGTGTAGTTATCATAGGGAAGATATTTGTCTAAAATGCCTAGATTAGCTGCAATACTCAATAAAATAAGTATTTAATAATCTAATAAGTTCATAATCTTTGTCAATAACATTATAAGTCTTTATTAAATACTTTATTGATTTTTACAGGTGATTTAACAATTTAGCCAAATATCTTCGGTATGCTAAATATCTATTTGATCAGAAATTCGACAGTAAAATGTTTTCCAGAGTCGGTAATTTGTAAATAATTGCCACATTTCTTCCACAATAAGTATCCAGATATATATTTTTTTATTGTTACCTTATCCACGATATCGGTCTTTTTCAAATTGCAAAATAAGTGTTGAATTGCAATATGCGATGCCGAAATGCTGACCAGCAACATCAGCACTTATGATGTTATAAAAGAGTCTAAAACTATTCAACAAAAAAGTAGTTTTTAAGATGTAGAAGTAGTAGTTTTAAGATTAATCGTATCAAGAACCCACAGCGCGCCCCACTTTCAGAAGCAACGCATTTTCATTTTACCCAATTTTAGCATGCTTGGCTGCTGTGGACTTGCAACATTTTTACTCGATTTTAACTTCGACTTATCAAACTTCGACTCTAATAAATTATTCATTTTTCGTAACTCACCTATATTTGGATTAGAATGTAAACAGAACAGTAAAATTACAAATCCTAATGTAACAGTCGATTTTATCAACAGAACTTTATCTTTTATGCGATACTAAAAAAAAAAAAAACGAGACGTCAATTAAAAAAAAACAATAAGCATGTAGGGTCTCACTTACACGTTTTTGTAAGTCTTCTAAATTATTTCCATAATTTTCTCCAGAGTTGGTGGCATAATGCGTTTTAGAAATAAGCTTTCCTAACAAATCCGTCGACGTTTTTTTGATTGTTTCTTTTACGGACTCTTCATCTTTGCTGTAACTGCTCATGCAAGCGGCGGTTCTTTGCCAAACGGCTATTTCACGTTTTAGCTCTAGCACTTCTTGTGGTTCGCTATCGCGCGCCTTCTTCATGTTTTTATACATGTATATTAATTGCAAATGGACCGCTATCGAAGCCAGAATCACTCCGACTCCCATATGAACAGAGAAAGAAATAAAAGAGATGCCCTGAAATCATTCGTGTTGATAAAATATTTTACGGCGGAAAAAGCGTTTGTACCGATTTGATGACGTCTGGATTGGATGCGATTATGACATTAGGTGGGTCCCGATTGGAGTAATAGCACCTCCAATGTTTGAGTAAATAACCATGCATATTAAAACGGGCACCGGATCCATCATTGTTACCTCGCACAACCTGAAGAAATCAATAATTATTCTCGATAAGTTTTTTAGAATTTGTTTTAATTAAGCCTTCAATTAAAAATTAGTTAGTTTTTTTTTAAAAAGGGGCAAATAATTTTACTCAGCATTTAACACAAAATTAGTTTTATTACTTCCCAGGGCTTCATTGAAGGCAAAATAATTTATTATACAGGGTGTTTGTACCAGATTGATTTAAAAAAACGAATTTGATGAGTTCGAAAAAAAACTATTAATTTGGCTCGGCTTAACTATTATGAGCATACACAAGTAACATAAAATAAATAATTAATCGTTTTAAAACATTTTGAAATATGTAGAGCAGTGTTTCCCAATCTTTTTTTAATATTCCCCACCTAAGTCATACTAAAATTTTGATGCCCCCCTATGTAACATAAATATTTTTTTATATTTAAAAATTGAATTATTCCATAAATGAAGCCTAATTACAACTTATTCAAAACACAAGATTTAGATTTTAGCAAGAAATCACTAGGAAATTATTAAGAAAAAAAACAATAAGTAAATTTTCAAAACATAAACTAAAAATCAAGTGGGTTTTCAAATTGTTCCCTTGAATAATGATATTGCCCCTCCCAAACATTTAAATTGTCCCATTTGAAGCGTTGGGAAACACTGATATAGAGTAACTATACTCTGTCCGGCCAACAGAAATAGATAAGCCACGCCCCACTAAATGCAGTGCCCAGTTTCACACGGTACAAATTAATAATCAAGTTTGTCCCCGTTCTTGCAGGACATAAATGCTAATATGGTTGCTTGTGTTACGTGCTTTAAAAATTAAGCCAATAGAAAAAATTATATTTAAATTTAGCGCACATTTGTGGAGTGGCTTAACTATTTTTGTTGGCCGGACAGAGTATAGTAATTTTTTAAACATTTTAAAACATTTTCTTCCTGACCTCTTTTTTTTCCTATTTATTGGAGACAGTTCTTGACGTCTTAAAGACGTCAAAATCCACAATGACACTTTAAATGGTTGACATCTCCTAGGCGTTATTGTATGTCAAGGGGTTAAGCTATAGGGATTGAGTCACGGGACACCCGGTATATATACAAAAATTGCTTGTATAAAGTATAAGATTTATTGATGCACATTCATCATCTATGTTTTTTGCCGATATATTTGGATGAGCGACTGTCAAATTTAATGCAAGCTTTTTCTATTTTTTTCTAATAGGGTGACGTCATTACGCCGATCTACCCTACTAAAATCTATTTTCTTTTTAAAATTAATTAACCTATTCAATTCTCTTTTTTATAGTTTTCTAACGATTAAAATAAGCAGTGTTATCGATGTACCATATTGATTAAATCAAATATTAAACTCACCTAATTGTTGTGGGAGTCATTAACAAAGCTGTTGTTACATTATCGAGAAAACAAGATAACAAAGCCGTTAATCCACATAATGCATTAATTAATTGCCATTCTTTACCGTTCGTCGTCTACAAAAAAAATGTAAATTATTTTCTATCAGTTTTGATTCAAAAATAACAGAACCTTGTAAGCTAAAACCGCCAAATAATCGAAGAAACCAGTGTCGCTAATGATGCTGACGAGAATCATCATTGAAAATAGCAAAAGCAACGTCTCTATATCGATCCAAGAAACTATTTCGGCCATAGTTGGTCTTGCATTAAGAACTGCTAAAATCGCTATGGACAGCGTGCTGGCAAGCATTGCGGCCAGCGTTCTATTGAGGATCTAAATTTTTTTCATTAGTTAATTGGAATAATAAAACGATTTAAATTTTTAATTAACGAACCTCAAAAATTATCAACACGTAGAGACCGATCAAAACTAAGGCAGCATAGATGACTCCATTATCCAAATTGATTGGATCCAAATTGTAGGTTAACAACAAAGGCAAATTTATACTTCGTAAGTTTGTATGTAATTTAATTCGAATGGCACTGTTATCTTTCACAGTGAAATTTTCTAAATCAAATTCGTACTGTCTTTTCACTTCGGGGACGGATCTGTTGTATAAATTTGGTATGACTGGTACCCTCCACATTACAGAAATGTTCTAAAATAATTTTAATAAGTAATCGGTCTTTCTATTAATTGTTCTCTCTGTCCCAAAATATTTGTCACATTTAGACTTTGAATTTTGTCCTAAAATACGTATTACGTTTTGTAAATATAAAATTAACAATTTATTATCACAGGCACGCGCTAGAACATTACAGGTTTCTCTTTACCGGGCGCGTAAATACGGTGAGCTAGAACACATACGAACTAGAAGGCCGTATTGCGAACCGAATGCTCTGGAAACTCCGTAGCATCTAAGAAGCTTCTTCTTCGGCACATATATCAGGCAAACCGAAGGCGCCGATTAACTAGTCTTGATGGGAGACACGACGGCACGGTAAGAGGCTCAACGATCGGAAATCTCCGGAAAAACCTCATAATTGGAGTGGTCATGGTTATATTGAAAACTACGACATAAATGTGAGCAACAAGGGAAATAATTAAATAGGGTCTAAATAAATTAGTGAAGAATATAACAGTGAAAATAAATTAGTATATAAATAAATCAATTAAGCAAGTAACCAAAATTTAGGCTAGTTTATTTATTAAGTGTTCATGTATTATTAAATTAATTTAGTTATTGTTATTAAAACAAGTTACCGTATTTAATATTTATAACTTTATCTGGAACCCCCCAGCGAACACGTTGTAGTATATTATACAGACTAATATCGAGATGATTTAGACTCTTTCAACTTTTAATCAACATTTATAATTTAGTACTTAAAATATTTTGAATTAAAAAAACCAAAATAAAAAAAAAGGTTCTAGAGCAATATTTATATGACACCTTTATACACCCATGTCCGGGTTTAGGCGATTTCTCCGACTAGAAATTTTCTAATAAGCCTTGTTGGGTCCTAAAGGGGCTGCCTTATTAGAACTGCAAATTGGAACGTAACGCAAAATATACTTGGGTCTTAATCTGGCAATTCCAGTTAGCGCCCCATAGGGCAATCTCAATTAGGTCCTGCTAAGGTCAGCACATCCCGGTTCCGTTAAGGCATTCCCTAATGGGTCCCAATTATCAATAAATTAATTCGACAATTTTAACAATTAATAATGACGTTAAACAACGCTGGCTGGTGTATTAAAAAGTTATATATTTAGTTATTCACAAAATAGAAATCGGCCAACTAAAACTTTAAAAAACATGGTGAAATGTTTCATTTTTGGTTAGTGTAGCTACCAGTTTTTGATTAAAACATGTTCAATTACCAAATTAGATTGACATTTGCTATAAACGAAATCAAATAGATCAAATGTGACAAGAATTTTATTTATTATGGACCTTTACTGCTACGATGTCTGTGTCGTTAATTTCGATATAGCTTGATAATGGTTCTAAAAGCTCTAAATGTTCCATCCAAATATACACATAGTGCTTTGAGAGATTGCTATAATACGGAGGCAATAAAGCGCCTTGCAATTTAAGCCAAACTTTACAATGGTCGGGTAATTGAGGCAGCACATATCCTAAATCTAAAAAAAAAAATAGAGTCGAACAATATGTTTTAGCAAGAAAAATAAAAAACCTGTTTCGTTTTCTCGAGGAACGCTAATCTGATGGTATTCTTCCATGTTTTCTTCTCTAGTTATTAAACTGTAACTACATCCTGCCCACACGCCTACTAATATTGCAATCTTAATGCATTTAACGGGAAATTTATATTTTTGAGGTATGAAAGATTTTTCGATCTGTCTACGAGTTGCAAAATATTTCGTTAAACCAAAAAAAATAATTATTAAGAAAATACCAAATAAGAATTGATTAACTTTTTGCTTACATTTTTTGCTCTCTTGTAATTTGGAAATCGTCCATGTGAATTATCTGAATGTTATCCAGCGATGGTATTTTAATATCTTCCATTTTCGGAGTGTATGAGCTACAACAAAAGTTTCTGGTTTAATTCTTTTTTTAGGAAATACGTTTGTTTATAAATGTTAATTTTCAAGGCGATGCGTTTGTAAACTTCAATTATCAAAGCGAGCAAAAAGGATGCAATTTATGTATTATTTAAGAAAAAAAAACCGTTTTAATTTACCTTTCTTTTTCGTTTACATTTTCTGCAGATGTTAATAAGCTTGAATTTGCTGCACTCATGATCACTTAAAAACCGAATTATTAATGATAAACATTAGCAAAACGATCTAAAATTGCTAGATTTATGCGGCACGTGGAAATAAATGTTATCAATTTGTAGCAATGGGCGTTTCTAAAATTTTGAAGCTATAGATTAGCATTGTAGGTATATTTAACTAAAATCTCATAATTATTCAATAAACTCATAATTAAAAAATTAAATAATTTTCATTGATCATAAACTGCAATTAAATTATTTCGTTACAGAATATATGCAAATTTATTTTTTTTATCATAGATTTCGTGTTTTGATTTAACTATTACATGATATTCGTTTTAATCGTCGTTTTCTTTATATTTTAACCAATTAAATTGTCGTTTTATTCAATGTTTTTACAGAGTGGTCTAAATCCATTTCTTTAAAGATTCATAAGAAATTCAAAATAATCATATTTTAAATATTGGATTTAAAAACGAATTTAACTAAAATACTTAATGCTTTTTACTGCATTCCGCACAACACAGATGGTTGCTCTTTTAAAAACAGTTATCAAATTAATTAGCAAATTAAACCAAAAATAAAAAAATTGTTTAGGTATAATTTGTATACATTTTTAAATTTACGGAATTTGAAAATGTGTACCATCTATACTGTACTAGCTCAATACCATCTTTTAACGAACACAGGAAACTGTAATTTAAAGCAGTTTTAACAGCATAATTTACATTAATTTAACACGTCTGCAAATTATATATTTCCACATAGCCGATAGAAAAGGACTCTGTACACAGATTAAACAGATTCTGGAAGACGTCGACTCCGTCGATCGAATCAAAATATTTTGTTTGCTTTTGTTGTGTTATTGATTGAAGTTGATATACGTAAAACTGATTTACCGCATTACCGTTTTATTTGTGAAAAAATTAAGGGTTTGCGCTTTAATTAACCCGTGATCCTTTATCACACCTGTATTTGGAAAGGTTTTTAACAACTTTTAATTCATCTTAGGTGCTTTTGAATATATTAAGCTTTTAAAAATAACCAATTACAATAACAATTCAATACACACCTTTTTCTAAATTTATTAAAATGAGTGCTGTTTGTTGTTTATTTGAGGTTGCTATGTGATGGCCGGCTTAAGCAAGTAATTGTTTTTCTATTTCAGAGCGATCCGTGATGTCGAGCAAGGATATTGCCGGACAGGAATCTCAAATAAAGGATTCGCTATTTGAATTTGTCAAAACCCAGATACCGGATGCCGATTTAAATTTAATCGATGAAATTGTGCTGTCTTATGTGGTCGCTATACTTGAAGATGTTAGTTCCGATCCTGTTTTTGATGTGGAAGGTACCTGACTATTAAATCATGCGAATAATTTGCTAATTTGGACTGTACGTTTATTTGTTAGCAATTGTGTTGCATGAGTGCACAGTAGAGTGTCCTATCCAATTAAGTATTTGATAAAACAATAATTTAAGATGGTCGTAGGCAATAGAACAATGTTTATCATTAAATTGGTTATAACTGTTCCCCTTTACAATCTATTTAAATGATAATTATTGGACAAAATTTACCATTGTTCATTGTATGATTATTGCAAGATACAATTATCCAATAGTTATGCTGAAACTTTAATACGTAATTGAATATGATTGGATTTACTTTTAACTCGTGTTTATTTAATGTTAATCGTTTATTTTTATATGGATACAATTTTATTTTTAGGGTTCTGTGAAATGATGAGTGCTTATTTTCCCGAATTTGAATCCATCAATCACTCGACAATTTGTCAATGGATATTTGAATTGGCTGCTAAATTAGAGACTGATCAACCGCAAGAAAGGGATATATCAGCTATCGAACTTTCATTGCCAGAAATTTTACCCAAAGCGAAGCCGAGGTTAGTAAAAAATTTTAATGGACAAACCACATCGGTTACAGATTCACAGGTTTATCGTGACGACATTTACCGTTTTGAAAAACGATACGCAACATAGCTTGGTGAATGTGTAAGAGATGTATTAAATTTCCGATAACAATGCAATCAGAGTGACTACCTATGTTTAATATTTTTAATTTTAGTATAATTAGTAGGTGTCAAATATCGGCCGAAGGCTTCGATCGACCAAAGCGCATCCATCATTTATCAGAAACGAGTGATGGATCGACGGACGGTTCTTGTGGCGATTTTCTCGAGGAAGTCGATACGCTTCAAGAAATGTTTCCTCTTGTCTGCTCAATAGAGGTGATCTATTGTTCTTAAATTAAATTGTACGATGACCTGGAAATTAACGTAAAACGATTAATAGTTTTACAATTTAGTGGCGCGTCCAGAATTGCAAGGGGGGCGACTGTTTACAAACTTTTTATTACTGAATTCGTCTTGTAGGTCATTTGTATTTAATTTGGGGGTTGCAATTCTGAATGTTAGAAATACGGTTTTTAATTTTTGAGTAAAGTTTTGTTAGAAAATTTATTAATTATTGAGGGTCGGAAAATTATGGAAAATAATAGAAGTTATAAGAACGTACGTTATTAGGGTGTAATAATTTTTAATTAAAAATTTTAAAAAGTAAATTTTTGCTTAAAACCGAGTGTGCACATTCGAGCTCAAAGTGGCACATTCCGATCTCGGGAAAATGAAGCGCGCCGCTCCGCGTCGCGCTTCATTTGCTTCCCTCGCTCGGAAATGTGCCACTTTTCGCTCGAATGCGCACATTGTTGCATTCGTTGGATTTGCCTACACTATTTTCTCCTTTTCAAATTAAAGGTCCAGTTTTATTGGATTTTTTCATTTGAAAAAAAAAGAGTGTTGCAGGCAAATCCACTGCAACAAGGTATATTATGCACTTTCTAGCAAAAGCAACACATATTTCCGAGCGAGGGAAGCAAATATAGCTATACGCGAAGAGGAAGATCGAAAATTTGCCACTTTTGGCTCGCGATACCCTGTGACGGATTAACCATGTCTGAGCCCCTAGGCAATGCATATTTCGGGGCTCTTTAACCCTCTTCTAACTTGTTATATATATTGTTTCTATCACAACGCAATTATATTTATAATTACACTGATTTTTTACTACATTACGAAGGTATGCTATCACTTTATTCAATAAGAAAAATTGAAACAAACGAAACGAAAATTTGCTTATTTTTTCTAAATTAAGGCCCGTATTTCAATCGTACACTGACTTGTCGAGAGCTACGGCTCCCCACAGAGCCCATGTGAATTAAATACAAATCAACTGAAAGTACAGTGTACCCTGGATAACTGGGATCTCAAGGTACCTAGCAATTTTTCTCAAAAAACAGGGTTTCCACTTACCCATTTCTCAAACAGACAAAAATTACAGTTGTCCTATTTACAATGGTCGGTCGCTCGGAAATGTGCCACTTTTCGCTCGAAAGTGCCTATCCTCGTATTAATTTGATTTGCCAAATTAATCTTCTCTCTTTCAATTCAAAAATATCAGATCAAACTGGACTTGGCTTTAAGTACAATTTACAATCATTTTCTTTCTAAAAAAATTTAATATTTAATTATAAAATGCTCCCGGTACATCCTGGATTTTTTATGAATGGTTCCAAATTATTAATTTGTTTTCTAACACAACTATAATTAAAAGTTAAGGGCTATATTTCCATGGTTCAGTCTAATATGCGAAGATGCAGCTTCCCATAATTAACCAAACAAAGAAAAATTGCGTCTCGTACAAAATAACATCAGTCCAATACCCCAATAATTTTATTGTTATATACAGTACTATCTCTGCATGTTACCACCTCAGAATCTTACGAATTTTGTCATTTTTATGATCTTCGCCCCAACCCTAAACCTCAAAAAATTATTTCTGGCTAACTGAAGCCTTTTATTACAGCCCAAGTTTAAAGTTTTCTATATTATATACGTTTTATCTGACCACGTAGAAACCTTCACACCAATACCTTGACCCAAGGTACGTCCAAAACTAATTTTTATACTGTCCCTGAGGATTTTACGAAATTCCCAATTTCTCGTAACATGCAGAGGTAATACTGAATTTCTTTTTTCAAACGTGTCCACTTGACTTTAAGCACATTTACAATAACTAAATTACTTTCAAAAATTTTTAAAACAAATCTAAAACTGCAGTAGCCCACCTTCCTGAAGCTTCTCTTATTTTTCCAAAGAACTTTTTTCAATTAATTTTCATTTACTTATGGCTGTTTTTGAAAGGGCTACACCTCTTGAATGCACCACTGTTAATAAATTCACATAGACAAATGTAAATAACACGAGCGTCTTTTTCCAGATAAAACATTGCATTGCGATCGCTTGTGGCGACGTCGAAAGGGCCTCTCAGATCTTGATCCATCGCCAAGAGACCGGCGAATCGGTAAATTCGAACGGAACTGTGACCCTGCACTTAACGAAGCAGCCAACAATCGACGACCAAGAACTTAAAAATCGGATCATCGAAAGGTATTCATATATTGATAAGGAGTCGGATGTTAAAGAGCATAGGCCCGTAGCACCGAAAGTAGAACCGAAAAAGTTGATTCGCTATCGCGATAACAAAATTGTTAGTTTAAAAGGTGAACGTTACACCGAAGTTAAGAAAGGCGAGGACGTTGATGATGTGTCATTGAAAAAACCTAAGAAAGGGCATAGTCCGTAACCAGAAATGATATCATATGCTTATTTTCAAATTAAACACACCATATTTTATTTATTATATTGTGCGTTGAGTTTCGCCAATTATCATTGGTTCGATTCCATTTCCACACAGGACGACTGGCAAAATCGCAAAACCCTACCAAAGCATTTCGTTTTTGATAAATGCGTTCCATCTAAACGTAAGCCGATCGTATTTTTTAGGTTTTGCGATTCTAGGTTTATTAGTTATAAAAATCTTTGTACCTTTTTAATTGTCTTGAAGCAAGCAATCAAACGTAATTATTTTTTATTTATGTACAAGAAACACTTAACGCTAAGAAGTTGTTTAATTTTAAATACGTTCGTTCTCGTGCGCAAGTTTTGGTTGAAACTTTCAAAAAGTTTCGCATTCAATTTTCGTCAGCGTTTAAGGTACGATGTTGTAGTTTCTAATGTGCTTTATGTATTAAGAATATGCTCTCTTTTACCTGCGTGTAAATTTTCGACAATTAGCAATTCCTTCTCAAACTGTTACGTTTCGAGAAATTTAGTAAATGTTGTCCATTTTATGAGGTGGATCCTACAAGTTGTTTTTCGCTATGATCTAATTGTAAAAATATGTAGTGTACTGAAGAAATGTATGCATGTATCTATGGTATCTGGTAGTGTTTACTTAATGTACCATTGTATTGGTGTAGAAACTATGATTATAAATCGACACATTAGTAACTAGCCATATGGGGGCAAGTGTTAAGTAAAAAACATGTTTGATTTACTTATTCGACTTTTCATCGGCGACTTTAAAATAGATTTTTTTATTGGAACTGCTTAGATTGTAATTAATTTATGTATTTTTTTACTTACTGGCCTGCTTCAGTTTGTGGCACGACAAGTGCTGTGAATGTTTTTATATATTTTATTTTTTTTGTATTAGTTAGTTATAGTTGTATAACAGTGATGCACCCAGAATTGACGAGGAAGGGGGGGCCATAGGTTTTTTACAATTATTTTGTTCGAGTTTTCTTATATTTAATTGTGGTGCGAATTGTGGACGGCTGCAGCCCCGGAGGGGCCCGTATTGTAAAAATGCGGATCTTAATTTTTTATCGACATTTTTTTTAAATTAAATTAAACGCACCCCTTTGCGTCGCACTTCATTTGCCATCCTCGCTCCGAAATATAACACTTTTCGCTCGAATGTGCACATCGTCCTATTTTTTGGATTTACCGATTTGGATTTTCCGATTAAATTTAATGCCAAAGAACGATTTTATGTTCGGAAAAAATTATAAATATTTTTTGTTCATAATTTTGTTTAAAAACACTAATTTAGCGATTTGCGTTTGTGTGACAGATACGATCCTGTAATTTTTACCAGGAAGTTCTCAAAAAATTAATTAATTAATGTGAATGGTGCTCAAAGCCGAGTGTGCACATTCGAGCTCAAAGTGGCACATTCCGATCTCGGGAAAATGAAGCGCGCCGCTCCGCGTCGCGCTTCATTTGCCTCCCTCGCTCGGAAATGTGCCACTTTTCGCTCGAATGCGCACATCTTCGTATATAATAAATTCATCTGCTTTATCTTCCCTCTTTCAAATCAAAATATTAAATTTAATTTAATAAATATTTCTGGTATGTTCGAAAAACGTTTTTACCATAGCAATGAGTGGAAGGGAGCGAAAAGATACGACAATCATGTCAGTGGGAGTGAGAGGGACCGACTAAAATTATTCAACTAATTTTTCGTTTAATTTATTAGCCAGAATTATTGTGAATCGTGCTTAAAACCGAGTGTGCACATTCGAGCTCAAAGTGGCACATTCCGATCTCGGGAAAATGAAGCGCGCCGCTCCGCGTCGCGCTTCATTTGCCTCCCTCGCTCGGAAATGTGCCACTTTTCGCTCGAATGCGCACATCGTCGCATTCGTTGTTTTTCCCTACATCCATTTTCTCTCTTTCAAATCAAAATAATTTAACATCCAGTTTTATTGGATTTTTTGATTCGAAAAAGTGAAAAGTGCTACAGACAACTCCACTATGTATGCGCACATTCGGGCGAAAAATGACATATTTTCGAGCGAGGGAAGTAAATGAAGCTAGACGCGAAGCGGAATGTTGTAAATTTGCCACTTTAAGCCCGAATTTGCACACTCGGATTTAAGTTTGATAAACATTGATTCTATAAAAGTTGAGCAATTTTTGACCTAATTTTGTTTCTATAGTTTTAGGTGAAAATTTTCTAGTATTTTATTAAAAAGATATAGGTAATCTAATAAATACACTGTTCCAAACAGGGCCAGTCACTTTTTCAAACAATTTTTGGGATATTTGGATTTTTCTAAATTTGAATGCCAGGGAACTGACGAGGTTACCAGGGTACAAATGAAATATATCATTTATTAAAAAATACAAGATTTATTGCGACTTTGATACAACTATCTTAAAATTTTACATTGCATATATTTTTATGAATAAAATCATATTAGAAAGAATTATTAATTATATTAGAAAGTATTAAAATTAATGGATGAATGTATGTACTATATATCAGTACCATAGTAATACGTCTTCTGTCAAAATTTTGGACATAGGACTGACGACACGGAACTGATGAATGAGACCCAATTTTAAGATTATAATTCAAAGTAAAATTTCTACCGGATTTTCCATTAATTGGATGATATATTTTAACAAATCACATTTTGTCATAAATAAATCACAACGAAATATATCTACGTAAAGAAATAATTACTTGCCATAGAACTGCCTTTTTGTCTGGAACTGCACGTGCTTACACGATAATAACGCCGTTTTCACTGTTTTCAAAATGCCTGTCGTATAAAGGGATTGCTTTTTAGCTAACTTTACTACCAATATTAAAATCTGAATAAGGATTTAACGTTTGAATTTCTATAATTGGGGGCAATTTCAAATTTTAAAATTGGGCACAGGACTGACGGATAAAAGTGAACACAGAGTTCATCATTTTTTTTTAAATTACTGTATTCGATTTTATGATAAAATATGGTAAATTAATTAGTTAATACTTCATAATTTATAGTAGAATAGTAAAATTCACAATTAATTGAATATATTTTAACATACAATCACTCAATTATGGCATTCTGGAGTTGTGACACACCAAGGTACTGACGTTTTGAACATTTAAAGTGTTATTTTACAAACTCGCCTTTAAAAAAATACATCCAAATTGGGTGAACAGGCAAAAGGACCATTGGTTTTTTGGAATGTAATGAAATATTTGCAAAAAATGATAAAATTCTTTCTCTATTGAATGATGACATCAAGTTGCCCAACTTTTGTAGAATCGCCCATTAATTAATTTATTTCCAAAAAAGTTTTAATTAACAAATGAAGTACCGTATTTCTATCGTGCACTGATTTTTCAAGATCTGCGTCCCCCCCACAGAACCCAATTAAATACAAATCAATTGAAGTACAGTGAAACCTGGATAACTGGAATCTCAAAGTACCTAGCATTTGTTTCTCACTTCAAGAGAATTTCCATTTACCCAGTGACCCAAACATAAAATGGCAATTGTCCCATTTACAAAGGGCCCAAAAAAAAAGTCGAAATGTGTGTTTTTTCATTTATAGAAGTAGAAATGCATGTGTTATCTATTTAATACTTCTTTTATACTTTTTACGAATTTAAACAATACAAAACTTACGGTTTGAAACAAATCTCATATAAAGTGGTTTAGTAATTACCAATAATATAAGTTTCACACTTAGCCAAAACCTTCTTAACGAGGTTTCACTGTACAATCCAGTAATTCAAACAAATTGATGAAGAAATTTACAAACTCAAGAAAAATGAATTTTTAAATTTAAGTTAGAAGATTAATACAGAAAAATTCATTGAACAATAGGTGTGTGCAGATTCACCCTCGAAGTGGCACATTTTGAGCTCGAAGATCCGCCACTTTGAACTCGATATGGCCATGGCCCTTCATTTTTTCACCTTAATCTACCATACTTAGTTGTCCAAAATTTCTAATGAAAATTACAAAACAGTAAATTCCTTCTTAGGTTCGGTTATTTTTCATAATTTTCTCTGGGTGCACCTCTGGAAGCACATCATGTAAAAACCACATTACTATCTGCTTCAAGTAACATTCCACATTTCACAATCATAAAGCAAACATCAGGTCTAGAATTGATTTTCAACAAGTATTTTTTTATAAACAGGACTGAATGAATAATTACACATAAAAAATTGTATGAAATAAAGACTATTTCACTGTAACTTTACAATAATTCAGTACGAATTATAAAAGTAAAACGTGAACATTCTGTAGAATGCCATACTTCTATGGACTTTTTGTAAAAATATAGTAACTAAAACATTTTTACATCGAGTAAAAGATTGAGTAGGTAATCTTGTATAACAAACATATGTATTTTTAATATTATTTAACATTTATATTTACTTAGTTTTTAAAAACTTAGTCAGTACGAACAAAACGTTTCTACTTTTACTATATTATTGTGTTTCCTATTTAGACGAAGACTTTATTAGCAATGTGACAAAGTTAATAAGTAAATTTGAACGGAAGAAGGAACTTAACAACTTGCTCCATTAGATGTCATGCCGTTATGAGTATTATTATAATATAGGGTTTATAAGACTAGTCAAGCTTATAGAATTTATTCTGCGTTCAAGACATTCATATTGAACTTGTGTTGTATTAGTTATAGGATTGATGGAATTACTGAGTTCTTGACTCAGTTTCGATGGCAAATCGTGGGTTTCATAAACCTCGACCAAATTGAGCTTAAAAAATGGTATATTTCTGTTTTTAGTAATTTATAAATAGAATATTGCAATAGTTTGTCATCGTCACTGATTATTTGATTATACTTAGTAAGTGTTTCAACTCATTCGTTACTGTGATTATGTTAATCTGTATTAAAATTTATGTCTAATTTTTTTTGTACTCTTACCAAATAGTTAAGATTTTTATGTAAAAATAAATAAAATACAGTTTTATTCAAATTAACGAGTTCTATTTTTATTTTGAGAACTTTGTATTGCTTTATAACATAATAGAATGTTTATTGAGTTATTGCAATCCATAAATTTAATTTAAAAATGGCGGGCTTTCAGCTTGCCATTTTTTGTGACGAAAATTCCCATTCCGTTCATGGTTTCCACTGAAACACCCTATGTTAAAATAAATAGTGACTAATTTGTTATCAAATATTGCGCAACTTGTTTTAAAGTTCTGTTAAGTTCCAATACTCGTTTTACTTGTTAAAAGGCAAGATACTACTTGGTGTACGACCTAAAGTGTTCCATTCCATGTTTGTGATTCGTGTTGTCAGCAGCCATCAATTTGCAGTAGTAACTTATTGGATTTTCCAATAGTGCCTTATTCTAACCTAACTTATTGTATTTCTACATTAGTTATTTCTAAATTTTAACAGACATGCACAGACGTTGCTAAAATATAAAAAGGTAAGCCTCGTTCGTCTCTACTTGTCGAATTTAAAAGTGCTTTTTTTGTAGGAATGTGCAATGGATAATAAGTCCCCGGTAACAGGATTATTACTACTACGTACTCTACAATCCAATTCTAGTCATATTTGGTTTGAAGATGATAAAAGAGTTTTATGTCTACAAGAAACTGATTCTACAAGCATAATTAATATAAAATGTAGCAGCAGTTTAATAGCCATTAGCGAAGATGAATTGTTAGCAGACGAGGACGATTTTTCTATAAAAAAGTGTTTTAGAGATGTGGTAAGATTAAAAAACTCTGTCAGTACCAAAACGTTTTCTTCAGAGGATATAAAAAATATTAATTATATTGTATACACGAATAGGCTGATTGATAGTTGTAAGTTTTTAGTTAAAAATGATGATAAAGTGACACTATTAAATAGTACAAGTAAATACAAATTGGACGTAAAAGCGTATTTTAAAAGTAGCAAGCATTCAGAACATGAGTACAATTTTTTTGTAAACTTTGCCGAAGCCGTTAATATTTATTATGTTATTGAGCAATTTAGTTTTAATGAGATTAATCTAAAAATTGAAAACGAAATTAGTGAATTTATAAAAGGCTTAAGATTAAATACTTATAATGTCAATTTAATTAGCAATCTGTTCGTAAAATATGTAAGTAATACAAATGAATTGTTAACTAAGAACGATATTTGCTTAAAGCTATGCGAAATTTTGATAAGAAATTATAAAACTGATAAAAACGAATTTCAATCAAATTCTAATCAATTATCTAATGTTCTCGATGTTTGGAAGTCCATTTTAAGTAACAAATCTATAGTTATTTTAGATTATGATAAAACTGTTTTAGAAATATTAATTAATTACATTGGTGATCATATTTTGTTAAAAATCAACAATGTACAAGAATTTGACGACCTTCGAACTATTTTAAATTTATGTAATTTTAATATAAACGTAATTATTGTTAATAATACTGGAGCAAAATTGGAAGTCAATAATGTGGGAGTATTTTCTAACTTGGAGGACTTATCTGAAGATCATAAAGCAGAAATTTTACAATCAAAAGTCAGCTTGCAAGGAAGGGTTCTTCGAGATTTGGGAGAATTAATCGATAAAGACATGTTCAAATTTATTAATGTAGGCGACATTGTTAGAATACTACAAGATTCTAAATCTTATACAATTGGCGATAAATTCGAAGCTTTGCCTTCTTATTTTATTGAAAGAAGTCTGTTTAAAATTATCTTATCGAACAAAGTATTATACGAGGTAAGAGATGAAATGTTTATTATTCTTAATCAAGAGAGTTCGAGTAATATTTTCTTGAAAGTATTAGAAGAAGCTAAGTTAACGAATATATTTTTTGATGAATCTTCTGTAGAGCAATTGAAAACGGAAGACAAGGTTATACATTGGGTAAACTACCACAGTGATGCGGAACTTGAATGGCTTGCGAGCAGAGGAAGTGTTTCAAAAATTAATAGCTACATTGTCACCGATGAAACTGGTTTTTGTACAAACGTGAAGCACATCACGAAATTAAATGGAAACGGCAACGTTCGATTGATAAGCGCCAATTCTGGTTTGGGTTGTTCCGTATTGCTACAAACCATTGCCTTTAACTGTTCAGATGCCTGGTGCATCCACATGAAGAGCGATTCGTTAGAATTGCACGATAATCTAACTATAAGCAATTGTACCAATCTTGAATTATCTCGCGCAGTGTTTAAAAAAATGAAACTTGTGTTACTTGTGGACGATTTCTATCCAACCTCCGAAAACACAGAATTTTACAAAAGTCAAAGCGAGAAAGGCGTCACTTCCTATATTGTCTTTGCATCTACTTTAAAAGAGAAATTAAAAGAATCTTTTGGGACTTTCGCTTACGTCTTGACTTCGTTCACGATCCCCGATCAAAAGAACTTTTTACACAAATACTACGGCTCCTTCAGCACCGACAAATCAATAATCGAAGAATTTTCTAGAGTTTTATTAAAAATAGTCGAAGAGAACTTGAACTATGAACACTTCTACTTTGCCAACTCGCCATTAAGACTTAAGTTTCTCGCCGACATTTATATCTCCGAATTTAAATCTTCGCTCACCACAGGAGCCGTAACTTTAGAAGAAACCTTCGATCTACTCAATTTTTACAAAGAGTATTTGTACAAGCGATGTGAGAAGATTTCGTTGAAAGTTCCAGAGTTTGGTAAAATACCTATAAACATTCATAGTCTTCTGGCTTTGAAAACTTTTTTTACACAAAGCGATTTAGAACAGCTTGCAATAAAGGATCAACTAAAAGAATTCAAGCTTGACCAGTTGCCGTCGTGCGGGGACATTTTCAATATCGACGATGAAGGAGAAACCCACGAAAAATTCGAACATGCCAGTTTTGCAGAATATTTCAGCGCTTTGTGGATTTCCGAGAACATCGACAAAGAACTTGGTAAACAGTTGTACCGACTGCGTTTCAGAAATTCCGGCTCGCTAAGAAACTTATATAAATTTGTAGATTTAATGTTGGCGAAAGATAAGCCCTTACATTTGCTACTCATAAGTCGAAAATTGTTCAAATTGAAAACGCACTTAGAAACCAGAGTTGACTCCGCATTCGAATACGACGAACACGGACGTAGCATTTTCCACATGGCCGCTTTGTACGGGGTGTACCACGACCAAATTCCCGACAACGGAGTCATCGAAGTGCACGACGAACTCTTACAAATTGTTAGAGATCATTTTGTGCAAGAGCTTGCAACATCTCACGATTGGATTTTGAACTACACTCCTTTGGAGTACGCTGTCGGATCTGGAGCTTTGGGCATTGCCAATATTATATGCGAGATGCTTCCAGAGGAATGCATCAAGACTGTTATACCCGACTCTTACTTGGAGGTTTGTCTAAGCTATTGCGGTAGATTGGACGAGTATGTCTTTTTCCTTCGGACATTGTTAAAATCATTGGCATGTCACGTATTTTATAAGGAACAAATAGTATTCGAAACATCAATATCAGAATTTTTAGATATCTTGACCACGAACGAAGATATTCACATGAGCGTGGTGGCGAAGCTCTTGCAGTTCGATATTAAGACCATGGCCGAGCTTCTGGAAAAGTTCGAATTGAAAATGCCCATGAAACGATTCTTTCACGACCTTCGCCTAGCAGCCGCGTTCGGCAACAAAGATAACATAATGCAATTAATCTGCAGGGGCGATTCCATCAACAACGTGGGGAATTACGCTCCGACTGCCTTACATTACGCCGTTTACTATCAAAAATTGGAGAACATCGATTGCTTGTTGCAAGAAGGAGCCGACATCAACACTTTCGACATGGAGGGCAACACATGTCTGCACATCATAATATTACGAAACATCACGAACGTTAAGTTGTTCATCAAGCTCCTACTGCGGGGCGCAGACCTTAACAAAACCAATATCAATGGAGATACCCCTTTGCATTTGGCGCTCGAAAACAACCACACGAGAATTGCCGAAATGTTGTTGCCGGACGCTCTGCAAGATTTTTATCGGCTGGGCCTCTCGCACATGCTGAAACTTTCCGATTTGGAGCATTACGACATCAACAAACAGAATAGTACGGGAAATACGCCTTTGCTGCTCGCTTTGGCCCACGACTATTTAAATATTGCGAAGACGTTGCTGAAACACGGTGCCGATCGAAATATCACCAACAACACGGGCGACTCTTGTTTGCATTACGCCGTGGCCGCCGGCTATAACCCGCTCGTCATGGATCTGATTATAAAAGGGGCTGATGTTAACAAAAGGAACGCACAAGACGAGACCCCAATTATTATCGCTTGCAGAGTGAAAGCAATCAAATTAGCCAATGTACTGTTGAACTTGTGCTCGAAGGAGAGTCTCGAAAGTACTCTATATCATTCCGCCTTGTACCATGCTGTGGATAGTGAGAACAACGATTTGGTGGTCGCTTTATTAAATAAAGGCGCAAAGGTGAACCCTCAGAACAACAACGACGAGACCCCCTTGATAGTCGCCATCAAACAATGGAACGTGGACGCGGTCCTGCTACTACTAGAAAGAGGTGCTGATTGTAACAAGCTCGACGTCGACGGAAAATCCTGTTTGAATTACGCTGTCGAGAAGAAGAACTTTACGATCACCAATCATCTTCTGAATAGAGGCGTGGACGTCAACCAAAAAAATTCCAACGGCGACACGCCGATAATGGTCGCCTCCGAAGGGAACAACATCAGAATTATCAACCTCTTGCTTGAGAAGGGGGCGGATATTTTTGTGAGCGGCGACGACGGCAACACCTGTCTGCATTACGCGGCCGGAGGCGGTTACGAAGAGCTCGTGTTATTATTTTTGAGTCGTGGAATGAATGCGAACCTGGAAAATTTGAATGGCGACACTGCGTTGAGTTACGCTTTTCAAAAGTGCGAACGGGGCGTGTGCAGATTGTTGATGGGCAAAGATGCGGATATTACGGTGATCAATAACGACGAATGCACGTGTCTCCATTATGCGGCACAGCACGGCCTACTCCATCTGATCGTGGAGCTGGTGAATGGAGGCGCCGACGTCAATATAAGGAACAATGCGAATCAAACTCCGTTGGCTTTCTTCATGAACTGGTACGGCGACAAGAGCGGAGCAATTAAGATGATGCTGTGCACCAAGGAGAACTACAACGATATGGATAGTTCGCGGAATACTTGTTTACATTTGGCCGCGCAATTGGGCGACGATGAAGACATCATAAAACTGATAGAGTATGGGGCTGACGGTAACGAATTGAATGAATACCACGAAACGCCGTTGTTCTTAGCGACAATAAAACGTCGATTGAGTTCCGTTAAATTATTACTGATGTACGGAGCGAACCCCAACATACCGCAAACTGATACGGGCAATAGTCCTCTTCATATCGCAGCATCCTACTGTGACTCTGTCATAGCGGAGGAGCTCTTGAAAAATGGAGCCGTGCTAGACGCAACAAATAACAGTGGCGAGACACCCCTGTACGAGAGCATCGGTAGTCTGGCGAACAACGTAACCGACTTATTGCTGTCGCACAACGCAGACGTAAACATCAGAGAAACCAATAACGGAAAGACTTGCCTACTTCTAGCTATCGAAGATGAACATCACTCGCTGGTGGAAGAACTCCTGAAACGAGGAGCGAACGTAAACGCAGAAGATTTCGAAAGGAACACACCTGTTTCTTGCGCCTTGCACAATTTCAACTTGGACCTTGTCGAAACCTTAAAAGGCCATGGAGCCGAAGTCAAAACTACCAATCTGAATAGTGCCTTGCACAGAGCTTGCGCTTTCGGCTACCTGCACTTGGTCGAGCGTTTTCTCGAAGATGGTGCCGAAATTAACAACGAAAATTCGGAGGGCGAAACGCCTCTTTTAGTTGCCATCAAAGAAGGATACGTCGGCATAGCAAATTTCTTGTTGGAAAAAGGAGCCGACATCACAATCAAAACGAGTTCGGCCGATACGTGTCTTCATTACGCTGCTAAAGATGGCAACAGTAATTTTATCAAACTTTTCCTAGAGCAAGGTATCGAAATTGATGCGTTGAACCTTCATGGTAAAACTGCTCTGTATGTTGCTCTGGAGTCGTCTAAAGTGCACGTCATGAAGCTTCTGCTGGAGAAGGGTGCGGACGTCCGACAAGTCACCGAACACTGCTTCTTGCACGAGGCGCTAAATCAAGATTTGTTTCAAATAATGGAATATCTTCTGGACAGATGTCCGGATATCGATTTTAAGAATAATTATGGGTACACACCTTTAATGGAAGCTTTGCGATTCAAGAAACTAGCTTTTGTAAGGTTGCTGATCCAAAAAGGGGCCAACATTCATTGCGAAGATAACTCAGGGTACACGTGCTTACATTTCGTAGCCGATACGGGACTGGAAGATGTACTTTTGGAGCTGATCGAACTCGGCGCGATCGTCGATAAACCGAATCGCGACAATAGCACTCCCTTCACCGACGCCCTGAAGCAAGAACACACTTACGTCGCCCAGATATTGCTGAAGCACGGCGCCGACTTATATTCGAAATATTCGCAGGCAACTTATCCCATACATCTGGCGGCTTCGAACGGTTGCTACGAAGTTTTGGAGGAGATACTAAACGCTAATTTTCCGATCGAAAAGTTGAACGGGTCGGGGAATACCGCGCTAAGTTTGGCGTTGATCACACGCCAATTGTCGTGCGCCAAACTTCTTTTGGAGCACGGAGCCGACTTTAACGTGAAGCAGGCCGACAACGACTCTTGCTTGCATTTCGCCGTCAACGAACAACTTGGCGAAATAGTAGACTATTTGATAGAGAAAAAGGTGAACGCTAATGTGTTAAATTACAACATGCGCGTACCCTTAAATATGGCCGCTTGGAGAGGATTCATCGACATAGCAAAATCTTTATTGGCGTACAATATCGACGCGAATTTTATCGACGAAAAAGGTTGTACTTATTTGTATTATTCAGCGAAAATCGGCGACTTAACTATCGTGGTAGATCTCATCAATCGAGGCTTCGACATGAACCAGAGCAATAATAAAGGACGAACGCCTCTCAGCGCTGCGTTAAAACACGGACATTGGAAGGTGGGAAAGAAATTAATCGAACTGGGTGCCAATGTCAATATCTCCTCGAGCCCAAAGTATTACACGTGCGTCCATTATTTGGCCGAGCGGGGCGAACACGAACTTATACAACACATACTTGAGGATGGAACTTTTAATATAAACAGAGAAACGGCGCAAGGCGAAACCCCGTTAGCATTAGCCGCACAGCATAAGAGAATGGGCACCGTGAAGCTTTTGCTTGCGAAAGGCGCCGATCCCAGTATAACGGACGCCAATGGATACACCTGTCTACATCACGCTTCCCAATGTGGGGCTGCGAATATCGTCGAAATTCTGGCGAAGGTTTGCGACGTCAATCGACAAACTTATTGCAACGGACGGACGCCTCTGCTTCTGGCGCTTTGGAAGAAGCATCGAAGGACGGCGAAAATTTTATTGGAGAACGGAGCGCATTGTACGATAGAAGATTTCAAGGGTTGTTCGGCTCTGCATGCCGCCGTTAAGTTGGGCAACAGAGAACTGGTGATCGAGAGCTTAAATCAAGGGTGCGACATAAATAAATTGAACAAGAAGCGACGTTCGCCATTATATTTAGCCATTAAATATCGAAAAAATCATATTGCCAAATTGTTGATAGAATTTGGAGGGGATGTGTTGGCCGCCGATTCGTACGAAGAGACTTGCCTGCACAAGGCGGTCCAGAAAGGAAGCGAAGATGTCGTGGCCGATTTAATAAAGGCGGGAGCTGACGTAAACAAACACAGGAATTACGCGCACGACACCCCTCTGCACCTAGCCATCGAGAATAAGAGCCCCAACATTGCCCGAATGCTACTGGAGGCCGGCGCCAATCCGCAATTGAAGAACAATCAGGAATACAACGCCCTGCACTGTGCCGCAGAAAGGGGCTACGACAGCATCATTCCGCTCTTGATAGAAAAAGGGTGCGACATCAACGAGAAAATCAAAAGCAATCACCAGACGGCACTTGTGGTGGCTTTAAAACAGAGAAAGCTAACAACAGCCAAAATACTTATCGAGCACGGCGCCAACGTCCATTTATATTATTCGGAAGAATTCAATCCTTTATTTTTGGCGTGCTCTTTGGGCGATTACGAGCTCGTTAGAGAGCTAGTGGGTCGAGATTTTCTAGTGAACCAGAGACTTTTTACCAAAGCCTTAAAGAACAACCAAGTGGCCATTGCCAAATGGCTCATCGAGATCGGTTGCGAGTTAACGACGAAGAATGCACAATGCACCAGTTTCCACCATGCCGTTCAATCGGGTCTGAACGAAATCGTCGAACTACTCATTGAAAAAGGCGTAGACATCAATTTACCGAATCCCACAGGAGCAACGGCCTTACATTTGGCCCTGATCTTGGGTCAAATGTCCACAGCCAAACTTTTGCTGTCGAAAGGCGTCGATGTAACTTACGCCGATCAACTTCAACCCCTTCTCTACCACTGCCGTTCGAACTACGGCAATGTCGTCGAAGAAATCCTAAGTAAAGGCGTCGACATAAATCAGTTTGTTAGTCCTTATCAAACGGCGATTCACATGGCCTTGAAGCACAATCGCGAAGACGTGGCGCGGGTCTTGATCGATCGCGGTGTCTACATTCATAAAACGAACAGTTCGGGAAATTCCGGCCTGCACTGCGCCTCCAAAGGCGGCTCCGAAGCCCTCGTGAAACTTTTGATCGAGAAGGGTGCGGACGTGAATAAAAGAAATGTGCACAGAGACACCCCGCTGCTGAACGCCCTGAAACAACGGCACGCGGCTATTGCCAAAACTTTGCTGAAAAATGGATCTTCGGCTAAGGCGATCAATGGCCAAGAAAACACCTGCTTGCATTACGCTTCGCAAATTGGAGACGACGCTCTTGTTGCGGAACTGATCGATTTGGGGGCGGACGTTAATCATCAAAACGATAAAATGCATACTGCCTTGATGCTCGCACTTTCCGAAAGAAAACGAAGCACGGCCGAGCTGCTGGCTTCGTCGAAAAATATCAATGTGCATTTGAAGGAGTACAATGGAACGGGTCACCTGCATTACGCCGCCAAAGCGGGATACAATTCCGTCGTAAACATTTTGATAGCCGCTGGAATCAATTTGAATACGCAAAACGACGATGGGGATACGCCCCTAAGTCTGGCTCTAAAATTCAACCAAGCGTCGACGGCAAAACTGCTACTCACGAAAGGCGCTAACGTCCTGATCGAAAACAGTAAAGATACTTCTTATTTACATTTAGCCGTCCCCACTCAGGACGAAGAACTGGTACAATTGCTGATGAAGAAAGGCGTCGATATTGACGTGCGGAACGGCGAAGGTAACCCTCCCATCGCGCTGGCCTTCCGTTACGGCAATCAAAAAATAGTCGATCTTTTCCTGTCCAAAGGCGCCAATTTGCTGATGGAGAACCAAAGTGGATGCAATCTCCTGCACTACGCCGTCCGTACTTGCAACGTGGAAACATTGCAAGAGTTGTTGAAATCCATTAAAAGCGACACGTACAACAACGTGGGCGATTCTCCGTTGTCCGTCGCCATTTTCCACAAAAATCTCGACGTGGCTCGCTTTTTACTGAAGGAGATGATTTCGTCGGGCGCGACCAGGGACATGTGTCTGCGACACGCTTGCGAAATCGGAGATCTTGATATGGTGGTGGAATTAATGAACGACGATTTGGATCTCGATCAGACCAACGATGACGGCGATACGCCCTTGGGTTTGGCACTGAAGAATGCGCATCTGCAAGTGGCAAGAAAGTTGCTGGGTAAAGGTGCAGATGTTGCTAGGACAAATTATCATGGCTGGACGTACTTACATTACGCAACTACGACGGGCGATGACGATCTTGTGCTCGAGTTGATTAACAAAGGGATCGATTGCAACTGCAAGTGCAACGACGGAAATACGCCCCTCTTGCTCGCCCTTCAATACCACAAGATGTCTACCGCCCTGCTGCTGATCGCGGAAGGAGCTAACGTGAACATCAGCAATAGCAGCGGCACCACGTGCTTGTACTACGCGGCCAGATTGGGTGCCGACGACGTTTTGAAGGTTCTCATCGAGAAGGGGGCCGCCATGAACGAAATGAACGACTACTTTACGCCTTTACTGTTCGCCGTTTGCAACAAGCAAATATCAGCCGCGAAATTGCTCTTGCGGAGCGGCGCTTGCGTGTTGTGCAAATACGACAACAACAACGTGATCTTGCACTACGCGGCCAAGAACGGCCTGTACGAGGTGCTCCTCGAGCTCTTGCCTCTTTGCAAAGCTTTAATTAACGAAACGAATAATTCCGATCAAACTCCTCTGCAATACGCCATCAAGGATAAAGTATTTTTTAATAAGTTGGACGTAGATAGACAGCTGTGCACAATTAAATTGTTGCTACAAAACGGAGCTAACGCTTATCATGCCGATTCGAGCGAGAAACTCGCGCTGGATCACGCCAAAGATTTGTTGAAGCGCAAAGATGTTGAAGCACATAAAGAAATGTATACATACTTTTACGAGCAAGTTTCCGCTTTATTATTAAACTAATGATTGTGCTTAAAACTACTACTACTACTACATAACAAATATATAAATATATTACTGCTGCGTGCCTTTAGAGAAGTCCGTTTTTTTCTTAATTTAATTTATTGCATCCCAAATCCTCTCGCTCTTTAAATTGTTGACTTATTTAATTGTGATATGTAATGTTTCTAGTTGTATTTTAATATTTTAAATGAATAAATACGGGGAAATTTGTTCAATCGAGCGATTGCGTTGTTTCTTTCTTCTTCTTTTTTGTTCTTTGAATAGTGAATGAATCAGAATACGCAAATTTCGCTGTATTTATGAAGCTGTTATTTTTGTTATTTACTTGTGTATATATACAGATATATATATATAAATATATATACTGTTGATATTTGACAATATATGGGCTGTGCATTTTTATTTTACTAATTTTGAGAGTATTACGGTGCAGAAAGTGTTAATTTAGAAGATAATTTAACCGCATATTGTAAAACTGTACTTAACGAAATCCTTCGATTTACTTTTTAATTGATAAAAACTTTGTTCGTTTAATAATAGTTTTTTTCTCGTGTAGGGATGTACTATCAATTATAATATTTATAATTTAACTTGCTTTTGATAAGTTTTAGTTAAAATATTGATTATGTTTCAAATTTTGATTGTAATGTGGCACAATATTGTATTGAAGCAGGCGTTACGTCTGCCTACAGTTGTGATTTAATAAAGCACAAAAATGAATGTGTTAAAAATATATATGGTATAGGTTTTTTATTATACTATTTTAATATCGCCAACCGTCGAAAATTTCTCGCGCCTCTTCGGAAGGTCGAGCACCTGGCGATAGTAAAACTGCTCGAAAAAGTTTTCCTAGAAATTGCCGTGGTGCGGAATCCACGTAAAACTGTAGGTCCCTTGAAGCTTTCAAACACTACAACATTCACAACAAAGATTCAAGCGGGGAAATCGCCTAAACCTGACTAGGGGTACAAAGGCAAGAAGAAGAAGAAGAACATCGCTTCTTAACCTTCCGCATACTAGGTGACTAAATGTCACATGCCATACTAGGTAGGGCTTGCCTATGGAAAACCCTACCTGAGATGTATGACACGGAAAATAAAATTAAATAAAATCCAAAAAATTGTATTTTATGACAGTTCAATACAATAAATATATTTTAATAACCAATAATGAATAGGTTTAAGTAAAACACATATTTATTTATGGATTAGAATATACTTTTATTAATAAAAATACAAAAACTTAAACTTTTTTTTTTAGTTTATATTATTTGGAAAATATATAAAGATATGGTTGCTTATAGTTACATTGTCTTTTCAACAAATTAATGGCAATTCTGTGAAATTTTGCTGGTCCCAATATACAGGGTGTCCCAGTACTAATAGACGCCATTGATACATCTCACAGAAAATAAAATTCTGAGACGAAAAGTCCCTTGTCATTTTTTGATCAGACCCATAGATAATTAGTTATTAATAAAAATGGGTGGCCAATCAGGTGGGCGTTATTAAATTAATTAATTACTCCAAATCGGAAGCTGAATTTTTTTTCATTTCGGAGATTCAACACTCAGGCGCCTTTTTACTAAAATTAATTATTAAATTAATTTCTGGAGAGTCGAGCACATAAGAGTTAATGCTTAGACTTTTCGTCCCGTTGTTAAAGCTCCTTTACTCCCGTAGACTGCAGTGCGAGCGAGCCTGCTGCTGTTCCGCCTTCATCTCACTCTTGCAGTCACCTCTCACTTTCCCTCTCTTTCTTCTTGCTGCTATAACGCGCACCTGATTGGCCACCCATTTTTATTAATAACTAATTATCTATGGGTCTGGTCAAAAAATGACAAAGGACTTTTCGTCTCAGAATTTTATTTTCTGTGAGATGTATCAATGGCGTCTCTTAGTTCTGGGACACGGTGTATAAGAATAAAAGAAATATTCAATGATCCTGGAATAAAATGAATGTCACATACACTCAATATTTGGGAACGCATATTGTATAATTGGCTTTCGGAACTGGTGGAAATTCATATTTATCAATATCGTTATAATAAAAGAAAGTCCATCATAGACGCAAATTAAGCCCTCCAAATAATTATAGAGAAAATATGTGATATGAAAGGAGACTTTTACGCAGTTTTCGTAGATATAAGAAAAGCATACTACCGTGTACCTCATCAGTTGATCTGGAATGGTCTGAGAAGTCAAGCTGTTTTTGCAGCATTGGTAAAAACTATAATAGAAACATACGAGGTGTATAGATAAAGTACTGAGACTGGCAACGTACCTTGTACGGTCACTGAACGTTGAGTACCACGCCGAGACCGCCCTAGAGGCGTTTGCGGGTACCCGAAATATAAACGTAGGGGAGACCGGGTATGGTTGTGTCACGGGTAGGTTGTCACAAAAGCCATAACAGCAAATCTAATGAATTAATAAATTTGTTTACCCGTGTCAAAGAAGCCCGAGCACAATACCTCCTTGCATACTTCACTTCAGTTCGCTCCGAAATAGCGTAAAAGAAATAGATGCGTTCGTTTTTTTTGTACAGTAGGTAAAAGTAATTTTTTGTGAATCTGTTTTGAGTCTCGTAAGTATATTTAAATTTTGCATAGTGATATACTTTTTCGTGTATTTATGATGTTTAAGATATGCTTCATGATATCATTCATATGGCTTCTTAAATGACCAATGATTTAAATTTATTTTGGGAGTTAATTGTCCAAAACTGTTTTGGGGAAAGTTGGCTCAAGTTAACGGGGGCTAGTTGTCACCTGTGCAAAGTAACCATGAATATGTGCGGCCTTTTTTATTGGTTTCTAGGGGTTTTACTACATAAACGATTGGCTGTAATTATACATTTGTCATTTTTGTTATCATAACCTAAGTTCGTTAGATAGAATAGGTTAGGAATAGAATAGGCATTTGTTTTGTCGTTTTGTATTTTACCTTTTATTTAGCGGGTGACTACCTATCCCAGACGATATGACAACCATTCCTGACACGGGGTTAAAAGTCGCATTTTTTTTTCATAAAAATTATAATTTGTTCTCTTTAGATAATGGTAGAGAAAAAGTCTTTATTTTTTCTTAAACTAGAATAAACACACTATCTATTGATATATAAATGTCATTGATAAATTAAGACAATGGGCTCTAAAAATACAAAAGAAAAAAATTATGACTTCCAACCCCGGTCTCCCCTATATAAAAATGTCATGTAAGTTTAAATTATAAATAATGGCAGTGTGTTCTGACGTTGCGTAGTGATTGGATTGTTTCTTACACAATGTCAGTTTTAAATTTTTAGATTAAAGCAGGCAAGTCAGGGCCATCTAAAAAAATTAACATCTTTTTTTAGACTATACCACGCAAAAAAAATAATGTTTTTTATTTGTACTGTATTTTTAGAGTTGTTTGTTTATCTTGAGTATATCGCAGCATGAAGAGGGTACTTTTAGATTTTGTTTTGGTTTAGTAATAGGTGTTCACAGATTTTTTTAATTTTACTTTGTATTTCAAACAATGAATATGTTTGCTTTTTTGTTAACTTTTATTATGTTATATGCATTTTTACATTTTATATTGACAAAAGTGTATCCTTTTAATGTTTTAAGTCAAACGCCCCAGGGGCGGTCTCATGCACAACCAAATAATCAACTTACCACATACCCTGACCACCCCTCGGACATGTTTAATTTTTTCACAAAAAATACTCGACGTGGCATAAAATTACCTTCTAAACCAGTGTTTGTCAACGTAGGTCGCTCGCCCCACATGAGGCAATTTGATTGTTCAGGAAAGCAATTTGAAAAAGGACTTGAATGTTAGTTGTCCGTTATATGTTTTGAAAAATTACTTTCTTAATAATTTCCTTCTAAAACTCAAGTCTTGTGTAGTGAACAAGTTGTAATTTTGCTTAATATTGAGAATAAATAATTTTAGATATAAAAAATATGTGTAGCTTGCATAGGGGGGCATCACAATTTTTGAAGGATTTAAATGGGACATGGTAAAAAAAAAGATTGGGAAACAGTGTTCTAAACAGTGACCACTTAAACTAAATTAAAATAATTATCTAAAATTGAGCGAACTGCTAAAAGCTCTAAACACGAAATTAATTTATTATTCATATTTAAATATCCAATTCTTTTAACGCTGTAATATTGAAAATTTTATTCGCGAAATGAAAGAACAAAGTGAGTGTATTAAGGCAGCGTAACGCTGTAAATTTATTATTATCATTATTTTTGGTACAGTATTAATAGTGTGTATGATACATGAAGGTTAGATAACACTCAAGCTGTAGCTTTACCATAAAACCAGGTCCTGCTATTGATATGTGACCATGGGACGAGCTTTCCAATATTTATAATTATTATTGTTTTGTCCCAAACTCAACTGCCACTGATTTTTTCTATCACTTTGTGCTCGACTTAACATTCAGACACCTGCGTGTGCAACTTTTGTGAACTTAAAGCATTTTATTGTAGATCACCCTGTATGTAACTTTTGGACTACTCTTCAATGCCGAATCGATATTATCATATTTTTTTTCTTATTATTTTTTTTTAAGTGCGGATTTCTTCGTGCCTGTTTAGAAAGTCGATAAGCACCAATGAAAAATCAGCTATCAGCCTGTACAATATTCACATAAGCATTTGCGAAGATTATATACAAATAGGAAAGAGCGTAGACCCTTCTTGAGCACAAACGTGTTGCCGCCAAGAACGAAAAGGAAACAATTTCAATTCAGTCGAAAAAACGTATTTTGGTAATTTAAGCCGCCAAAGTCTAGTCGTTGGGTCTTTTAAGGAGCCTCAAGTAAAATCGTTTGTCGCTCTCGGGGCCTACGCAAAAGGGTCAACCAACACTTATATCATTAATTAATATTATATCTTACAATATTAGAATTTATATATAAAAAAACAAATTTATAGAACCAGTGCCGAGGCTAGAATTCTCTCAACATTCAACAAAACTCCCACTTCCTCTTTTCCCGAGAAGAAAAAAACTCCCCCTCACTTTTTGTGCTCCACTTTTAACACCAGATTCTCTTCGCCGCCTTCTGTTAAATGCCTTTAAAAATCCTAGCTGTGCGTTAAAAATGGAGAAGGCACAACATATTCGTGTCGCCATCTGTGATCGAACATCGAACGTTCTCCGATAATTGATAAATGCCTTTTAGTGTTAACAGTCGATAAATCATTTCAAAACGAGAACGCAAAGGGACGCCCGATGTCCGATCGGAGATGGCCGTTAAACGGCTAGAATTTGAAAATTACGTCGAGGTTGTGCCGTGTCAGAAGCTGTTTTTGAAACCTAATAATCACATCCAGAGTCAAAAGAATTGTTGCTACCATATAATTCAGTCGTTTTTCTTTTACTTTCTGTTACTATTCTAAAAAGTGATATACAGCTCGTAGCAAAAATAATTGACTGGCCAAATGCGATTATGTCAAGTTACATGATGATATCCAGAAAATTTTACAGTTTTCTTTTAGGCTAACTAAGCGACTAACTATCATATTCATACTGATTGGTCAAATTTGAATTTGTACTCACTCAAATATAGTTTGAATATGTCTTTTTTGCATTGATAATACTGAATCATTTTTTGAGACCACCCTTACTTTTTTTGTTTTGAAAATCTAATCCCCTACGCCCTTCTTCTCCAAGCTGTCTTGTTAAAAGCAATTTTGAATGATATTAAATAGATATTTACAATAATTTTTTTTAGCGAAAAATCAAAAAAAAATTGCCAAAGAAAGAGGTTCTAAGTTCGTAAAATATTTTTTTAAGAGACTTTAGATTTTCGATAGAAGGCAGATAAAGGTGGTCGCGTTTTCTCCTTTTTTTTTAAATAACAGACAATGAACACTTTAAGAAGTTAACAATAATTATGTAAAAAATACATTCAAATACTTAAATAGTCTTTTAACATTCGAAGACATCTTTTTTCTTTTATTTGTCTACTTACCTTTATGTATTCTTTTATTGCACCATATTTTTAATGAAATATGCGAACAACCTTCGAGCAATACAAAAAGCTGGAGATTAAGTATGAAAAATTCGTAAAAGCGGTTCCAAAAACAGCTGATATCACTAGTTAACTTAAAAACGACAAAGAAAGTGTACGGTTATTTTCCGCCGAGTCCAAATTTCATAAAAATCAGTTCCTTCCCCTTCGACAGGATGTCGCCGCCGGGGGCGGTTATTTCGTTTAATTTCTGCATGAGGTTCGGTCCGACCTGCTGTTGGGCCTGCTGCTGCTGCTGTTGCGGTTGCGCCTGGCCCATGGGCGCCGCGCTGCCTATCGTCGGTATCACTTGCGGCACGCCTTTGTGTTGGAGACGCGCGGTCGTGCCGCCGCCGCCGCCGAAGGGTTGCTGTCCCACACTTTGCCCACTAAAAGGTTGCGGCTGCTGCCCGCTAAACGGTTGCTGTTGCCCGCCGAAAGCCCCCGGTTGATTAACATTCGTTGCGCTCATCGCCGACTGGGCGTAGTTCTGCTGACCGATGGGCTGCTGAGACGGTCCTTGCATTACATTACCACCTCTCACCCCTGTCATTTCCCCTCTCCCCCTCCCCTGAAAAGATTACTTATCTTTAGTGGCGTCGACGGAACTTGAGCTCCTTTTTTTTAGCATGCATGGTACGAAAATTCGATTCGTCAAAAAAGTTACATCGAATTTGAAATAATTCAAAAACAAAAATGAAGTAGGTGATATAGTTAGTTCATGCCAGTTTTTCTTTGTTTTTCTGTCTCTGACGTGAGTGAAATTGTTAACATTCGAAATGTAGCTCCTAGGGAGGCCGTCGGATGGCGGGGCAAGAGCGCTACGCAATTTTACCAAAAAAAAAATGAGATAAAAATACATATTGCTATTCAGTGACGTCTGGCATGTAATGTTGTTTTTTGACGATGTCAGATGTGAAAGATGTTGTACATATTTTTTTTGTTAAGTCATAGTCAAGCGTACACTGCGGCCAAACATGCAACGACAGAGACATACAGATAGAGCGGCGCGAGTGAGACAGTTACCTGGTGCTCGGTGAAGACTTGTGTGTTCGGTGTCGCAGTGTTGGTAGCATTGTCTAACTGAGAGGGTAACACAGGGCAGGCATCTAGCAACAGACAACACACAGTACAGTCAGGCGCCAGTTTGGACATATTCGGATCCGTTAGTGTTTTTAGTGAAAGAGGAAATAATCATATTCGCGCTCTCTCTCTCTAGCAAATTTTCAATCCAACGCGAATGTGACTATTTACTTCCTGTGCCCTTTCTGTGCTGTACTGTAGTATACAGGATGTTCAAATGTTATGCAAAAGCAGTTCTGTGCATTGGAGGAGGTGTGACCAAGAATGGTACCCGGTATGACATTAGTAGTGGATGTGTTTTCCCCTATGCGACGAGCGCTACATTTCGAATCGCATGATACTACGTTTCCATACGATTTGAAACACCCTGTAGTTCGCGCAAGTGCCATTGGATAGACCAAGTGTAACGGTTCCGTGTATGTCCGTTCCCAGCTTAAGATAGAAAAGAGATAGAGCTAGCAATTAGCATCCAAACCGATAGTGCAATCTCAACATTTAAACAATTAAAGCGACAGCTTATTTATTACAACTTTTACTTCTCGTACCAACAAAAAAAAGACACACGAAATTTTCAAGTCCAAAAGAAACGTTCGCTCATCGCACGCCTGCCAAGTTTCCGGCTCAAAACTTTCACACAACGCAAGACAAAAAAAATTATGCGCGGCGTGTGATGAGGCAAGAAAATTCAACCAAAATCAAAAGCTGTTGAGTTAGGATTTTTTTACTCAAGATTTTTAGGTTGGAAAAAACCTAAAAATATTGACAAACTTTCGATCCAACTCATTACTTCCCTATATACCTCTTTTCATTGCCCGTGCTGGATTTTCTCGGGGAGGAGGTGGCGGTCCACGTGCTCCGGGTCCATGTCCTCGGCCACGTTGTCCACGGCCGGCAGGTCCTCCCTGTTGGGACGTTTGCCCGCTTCCGTACTGGTCGGGAGCTTCCGTTAAAAAGTTGGAGGGAACTAAGCCTCTTACGCCGTCTATTTCGGCCATGTAAAAGCCGTCGTCGTCCATGTCTCCGTAGACGTTAATAATTTGTCCGGTCGTGAAAGACAATTCCACCTGCAGTTGGGGGGGAAATAAAAGGGTAAACACCTCGATTTAATTTCGACTAGTTTAAAATCGTACTTTTCGTTAATGCTTTGAAATAACACAATGCAATCTTAATTATGGCACATGCATTTTAAGAATAACGTGACGTCATCATTGATAGTTACAGGGGGTGATCATTTAATGATTGTAGATGGAGTGCGAATTTTGTCACTCGATTCGGCTTTTCAATACCAACTTAAAAGTGTGGTCCTGCAGTTTCTAGATTTGTTATAGGTATTTTGTTTGTCACGTTAATAACAAGTCAAATTCTGTTTGTATTTCAGGTAATTTTTGAGATTTGGCAGTTAGAAAATAACAGTCCGAAAATTTTATTTATTATTATTATTTCTAAATTATTTCCAAAATGAAAAAATTCATGATTTACAAGTGGGTTACCTATCAGTATTTATTTGTGGGACCCCCGATAGATACCCTACGTAAGTCAGATTTAAACTGTTTTATGTTTTCTCTACTAAAGTCAAACTAAGTTAGGTATTTATATTTGATAATAAATGTCACAATCAATTTCTATGGGACTAGCTTTTGAAGTTGTGAATGCGGCATTAGCAATACCATAGACCAGCGGCCGGGGAACCGGGGTAAATTACCCCAAATGGGATAAAAATGAAATTGAATAAATGATTTTTAAAATAAATTTTTAGTTATTGTTTTCTTTTCAAAATTATCATGGGGGCTATAATATGAAAGATGCTAAAAAGAGGCGATTTCGTTTTTTTTTTGCTCTTCGCCATGGGGTAATATAAACTTACACAAAAATATTTTGGGGTAATGATTAAAAAAGTTCTCCGACCGCTGCCATAGACGAAATAGTATATATAGTATATATTTAGTCTATGGTAATACACAGCAAGCGTTTTTTTTTTTAAATTAAAATATTTATAATTATCAATGGAATTCTACTCTTAAAAATAGGAAAACAAATTTCCATAAATTTTTTCAACCATGACTGCCATGAGATCACTAAAAAAATTACTTGTGGACCACCCTTTATCACTAATTGATTGACATTATCCCAAATAAATTAAACGAGCGTTCAAAATCCAAAATTGGACTTAACCCCTTGACATAGAAAAAAAACCGAATTTGATGACTCCGAAAAAAACTATTATTTTGGCTCAACTTAACCGTTATGAGCATACACAAATAACAGAAAATAAATAATTAATAGTTTTAAAATATTTTGAAATATGTAGAGCAGTGTTTCCCAATCTTTTTTTAACATTCCCCACCTAAGTCATTCTAAAATTTTGATGCATATAATATATAACATAAATATTTTTTATATTTAAAAATTGAATTATTCGATAAATGAAGCCTAATTACAACTTGTTCAAGACACAAGATTTAGGTTTTAGCAAGAAATCACTAGGAAATTATTAAGAAAAAGAAACAATAAGTAAATTTTAAAAACATAAACTAAAAAATATTTTTATATTGATAACTCCAATTTTTGATAACGCGAATTATTTTTAGTTTCTCTTCAACTTCGACCTATCGAGGTTTGACTGTATTTAATTTTATAAATTTAATATTTCTGAACAATTAAGATAATTTATTCATTGAGTTTTCTCCAATATTAATTTTATTTGAGTAAATTAATGATCTTCAAATTTTTTGAAAAACAACAATTTCTGTATTTACTCTATTTGAGTTTTCTGAAAATACATAATGATTTTTTTATCAAAATTTTCTTTTAAATTTACCGAATAAAGTTTTGTTTTATTCAATTTGTGTTATACAAAAAAAATGATAATTAAAAATTTCTAAAGTTTTTAAATATATTTTAAAAAATTTCCAAGTTATTAATTTATTTAATTTGAGTTGTCTAAAAATTTAAAATAATTTATTCTTCGAGTTTACTTTAATAGTTTTGCTAAATGTTTAAAACTGAATTTCATTCTATGTAAAAAAAACCGGTGCATGTACTTATGTACGCACGTTAGAAGTAATACTTCTTTGGCGCGACTAAATTAAATATAACAACGCGCTATGTTGCGCTTGTGTATAGCTAGACCAGTGGTTATCAAACTATATGTTACTGCGCATATGTCGTTTTATTTGAATACATTGCTATTTCCTTTTTAAATCCAAAAAGCAATTTAAACAAATTGAATAAATACGAAGATGTGCGCGTTCGAGCGAAAAGTGGCACATTTTCGAGCGAGGGAAGCAAATGAAGCGCGACGCGGAGCGGCGCGCTTCATTTTCCCGAGATCGGAAATGTGCCACTTTGAGCTCGAATGCGCACACTCGGCTCTAAGCACACTTTACAACAATTAATTTACTCTCTGCACAATTCGCAATTAAATATTACAGAATTATATTAATAACAAAATTCCCAAATTGCCAATTTTGGGCCTTTTAGCAAAATTATTGTTGAAAACAAACCTTTTCGGCACATAAAATTGAATACAGTTCTTGACGTCTTAGAGACGTCAAAATCTACAATGACACCCTAAACGACTGACGTCTCTTAGACGTCATTGTATGCCAAGGGGTTAAAACGCTTTTAAAACAATTTAAATAGCAAAAGTACGGGAAATTCTAACCTAAAATTAGTCGAATAGCCGGATTATACTAGCTTCTCACCTCTGCATCCACATTCGGACTAAGCTCTTGCGGATCGTAATCATACAAGGCCACCATCCTCTTAACGGGCATATTTGCGTAAATGTCGCCCCATCGGTCCCTGTTCTGCCCACCGCCCTCCACCTCCATGACCATATTGTGCGGCACGTAACCTCTTCTACCCCGACATTCGCCCCAATAGAACCCATCCGCATCTTTATCGCCCCAAACTTTGATCGTGTCGCCCTCCGAAAAGGGCAACTCTTCCTCGCAGGCGTCTGGATTCGGAGACATGGTGGCGGGGTCGTAATCGAAGAGAGCAACGAACCAACGGGCCCGTTTTTGGGCCGTCGGGGTCGCGTTCGGCGGCACCTGAGCGTTAGGAGGCCCACCTCTTGGATTTACTACGCCCGGTTGCATGCCGCCTCTAGCGACTGCCGTGTTTCTTTGCGTGGGTTGTCCTGGAACCGGGCCTTTTTTATTTTTTAATAGCGCACTGCAAACGTTTACGTGACGAAATACCTTGTTGGTAGTATTGCTGTTGTTGTGCTGCTGCTGCTGTTGCTGTTGCTGTTGTTGTTGCTGATCGGGCCTTTGCTGAGGAGTGGGTCGATGCTGTCTCTGTTGCATTTGCTGAATCTGCTGCATCTGCTGGATTTGGTACTGTTGGTGCCTGGGGTTTCTTCTGTCTTGCATTTCATCTTCTGATAAATTTGTTTCGAAAGATTCTTTAGTAATTTCTGGAATGGATCGTTGAGCTAGGGTTTAAAGAATATAATTTTGATATTTGCCTTAGCTCTTAATTTTGGCACATCGACTCTACGTAACGTCGGTCTACGTACTTAATTCTACGACACATAATAGGGACTTTAAGGGCATATGTAAAATAAATCAGAATCGTAACACTTAAATTTCAAATTTGAATTGAAAGAATAGATTCTTAATTTTTGTTCTGATGCTGCGCATTGAGTACAAACAAAGAAAACCTGCAACGGAACCGAACAATGTAGAAGCTTCCTTTCGGCCAAAGAAAACACATTTACTAACGAAGGCGGTTAAGACACACGATATCTAGTTAGTCTATACTTTAATTAAAGGAACACTTGAACTGTAACGCATAGGGGACTTTGGCCTAAAGCCGGTAGGTTAACGATAAAAACCTAAAAATCCTATTGTTAGTTTTCGTTTGATTATAATAACAATTTTGATTTTATTTAATAGTATGGATATCGCACTCAAAAACTTCAAAAAATCATAATTGAGTCATTTTGAACCAAGTAATTATTTATTACCCAAAATTCAAAACTACTCAAAAACCCGCTTTGCCCTAGGGGGCCTAAAGGGCCTAAAACGGGTAAGCACTATAAACTTGACAAATTTTAATACAAATATAATTTTGTTTAACATTAATGATATGAATCTAACAAAATTTAAGAAAATATTAAATTGACAAATTTCAATTAGGTATTTTTGTTAGTAAAACAAAAAATAGAAAACAATCGCCTCATTCATGACATGAGTCGTTGAATTTGGCGCCTTACTGATTCATTTCTATGTTGATTTTAGTCAAGGAGTTGTCAGTAGTGTCTCGAATTTGGTTGGTCATTATCATATTGTGACAAACGCGATAGATTGATTTAATCTCGCGCTCGAAAAACATCTTACATTACTTGGAATGCTGGTTAAGAATAATCTCCATTTTGTAGAAGCTCTGATAACTGATACCGTGACACACATATAAGCGCACCCGATCACCGTAACGGGCTGTCTAAGTCTGACTTTAGTTCAGTGCTCTCTCTATTCGTCTGGTTCTCGGCGAAACTCAAGGTAATCTCAAACGCGCGTTGAAGATACGAACCAAAAGAAATATAATTTCAATAAAACCAGTTCGTGTACTTATGTATACGCGTTAGAAGTTATACTTCTTAGGCGCAACTAAATTGAATATAACCGCTTTTTTTGTTGTTTATTTTGCGTTTGTGTGTAGTTAGACCAGTAGTTTCCAAACTAACTGTTACTGCGCCTCCTTTAAAAAAAAATCGAATTTTGACATCTCGCCACTGTTCACCTGTTCCTCAATTTATACGGCAGATAGTTCCGCAGAAAACCGTGCAAGTCGAAATCATAATTCTTTATATGAGAAACCGTCTAAATCGAATTAGTGTAAACAAATCCAACAAAAATCAAGGATGCGCAAAATCGGTTTTAAGTGTGATTCACAATAATGTATTTTAAAAACGATAGAAAGTGTTCATTAAAACAATTGTTCATTAAATATTCACTAATACTTATTAAAACAGTTTTAATCATATTCTTTCTCCCAGTCATTACAGTATTAAAAATGGTAACTCGAATAAATGTCGATTTTGGGATTATTCTTTCTCACTTGCGCGCACGTTATTTTCATATATTTTCCCTCACTTGCACTCATTGAAAAATAATAAGGTTATCTTTTGTATTTTAACTTAAATTCAAGAAATGTGAAGATGTGCGCATTCGAGCGAAAAGTGGCACATTACCGAGCGAGGGAGGCAAATGAAGCGCGACGCGGAGCGGCGCGCTTCATTTTCCCGAGATCGGAATGTGCCACTTTGAGCTCGAATGTGCACACTCGGGTTTAAGCACGATTAACAATAATCAATTTAAAAAAAAATTGTATATGTTTATAAAGTTATTTGGTAGTTAAAAATATTACTAATACATATTGAGGGCAACTTTGATCATTCTTTCTCACTTGCACTTATGTGATTGATGTATCTTTTTGCTCTCTCCCACTCATTGCATTAATACAAATAAGAACTTTCATGAAGGACGTATTTTTTAATTATTCTTTCTCACTTATATACATCTGATATTCGTATCTTTTCACTTCCCCCCACTCATTGAAAAATTAAAAAATACTTTATCTTCCATATTTTAATTTAATAAATAGCAAGATGTGCGCATTCGAGCGAAAAGTGGCACATTTCCGAGCGAGGGAAGCAAATGGAGAGCGACGCGGAGCGGCGCGCTTCATTTTCCCGAGATCGGAATGTGCCACTTTGAGCTCGAATGTGCACACTCGATTTTAAACGTGATTCACAATAAATAATTTACTTTAACCAAAAATCACAAAACCGTACTTCTGTCAAAAAAAAACTGTTTCTCGAATATTGTCTAAAATGTCCGCGTAACGTAATAACTAGGGGTACACTTCTACATTAAAACGATAAAATAAACTCACGCGCACAAATGACGTCACTTAGACCGCCAAAACAATAATACCAAAAATAACTTCTTCGAAGAATCAACAAAAATGTTACGTTCCTGATTATTAAAAAAAAAAATTAGAAATACGCACCGATAGCTGGTATTCCTCCTTGAGGCCGGTGTCCAGCAAGCGATGGAAATATTTCTTTGTCACTAAGATTCTCGTCGTGTTCTATGATCTAAAAATTGCATTTTATTAAAATATATATAGGTTAGGATTCGTTGCGTAAAAGACCTGTTGTCCTACTTGCTGTTGTCGTTGTTGTGTTTGTTGTCGCATGTGCATGGGCACAGCGGAATGTGGCTGTTGCCGCGCTCTGACAGCACCTCCTCGCAAGACGCTCGCGGGAATCGGCGTCGGAACGGAATCGGCCGATTGGCTATCTCTCGCTTTAGTTTTAACGGTAACGTGCCGCGGATTTAGACCCAGCAATTTACTGATGTCTATCAGGGCATGGTCCCCGGTAGGAGAATCGACATCCGTTACTTTTTTACCATCGGCATACACGGCATACCCCGTTATAACGGACCCTGGATGATGAGGCGGTTGCACGGGATGCCACGTCACCAATAAAGTTCCATCTTGCGGACCTTAAAGAAAATAATTTAGTATGGTCGTTTCAAAATTTAAAGAAAACTGTCAGTACCAGGTTCCACCATAATTTCACTCGGCGGATCGGGCAGCCCTTTCGGCAACGTCCTAAAATCGGTGTGGGCGGCTGCGGGCATCGGCAGATCTTCCGCCAAGTTAGCAACATTTTGGGCGGCCCTGTGGTGTTTGGCCCTTACGGTGACCCGATATTGGGTGTTGGGAGTCAGGCCCGTGATGGTATGCCTGTAGACTCCGGGCTTAACCGTTCTCACTTCCACATTGTTAACACAGACGACGTGCTGATGGTTGGAATTGGCGGGCAGCCAATTGATGACTGCCGATGTGGCCGTTACGTTCGTCGCTCTGACAGCACTGGGGCCTAGCTGATGGGTGTCCCGGCCGATGATCATCGTACAGGCCGCGTCCCTCGATGTTCTTCGATTTGCAGTGACGGAACGGACACTAATCCGATGGGGCTGCAGAAATAAACAAATTAAGCTGTTGTGTTGTTTATTTCCGGTCTGGAGACATACTCTGTTGCTATCGACGCCTTCAACAAGAGCTCTTGTTCGTTCAGTAGCTTTGATGGTAGTTTTAAGAACGCCGTCGACGTAGACGTGGTAACTTTCGATCTGATTGCCCGGACCAACGTCCGGCGCCGTCCAGCCGATGAGCACGCTTTTATTCAGCTGACGTTCCAACGTCAAGTTACGTGGTGCAGGAACTAACACGGAGAAGAACAGGTCAGCTGTTGATTTTATTACCTATGTCAGTTCTATCTACTTTTTAAGGCCCTAACGATACTAGTCAGCTCTGTGAAGACCAACAGTTAATTGCAGTAACGTGAAGAAGAAGCGTAGAGAAGAAGGCGGATGCGACATTTAATGCTTTTTTACTTTGGTTTTTTTTTTGTTTGATATATTAAGATTGTTGAAGAGAACATTGAAAGAAGAGTTTCTGTTTCGATGTTATATCGAGTAACTTATACAGGGTGTGCATAGATTGGCACAAAAGGTGCACGCAGAGACGTTCTTCGTTCAGTGCGAAAATTTTGTATCGTGTTTCATGCGTCTTCACGAGAGTTTCGAAGGACGTACTTTGGTCCATCAATAAGTATTAGTTTCAATATCTGTTGATATGCCTCGAATAAACGAGCAAAACAATTGCAACACTTATTTCACAATAAAATTGCGACACTTATTTGACAATAAAATGGCGACACGTATTGCTCTATAAAATAACGCCATTTATTGCACTATAAAGTGCGATACTTAATTCACAATAAAATTGCGACACTTATTGCACAATAACATCGCAAAACTTATTGCACAATTAAATTGGGTCATTTATTGTGCTATAAAAGTGCGATACTTATTTCACAATAAAATTTCAATATATATTGCACAATAAAATTGCATATCTGTTTACACTGAAGCAATAATTGCGGTAAATTATTGCGGACAACTGTTTTCTACAAAAAACATAATTTCTTCTCATATTTAAAAGTAAACTTTAATTTCGGAAATTAATTGTTTACAGGGCACAAAGATTTAGCTCAGGCACAGCTCCTGCAAAACTGGGAATCTGTCGAAATTTGCTATCATTTATTTTTACACGATCCCTGAAGATTAACTTTCCCAGTAAGTGTCGTAATTTTATTGCTCGTCTATTCGAGGCATTAGAGATACCTACGATTAAAAACAATGAAAAAATTTTAATACTTTTGTTTCGTTAACGTTTGCTATTCTGACTTCGTAGTTGGTTTTTAACATTTCGTCATTAAAATGCTTTTATGAAAAACCCATTTGGCAACGTTGTAAAACAAACTTTGTATTTTTATGCAATGTCAATCACAAGCATTACTGTCAAATTTTGACATTTACTTATTATTACAATAGTATGCTAGTACAGTGTTGCCAAATGTATGTTTTTCAAGTGGTTCGTGAAAATATACAAAGCACGACACAACATTTTAACATTAAAATTTCCGATTCAGAACTGAACGAATAGTGTGGCTGCGTGTAGCTTTTGTGCCAATTTATACACACCGTGTATAAAGGGTGCATTAATTAAGTGTAAAAAAATTAAGAAGAATGCAAAGAGCTTACTTATTGTCGGTTTTAGTGACGCTAGAAGGACAACCTTGTTCCCATATAAGCTAGCTGCAATAGAATGCTTTTAGATATACTACACAGCATGCAAAGAAGCCATTCTTAAGAGAAATATACATCAATTTACATTCCAAAGATTAATACCCACAAATTGCACTATTCGGCCAAAATTTTATTCAAGATTAAAGCTTTCAAATTTTTTTACTGTTTGAACTGTAAACCAGTGCTAAATTACACGTAGTAAGAGTACTAGTGCATCGTATTTTACTATTTTAAGTAGCAACACTACTGACAATGAGATTCTGTCGAGAAACTGTTGATCTTGCATTTTCATTTAATTAATAACAAAAATTAGGAGGACGATATGTGATGAAGTATACTTTAAACTGTTTGCCCGTATTTTATTAAAGATTACAAAGTAATGAAAAAAATCGTCTTCAACACTGTGGTATGATAAAAAAAAATCTTATATTTTCTTAATATGAAGGTAGGTACCTCAGAAAACTATAAATGGAAAAAAAACAGCAAAATGTGCATAATTTAGAAAGTTATTTCAAGGAATAATAACAGATAATATTGTTTGGGCAGTAATTTAGGATTTTTAGCTTGAAATAAAACACAATTTTTTATACAAAAAATGGATTTTAATCAACTATAAATGCATTATCTCATTTAATGACTTTTTGTTATCTTTCAGGTAACTTCATGATTTTATGTTCGTGGAACTTCTGATCATCAGCAAAAAACTGAACCAATTGAAATTTCAGGTCATCATCTTTAGTAAAATTTTACCATTTAAAAAGTTTAGTAAAAATTGAAATAAACAATAATTTGATGATGCAATATCAGGGCTATATGGTGAATGTAACATCAGTTCTAAACCAAACTTCAATAATTATTGACGAGCAACTGAAGATGTTTGAGGTCGAGTGTTATCATGATGGAACATTATGCCTTTACGAAAAATTTGTGAATAAAATTTGTATATAATAAATATCACTATTATGACGCTCAAACGACATGTTTCTAAATGCCCAAGGTATAAAATGTGATCTACAGAGTTTCAAGAAAAATGTTAATTATTTTAGTTGTCAATTTTTTTATTTCTATTGACTTTTGTTGTAATCATTTGTTTCAAAATTGTTGTTTTACCTGATAAATACAAATTATGCTATTTATTGGTACTACTATTTATAATTTCACTTACAACTTAACTTTTAATGGTTTCCTTATTCACATTATTTAATAAAATTTAGAACATATTGTTACGTCATGTAACACGTTCCGTATTCCAATTTCAAAATTGGCGCTGAATTTCAGCACTTTTAATGTATAAAAGCATCGGACACCGTTCAACAGATATAGTTTTAAGAACTTAGTTGTAAAAGTAGTATTAAGAATAGTTTTAAGAATAATTGTAGGCAACGATAATACAAAAAAAGTAAGTAGAAACAAGAAACATAATTATATAGAATTTGGAAAAAAATATGGTTTCAATTAGAAAAGATTACAACGTGCAGTTTTAAAGGTATTTTTGATTAAAAATTTTATAGCATGTGTGTACAAGTGCGAACTATCCTACATATTTGTCATTTGTTTATAATTCTTTTTTTTATATACTGCTAAATAATATATTTGTTCCATTAAGTCGGTCGTACAGATTTAAACGCAAGTCAGTGTATGTATATTTTGCTTAGTTTTCGATTTACAAGGTTTTCCAACAAAAAAATCGATTTACTGTGTAGATCGGGGAATAAGTGTATTTCAGTATGTTTCTCGTGGGAATCCCTGTAATGAATTGTACTCTAGGCTTTGGCCATAAAGCGTACACGTTAATTCAGCACTGATTGTGACAAAATTTTACTTTTAAAACAACAGTAATATATGTAGTGTAATATACAAGATATCCATACGTAACAAATTGTTATTGGAACTACTACTGCAAGAAATATGAAAAAGTGATATTGCACAAAATCTCGAATTGCAAAATTGTAATATCAGGATTCCTTAGATCTTGAGGCCGATAATAAAAAATATTTTTTGCAATAACCGCTGCGAAAGTTTGACTTTCGAGCGCCATGTGGCAATAGGAAAGGGGCCACTTTTTAACAGGAGAAATATGGATCACGTTAAATATGCTGCCTCTGGTGAGGATAAACAGCATTAAATTCTTTGTTGCAAACCCTTCTAATGTTTATTTACATGTTGCTAACGTACCCATGACGTTATCAATACTTGCACCTGTGATATCTATAAATATCTTTATCGAATATTTTCTACAAAAAATTAAAGTTAGAAAAGTTATATGTATATTAGGGTGGTCGTTAAAAATTAAATTTCTTCCGACGCCCCAAAAAAAATTCCTTTTAATGAAAAAATACGGGGGAATTTTTTAAATTTTTTTTTAACAAAAATAACACGTGCCTCAAGTCAATATAAGTTTATTTTTTGATAAATTTGTAGTTTTTTTAAGTATCTCTTAAAGTATACCGATTTGAGAAAAAGTTATAGGAGTATTTTGTAGGAAATTCAATTCTCTACAAAAACGGTCTTTTCAATTTTCTTCATGAAATACATATTTATAGAGATACTCTCAATAATAAATTCATTAACTTCATATAGTCAACATTTTAAGATCCTCAAACGTCATTGTTTCTTATATGTATAGGTATATATAATTTCGTAAAACTATAATAAATTCTAGTTGATACAAAATTTTTGAATTTCGGATAAAATGACGTTTGTAAGTCTTAAAATGTTGACTATATGGATTTAATGAATTTATTATTGAGAATATCTCCATAAATATGAATTTCATGAAGAAAATGAAACAGGTCTTTTTTTATAGAGAATTGAATTTCATAGAAAATTGTTCCTATAACTTTTTCTCAAATCTGTTTACTTACAAAAAACTACGATTTTATCAAAAAATGAACTTATATTGTCTTGAAGCACGTGTTATTTTTGTTAAAAATTTTTTTAAAATACCCCGTATTTTTTCATTAAAAGGAAGGTTTTTTTGGGGCGTCGGAAGAAATTTAATTTGTAACGACCACCCTAATGTATATACATAATAGGAATATAAAATATTGCTTTCAATCTGTAATTTGAAAATAAGTAGCGCCAGCTACTGTCCGCGAGGGGTACTTCGCATGTGACGCGTGCAGTACTCATCCATTTGTAACTTGCAATTGACAAATTCAAATCAGTTTTACACTTGCATTTCTAAATTATCATCAAGAAACACTTTACGTATAGATATCTTGTACTACCAACAATTTCTGATAGTTAATTAAAATAGGTAAAGCGCTAACCGTATGAAAGCTTGTGCATTTATGAGTTTCGCAACATCTTCCACATAAACGGCGCTCTAGCAAATTTCCACTTACATCCTTCAAATTTTGTTCAATCTAAAAGCCACCACTCATCTACCTTTTTTTTTACAATAAATTCTTAAACCTAATACTAATAGTCCGGTCAAAATAGACATTTCAAATAACAAAAATTCCGACAGAGCTAAATTTTGGTTGAGAACTTGGGTACACTATTATAAATAAAGTGTCAAAAGTCCCCATCGATTCCATGTGTGCTAAAAAAGTTATTCGGGGTCAAAGGTCAAAATTTGAGGTTTTTTGAATTTTTTTCGAAAACGGTAATTTTTATCAAAAAAATAGTTCGGACAAAAATTGTAGATCTTAAAATTATCTACAAAAAAGGTCCTTATACTTTTTTTTCTAAGAACCACCATTCGTTAGATATCGCGATTCTACACTAAAGGAAAAAATTAAATGGTCAAGAAAATTTTTTAAATCTTTTGGTGATTTTTGACAGGCTGTATTTCAGTGAAAAATGGTCGTATCTAAAATTTAAAAAAGGCTTTTTAAAGCTCCAAGATTCTAGTTTTCAGATCTTTTAGTCGAAAATTTTTAGGAGCCACCTTCAGCAATGCAGCCTCTCAAAAATCACCAAGAGATTTGGAAATTTTTTTGGCCCTTTAATTTTTTCCTTTAGTGTAGAATCGTGATATCTCACGAATGGTGATTTCCATAAAAAAAGTATAAGGACCATTTTTGTAGATAATTTTAAGATACATCATTTTTGTTTGACCTACTTTTTTAATAAAACATACCGTTTTTGAAAAAACTTCAAAAAACCTTAAATTGTGACATTTAACCCCGAATAGCTTTTTTAGCACACATGGGATCGATGGGGACTTTTTACACTTTATTTCTAATGGTGTACCCAAGTTCTCAACCAAAATTTAGCTCTGTCGGAATTTTTGTTATTTGTCCACTATTTTTACCTATGTCTAATTTGACCCGACTATAAAATACTAAACGGCAACATCTAAGACAGCCTAATGCTTTGACACTTAGAAAATCACAACATTTCTTTAGAAGACTTCCAGCTTTGCTACCCCTTCAGCTTGAATTTGCCACTAGAAACTAATGAAGTAGTAGCAATGCCCAGTAATTGAGCTGACTAATACGTTAGACTATCGTCCAACAGCTGCCGTCTAAGAATTAAACACTAATTTCTTTTTCCAACGACTACTCTCAGCATGCCTAAGCCTTTTACCTGTATCGCCCTCGTTCGTATCGTCCTCTTGCCCTTCGGACATCTCCGCCAGCTCGTTAAGCCTTTGAATGTCGGCCGCGAACGTCTCGGCGCTTATTTCCTCTTCCCGCAGCGTCGTCAAAACGGCCTGATGGAATTCCAAAAGGTCGTCCCCTAAACATTTAATCGCCTTTAGTACGCAACCGCAGAAGAAACGCGACAAGAAGTTGGATGAGCGTGTGAAATTTTACGAGTCTTACCCGGGTGTTGTGTCTCTGTGAGTAGTTTTTTGATGTCAGTGTTCATTTCGTGGTTTTTACCTATAAGACGCTGAGCAAAATGCGAGGGAACTAATCCTCTACGACCGTCGAGGGTCTCTGCGTCCAGATAACCGGCGGATCCCACCGGTTCGCCCCATACCAAGAGATAATCTCCCGCTTGCACTGCCAACTCTTCTTCGGCTTCCGGTTCCGGGTCGTACGAGAATCTAGATCGATAGTTTTTTTTAGTTTTAGTTTGATTTACGGTCATTTATCAAAATCAGCGGAGGATCGTAAATTTGTGGGGCTTGGACTAATATTACTTAGGGGCCTACCTCATTTACTCTACTAATTGCCATTTTGTCAAAAAACTGTTTTCTATAGTGATGTAGATGTACAGTATAGGAATGTGATTGGATTTTTTTTAATTTTAGATATTTTTTTAATTCACAATATCGTCTATTGTATTCACGGGGGCCTGGGCTGCAGCCCTAAAAGCTCTTAAGTAGATCCGCTCCTGATCAAAATGATTTGGACACCCACAAAATGTATAGTTAATGATGTAAAGGGTCTTTCAAATTGAGTGCCTTTTTTTAAAACTAAATACATATTTTGCATTGGTTTGCAAAAACTTTTTATTGATAATTGAATTTTGGATGAAATTTTGACATAATTAAGAGTCTATTTCACCAATAACATGAATAATTTAATTCTTCAAGAATCAATTGTGGATTGTTGCTATAGACTTTATTTTTTACGTGACCCCAAAGATAATAATCAACGGTGTCAAATCACATGCTCTGCCAATTAATTATTTTTTGAAAAAAATCATCTGGTAATCCAATTTACAAATGCACGACGTTTTGAATCGTCCAAAGGCTTTAATTCCTGTGTTATTTGGACCTTATACGCCAGAGGTGGCCAATCTGCGGCTCGCGAGCCACATGCGGCTCTTTGAAGGATTATTTGTGGTTCTCAAAATTTTAAAGAATTATGAAGAGAAGTAAAATAAATGTGTTTAATTTTTAATATTTAAATTCAATACACATATTTTGTACTTTTATTTATGTTTTCAATAAATATAATTTCAATGCGCTATCTATGTTTTTTTTAGTTTAAAAAAAAAGGCGCTCAATTTGAAAAACCCTTTACTTCTATAGCTTTAGGTGACAATCGTAGATAAAAGTACAGTCCTACATTGAATACAGAAGATTTAATATATTCAACGATCGAAAATTTTATTTTTGTCAGAGACTGTACTTAATACATTAAAAACCGAACGGGCAATTAGCGATCAATTAATTTTCTGCCATCTGTTGGTTCCAAGAGCATACTAAATTTTTGTATTTTTTAAAAAATACAGATATACTGTGTAAATACAGCATTGCTGATTGGATTTTTATGTTTTTTGACATTTTCCAATAGTCTATTGTCAACATAACGATTACCAAATTAAAGAGAGCAGGCTAAGAAACAATATTTTAGTTAGTTACTAACGCCACGGTAAGCCAAGGAGCAAATTATTCCATAGAAACTAAAAGGTTTTCTATTAAAGATGTCCGAATTTCAATGAGTTACTAAGGCAACACTACGTACTATTATTTGATATATTATTTGTCAAACATATTCAATACATATTGTTCTTTCGTCACGGAAAAGTAAACAACATTTTCTTTGCACGATGTTGCTATACCAGTACGTGCAAAAAATGCAATAACACAAAAAAATATTGGGGCAGTACAACGAAGTGTAAGAAAAGATAGTAAGATGTCCATTTCACGTCACTCTCAAGCATGAAACATTTCTCAACCCAGTACTTGGAAACTTTTATTTAAAGATTTGGGTTTATATGCTTACAAAATTCAGTTAAAACCTGTTGATTATGCTTTACGTCGTGGTTTCGCTGCTTGTATTTATTGAAACACCAATTTGGTGAAGATATAATTTTCAAAAATGGTCCTATCAATTATCCACCCAGATCGTGCGATTTAATGCTTTGTGATTTTTTTTTGTTGGATTTTGTTAAGTCACAAGTGTACAGGGATAAGCCAATAACAATTGAACACCTAATAGCCATTATTGAACGTGTAATTGGTGAAATAGAGGTCGTTTTATGCGTAAAAGTGATGGTAAATTGAACCGAGAAATCACAGTACGTCCTGCACAGTTATGGGGGCCCTATGAATGACATTATTTTTCATATTCAATGGCATCACGTCACCTTTCAAACAAGAAAGGAATTTTAAATTTATCTCTTGAATTGTATGTTTTATTTACATTTTAAATCCGTAAAGAAAATAATATTTTTTTTCCATATGGTAGTACGTGCAAAATCGACATAGGGGCAAAATTAATTTTTCCACTAATTATTAATTTTTTTTCGGTTTATTTTCGCGACACAAAACTGCACCTAGCTCACGTTTCGTTTTTACCTTGCGATATAGACGGAACATCTTCCTTTGCCAGGAATGTCGAGCATATCGACTTGTCCCTCGGTGGAGTGCCCATTCAGGTAACTTCGATCCGTGCTGTGCATTCCCCATTCCGAATCTAATCCGTCGGGCATCATCCTCGACAGGGGACGCGTATCTGTCATGCCTAAAGAAGGGCCTAAGCTCCACGAAGGCGGATGAGGAGTTACTGGTGTCGCAGCGCGCCGACCTAAGATTTGAAAATCAAATTCTAACCACACACTTTGCTCGCATAAATCGCTCACCAAGTTCGACCTCTTCGAAGGGCTTTAGTTTTATCGACATGGCGGCGGGTCCGGTTAAGGCCATGTTATTGAACTGCGAACTCAGCGGATTGGAAAAAGTGACGTTGTTGCTAAAGCTAGTCGTCGTTATGGGGTTGTAAGGGAGGCTGTATTGGGGTAGAGTACTGCTAACCGGATTACTAAAGGAATTCGTGAAAGCCGACTGCGGAAGAGACGTCGGATTATTCGAAACCAAATGGGTGTAGGTGGCGTTAGACATTGTACTTGTCGTGTACGTCGAAGAGGGTAGCATCGAAGACCCTATCGTCGGATTTCCTAACATAGAAGTTCCCATATTGTGACCTACGGATGTCGGCTGAAGACTCGACCCTAATACACTGGTATGCCCTAAACTTGAAGGTCCGGTTTGTCCGAGCCCCGACTGCACCAACGCCGTCTGCCCCAAACTCATCTGGCCCAAGCCGCCCAAGTGCTGATGGTGGCCTATGGGCTGAAACCCGCTCATTTGACTCGGCTTGCTCGTGTAGGGGTTGCCTAAGCTGTTGTACTGCTGCGATATTGGAGGGTTGTAGCTGGTGCTCGACGGTAAGTACCCTAGCGAGGAAGGACCTTGATGAGGACAGTTGCTGGTGGGCCCACAGAGGGTGGACGTGGGGTAGATCGACGGCGTGGTGTGCGACATCGTGATGGGCGAAATGGGTGGACTGCTCTCCCCTAACGCGTGACTGCTTGCGCTCGTCTGAAGTCCTCCGCCTCCAACAAAAAAAATTAATAAGAATAAATTCGGAAGGAGAGAAGGGGACGAGACACATACCAAGGGTGGTCGAGCGACTGTGATCCAGTTCGGCGAGAATTCGATTATCTTGTTCTATTTTTGCCATAATCCTTTCAATCTCCGTCCCCTTGCTCGAAGGCCAAGACTGAGCGGCTGACGGATTAGTCACTTGGGTCCTCCCCCTCTGCGATGCTGCCAATTCGAGTTGCAACTCTTCGCATCTAAAAATAGGGCGACATTCATAGTGCAGAGCTGTACCTGACTTTAATCCAAAGCGATTGCAGACAGAGCTATCGTCCCCCAGTAAAAGTCCCCAACTATCGGAACTTTTTCTAGGGCCGCTGAAAGTTTCGTTTGAGTGCAATAAAGCGAAGCCGACATTTAACTCACCTCACTGTTTCTAAGGCGACCTTCTTCTCCAGCTCGCGCACCCTCGACTGGCGGGCCTCCAGGAGGTCGGAGCCGCAGTTTCTTAGCGCCGCCATTGCTTCGGCGTGGGCGCGCTCCAGCTCCGATTTGCGGGCTTCGGCCGCTCGCAGCTGCATCTCCAGGTCCATTTTTTTCTAAAAATTTCGACTCACTTTTCGGTACCGTTCGCTTTTAGATGGAAAAATGTGCGGCAATAAATGGGGGCAAAAAAGGGTGGTCGGCACGAAAAAAATAGAAAAAGAAGATATCTTGCGTGCTTGTACGTAAGTCGAAGTTCGCAGATGGAATACAAAATGAATGTGCAATTCATTTAAAGCAGATCGATGTCTAATAACGGATTTCGAGGGTTGTAGATATATAAGGCCTTAAATATTTCGAATTGTTAGGGAGTCTGTTGAAGTCGAGCCATTTGTGCTTTTAAAGAATCAAATTTTGTTTGAATTTTGGAAAAAACGCAAATATAATTTTAATTTAATTTAAAACTTTCTTCTTTCGTTCCAATTTAAAATTGAACCGACTGTTTTAATTAATAATTAGATTTAATTATTTGTTGACATGAAAACGGTAATTATAGATTTTTTTTATTATTTACGAGGCGTTAAAAAGGTTAAAAGATTTTTGTTAGTGCTAAAACATGTCGAAATCCTAAATTTTAGGTTAATTGAAATACAGTAGAAATTCGGTTGTTCCAGCTCATTCGGATAATCGAAAATTCGGTTAATTGAAAATGAAAAAATTATGAAAAATAAGCAAAGTCCAAAGGAGACATTTTGAGAACGCAACTACGGTTTCAGAATTACTTGAATTTTTTTAAAGTAAATTGATTATTGTTAATCGTGGCGAAAAGCGGAGTGTGCACATTCGAGCTCAAAGTGGCACATTCCAATCTCGGGAAAATGAAGCGCGCCGCTCCGCGTCGCGCTTCATTTGCCTCCCTCGCTCGGAAATGTGCCACTTTTCGCTCGAATGCGCACATCTTCGTATATACTAAATTCATCTGCTTTATCCTCCCCTCGTTCAAATCGAAATATTAAATTTAATTTAATAAATATTTTTGGTATGTTCGAAAAACGTTTTTACCATAGCAATGATTGGAAGGGAGCGAAAAGATACGATAATCATGTCAGTGGGAGTGAGAGGGAACGATTAAAATTATTCAACTAATTTCTCATTTAATTTATTGACTTGAATTATTGTGAATCATGCTTAAAACCGAGTGTGCACATTCGAGCTCAAAGTGGCACATTCCGATCTCGGGAAAATGAAACGCGCCGCTCCGCGTCGCGCTTCATTTGCCTCCCTCGCTCGGAAATGTGCCACTTTTCGCTCGAATGCGCACATCTTCGTATATACTAAATTAATCTGCTTTATCCTCCCCTCGTTCAAATCGAAATATTAAATTTAATTTAATAAATATTTTTGGTATGTTCGAAAAACGTTTTTACCATAGCAATGAGTGGAAGGGAGCGAAAAGATACGATAATCATGTCAGTGGGAGTGAGAGGGAACGATTAAAATTATTCAACTAATTTTTCATTTAATTTATTGACTTGAATTATTGTGAATCATGCTTAAAACCGAGTGTGCACATTCGAGCTCAAAGTGGCACATTCCGATCTCGGGAAAATGAAGCGCGCCGCTCCGCGTCGCGCTTCATTTGCCTCCCTCGCTCGGAAATGTGCCACTTTTCGCTCGAATGCGCACATCCTCGTATTTATCGGATTTGCCTATATTAATAACAAATGCTTCAAATCCAGATTTTCTATTCGAAAAAAGTTTTCACTTGAAAGTGCACATACTACTTCTTAATTCAGTTTGCCTAGCTTATTCTTCTTTCTTACAAATGGTAGGGAATTTTTGTCATAAACCACATTTCTAATTTAGTACTTTTAAACTAAACTAGATGGGAGACTTCATCGTACATGAAAAAAAATACTTGAACTTTTTCCGAATTTTGACTCTTGTTTCCCAACCTTTTTTTTTAACATATCCTACCCAAGTCATTCGAAAAGGAGTCGTCCCAGTTTGAAATAATTTGCTTGGATCTTATTGAAATTTGAATCATCAAATGAGGACTAAATATCATTATGAATAACACAAAAAAAATGTTTATTGATTAAAAGAGAAATGAGCAAGTGTATATCGAATTAAAAATGAAAAATTTCATAACTTTATTGTTAACAGAGATAATTGAAAAAAAAATTTCAATTGCTGTTTATAGTTAATGAAAGCATCAAAAAAAAATTATATCAAATTTTTGAAACAAAAAATTTCATTTCAAATATTGATTTGAAAATTTGATAACGTTATACCACAGTAACCATTAATTTTATTGACACAATTGATAGACATTTAAATTCTTGAATTAATAAAATTTTAAAAGTTTTGGTTACCCGAGTATAAAACGTCGATTTTCAAAGTTGATTTTTTTCTTAAATTAAAAATGTCTTATTTGAGTTTGAAAAAATGTTGCTGTTGCCAAATAAATCTTAATAAAGGTAATAAAAACTGTTTAAGAAAAGTCAAGTACACTATTGACAAAGTTTTTTCTGAACACACAGTACGCGAGATTGGTGAAGAAGATGATGAATCTACAGAATCCGGCTCAAATGCAACGATAATAGAAGAAGTTAACTCAGATGTCACCGAAATTGAAGAAAACCCCAATGCATTATATCCTGATTTGTCAATTTTCATGAATGAAAGCCTCTTATTCATTTTCATTTATAATTGTTTAAAATTTAATGAATTTAAAAAAAAAATTAATAGGCTATAACTTTTTGTTTTTGAAACTTATTAATTTTTTTCCCTCAAATTATGTTTAAGAATAAATCAATTTATCAGTTTACAAAATTTAAATTAAATCTTAAGAGTTTTATCCAAACTGGAACAAGTCCTTTCGATGCACCCCCTATGTAACTTATAAATATTTTTTTTATATTTAAAAATTGAATTAATCCATAAATGAAGTCTAATTAGAACAGTGTATACAAAATGTGCCTTAAAACTAATTTGTTTATTATTTTTACAAAAATGAAAATTACCCAAAAATATTTGGAGGCATTAATTTTGACATATAAACCTTCAACAATCTGCAAAAGATGATATAAAAATCAACTAGTTGGTTTTTAGCGGCCCACTTCAGAAAATTTGAATCATATACAATTTTAATTAATCTTAAATGCGAATTAGTAAACATTCGAAAGTACACCTGAAAATATTTTTATCAAGCTCGCTACAATTAGGCGTGCGAAAGAGCACCATGATAACTTATCATAAGAAATAAAATATCTAACCTTTGTCAAACAAAAAATAAATGTAATTTATTCGACTTTTAATTTTTTGAATTGCAGAATGAAATAATAATATAGGCAATTCCGATAAATACGAGGATGTGCGCATTCGAGCGAAAAGTGGCACGTTTCCGAGCGAGGGAGGCAAATGAAATGGGCCTTATTGGGCACCGTGCCTTATTTGGATCAGTTACCTTACTAATAATATATTATCTATTTTTCAAGAGTTTTTTAAAAATGTAGTCAAAACATTTTCTGAGAATGTTTTAAAAAGTTTCAGTCAATATTTTTCAAAAATATTTTTTTGATTCTATAGCGCCGACATTCCATATTTTATAATTATTTGAAATGTTTAAAAAATATTGCAAATATTTCCAAGTAATATTTGAAAATTGTTTTTAATATATTTTGAGGTTGACATATTCATGCAACAGATGGCACTACATTCACATATATATATTTCATTACCCGGACGACCGAAAAACGTTACATTCCCATGGCAAACTCGAAAACGCCTCTATACTATGTTCTAAAACGACAAATAAAATCTTTTTTGCAATAAACATGAATTTTTTTGTCGATTGGTTAAAAGGTTATAAATATTCAAGGTTTAAATTTTTTGACAGAATACATCCGTAGTGTGAAGATACACATCAAGACTTTGTGTCTTCATGCTTTATGTGGCAATTGATCGTGCTCAAATGGCATTTTCAAATTATTTATACTTTTAATATTTGTAAACAGCAGTAACACGAATAAAACACTATGTAACATATCTACTATACATCTATAGAGCGTTCGGTATAAGCATTAACAGCGTTGCCACATTTACTTTCTTTAGAAGAATGATTGCTTTAGTGCAGTGTTTCCCAACGTGGGTCCCACGCCCCACATGGGGGCAATTTAAAGGTTTAGGGGGGCATATCATTAATCAATTTGAAAACGTACTTGATTTTTAGTGATTTACCTATTATATGTGTAGAAAATTTATTTATTGTTTTTTTCTTAATAATTTTTTTCTAAAACCTAAAACTTGTGACTTGAAAAAGTTATAATTAGGCTTCATATATAGAATAATCTAATTTTTAAATACAAAATTAAAAAATTCGGTGCGTGTACTTATGTACGCCCATTAGAAGTTAAACTTCTTTGGTGTCACTAAATTAAATATAACTACGTGGAAAGATAAGTTCAATAAATACGAGGATGTGCGCGTTCGAGCGAAAAGTGGCACATTTCCGAGCGAGGGAAGCAAATGAAGCGCGACGCGGAGCGGCGCGCTTCATTTTCCCGAGATCGGAATGTGCCACTTTGAGCTCGAATGTGCACACTCGGTTTTAAGCACGATTTACAATAATTTTGGTAACGAAAAATTAGTAAATAATTTTAATCGTTCTCTCTCACTCATACTTATGAGTTTCTTGTATCTTTTCGCTCTCTCCCACTCAGTGCTATGGTAAAAATACGTTTTTTGAACACATAATCAATATTAACTGAAATAAATTGAAATTTGTTGATTGTAAAGAAGGTTTAATTTACAAAATTCAATGAATACGAGAATGTGCGCATTCGAGCGAAAAGTGGCACATTTTCGAGCGAGGGAGGCAAATGAAGCGCGACGCGGAGCGGCGCGCTTCATTTTCCCGAGATCGGAATGTGCCACTTTGAGCTCGAATGTGCACACTCGGTTTTAAGCACGATTTACAATAATTTTGGTAACGAAAAATTAGTAAATAATTTTAATCGTTCTCTCTCACTCATACTTATGAGTTTCTTGTATCTTTTCGCTCTCTCTCACTCAGTGCTATGGTAAAAATACGTTTTTCGAACACATAATAAATATTAAGTGAAATAAATTGAAATTTGTTGACTGTAAAGAAAGTTTAATGTACAAAATTCAACGAATACGAGAATGTGCGCATTCGAGCGAAAAGTGGCACATTTCCGAGCGAGGGAGGCAAATGAAGCGCGACGCGAAGCGGCGCGCTTCATTTTCCCGAGATCGGAATGTGCCACTTTGAACTCGAATGCGCACACTCGGTTTAAAGCACGATTACGAAGTGTTCCGTTTTAACAGGAAAAAACTTGGTCAAACTGTTAGATATATGTTTACAAAAAAACGCAACAAATATTAATCACTAAATAAAACAGTCGCACATTATCTTAAAATTAACAAAGCAAAAAAAACACTTTTAGTCCGTATAACTGAGGTCCGGATAATTGAGGGTTTACTGTAATAAAAATTCGCTAACGCTCGCAAAACTTACCAAAAGCCAGGCATTTTCAAATTAATTCATTAAAGCAGCAGGGCCGCACTCGCCCGACCGCCAAAAATCGCAACACCGATAAAACGGCTCGTTCTCCAAAAAAAACATGCTCGATTACTGCTATTGATATGACCGAAACGATTTATTGACTTTCGGTCGAGTTGTTCGCAAACAAATTACAAAGATTAGATTATGTAACCTGTTGTTTGGCTTTACCGAAAACATCGAACAATTTCGCCACGCACCACAGAAAAAAATCGTAAAAAAAAAAACCAATGTAAAGATTATCAAAAAAGTCGTACCTCCTCTAAAAATCCGCACAAATGGACACCAACATCAAAGCTCGCCTACTTACATTGCCATCACTTCCGTTTCAAAACGGCGAAAAGCCTTAAAGACGCGCCTCGCAAAACCCGCCGAAAAGCACGCACGAAATTATTTTGGGCCGCTCTGTAGCGAGGAGGATCTATAATTAGCAATCGACACAAAAAAAATTACATCAGTGAGAGTGAGTCCCTTGGAAAATGAAGGGAGGTCGATTACGTACGGCACGCAACTTTGAAAAATCAAAATTTTGCCTCACCGTCTTCGGCGGGGGCTGCCCGCTCGTGAAGGAGCTCGAAGGAACTACGCTACTTACTGGATTTTGTTGTTAGATTTTAGAAATTAAACCGGACGGACACTATTCTATCTATAATGGCGGCATACTCAGTAGGTCACAACGAAATCGATTTGCGCGCGCCGCGAAATTGATTTTCCCAACCCTACGATTTTCACCCTCGTGACGTCAGGCGGCGCGCCGCTCGACGCCTCGCGGACGCCGTACGAACCTCGACCCGCGCTAAGATCGCGCGAAAATTAGAACGCGACTCGTTTTTTTTCGCTGGATTGCTCAAAAAAACGCAATTTGCGACGGAGACTTGATGGAAACGGGCCGCCTACTTCGATTTCGACGGGCATACGTCCAAATGATTTGGACACTTGTTTATTTCAATGTAATTTTATGATTTAGTACGTAAAGAGTTTAAAATAATTTTTTTTAAAAATTGTCAACATAATATTAGGGTTCTAGTGCAATAATTTATATGTAAATATAACTATTGATTAAATAAAATGGGGTTATTTAAAATTTAGTTCCGCGCACCAAAGTTTGTTTTATTTAGATTTTGATTTCAACCCGGCGCTGGATTGGACGTTGTGCAGACCAGGATGTTTTTTTCGATGCCCGGTCTGCCAGATTCCCAGACATGACCTCCTGCGATTTTTAATTATGTGGTTATCGAAGAAAAGTTATTGTAGGGAAATGTAATATCCACATGAAATGTTGGCAACACAACCCTCTTGCGGCCGATGGCCGGTACTAAAATTGATATTGGCAAATTTAAAAAAACCGTTTGGCATGAGTATTATTTTTTCCGCTTCTCTGACAATTTTATCTAATAACTAGATGGCCCGTCTCGGCTTCGCACGGGTATTGCGATTTTTTTAAAAAACTTATTTTTATTAAAATAATATATAGGCTCTAAGTTAAGTGACCCCTCTACCGGACAGTTAAGCTTATAGTTTTATTTAAAGCAATATTAAAAATATTAATAATCAATATACAGTGTGTCCCAAATTGAGTAGGTTAACATGAAGATAGAAGTTTGGTTAAATGGGCAATGTTTTGCAGTTTTAGGTGCCGATTTAAATTCTGTTAAGAAAATTTAAAATTCCGAATAGTTCCGAAGTTATCGTAAAAAAACTGAAAATTGTCATTTTCTTTAATGTCAAATAACCTTGTAATTATAAAAATTACAAAACAAAGTTTAATATAAAAATTACTAGGTTTCATAAAATACAAATGGGAATTAACTCAAAATTAAATTCAAAATGACGGCTTCCTAGATATTGATACCAACTTTTTTATTTTAAATGGACGCCATATTGGATTTTTACACAGTTAAATAGATTTTTTTTCTCTTTTTAACCATGTATAACAACTTATATTTAAATAAAAAATTATTTACTCAATTTGGGACACCGTGTATAATTAAAATTATGAAAAAATATCTTTAACTTCAAAATAAAAATAAAATGCCAATAATTTTAATTAGAATATTAATAATAAATGATAATAGTATAAATTTGCGATGCCCCCTCTATCGTCCGGCCTGTTCCCTTAACCGGTCACCGTTACGAAAATTTTATAAATTACAAAATCAATCAATATTTAATAAGATTATTATTATTGGAAAATAAATACAATCGAATAAAAGAACCCCGGTAGAGGGGTCACTTACCTTATTACTCAGAGATAGTGTAACTGTTTATTAGTGAAACAATTTTTAGAAAGCATAAAAAAAACTTATTTATCTACATACATTAGAATAAAATTTAACCAAAAAAAATATAGGGATTTAAACAATGGATTATTTTCGTAAAAATTTTATCGTTCGTTAAAAAAATTAATAAGCCACAAGAAATACATCAAATATTGTTTAAAGTTAACAAGGATTGAACACTGTCAATAAAACAATAATTGTTAAATTTGCAACGTTTCGTTTCTTTATTGAAACTGTTTCAAGCAACTTAACCTCAAAAACATATTTTTTTGCTATTAAAAGTGTCCAATTCCTGTTAACTTTTAACAATATTAAAAGAAACAGACGTAAAAATTAATACATCAAATGCTGTATTACATACATTAAAGCACATGTAAAATTGCTAACGCGTATTTAATTTAGTTTATGATTTATTTCCCCATTATTTCTAAAACACTAGTAATTTTATTTTTTAAATGTGGATAAAGTTCGCTCAGTTTAGTGTTGTTAAGAAGCACTGCCATTTTTTGTTTTAAAGTTTGCAAAGACCTTCGTGTTTCCGAATATATGGTGCTATTATCCTTCTCCGAAATCGACTAAAAATTTTAGAGTCACACAAAAAAATTCTTAAAAAAACCATAAATTAATACGTTAACAAATTGCGAAATTTTCTCGGACGCTTGACTCAAGGAATGCTTTACGTAACGCTCCACGATCTCGACGGCGTCCCAAAGGTTCGCCGACGCTTCCCAAAATGTCGCCTAAAAAAATTAAAATTTTTAATTTAAAACTCAATAAAATTACTGTTTATACAAACAAATAAAATAAAAACGAGTAGAGAAAAAGGCAAACACTTTAATAACATTCTTGATTTTTAATACTGTTAAGAACAAAAATTAAATAATTAAGGATCTTATTTTGCAAAATTGATTGGCCTTAACGTGTTATAAATAAGGTTGTAAACATTTTTTATTTTTATGGTTACAATAAAATTATAATCTTAAAATTACATTATGTATTGTGTTTGCGCGTTATTTTTTTTCAGATTTGCTTACGAATGTTAGTTTTATTCGTGGTGAGCCTTGGGCGAACCTAATTTAAAAGAAAAAAGAAATAACAACCCTAATATTAAGAATAAAAGCGAAATACACATACAGTCAAATAGCCAAATGATTCGGACACCCAGAAAATGTATAGTTTATGACGGCTTTCTAGCTTAACAATGCGTAATATATTTTTTTAAGTCATTAACAAGAAGAAAGGTAATAAAGTAAAAGTCATTAGACAACAATTTATTTTTACTAAAAAATAAGATCCCAGAAACCAAAAAAAAAATGCAGAAAACGAAAGGTACAAAAGTATTCAGACGCCACTAATTATGCCAAAACAAAAACCTTACAAAATTTATTTTGGAATTATCTTTTTTTACTAAACAAGATTATTTAAAAAAAAATCATTATTCAGCGGAGAGAAGAATATCTAATCATAATGTATTTTAAATTGTACGTGTTATTAAATCTTTACAGTCTAAACCAGTGTTTCTCAACATTTTTTTAACATGCCCCACCTAAGTCATTGATGCTCTCCCACGTAACATATAAATATTTATTTATATTTAAAAACGTATTAAAACTAGATTTTTATTAAAAACAAAAATAAATAGTTTTTCTAATGAAAACTCTTTCAATTTTGAACGGATAAAATCGTCTGTTATATTATTTTTAATTATGTATTATTATTTTAGACGATATCTGGGTAATGTCGACGTTTGAGTAAGTTTTTTTTAAAAAATTGGTAGTTTTATACTTTATTTGATTATTTTATTCTTATTTTTTTTGTATTAATTAAATGTTAGCTTACTGCCACTATCATTTCGAAACACTCTGTATGAATATGTATTGTTCAACAGGAAGCAAATGATATTGTTATTGTTATTAATTGGTTAAAAAAAATTAAATAAAAATAAACGAGGAAATGAATTCTCGTTGAGTCAAATCATTACAGTTTTATTTTTACACAAAGTAACTTTAAAATGATTTTTTATAATTTAACGTGTGTTACGTTGTTCATAATTTTGGTAAGATTTAAACATTATACAACATGCGATTTTTTTAATTAATTTTATTTGTATGTTAGTGCGTCAAATCTGCGAATTTATTGCCAAATTTCGAAGATGAAGACGATTCAAGCTCGATCGAAATTCCTAACCGCCCAGAAAACAGGTAGTAAATATTTTTCTAATTTTCCAAAAAGTAGAAATAAAAAAAACATTAATTCTAGACAAGCGCACAAGGCTTTAAACAGGCAGTCGTCGGAAGAATCGCACACTTTTTTGAGTCTCCTCTCCAAAATAGCGAAGACAATTAAACAAACTTTGGAAACATCTAAAACACAAGAAGAAGAAAGTCCGGAAGATAAATCAAAAATCGTTAAAGCCAAAAAAGTTATACACACTTTAAAAAAGGCGCACAATCTGTTGTCGAAAGCGAAAAAAAGGCTGTTTAAAAGTGGCGTTAATTTTGAATAAAGTTTATGTCAATTTCCAAGTTGTTTTTTGAAGTTGTACTTCTTTTGGAGCGTCGAGTGTAAAATGTGAGCTGCGCGCGCACATTTAACAGAAATTCGACAGTACAAAGTTAGCCATCCAAGAAAGTAAATTGTTTATTGTGAATCGTGCTTAAAGCCGAGTGCGCACATTCGAGCTCAAAGTGGCACATTCCGATCTCGGGAAAATGAAGCGCGCCGCTCCGCGTCGCGCTTCATTTGCCTCCCTCGCTCGGAAATGTGCCACTTTTCGCTAGAATGCGCACATCTTTTTATTTATTACATTTAAATTAAAATATGCAAGATTAAGTTTTTTTTTATTTTTCAATGAGTGGGAGAGAGTGGAAAAATACAAGAATCACATAAGTGCAAGTGAGACGAAATGATTAAACTTGTTCACGATAAGTATTACTAACGTTTTTAACTACCAATTAATTTTATGGACATATACGATTGTTTTTACAATTGGTTATTGTAAATCGTGCTTAAAGCCGAGTGCGCACATTCGAGCTCAAAGTGGCACATTCCGATCTCGGGAAAATGAAGCGCGCCGCTTCGCGTCGCGCTTCATTTGCCTCCCTCGCTCGGAAATGTGCCACTTTTCGCTCGAATGCGCACATCTTTTTATTTATTAAGTTTAAATTAAAATATACAAGATTAAGTTTTTTTTTATTTTTCAATGAGTGGGAGAGAGTGGAAAAATACAAGAATCACATAAGTGCAAGTGAGACGAAATGATTAAACTTGTTCACGATAAGTATTACTATCGTTTTTAACTACCAATTAATTTTATGGACATATACGATTGTTTTTACAATTGGTTATTGTAAATCGTGCTTAAAGTCGAGTGCGCACATTCGAGCTCAAAGTGGCACATTCCGATCTCGGGAAAATGAAGCGCGCCGCTCCGCGTCGCGCTTCATTTGCCTCCCTCGCTCGGAAATGTGCCACTTTTCGCTCGAATGCGCCCATATTTTTATTTATTAAATTTAAATTAAAATATGCAAGATTAAGTTTTTTTATTTTCAATGAGTGGAGAGAGTGGAAAAATACAAGAATCACATAAGTGCAAGTGAGACGAAATGATTAAACTTGTTCACGATAAGTATTACTAACGTTTTTAACTACCAATTAATTTTATGGACATATACGATTGTTTTTACAATTGGTTATTGTAAATCGTGCTTAAAGTCGAGTGCACATTCGAGCTCAAAGTGGCACATTCCGATCTCGGGAAAATGAAGCGCGCCGCTCGCGTCGCGCTTCATTTGCCTCCCTCGCTCGGAAATGTGCCACTTTTCGCTCGAATGCGCACATCTTTTTATTTATTAAGTTTAAATTAAAATATACAAGATTAAGTTTTTTTTATTTTTCAATGAGTGGGAGAGAGTGGAAAAATACAAGAATCACATAAGTGCAAGTGAGACGAAATGATTAAACTTGTTCACTATAAGTATTACTAACGTTTTTAACTACCAATTAATTTTATGGACATATACGATTGTTTTTACAATTGGTTATTGTAAATCGTGCTTAAAGTCGAGTGCGCACATTCGAGCTCAAAGTGGCACATTCCGACCTCGGGAAAATGAAGCGCGCCGCTTCGCGTCGCGCTTCATTTGCCTCCCTCGCTCGGAAATGTGCCACTTTTCGCTCGAATGCGCACATCTTGCTATTTATTGTATTTAAATAAAATAATGCAAGTTAAAGTTTATTGTTTATATTTTAATGAGCGGGAGGGAGTGAAAAGATACAAGAATTCCATAAGTGCAAGAGAAAGAGAATGATCAAACTTGCCCTCAATATGTATTAATAATATTTTTAACTACTAATTTATTTTATGAACATATACAATTGTTTTTAAAGTTGTACATAAATAAACGCATCGATTTTTTTAAGTCATTTTAATCTGGAGATAAGCAAAACAAGTAAAACTAATTAAAAAAATAATATGCGGAAATGAGGAGAGATGAGAAAATAAACCGATGGGTTTTATAAATGTTGTTAAGAAACGAATTAATTCTAGTTTTTGAAAATTTTTAATTTTCTAAATTAATCAATTATTAAACATTTTAGTATTTGATAAGCGAACAAAGGACGGTTCAGTTTAGAGTAGTTTTGCGCACTATGTCAAGGACGCGGTCCGAAAAAGTGTTGCTTTTTTTCTGATGCGGGAATGGTTGAATAATGATAGTGGGGCTCTAAATCTGCCATGAAACAACGTTTTTTTTGCACTATATGTATTGAATATTAATTTTAATAAAAAAATGAAAATCACAATTCGCAATATTCGGAAACGTAGTGTTAAAAATGCAACACTAATATTCGTAACAAACTTTTTCATATTTTGAATTTTATGCATGCGCCATCTATCAGAATATAGTCAAAGTTAATGTCGAGGAACCTAACCCAACAATTAACATTTATAGTGGCTCGCTAGTTCGATTCCCAAATTGTTATAAGGTATTTGTCAATAACAGTTTTGCAGGAATTGATACATAAAAGATGCCTCTACAAGGTGACCTATTTTAAATCGAATAAAAATCTTTAGTTTTGGTGAAAATATAGTTTGAAAAGTTTACTTTAATGTACGTTTGATTTCACCTAAGTTAAAAGTCACTCCTGTCATCTGTCAAACAGAAAAAATATAATACTGACAGAAATGACTCAAAAAAATTATAACGTCATCGCTTTGTAAAAACTGAAATTAGTTTCTTGCCAACCCAATAAAAATATTAACAGTGAAATAGACATATTCCTAGTGACACAGATTCGTGTTCGAGATATCGAAGTTTGACTGTAGTAAGTATTATAAAATTTATTACACATATAATAATATTAAATCAATAGTAATTTTTAGAAATATGTTTATTATAACATTAAAAATATTTAAAAAAATATCATTAAAGCAAACATTAACATTGTTCTAATTCTCAAAAATTAATCATTTTTAATAATTAAAATTCATTTAATTCTTTGGTGTAATTAAAGCAAGGATTAAAATTATCTTCAAAAAAATAAGGACAAAAACATTGATAATCTTCGTACTCACAATTATTACCGTCTATCCAAACATTTTTAGCGTTTCTTCCTTTTTCCTTTCGAAAATTCCACCAAATGTCGTTGTTAAAAGTAGATGTGTAAGTGTTATTGCGCACAAAACAGCATTCGGCTTGCTCGTTCTCAAAACCGTACACAGAAATACATTTTTTAATATCTAACATGTTAATTTTCAAAAATTGTAAATTATCGCTTAAAATAGACCCGTTACAAATCCGAGATTTGTTTAAACAGAACGGTGCTTTTTCTATTTTCGTTATTAGTACATCTCGATTATCTTGCAAACTTTCCTCTTGTGTTTCGTAAGTACTTTTGTGGTTTTTAAAGTCGCTTAAGTAAAATTTTTCGAAAATAATTCCACGAAATTTTTGTAACTCGGTGACTTCTCTAAACCAATTTGGATCTGCCTTGTTTCTTCGTTTTTCTCTGTCCGTTATTTCATCTTCTTCGCAACCCTGAAAATTACGAATAAGCTTAAGGTTTAATTGAAATAGTTTTATTTTTACTGGTCACCCACCTCAGAAGTTTTAATAAAAACATAAAAAAATACGAAGCAAATCATTTTCATTCTTCATGTTTTAGAAGACATGAACATTAACTTTAATGTTTTTCTTATCCGATAAATAAACGTCGAGGCCAGTTATTTATTGTTTTGCTGGTGTTGCAAGAAATCAAACGCGAAACCTTCGAGTATTGCGTTTATCGATTTGTTTATTGTTTTCGTTGCTTAAATGTTCTGTACAGGTTGCATCAAATTAAATATATATTTTTTTCAATGTAATGTTGTGAATTAACACTAGAACCGCGGAATCGGTCATTTTGACCGTTTTCCAATTTTATTATCTTGTTGCTTTTTATTAGTAGAATATATTTCTGTCATATTACATGACTTTTCCTAATTTTAGTTGATAATTACTGTTCTATAATTGTTTTTCTTTTTAAATTGTATTTTTTTCCCTTTAATTAGGTGACACATACATTTTTCTTTCCGGTTATTCATTTGATCGGTTCTATCGATAATTATTATTTATAGTAGCAGAAAAATGCTTTATTACATAGAAAAAGAAACCGGAAACTGCTTTATTATAACGAAAACTAAATAATGGCCAAATAATATTATATAAATGCTGCTTCTTGAAGATGGTTGTTTTTAACCTTTTGAATATAACAGGAATCACTCACTATATGTGCTCGAAACTAGTAGCCCATGTCCTTGTTTAAGGTCCAAGCTATCTCTATATCAAAATTTATCAAAATTGGTTCAGTGGTTTAGACGTGAAAAAGTAACGGACAGACAGACAGAAGACAGAGTTACTTTCGCTTTTATAATATTAGTTTGGATATTTAAATTTTTTTAATAAATAAATTAAGTATTGTGAATCGTGCTTAGTGGAGTGTCAATTCGAGCTCAAAGTGGCACATTCCGATCTCGGAATGAAGCGCGCGCCCGCGTCGCGCTTCATTTGCCTCCCTCGCTCGGAAATGTGCCACTTTTCGCTCGAATGCGCACATCTTCGTATATACTAAATTCATCTGCTTTATTCTCCCCTCTTTCAAATCAAAAGATTAAATTTAATTTAATAAATATTTCTACCATAGCAATGGGTGGAAGGGAGCAAAAAGATACGATAATCATGTCAGTGGGAGTGAGAGGGAACGATTAAAATGATTCAACTAATTTTTCGTTTAATTTATTGGCCTAAATTATTGTGAATCATGCTTATGGAGTGTGACATTCGAGTCAGTGGCACATTCCGATCTCGGAATGAAGCGCGCCGCCCGCGTCGCGCTTCATTTGCCTCCTCGCTCGGAAATGTGCCACTTTTCCCTCGAATGCGCACATCTTCGTTTTTATTAGATTTTTACATAAATCTTTTTTTTTTCAAATCAAACAATTAAAATTTTAAGCAATTTTGATTTTATATTCGGTGAAAGTTATGACATTTATTGTTTTTAAAAGCTGTTCAAAAGCATTAAATGTGTTGCAATAAATATTTAATGGTTAAATGGCCAATCTTTCTTAAAAGTCTAATTGACCGGTAACCGCAATTGTAGTAATTTCAAAATTGCCAAAGTTCTAGTGTTAATAGTTAAAATGTTTCTAAAAATTTTAAAAAAATGTCTACATAAAATAAAGGTTCTAAAACAATAATTTATAAATAAAATTATTAATTAAATAAAATCTGCCTATTTAAACAACAAAAAGCCCTCCTACAACACGGCTTTCTATAACACGTTATATATTGCGGTGACTTTCTACAACACAGTATCCTAAAACACAGTTACGCTCTAACACGTTAACAAAACACAAGGGCTGTTTAGTAAGGACATTTGGGACAATTTTATTTGAATGTTTTTTCTTAGCTCACTTTATAAGCACGTAAAATGTCAAGATGTCCAGATGTCCAAATGTCCAAATGTTCAAATTAATTACCGCTGCTATATGTTTTTCAATATACAGAAAAGTTCAAAATTTTTTTTTGAAATTATTAAATCTAATACAAGACCAGTTTGGCAGCGACCATAGGGACAATTTTATTTAGATAACGTTTTGTCGTAGCTCTCTTTATAATCCCGTAAAAAATTAATTACCGTTCTTGTGTGTTTACCCAAAAATGAACTAGACAACGTTACCAGTTTCATTAGAACCGCAGATCATTTTATCCCCAGGGATCATTTTGTACCACTTTTCTCTACTCATTTTTAATAGGTGCATCAATTTATCAATATTCACTGGGCTATACCCCGGTCATTAATTAGACGAACAGGTCATTCACGGTACTGCTCATTTTATACTCATATGTGAGTGAGAGTCACTCGTTTTTTTTTAAAGAAACGATCCAATTAAAAAGATAAAACACATTTATTCATTAATTTTATAAATCTACAGAAAATACACTCTACTTTAAGTTATTTTAGTCCCAATTTTACATTGAAGAAGAAGAACTTTATCGCCTGCAACAAAAGAAACATAATTCGCATTAGAAAAAATTGGTCTCCCAAACAACTCAAAGTGCTGTGCAATAAACACATTAAAAAAGTACTCAACAAATCCTTAAAAACTAATTCAACAAAAACGCATTATCGTTTGGCATAACTAATCTTCGAAAACAGCACTCTTTGCCTCCGTTCGCAGTTTTCGAGTTGTTTTTGAAGATCGAAGAGAATCTTGAGCTCTTTGCGTATCTCCAAACCGTTCGAAACTTTTTTCTCCAATTCGACCAGCGACTCCTTCTGCAATTTTTCGATGTTCTTCATTTCCCAAAGGATGTTCGCCTCCTTTCTATTTCTTCCTTATTTTTGCTGCTCAAAAGGCTTCTCAAATGGTAATAAAATTCGATTTGCGATTTTAGAGCAACGTCTCTCGATTTCTTCAACTCGTTCTCACTTTTTGATTTCGTTAAAAAATTGATGTCTTCTAGCGTTGCGAGATGAAAGGCATTCGTACTGTTTTTGCTCAAATTCTTGGCGGCACAATGGAATTTTTGCAGAAGCACCATAATCCGAATCCATCTATTTTTAAAAAGCGAATCGGATTTATTTAACTTCGTGGCAAGCTCTCGAAGAATCGTTTCTTTTAAATTCAGCGCTTTTTCGATTTTTTGTTCAAATTCGACGTCACTTTTCGAATTCCGGCGCGCTTCCAAAATTTCATTTTTAAGCTTTTCCAATTTGCTTAAGTGTTTGTAAATGAGTGCTTCGTCGAGAAATTTGGAGTTCGTCAAGCGTTCGATGTAAGCAGAGCTCTCCTTGATCTTTTCTTCGATTTTTTGATAGTAGACTTCCGTCTCTTGCACGTCTCTCTTTGCGCGTTTTGACGCTGCGAGATATTTTATAATTTCGTTCAAAATGTCGGTATAAAATTTGCTCAAATCAAAATTATTTTTTTCCGACGTCGGAGCAGATCTTCTATTTCGTTCCGTGTCTTTCAGAAAGCGTTTATTGTTGTGCGTGCTTTTCTTCAGAAAAGTCTGCTGTTTTTCTTTGGAATAGCTTAAGAAGTCTTCTCTGCCATCGTTGTCATCTATTTCGTCGTCCTCTTCGATTTCTTCTTCTTCTGAGCCCCAATCATCTTCTCTTCTGCTTCGTACTTTTTGTTCGTCGCTCGAATTCTGAAAATCGTCGTCTTTGGCCACTCCATTTTTCTCATCGACCGTCTTTTCCAAATCTGCAACTAATTCTTCCAGAATAACATCTAAAACCTTTTCGTCGGCTTCGATTTCTTCTTTTGTCAATTTCGCACTGCGCTTTCCTCTATCCTTTGCTTCGTCTTCCAGTCGCTCGGCTCTTTTTAAATTTTGCTCGAGCTGTCTAAGAAATTCCTTTAGAAGATCGTTTGCCAGAGTTTCGAAAATTTTTTCATGGTCTTCATCAAAATCGAGATGATTTTCATTTATTTCCTTCGCGCTCTTTTGAGCCGTCTCTTCAGCATGGCCTTCCTCTTCACCTTCCTCAAGTCCATCGCCACGTGCTTCCCGCATTTCTTCACAAAATCCAAAAAGTGCCTTTTGGAAACGTGCAGGACCTTGGGGATGGCGCCCACGATCGGATTGATGTGCATGGGATGCTGATCCAAAAGGTTCAGGTACTTGAGCGGAATATTTAACAGTTTCAGAAGGGGAGCTGTCGGGATGCTGATGGTGTCTTCGATCACTTCGGGAGAGGACACTCTTTCCGCTTTCTTGTTGCGCCTCGGGGGTTGGTGAAACTCCTCGACTAATTCTTCTTCGCTGCCTACTTTGGGCGTGAAGAAAGGTAGCATGCTTTCGTCTCTGGTTTTGACTGCTCTTCGAAGCCTTGGGGCCACGTTTAACCCGAAGGCTGGAGGTACTCTTGGAAGTAAGTTATTTTGAGGTAATCTTCGAGGTAAGTTGGGAAGGGGCCTCGGGACTAAGACGTTGGGCCTCGGTGCTAAATGGTAGGGCGACGGCTGCAAATTCAACGGTCTTCGATTGTTGACGTTGCGAAGAAAGGAGTTGGCGTTTGGATGCAGCAAAGGTCTCTGAAGACTTCGAATGATTTTTCTATGGTTTCTTCGATTGAAAAACGCGTTTCTTCTCCTAAAATTTGCTCCGATGGGAAACTTTGCGAAACGGTTGTTGATGAAACGGTTTGGCGCGGCGGGGGTTGGTACGTGTCTTGTCTTTTGCGCCAAGAGATGATAATTGATGGCGCGTTTCGAACGATTTTCGCTTTGTTTTTCGGATTGGAATTTAGTGCTTCCATTGTTCTTTGATAGAACACTTTCGGTCCACTTTTTTCCTTGAAAATCACCAGGTTGTCTTGCGTCTTGAGAATTTGACAAGAGGTCTTCGAGTTTTGGGGCAGATTAAATTTGGAATTGAGCGCAACAATTTTTTGTACTAAGTCAGAGAAATTTTCTTCTTTTTCGCTAGGTTCGGGATGATTAAAAGTTTTGGATTGAAAGGTCTTTGGGGTATGATAAGAGTGCGCCCTGAAATAATCGAGGGCTGTATTAAAACCAAAATTCAACCGTAAAATTGTAATACCTGAAACATGTGCAGCGTTTGCCGGCGGAGGGAAGGTAGTAGTAGCCCTGTTGCGCCCCCAAACTGACGGACGGCTTTAGTTGTTCGATTATGGGCTGCTGGCAGTCTGCGAAAATTTTTTTATTTAATGTGGTTCAAGCGGAGCCAAAGATACAAGCCTACTAAATAGGGTGGAGCAAAAAATTTTTTTTTTTAGCCGGGGGGCTAGAATTTGCAGCATATAAAAAATAAAAATTAAAAAAAAAATTTTTTACTCAACATCTTCAGGTGGCCCACTGATTTTTTAAATTAAATTCAAGTTTTGAAATAAAAAAAAATTTTTGTCTTGTAATCTTCAAATTTATCTGTTCCAGAAGCTGCAAAGTGTCCTCTTTCTTGCCCATTAACAATTTAAACTTAAAAAAATTTTCTATCGCCGTTATTGCAGTTTTCAAAAAAATTCCGAAACAATAACATACTTTTCTTAGGCATTAAAGTAAATTTTGAGTTAAGAAACGATCAAATTTGTTCATTTTTGGATAAATTTGAAGATTACAAGCCAAAATTTTTTTTGTTTTAAAAGAATTTTAATTTAAATTTAATTAAAAAAAAACAAATGTTGAGTAAAAAAAATTTTTTTTTTAATTTTTATTTTTTATAAGCTACAAATTCTAGCCCCAGGCTAAAAAAAAAATTTTTTTTTTTGTTCCTCCCTACTACTAAAAACTTTAGTATATTCGGTGGCCGGGTATTTTATTTTTGTCAGACACTGTACTTGATGCATTAAAAACATTTATATAAAGAACACACTAAAGCAGTGTTTCCCAAGCTTTTTTTTAACATGCCCCACCTAAGTCATTCAAAAATTTAAATGCCCCCTTATGTAACATAAATATTTTTGAAGTTATACTTCTTTTGGCGCTTTGAGAGTAAAATATTAGCACTGCTAACGAAAATTCGACAGTTAAAGTAAGAAAGTGAATTAATACTTGTGAATGAGGCTTAAGACCGAGTGTGCACATTCGAGCTCAAAGTGGCCCATTTCGATCTCGGGAAAATGAAACGCGCCGCTCCGCGTCGCGCTTCATTTGCCTCCCTCGCTCGGAAATGTGCCACTTTTCGCTCGAATGCGCACATCCTCGTATTTATTGCATTAGTATAATTTACCGTGCACTCCTTCAAATCAAAAAATTCAATTTAGTTCAGTAAATATCGATTTTTATGTTGGAAAAATATATTTACCATAGCAATGAGTGGAAGGGAGCGAAAAGATACGACAATCTCGTCAGTGCGAGCGAGAGGGAACGATTAAAATTATTCAACTACTTTTTTGTTTAACTTATTGGTCTAAATTATTGTGAATCGTGCTTAAAACCGAGTGTGCACATTCGAGCTCAAAGTGGCACATTCCGATCTCGGGAAAATGAAACGCGCCGCTCCGCGTCGCGTTTCATTTGCCTCCCTCGCTCGGAAATGTGCCACTTTTCGCTCGAACGCGCACATTCACGTATTTATTAAACTTATCTTTGCACGTGGTTATATTTAATTTAGTTACACGAAAGAAGTATAACTTCTAATGGGCGTACATAAGTACACGCACCGAATTTTTTAATTTTGTATTTAAAAATTGAATTATTCTATATATGAAGGCTAATTATAACTTTTTCAAGACTTAAGATTTAGGTTTTACAAAGAAATTATTAAGAAAAAAACAATAAATAAATTTTCAACACATATAATAGGTAGATAACTAAAAATCAAGTACGTTATCAAATTGAATAATGATATGCCCCCCTAAACCTTTAAATTGCTCCCATGTGGGACGTGGGACCCACGTTGGGAAACACTGCACTAAAGCAATCATACTTGTGAAGAAAGTAAATGTGGCAACGCTGTTAATGCTTATACCGAACGTTCTATAGATGTATAGTAGATATGTTATATAGTGTTTTATTCGTGTTACTGCTGTTTACAAATATTAAAAGTATAAATAATTTCAAAATGCCATTTGAGCACGATCAATTGTCACATAAAGCATGAAGACACAAAGTCTTGATGTGTATCTTCACACTACGCATGTATTCTGTCAAAAAATTTAAACCCTGAATATTTATAACCTTTTAACCAATCGACAAAAAAATTTATGTTTATTGCAAAAAAATTTTTATTTATCGTTTTAGAACATAGTATATAGGCGTTTTCGAGTTTGCCATGAAAATGTGACGTTTTTCGGTCGTCCGGATAATGATATATATATATATGAATGTAGTGCCATCTGTTGCATGAATATGTCAACCTTGCAATATATTTAAAAAAAAATCAAATATTAGTTGGAAATATTTGAAATATTTTTTAAACATTTCAAAAAATTATAAAATTAGTCATGTCAGCCCTATAGAATCAAAAAAATATTTTTGAAAGATATTGATTGAAACTTTTTAAAACATTCTCAAAAAATGTTTTGATTATATTTTTAAAAAACTTTGAAAAATCAATAATATATTATTAGTAAGGTAACTGATCCAAATAAGGCCCGGTGCCCAATAAAGCCAAGTTTTTAAATTTCCCGCTTCCTTGATTTCGAATCATTGTCAAAGCTCTTATATGTTACAAGAGAAAGATTGTTACTTTTATTTTGAAGTTTAATATAAATAAACATTTTGATTACGAAGTATTGATGCATTTTTTTAAATCTATTAATTATGTCTTTATAAACTTAAGGTGGACCTTATTTGGGTCCATTACCTTATAATAATATAAATAATATAATAGTTTCAATTTGTTCAATAACTTGAAAATTTACATAAATATCATAATGAAATATTTTTTGTTTTTAAACCTATAATTTCAATATTTCTAAACGATATGTTCAAAATATATTTTTTTAATATTGCAAATAAATATTTTCAAAATATTTTTTTTAATATTTAAAAAATATTTATTTCTAATATTGTACGAAAAATATTTTATAAATACACTGGAAAATAATTTTTTTAATGTTTTTCATAAATATTGCAAAAAATATTTTGTAATACTATGTGCTGTTAGGGCACAGTTCTATTAAAATTTGCAAAAACTTACATGAAGGTAAACTTTGGGACGGCGCCGAAAGAACGACCCGATCGGGCGCAGCGGACAAAGCGGGAAGATAAGATAATTGGGGGGCCTGTTGGGGCACTTGCACCTGATAATCGTAATGTTGGGCGATTTGGCAGGACGGCTTGACCTTCTCCTGAACTTCTTGGACCTAAACATATTTCGTTAAATTAAACGCTAATTTTTTAAAATCGACAAAATGAAGACCTGATAGCCGTAGCAACGACCCCCTAAGTCGGCGGGTTGGGCTTGGGGCACTTGAACCGAATACGGAAGGCTCTGTAAAAAAATTTAAAAATCATTTATGCCAAAAATTTTGCTCGCAATTACCGTTGGACAATTGCACACCCCATTCCTGTAAATTAATTTGAGGGTGAGCCCGGCGGCGAGATGACTTGAAGATTTTTGTTGCACTGAAACAGAATTTAATTATTTTCATCGACGCTTGCAGTTCGAAGAAAAAGGCACCTTCAAGCAACCGCAATTACAATAAACGGCAACGGCCAAGCACAAAACTAAAAAGCTTAAAAGTTTCATTTTTTTTTGCTCGTCGTCGTTCTACTTTTGCTAACTTGAAAGCTAATGATTCGACCGATGAAAACGGGATTTATTTTATACGAAATTCGGTCTCGAAGAACGAGCAAACCCCAAAGGTTGAATTTTGAATTGTTTAGAAATAAACAACACGTAAGTTAGCTTTTAGAAAATATTTACCAAACGAACGTGCGGTATTTTATTTTTCTTTAAGTGAATGTAAGTTCGGCCTCGACGTTTTCGGCGCTCGTTTAAAAATTTAATTTGGTATTTTTGTTTTTAGTTTATTTGGACGTGCCTTAAATTCGTTCGAGTTCTGAAAAAGTGTTCGATCGTGGATTAGGTTATTTGTGACCTTTCTTGATTTTATTGTTGTTTGATCGTTTATTTTAGTGTTTTCTTTTTAAAGTAATGATGTTTGAAAAATTTATGCGTGTCGATTGTTAAATTATTGTTATTAACAATGAATTCTTAAGGGGGTTACCTAATGATGGTCACAATATAAAATATATTGTAAAATATAACAAAATCATTTAATAATATTGATATAACAATAAAATTAATAGCATCTCGAACATATAGCGATTAATTTGAATTTTAATAGGACAGATCCTTAGTGCCCATGAGTCTGCCATGTTTTTTTTTCTGCATTTTTAACGCCTCAAATTTTTGATAAAACTTGCTAAAAGAAAAAACCTTTAGGTAATGGTTTGCGTTAAATTTTTGTGGGAGATTTCTATAGACCCCACCCCGCATAGCCAAAACCATTTTTCCTTGCTACCCCTTCAACTCTCAAAATTTTTCAAAAAACTAAATAAATCGAAAAAAATACCCTTCGACTGACAAAAACGATCGTAGCGCCCTCATTTTTGGTCCTATAATTAAACACAAGCCGGATTCGGAATACTGAGACTGTTTTCGATAAGACACTTAAAAAATCGGCATAGGGCGCAATGTTAATTTTTTGAGTAATTAAGGGTTGAAGTTTTAGATTAATTTTTGTAGCACAAAAGTTTACGTTAAAAAAATTATAGCGCCGTTATTTGTGGACGGATCTTTAAAAACTATACAAATTCAGATTTATCAGACTTTTTGGCTTTGGATAGGCTCAAAAAGCCATAGCCGTGCTACTTGAAATTTACAAGAAAAATGAGGTCGAATAGGCCAATTTATAATTGATTTTTTCTTAATTTTCAATTTGAAAAATCATAGCTCGGTTATTTGTGAACAGATCTTTAGAAACTTTTCATGTTCTGAAAGTCCGTTTACCGGAGCGTTAGATTAGTCAATAAAATCAACAAGGTCGTACGATAATTCTAGGAAAAAAACGCGTTCGAAGCTTTCAAAATGTAAATTTTGCTAAAATTTTTAATTTTCAAAATGCTCTCGCTCCGCCGTCTTTACGAATTTCGTCAAATCCTTTCATTTCTCTACGTTTACAACCCCTACGCGTCGAAATCCGGTCTTAACTCAAAAGCCTCAAAATCGGCCAAAATCGAGAAAAAACATAGATTAACCCCTTTGTTGAAATTGGAGAAAAAAAATTTTAGGTAATGGATTTGCTTTAAATTTTTAAGGGAGCTTTCTATGGACCCCAAACCGATATACCAAGGGCCATTATTCCTGCTGGCCCTTCAAACCCGAAAATTTGCAAGAAAATTAAATAAATAAAAAATACACTTTGATGCACGAATACCATCGCAGCGCCTTCATTTTCGATCTGATCAGGAAAAACAACCTGGATTCAGAATTCTGAGACTTTTTTCCATAAGATAGGTACAAAACTGGTATAGGGCACAATGTTAATTTTTTGGGCAATTAAGGGTTGAAGTTTTAGATTTATTTTTGTAGCACAACAGTTTACATTAAAAAAATTGTAGCACTGTTATTTGTGGACGGATACTTAAAAATTATACAGATTCGGATTTGTTAGATTTTTATACATTGGATAGGCCCAAAAAACCATAGGCATGCTATTTAAAATTCTCGAGAAAAACGGGTTCGAAGAGTCCGACTTGTATTTAATTTTTTTCTAAATTTCCCATTTGAAAAATCGTAGCTCAATTATTTGTTTACGGATCTTTACAAACTTTTCAAATTCTGAAAGCCCTTTTATTGGAACGTAAAATCAGCTATAAAAATCCACAGAGCCTAACGTTAAGTTTTAGAGAAAACAGCGTTTGAAACTTTCAAAACGTAAGTATTACTTTCTTCGCTGGGGTCTTGTGCTTATTGTTATCAGTCGGTTAATGTAAACACTTTATCTAGGTGCAAAAGTGATCACATTAAACGACATCTACTGTACTTACATTTAATATTTTTACTATTATTATATGAACATTATGAACAAATATTTAATTTGTTTTAGTATTTTAATTTTAGGAATGATATAGGTACTTATTAAACTATCAAAATAAGAATTTAGAAGCTTTTTCTCCGTCCACTGTAAATTTTTGTAAAACTTTAATGTTTTAGATTTAGGTATTTTACTCTACAAACTTTAATATTTATTCATAACGGATTATTACTTAACATTTTACATTTTAATAGTCGAACTCGATTATGGTCCAAGTGTAATAAACTAGCAGAAGCCACATCAAAAGCCGAATTGCATCAAAAGAAGATTACAATTTTGGTTTGGTGGAATTATAAAAGTGTTGTGTATTTTGAGTTACTTCCAAGCAATCAGACGTTTACTGTCAACAACTGATGAAATTGCAGAAAGCAATCAAAGATTTGGCTAATTGTAGAGGATGTATGTTCTACCATGACAACGCTCGACCCCACACATCTTTAGTTACTCGCCAAAAATTATCTGAGCTTGGTTGAGAACTGATGTCACATCCATCATATCGCTCTGATCTTGCCCCATCAGATTACCGTTTAAATGTTAAAAATTTTATTAATGATAATCAGAAATCGCATTTGGTAGAGTTTTTTGCTAATAAGGACCAGAAGTTCGAAAAACGTGAAGTTAGCTGAAATTGAAAAAAATTGTACATTTATAGTTGATTAAAATCCATTTTTTCTATATAAAATATTGATTTTTTTTTTCAAGCTAAAAAACGGAATTATTACTTTCTTGCCAACTCTACAAAAAATAATATTTTATGTTAACTTAAGGCCTATTATTTTTAATCTTGTGCTATACTTCCATCACATCCACAAATCTTCAAAAAATCATTTAAAATAAAACAAAATAGTACAACAAACATTCTTCTACGCATTTTATTTATATTTTAAAAGACAAAAACCTTTGAGGACAAAATGCATTTCAAAATTTAACAGCCTAACTTCTGAAAGAAAACACTCGACTGTTGATTGTTAGCATTTCGCGACGCAGAAGATGCGGAATAGGTGTAGCTCGGCGAATTGTATCTCAGGCTCGGGCTTTGGTAATATCGCCCATCCGAACCATCGTCGCAAGGTATTTGAGGCGCTTGTGGAATAACAACTTGCGAAGACACGGCCCCCTGTTTTATGATCACTTGCCCACCCTGGTATCCATCGTTGCAGCCGCCAGAAAGCGTTCCTGTGAGCGTATCAGAGGCGGCACTGCACGAGGGCTGTTGAGAAATCAGACTGACAAAATGTCCAGTAGACGCTAGAATTAACACCGATTAAAAGACATAATTTACATATAATTTTGTGTGAAATTACTTTTGGCCGGGCCGTAACCTAAAGAACCCAAGCTGATGGACGGTGAGGGCACGATTGTCTCTGGTTCGTCTTCAATTTCGAGTTCTTCCAAAGCTTCTTCGTCCACGTTCGAACCCTCGTAGTTCTTCTTAAGTTCGAGTACTTCCCATTTATTCTGTACAGGCGTTCTTCTGGGAAAGCTTCTTTTTTCTGTAATCAAAAGTTGTGTATTACTATGGTGTGCTCAAAAACTGCTTGAGAAGTATGGTCCTACTGGTATTTTTCAAAAATGTTTTTTATCAATTAAATTAATTATTTTGAATCGTGTTTGAAGCACATTGAAGCGAAATGTGGCAAATTTTTGAGCAAAGGAAGCAAATGAAGCGCTCTGAAATGTGCCACTTTTTGTTCGAATGTAAGAAAAATCGGCCAAAATTGAGAAAAAACATGAATGTTAACCTGTTTTTTGGGCAAAAAATGAAAAAAATAGAATTGCTTTATATAGGTATTATATAGTATATAGTATTATATATAAGTATATAGAGTAATAAGGCCCACCAGGTAATAAAGCCCAGAAGCCATTAAATAAAAACTATTGCTTGGATATTGTGTTTCAGAATACGTATTTGTTACCCGTGAAGTGATTGATATAAGCAACTTTAGTTCACGTCTCAATTCTGAAACATTGTTGCCAAACCGATCTCCTATTTCAATGCATATTTGATGCTAAATATTTTGGTTATATTAATTTTAAAAAATTCTATAAGTACCGGAAGGTAATAAGGCCCACCAGATAATAAAGCCCAGAAGCCATTAAATAAGAACTATAATTGAAATCGCTTATTTAGTGCCATCGGCGAGCGAGAAACATCTAAAACATATCACCTCTGGGTTGGAAAATTTTCTGGGTTTCAATTAACGCGGGAAATCTCGATTTAGTAAATCTACCTCAATATTATGTGCAATTTATAAATGTATCTCTGTCAAATTAACTTTCAATTAGTGGTATCGTGTGAATATTTAAGAGAAGCAAAATTATATACAAAAGGGTAAACTTCTTCTTTGACTTCTTCTTTAGTTGACTTGATTTATTTAATCAGAAAAAAGATAATCTAAAAAGGAAAAATGTACTACTCAGGTAATAAGGCCCGGGCCTTAATATTTTAATAAAAGGCAAATGCTTGAGGGTCGTGACTTACAATCAAAATCAGGGTTACGTAAAAATGCAATATTGCCGACTCCTCAAAACAATCTTGGATGTGTTCCGTCTGCAACCATGATTTTGTGGCTGATATGAGATCTTGTACGTTATGTAACATTTGGGTACATGAAAAATGTATTGGACTAACGAAAGATGGCCAAGCACCTTTTTTATGCCAAAGTTGCTACCTCTCAATTGAATACTTTATTCGGGACTTAATATCTGCCATTGTATTTTAAGGCGGGCCTTATTATCTGCCTGTTGTTTAATAAGGCCCAAACACCAGTGTATATGTTTTTGCTTTTTTAAAATTTGTTTTCAGTTTTTTTGTTTTTAAATATACATTATTTTCGGAAAAAAATATGTAAATATCACTAAGAATTCATATTATGTTATGAGTTGTCTTATCAAAATTATCAAAATTGTCTTATCAAAATTTACATTTTGAAAGCTTCTTACGCGTTTTTCTCCCAGACTTAACGTTCGGCTCTGTTGATTTTTTTGACAGATCTTAGGCTCCGATAAAGGGGCTTTCATAATATCAACAGGTTTTAAAATACGTTCAGAAATAACTGAGCTACGATTTTTCAAAGTGAAAATTTAGAAAAAAATAATTACAAGTCGATCTCTTTGAATCGTTTTTCTAAAAAATTTCAAATAGCATGCCTATAGTTTGTTGAGTCTATCCGAAGCCAAAAAGTCTGTTGAATCCGAATCTGTATAGTTCTTAAAGATCTGTCCACAAATAACAAGGCTACAATTCTATAAAACTAAAATTTTGTGCTACAAAAAATTTAAAAAAACTTTATCTTGCAGATTTTAATTTAAATTCAATAAATATCAAGATGTGCGCATTCGAACTCAAAGTGGCACATTCTGATCTCGGGAAAATGCCTCGCTCGGAAATGTGCCACTTTTCGCTCGAATGTGCACACTTGGTTTTAAGCATGATTCAAAATAATTCAGGCCAATAAATTAAACATAAAATTAGTTGAATAATTTTAATCGTTTCCTCTCACTCCCACTGACATGATTATCGTATCTTTTTGCTCCATTCCACTCATTGCTATGGTAAAAACGTTTTTCGAACATACCAATAATATTTATTAAATTTAATTTAATATTTTGATTTGAAAGAGGGGAGGATAACGCAGATGAATTTAGTATATACGAAGATGTGCGCATTCGAGCGAAAAGTGGCACATTTCCGAGCGAGGGAGGCAAATGAAGCGCGACGCGGAGCGGCGCGCTTCATTTTCCCGAGATCGGAATGTGCCACTTTGAGCTCGAATGTGCACACTCGGTTTTAAGCATGATTCACAGGCCAATAAATGAAACAAAAAATTAGTCTTATAATTTTAATCGTTCCCTCTCACTCCCACTGACATGATTATCGTATCTTTTCGCCCTCTTCCACTCATTGCTATGGTAAAAACGTTTTTCGAACATACCAAAAATATTTATTAAATTTAATTTAATATTTTGATTTGAAAGAGGGGAGGCTAAAGCAGATGAATTTAGTATATACGAAGATGTGCGCATTCGAGCGAAAAGTGGCACATTTCCGAGCGAGGGAGGCAAATGAAGCGCGACGCGGAGCGGCGCGCTTCATTTTCCCGAGATCGGAATGTGCCACTTTGAGCTCGAATGTGCACACTCGGTTTTAAGCATGATTCACAATAATTCAGGCCAATAAATGAAACAAAAAATTAGTCTTATAATTTTAATCGTTCCCTCTCACTCCCACTGACATGATTATCGTATCTTTTCGCCTCTTCCACTCATTGCTATGGTAAAAACGTTTTTCGAACATACCAAAAATATTTATTAAATTTAATTTAATATTTTGATTTGAAAGAGGGAGGCTAAAGCAGATGAATTTAGTATATACGAAGATGTGCGCATTCGAGCGAAAAGTGGCACATTTCCGAGCGAGGGAAGCAAATGAAGCGCGACGCGGAGCGGCGCGCTTCATTTTCCCGAGATCGGAATGTGCCACTTTGAGCTCGAATGTGCACACTCGGTTTTAAGCACGATTCGCTTATTTATTTATTTTTCAAAAAAAATTTTAATTAATAATTCTAAAACAGAATTTCTTCTTCTAGCTTCAATTACCTCCAAGAAGCTCCCACAAACTAATTTAATTTTGAAAGGTTTTGGGGGTAGGAAGGCTGCGACCCAACAACCCTCCACCCCTAACTATAAAGAACATAAAGCGAGAAAAACAAAGTTCTACTTACAACAACGCAAATCTCTTTCGGAAGACTCTTAAAACCAAACTGAAGTTGTCTTTCGACGGCATCGTTACGTTGCTGTTTTCTTTGGAGCGCGATCGCTAGAGAAACGGCATCCGCAGGTGCTTGGGCCACTGAAGGGGCCTGCGGAAGCACGGGCAATCCGCACGCCGGAAATTGGAGATTCGGGATGTTAATTGCCGACCCGGTGATCTGGTGGTGGTGGTGGTAGTGATGCGTATGCGAACTCTGACCAAGAAAAAAAAATTAAAAATGCACCAAGGCACAAAATCGGCGACCCATACCTCGGAAGCGCTACTGGAACTTCCGCTTCCGCTGATCGAAACGGTTCCGCCTTCGGCACAGGCCGCGCAATTCGGTTTCGGTATGACGGCCGGCTTTATGATGGTCTTGCCGCAGGTGCAGAGCCCGCCGATGGGCTTTAAGGTGTGCACGCTGCTTCCGACGGTTTTGCAGACAACTCGGGGCTTGGAGTAAGAGTTGAGGTCGATTGTGGGCAAGGTTTGGGGGCGCACGACCAAGGGCTGGCAGGCATCGCCGGACGAGCTGCTACCGCCGTTTATCACTCCGCTGACACTTCCTAAACCGCCTCCGGAACAAACGTCGCCGCCTGCACCAAGTCCGCAATTGCACGATCGGGAATTCACCTAGAAATGAAATAGTTATTTAATTTCAATGAAGAATATTTGTCTCTTACTTTATCCCAGAGCCCGACGACGGCGAAGAGCAAAACTAACTTGAAATGCATATTGATTTGTATCTTTGGTAACTTTCGTAGTTGTTTGGAATGATTTTTCGAAGCCTCGTTTTTATATAATTGAGATGGTTAAATGTTTACTAAAATCGAACGCCAGAACGTGATACGCAAAGTTTTGGATAGTTAATTGAAATAAATCAACAAACAACATTGTAAGAAACAAAATTCTGGACGTGATTTACCTTGAATTTCTTATAATAAAAGCAAACACATATCTAAAATACATTTGGTAAAAAAAGTTCTCTTTTTAAGTTTTTTAACATGTACAGAAAAATGTTAGAGAGAAGTGTCCGTTAGGAGAAGTTTCACTGTATACAGTGTGTCCCAAATAGAGTACGCTAACATGGGTATCTTTCTTATTAGTTGAGATAGAAGTTTGGTTAAATGGGCAATGTTTTGCAGTTTTAGGTGCCCATTCAGATGCTGTTAAGAAAATTTTAAAATTTCGAATAGTTCTAAAGTTATCATAAAAAAACTGAAAAACGTCATTTTCTTTAATGTCAAATAAGGTAAAAGTACCGGTTTTGGACACGTTAGGCCCAGTTTTAGACACTTGAGTAATTTTGATAAAACATCTTAAAAAATACGAAAAAAACATCATTGATGTTTCTATCGTAGTTAAACATACATTAATTACACTTATAGCAAGTAGCGATAATTCTTATATTTGACATTTGTCAAAATAAAGTGGAAAATGTCCACAACTGGTACAGTGTCCAAAACCGGTACTTCTACCTTAATTACAAAAAAAAGTTTAATATAAAAATTGCTAGTGTAGTAGATTTTGTATTAAAAAGTAAGATAAATGTAAATGTGGGAGATAGAATAGGTGTATAAAAGTATGGCGTGAATATAGAGATTAGGATTCTTATTTCAAAAGTGAAGACGAGTGGTGGTAGTAGATGATTATTTAGTATAAAGTTATTCTTTACGATTTAATTAATTAATACTTTGTGTAAATACTTAAAATAAATAGTTTAAGTTATTCCGAGTATAGTTATTATTTACTTTTTTTTATTAAGGAAGACTACAGAATATCAGAATTATTATTATTCAAAAAACTTACAATATCAGTCAAAAAAAAATATAATGGCGTTGGCTTTTATTATGCTGTTTTATTGTTCTTTGATAATTCATGACTACTTGATTTAAAACAGAAAAATTTAATAAAGTTAATAATTTTTTATTTAAATATGGGTTGCTATACATGGTTAAAAAGAAAAAAAAAATGCTATTTAACTATGTAAAAATCCAATATGGCGTCCATTTAAAATAACAAAGTTGGTATCAATATCTTGGAAAACGCCATTTTGAATTTAATTTTGATTCAATTTCTATCTGTATTTAATGAAACCTAGTAACTTTTATATTAAACTTTTTTTTATAAATTTTATAATTACAAAGTTATTTGACATTAAAGAATATAATAATTTTCAGTTTTTTTACGATTACTTTGGAACTATTCGGAATTTTAAAATTTTCTTAACGGAATCTGAATCGGCACCTAAAACTGCAAAACATTGCCCATTTAACCAAACTTCTATCTCCACTAATAAAAAAGATACCCATGTTAGCCTACTTAATTAGGGACACCCTGTATATATGAATTCAAAAAAAGCTTGATGTGATAAATAAAAGTGGTTTTCATATTCGAAATCAGCAGGCCAAAATACATGTTTCAGCTGAATTCATTCAAAAAAACTTTTTCGTCGCAGCCTTGTATTATTATCATTTTTCAAATTCATAAACGATAGTCTAGGAACATTTAGGCAACCAAAATGACGACAGCCAACAATCAAGATAATCATTTAACCAATGAGCGAACGCCATGCAATCGCTGTGACGATGTGTTTCCTTTAAAAACCTGCACAAAAATTAGAAACGTAAACATTATAAAAAATATTCGAATCATGCACACAATGTGGCTTACGACACTTATTTTAGCAATAATTTGTACGACATCCAAAGCGAATGCTTGTAAGGGTTGTGTCTCCTTGGACGAATACAACTTCGACAAAGTCGTGTCAAGATTTAAGGCAGTATTAGTTAAATTCGATGCAGCATATCCTTACGGAGATAAGCACGAAACTTATGGCAAATTGGCCGAAGAATTAGCTAGAAACAAAGATCTTTTAGTAGCCGAAGTTGGTATCAAAGACTACGGCGAAAAGGATAACGAAGAGCTTGGTAAGAAGTATGGAATTAAAGATAAAGAAGACCTGCCCTCCGTGCAGCTATTCATACAAGGAAAAAGCGACCCTGTTAAATTCTCAAAAGACAGCAAGTGGACCGTCGAAAATTTACAGAACTTGATCAGAGACAACACGGATGTTTACATTGGGCTTAAAGGTTGTCTGGAGAAATACGATAAAATTGCTATGAACTTTGTTTCAGAGAAAAATAAAGAAAAGAAACTTAAGGAAATCGAATCTTTAGTTTTCAAAGAAAAACATGATGTAAGTTTGTATATTATTATCTTATACCAAATCTACTTTGTTTTTTATCGTAGGAACAACCAACCGCAAAAACTTATGTGCTGTTTATGAAAAAGATTCTAGAACAAGGTATTGGTTTTGTTAAAACTGAAATTAAACGTTTAACAAAGATAGTAAATGATGGTAAAATGAATAATAAGAAAAAAGAGGAATTATTGCTTAGAATCAATATTTTGCATTCCTTTAACGTCCAATCGAAGGACGAACTTTAATCTTTCCGTAGTGTTGTAAATGATAGCATAAAAGTATTTAACGTTTTTTATACACTTGACTGATTTTTATTGTGAAACACTGTTTGTGATAGCTTCATATTAGGTAGTTTTTCTATAATTCATTAATTATGGAAATTTTTAAATTAAAAGAAGCAAAATATATAGTATTAGATTAGTATTCCAATGAATACAGAATTAGAATTGAGTACAACTACTTGTTAAAAGAAGATATCAAATATTTTCGTCCCTTTTGGTGTAAGGGTTGTTTTTCTTGTTCCATAAAATATATATGTGTGGTTCGTAGTTTATTAATTATTAACCGTAATTCGTCATCCCAAAGCCTCAAAAACCGGTGAAGAATAAAATACTGTTTTATTATCAATAAATGGCACGATACAAGGCACAAAAATTTTCAAAACATTGCTTAATAATAACCCTGTACATATTTTTATAAAATTACACAAAGCCCATTAAAAAAAGCTTTGCTTTCAAGTCTTCTATATAAAAATATAAATTGTACATTAAAAAGAAACATCAAAAGTCCTAACAGTACTTAAAATACCTCGACTTTGTACCTTCCAAAGTCACGATACCAGTCTTTAACAAAAAATCATTTGTCAGTACTAAAACAATTAGCCGAGCAGTACAAAATATTATTTTTAAACAAGAACTTCGCTCCCAACAACGGTTTCTTACAAACCTTACAGGCGAAACAATTATCATCTGCATGAAAATGCACACCATTTAAATTTGCTCCCTGCTCGTCAGGCTTTATAACATTTAAACAAGCATTGCACTTCTCGGCCTTAACTTTTTCAAAACATGGCAAACAAAGAGGTTGCGTCTCCTCCATAACATAATTTTTACCAGCCAAAGGCTCATCACATTCGAAACAACAAAAATGTTTAACATGAAACGTGGAATTTTCTGCTAGGCAATATTCCTTAACAAAAATCAATTCGTCGCAGGCTTGGCATCGAGGAATTCCCCTTATCTTGGCATAGTCGCGACCGCAATAAACATCGTTGCTTTCTTTGTCATAAAAATACATCAAATCTGCCAAATTCTGATTACAACCTTTACATTTGAAGCACTCGGCATGCCAGAGTGCTTCGGTGTGATCAATTCCAATCACCAAAGCTTCGGGACCGAACATCTTCTTACATTTATGACAAGGAGGTAAAATTTCCTCTTCTGTTGAATCAAATTGGATATTCTTCCTCGGCATTTCGGGTTGAAACAGTGCGTTTTCTTTGTGAATGGCCTCTTTTATAACAGGATACTCGATATCGGTAATAATTCCAACATTAACAGCGGAAGGGTTAAGATTTAACTCCTTTAGATTTAATTCGTTTGGATTGTAATTTACTGGAGCCCTTTTAGGAAGTTGTTCTGAAGTTCTCAGCTCGTTTTCTCTGTTTAAATCTCCCGGGTTGTAAGTTGAGTAGGCCAAGTCTTTGATGTTGCCGAATTTTACTGGAGTTTGATTATCAGAATGAGTGTTATATTTACTTGGAGCATAGTGCGGAGGAACAGGATTGTTCTTGAAATTTGAAACGTTGTCCAAAGGCTGTTCGTTATTAGTTGTTTGAAAATTAACATTGACATCGAGATTAGCCCCAGGTGCGTGTTTGTATTTGGGATTTACATCTTCTTCATCGGGCAGCATTGTGGTGCAATTTGGATAAGAAACATCTCGGATTCCAACGTTCGTAGGATTTTGATAAGTGATTTGATTGGAAACCGGGTACTTTGGAACGTTATGTGAAATATTCGCATTATTCAAAATTAAATTCTCATTATTGGGATATTTCATATCCCATAAACCTCCAAAGGACTTAGGACTTTGCTCCTGTGGAAGCTTACATTGCTGAAGAGGATATTTGCCGGGAAGCGATTGATTCTGATTTGGAAACTTAATTAAATCTACTTTACCTTTAAACATTGGATGCTGCGAATCAGAAGAAGTTGATATCTGCGAGGGATACTTAATAAAATCGAGCGAACTCGGAACTGGGTTTGTGGGGAAGGGCATTTGCGTATTTGGATATTTATGAAACTGCGCGCTTCCTGAAATCATAGGCTGATTTGGCAAATCCTGGGAAATAGAAGTTTGCGAAGGATAGTTAATAAAATCAACATTTCCATAAAATGGGCTTGGCTGATATTGATTTTCAGATGGGTATTGCATGTGCGGAAGTCCTTGATGATTTTCATTGTTTCCGAAGTCATTGGGATAGCTTGTGTTCCAAAAATTGGGAGGATTTTCATTAGTTGCATAATTAATGTCTCGAATACCACCCAAGTTTGTGGAATTCTGATAATCTATTTCGTTTACAATTGGTGCACTGGGATTGTAAATATTTGGTAGGTTCCCGCTTGTTTTATTTTCATCATTCGTTTTATGTAATGAATTTGAGCGATCTACCCCTTGGAGGATGATATTTTGGGATTGAGGTATCTGCATAGGTGCTCTACTTGATAATAGATGGGCTTTGGTGCTTTGTCTGTTCTTAAGAAGTTCGTTGAGTTTCAAAATGTGTCCTACCCCAACACTGTGTTGTTTAACATGTGCAATGTAGTCATTCATCTGTTTAACTTCGTTCTCGGTTAAAGCATGGCATAAACTTGGATCAATATCGTGCAAAGGTATTTGTTTTTGTAAAAGCTGTTTACGTTCTTGTGCAGCAGGAGAGCCTTTGATCGGCAAAAGATTAACAGGCAAGTCTTTAAGATATGATTCCACCGCATCATTCGGACCTTTCGGCATCCATTCCAATTCCACAGCATCTTTTAAGCCAGGTAAAACTGTAATAAAATAAATTACTTATCTGTAGATGAATTTAACAACTAAAAAACATACCGATTTTTTTCGCTCGGTTGGGTTTACTGCCCAATAATTGAAATTGTGCCCAACCATAGATGTCGTCGTCATTTACATCATGATTTTCTTTTCCACACTTGCAATTCTTACAAATTTTTCTCCAAAAATGTAAGTCTAAACCTAAAAGAATATATGGATTTAATTATAATACAGAGGTTACTTTCATTTTTGAGTTTTCAGAAGTCTCCAGAAACTTTTAAATTTTAATTCAAATCAACTATTGTGTCTGAAAGAAAATGTATAAAGCGATAAATCAACAAACCAATGAATTTCTTGATTTCTTGGAGTTGATGAATTAAACAGTTTAAGATCTATTAAGAAACGTGACTAAATTATTTCATACCTGGACATTTTTCTTCGCAAGTTAAACAAGGAGATCCTGCCCCTGCTTCGTGACCAAGTCTTACTTTTAATCGTCTTTCTCGCTTCTCCTCTAATTCTTTTAACCATTTCGGTACTTCCTGGGTGTCGTCGGTCATTGTTTAATTAGTTACCAACGCCCTTACAATTTTGCACTTGATTATCTCGTCCGGTACCTTTGAAACTCAACAGGTTGTTATGATTAACTGTTATGACTCATTGTTATTAGTTCATGATTCATGTAGGGGTTTTGACCTGTATGTTAAATAAAATTATTTCGCCAACCTAATAAACTTATAACTTTTATTCAGGTTCACTTGTACGTTAATTATTATTATACCAAATTATAACTTAAGTGGTTTATATTTCTATAAATGTGTAGACAAAAAACTACATTTAAATTAAAGTTTAATAATTAATTAATTAAATGTGCAAATACAGTTTGTTAGTGTTATAGTTCATGTTGGTATCTGTTTTCTTTGTTGGTTACGAACTGTCAAGCTTGTGTAACATAATAAGATTTTATTTTATAACAGAATTTAATACATAATGTCGCGAAAAGGAGACATTTCCGTGAGTAATATAGAACATAGTAACATTCCACTGTATCTGTTTGTTTTACAGAGAGAAGAAATAGCAAAACAATTTTTACTTCCCGAGAGGCAGTCTAAAATTGATACACTTTTAAGACAAGATGGACAAGCTTATTGCATTTGTAGATCGTCCGATAGTTCTAGGTTTATGATTGCTTGTGATGCATGTGAAGAATGGTGATATTAAGATAAATACTTAGATTTCTTAAAATAATCATTTTTCTATTAGGTATCATGGAGACTGCATTGGAATTTCAGAGAAAGAAGCTAAACATATTAAACAATACTTTTGTATACGTTGCACTGAGGAAGATGCAACACTGCAAACTCGCTGGAGAACTAAAAGAGAAGATACAGTTGTAAATAAAGACGAATATAGAATAAAAAAGCGGAAAGAAAGAAGCGACAACAAGCCTGACAAGAAGAATAAGAAATGTGGTAATTGCATGGGTTGTTATAGAATTGAAGATTGTGGTAGATGTGAGGTGTGCATTAGAAAGTATAGGCACGGTTCTTCTAGCAGACAGAGAGAACGATGCAAACAAAGAATTTGTATTAATTTCGGAGGGTAAACTTGTTAAACTGCTCGTGTCTACTTTAATAAATAACTTTAACTATTTTAGAGTTGGCTTAAGTCGAAGCCGACGTAGACGTCGTGAATCTAGTTCTGATCGAGAACTTCCACCAAATGCTCATTTACAAACAGATTATCCTCGTCAATGTTATGGTCCTGGTTGTATAAATAGTGCTCGCTATGGATCAAAATATTGCTCCGATGATTGTGGAGTGCGCTTGGCTACGAATCGTATATACCAAGTTCTTCCTCAAAGAATTCAAGAATGGGCGCTTAGCCCTTGCGTGGCTGAAGAAAAAAACATAAAAGGTACACCACGGCATTATGTTTATTTTTTGAAAACATGCGTTTTATAGCCTTGGATCATGTTCGTAAACAACAGTTAGAAGTTGGACAGATTTTGCAAGAATTGGATAAAAGACATAAAGAATTGGATTTAATTGTTGAGAGAGCCCGTAACGCAACAATAGATACTAGCATTGATCAAGATAACGATGATGAAGCCGATCTGTCAACATACTGCATAACGTGTGGGCATGAAATTCATTCTCGCACAGCTATCAAACACATGGAAAAATGTTTCAATAAATATGAGTCTCAAGCTTCTTTTGGGTCAAAGTTTAAGACTCGTATTGAGGGAAACAATATGTTCTGCGATTTTTTTAATACTTGCAATCGAACGTATTGCAAACGGCTACGTGTTTTATGCCCTGAACATTGTAAAGATCCTAAAATCGGCGACAATGAAGTATGCGGTTGTCCTCTTGTAACCAACGTTTTTGATTTGACCGGCGAATTTTGTCGCGCCCCCAAGAAAAGTTGTACTAAGCACTTTGTTTGGGAGAAGTTACGTCGAGCTGAGGTAAAAATACTAATTTTATTACTGTTTTTATTGTAACTCATTATTTATTGTATAGATTGACTTGGAAAGAGTAAGGCAATGGTTGAAAATGGATGAGCTTTTAGAAAAAGAAAGGCAACTTAGACAAAGTATGGCGTCGAGGGCCGGTGTGCTTGCTTTAATGCTACATTCTACGTACAATCATGAAGTGATGGAACAAATTACTAAGGCCAGCCAACAAGACCAAGCTGCAGTTCAAAGAGAACTGGCAAAACGGTTCAGAAAAGGTGTTAAACCACGACTTTCTTAAAACTTGCATTTTGCATTTTTGATGTTTTACTAGTAATAACATACACAAATTTAAAAAGAAAAAGGTTTACGAGTGTGCACCTTTAGTAAACCTTCATCCAAACATTTTTTGTTAATAATTTCCAAATAAAAGTACTTACTTAGGAATTGACGTTTTAAATTGGGAAAAACGCGGCGTTTTTGTTGCGCCATCTACACTGATTAATACAAACTGTTCTTTCTGTCAATTTGCGAATTGTGTGTTCGTAAACCTCGTGAATCTTGTTAGAATATATCAATTAAAATGTCGGCAATTAGTTTATTAAATCCTAAAGCTGAAGTTGCTAGGGCTGCGCAAGCTTTAGCCGTTAATATTTCAGCAGCAAAAGGTATTCAAGATGTCATGAAAACAAATCTTGGACCTAAAGGAACCGTAAAAATGTAAGCACATGCTTCAATCATTACAATTATTATATCGATTGCACCTTTGTTGGAATTTTATACGTGCTTTTTTTTCTTAATACTTCTTAAAATAGTATGTTTTTGTTTATAAATACCCTCAATGTGATGCTTTGAAAATATATTAAAACATAACCAACAACTTCATTGTTTCTCATGTTTCATATGGAAATACTATTTCAGGCTTGTCTCCGGTGCAGGTGATATAAAAATAACGAAAGACGGTAACGTTCTGTTGCATGAAATGCAAATTCAACATCCGACAGCATCTCTAATCGCAAGAGCTTCGACCGCACAGGACGATATGACTGGAGACGGCACCACTTCTACAGTTTTAGTAATTGGTGAATTGTTAAAGCAAGCCGACATATACGTTGCCGAAGGTCTACATCCTCGCGTCTTAACCGAAGGATTTGACAAAGCAAGAGCTAAAACTTTGGAGATTTTGGAAAAAATTAAACTACCGATTGAAATTAACAGAGAAAATTTATTAGACGTAGCCAGAACCAGCCTTAGAACCAAAGTGCAACCCAATCTAGCCGATTTGTTGACTGAAATTTGCGTGGATGCTATTTTATCAATAAGACAAACGGACAAACCAGTTGATTTACACATGGTCGAACTTATGGAAATGCAACATAAAACAGCCACTGATACACAATTGATCAAAGGTAAGATGTATTTTGTTGTAGAATTGATTTTAAAACTTGCGTTTCAGGGCTCGTGTTGGACCATGGATCTCGTCATCCCGACATGCCGAAAAAACTCACAAACGCTTATATTTTGACTTGCAATGTTAGTATGGAATATGAGAAAAGCGAAGTAAATTCGGGATTCTTTTACAAAACGGCCGCCGAAAGAGAAAAGCTTGTCAGCGCAGAAAGACAGTTTATCGAAGAACGCGTGAAGAAAGTTGTAGCTCTTAAAAAGAAGTTGTGCGATGGGACCAACAAAACCTTTGTCGTAATTAATCAAAAGGGCATTGATCCTATGAGTTTGGATATGTTAGCGAAAGAAGGTTTTAATTTGTGGCATAACTGTTTTACATAAATTTAATTTTGATATTTTTAGGCATAATTGCTCTTCGTCGCGCTAAAAGACGTAACATGGAACGTTTAGCTTTAGCCTGTGGTGGCGTGGCAATGAATCATTTTGATGATTTGCACGAATCGCATTTGGGATTCGCCGGTCTCGTTTATGAGCACATTTTAGGTGAAGATAAATACACGTTCGTTGAGGAATGTAAGAATCCTCACTCTGTTACCATTCTTATGAAGGGTCCGAACAAACACACGCTTAGCCAAATTAAAGATGCCGTCAGAGATGGTTTACGTGCTATTAATAACGCGATCGAAGACAAAGCACTTGTACCAGGTCTAATTTATCTCTTACTTTTTATATTTTGTACTTAACCTCATGATTTTAGGTGCTGGAGCATTTGAAGTAACTGCAAATAAAGAACTCATGGCTTACAAAGACACCATTAAAGGCAAGGCACGTTTAGGCATCGCAGCTTATGCAGAAGCTCTTTTAGTCATACCAAAAGTATTAGCTATCAATTCTGGCTTCGATGCTCAGGATACCATAGTAAAGCTTCAAGAAGAATCACGTTTAAGTGCCGAACCTGTGGGACTGGATTTAACTTCCGGTGAAGCTCTGAATCCTAAAGAAGCTGGAATTTTTGATAATTACATTGTCAAAAAGCAAATCATTAATTCTTGTTCTGTAATTGCAAGCAATCTTCTCTTGGTTGATGAGATTATGAGAGCTGGAATGAGCAGTCTTAAAGGATAAAAATGGAAGTATCCTTAACGATCATTCTGATGGCTTTTTACTAATATTTATTTTGCATTTTCTTGTTACACATTTTTTTGTAATCATTTCTGCAGGAGTTACTTTTACATATTAAATAATTTTGCATAATAAAATTTGTACTACTAATAAAGGACATTGATTAATTCTGTAATTGTTTCGTTTTATTTATTTTTATAATGAATTTTTTTATTTTTATAGTGGTAGTTTTTTAATTTGAATTTGGCGCATTATGTGAAATGTAACAGTCAGAGGTAAATCGCATACAAACAACTTTTATTTATAAAACATAATTTGTTTGACAAAAATAGAAACAAATTTTACATGTGTTAACAAGGGATAAAGATATAGACGTTACAACAACATATACCTAAATATTTGTGCAGTTTCTTTGTATAGGGATTGGCGGTTATTTGTATTTGAAAATCAACGAGAAAATTATACTCCATTTTGAGTATAAAATAGTACGTTAGACATAGTTTTAAAATTACTAATAAAATTGCCAAAAAGCATGTAAGTATAACTTAAATATAATTTATTAACTCTTAAAAGTTGTGTATGTACAATTTTATAAAGAAAATAACTACTAAAAGCGTTTCTAATCCACATGTAACCTCACAAATAACGTTTATTTTTTTATAAACATGCATTTCTATTTTATATAGATTCTTGAACTAATTATTTATTTATTTTAGACTAACCACTCAAAATGGAAGACTTTACAAAAATGGAAAAGATTGGGGAGGGTACCTATGGGGTAGTTTATAAGGGTAAAAATAAGAAGACGGGACAACTAGTTGCAATGAAAAAGATTAGGTAAAATTAATATAACACATAGTACTATACTATTTAAAAAATAAAATTGTCACAGACTCGAAGCCGAAGATGAGGGCGTGCCCTCGACTGCAATTCGTGAAATCTCTTTATTGAAAGAGTTACGCCATCCTAACATTGTATCGCTTGAGGATGTTCTTATGGAGGAATCCCGGTATGCCTTTTTGCTACATCGAGACTAAATACACAATATGAAATGTTTTAGGCTTTACCTAATCTTCGAATTCTTATCGATGGACTTGAAGAAGTATTTAGATTCAATTGAGCAAGCAAAATTTATGGAGCCTGCTCTCGTAAAGAGTTATATTTATCAAATAAATCAAGCCATTCTTTTTTGTCATCAAAGAAGAGTCCTACATCGTGATCTCAAGCCTCAAAATCTTTTAATAACGAAAGATGGACTAATTAAAGTAGATGACTTGTTTGTTTAGTTTAAAAATGAATTATGATTTTAATAATTTTAGGTGGGCGATTTTGGTTTGGGACGTGCTTTTGGAGTTCCCGTGCGCATTTATACACACGAAGTTGTAACCCTTTGGTACCGCGCACCAGAGGTTCTGTTGGGATCGGCTCGTTATTCATGCCCAATTGATATCTGGTCGATGGGCTGCATATTCTCCGAAATGGCTACCAGACGCCCGTTGTTTCAAGGCGATTCTGAAATCGATCAACTCTTCAGAATATTTCGTGTTCTAAGAACACCAACCGAAGAGATTTGGCCGGGTGTATCAACTTTGCCGGACTACAAAGCAACTTTTCCTAATTGGTCTCATTATTGCTTAAGTAACCACGTAAAGAATCTCTCAGATAGCGCATATGATTTACTGCAAAAAATGTTAATTTATGACCCCGCTAAACGAATCTCAGCTAAACAAATTGTCTCCCATCCATTTTTCGTAGATTTAGACAGATCTGTTAAACCAGTATTTAAATAAGAAAATAATTAATACGTTTTCTTACTATTTTCTTGTAATTTGAATTATTCTTAAGTTTATTTTTCTTTATTAAGTTCTATAAAAATACATGTTACTGCCAATTAAATTAGTGACTTGTAGATAGTTAAAGGATTTTTTTTTAAGGGTTTAAACGCGCGTTGGAATAATACGCTGAGATGTGCCTTATTTTTTAGGATAGTTTAGGAGGGCGTGATATCGTCGTTCTACATTTTTAAAGTTTCATTCAGTTAAGGATAGGTAATAGCAGAAATGGATAAACTATTTTTGTACAGAAATTGACTATATTTGTACATTTTTTTTTAATTAAATATGTTTAGACTAATCTTAATGAATTATCCTAATCTGACACCAACGCTTTTGACAATCTCCGATGTCACATGTAAAACAGGCCCTTTTGTACCAAGCGGAGCACAATGTTTTGCTTTGATTATATTCAAAGCGAATGGATTTATATTGTATGTAGATAATCTTGTGCGAAACTAAAAATAGAAAAGAGATTTAGTTATTATTAAAGTGTACTGTTAAAATCGTACCTGATCGAGAATATTAACATTTAATTTAGGTGTTCTTGCTAAAATCATCGCATCCCATTGGTACACAAAAGGCAACTGCCTGCAGATAAAAATAGCTAAATATTGATTGTAGTCAGTCATAAAGACTGTAAATTTTCGTGATTTAATACCTGCAATAATTATACAATTTGAATAGTTAAATAGTTTTGCTTAATTATCATAAGAGATTGATTTGAAAAGTTGATGGAACTTACTGAACGGATACTGGAGCACCATTTCGGATGGAATGTACGGATTTGAAGCATAAAGGTCTCCGTTACTTCGATGCTCGTGATATAATGCGTTGGTCCATAACGGCGTGCTAGGTTTGATTTCAGAAAAGATATAATGACCTAAATTTTCTTCATTTATTGAAATATTGTAACGAGTGCAAGGCGTCGTGGTTGTGGTCGATTGAATAGCGTACCACAATCCAAATATCTACAACGAAGCTTATGATTGATTATTTGAAAGAAACATGTAGCCAAGAATTTATTTAATGAGTGAGGAACTTGGTACAGCATCGATGGCAATGGAGAGCTGCTTCAAACCAAAGTTGGGATTGACTACTTCTTGATAAGTATTGTGTTTTAAAGAAAAACATGATTCTTACCCTTTCCATATTGAAATTTGTTACAGGATCTAGACTGGGACATTGTCCATATTTAAAAGCACTTATAACACTTCCACAAAATAAAACGAGAACCGCGATCAAAAAGTGCTTAAACATTTTGAAAGTGTTTGTTTAATGTTGTTAGTAGATTTAATAATAAAAATATTGGCCTATGTATTTATATGCAATTTTATAAATGACTCAAAAAGGTTATCGTTAATAATCCTATCGGTTTCATGGAAAAAAATCATTATGGACTCATGTACATATTTTAGGCTCTTACATCAATAATGTCTTATCCCTAAATTAAGTTAATCTGATTTTTTTTTAAATCTTATGAGTAATTTGTGCCAACGTCCAACTGGACTTTTAGATTTCAATGAAACGGTCGTTGAATAAGTCAGTTTTCATTTTATTTGTTTTAAATTATTAAAATACTTTAAGCTTGATTGAAACGGCTCAAGTTTTGATATACAGGGTGCCGGACGAATTGGTACTGAGACTTTACCACGTTGCGAATTAGCATACTAGTCGTAAATGCGGAACTTTGTTATTATAAACATCTTATGTTGCCCATGAAGTGATTAAGATAAGCAACTTTATTTCACATTTCAATTGTGAGCTATTGTTGATAAACCTATCACTCCTATTTGATATGTGATTTCTATAGATCTTTTGATTAAAAAAAAACTTCTACGTATTGCTTCAATGGAATCGTTATATAATAACAGACTTGAATAAAAATTTACGAAATATCATAAATAATAACATATAAATATTACATATTATTAAATTGTAGTTTACGCTACCATAACTCAAAAATATTACACATAAAGCCACTTCACTTGGGGTATATTTTGGGTTAATTTAGAGTCATTTATAGGTGGGTTAAGGTCCAGCATTTATTCATTGGACACCCGGTATAATCAATCCTCTGTTACAGACAGGCTTTAATTCAAAATATTAAAATAGCGAAAAGAGCTCATCGTTGCGCAATTTTTCAATTTCCCAATAAAAATATTTGTTAAATTTCTTTTGGGAACCTTGAATTTTCCCAATTAAGAGAAATCAGATTAATTAGTCCAAAATATAAACAACCTTTGCTTTTCGAATCGATTTCACGGAAAACCGAAACGATCGAGACACAAATATTTAATAATCGACAAGATAACCCTCAACCTTTGAAATCTTGAATGTTATAAAATCTTTGATAAAAAATATGTTGTACTTATTATTTAGTCATTGTTGAATAATTGCCAGCAATGCAGAACGTAATAATTTGTGTTTTCTTTGCCTTTTTTGGCTTGCAGGGAGGTTATGGAGATTCCAGTTTGGGGAGTTGTCCGATTGTGCATTCCGAAGAGAAATTCGAAATCGACAAAGTAAACATTTTAAAACTAAATCTGTTTTTTTTTAATATAAAATAAAATTGAGTACAGTTTTTAGGTGTTTGGTACGCCATTCAAACGACAACCGACGACACTTATTGTACGATTTACAATATAAGTAAAAACGAAGAAAAACCTGGACATTACAAATTAACAGAAATTAAACCAAAGACGGGATTCATTTCTTCGTATTTGAGCAGCAAGGAATTTGACGAAACGACTGGGGATATACACTGCAAAGACCCCACAAAGCCTGGAGATTTCGTCGTTAGTTATTCTTTAGGTACTTAATTACCTTTTTTAATAATTTTTACCAAGCACCAAATGTATTGCAGAAATCGTTTCGAGTGCCTTTAAGGTCTTCATGACCAACTACCACGATTACGCCGGAATTTTTACTTGCAAAAAGTTACCGTTGATGCATCGATGGTCCGCGGAAATAATTTCGAGAACGCCGGTCCTGGACATGAACTTCGTCGATCAGGTAATTAAAATTAATTGTTAATAAAATAATTCGAATTCTTTTAGCTAATAACGATTTAATTTACAATTAGATTCGTACGCGACTGTCGAGCTACAACATCGATCCCTTCAATTTGAAATTTGTTAAGCAAGAAAAATGTGCTCGCCCTAAGGGCCTTGCGGCATACTCGTCAGGAGTTGAAGAGCACAGTTCACCCCCGACTGTCGCCGTCGAAAAATCAACGACTCCGTATTCTGTTACGCCACAAAAAGAGGAACCGACCCCTTCGATTAACTACATTCCAACTCCGACAACCATCAAATCGAAGCCTGTCTAAAAAATTAGTTATTTAAATATGAACTTATAGGTATAGCTGTTTATAAATTGAGATGTACAGTGGTGTGAAAAAAAATTAAGAATTAATTGTATTTTTTTCTTTTTTTTTCATCTTTGTTTTTTACTTTGGTAAGAACGACTAGTTATTGACTGTAAGTACATAATTTTCATATTAAATAAAAAGGCAAGAAGATTTTGTATTGATTATATACAGGGTGTGTCTAAATTGGCGCAAAAGGTACACGCAACGTCATTCTTCGTTCAGTTCCGAATCGAAAACCTTTGGTTAATATTTTTTTATTGTGCTTCACGAAGGTCTCGAAGTTTAGTTTATAAATGTTAGTTTCAATAACTGTTGGTAGAAATAACTACAATGAATAATAATACTATTGTGCTCCAACATTGAGGTTATTACCACTAATATGTTTACATATAAATAGTAGGTATATTAAATTTGGAGCGTCGTGTTGCATTTTACAAGGAAAGGGAATAGGTTTTTGTTGTTTAAGGGAAATTGCTATTAGATATAATCAATTTAAAAATACATGTTGTAGGGGAACCTGTTGTACCTTTGCTCTTTTTCATTTGTAATTTTTTTTAAATTGTATATGTAACAATTTGTTGATAAAATATATTGCATCGTAATGGGCACTAGTAAGGTATTTATCATAAAATATTTGAAAGCATTACCAACCGTTTACCCAACTTGCTATAAGATTTAAAAATTAGTGGATCTATGGCCTAGGTACAACAGAGGTGTCGTACCTTGGCTCTATTCACATTAAGCAAAATAAAACCCATTGTTCTATGAAAACTATATACAGTAAAACCTCGATTATCCGGACCTCAGTTATACGGATTTGCGATTATCCGGATTGTTCGATTTTTCCTGTTAAAACGTGACACCTCGTAATCGTGCTAAAAACCGAGTGTGCGCATTCGAGCTCAAAGTGGCACATTCCGATCTCGGGAAAATGAAGCGCGCCGCTCCGCGTCGCGCTTCATTTGCCTCCCTCGCTCGGAAATGTGCCACTTTTCGCTCGAATGCGCACATCCTCGCATTTATTGGGTTTAACTTAAAATACGCAAGATATAGTATTTTTTATTTTTCAATGAGTGGGAGCGAGTGAAGAGATACGAGAATATAAGTGGATCTATGGCAGGTACAACAGAGGTGTCGTACCTTGGCTCTATTCACATTAAGCAAAATAAAACCCATTGTTCTATGAAAACTATATACAGTAAAACCTCGATTATCCGGACCTCAGTTATACGGATTTGCGATTATCCGGATTGTTCGATTTTTCCTGTTAAAACGTGACACCTCGTAATCGTGCTAAAAACCGAGTGTGCGCATTCGAGCTCAAAGTGGCACATTCCGATCTCGGAAAATGAAGCGCGCCGCTCCGCGTCGCGCTTCATTTGCCTCGCTCGAAATGTGCCACTTTTCGCTCGAATGCGCACATCCTCGCATTTATTGGGTTTAACTTAAAATACGCAAGATATAGTATTTTTTATTTTTCAATGAGTGGGAGCGAGTGAAGAGATACGAGAATCGCATAAGTGCAAGTGAGAGGGAACGATCGAAATTGCCTGAATAAGTATTAGTACACATTTTTAACTAAAAATCAATTATATTAACATATCAGAGTCAAATAGGGGTAGTTGGTGACAATTAATGTGAATCGTGCTTAAAACCGAGTGTGCACATTCGAGCTCAGTGGCACATTCCGATCTCGGAAATGAAGCGCGCGCTCCGCGTCGCGCTTCATTTGCCTCCCTCGCTCGGAAATGTGCCACTTTTCGCTCGAATGCGCACATCCTCGTATTTATCGAATTTTCCTATATTATTATTTTATTCTTCAATTCAAAAAATTTAAAGTCGAATAAATTAGATCTATTTTTTGTTTGAAAACGGTTAGATATTTTATTCCTTTCGATAATTTATACTGGTTCTTTTCCGCACGGCTAATTGTAGCGAGCTAGATAAAAATATTTTCGGGTGTATTTTCGAATGTTTACTAATTCGCATTTTTGATTAATTAAAATTGTATATGAGTCAAATTTTCTGAAATGGACTACTAAAAATCATCTAGTTGATTTTTAAACATCTTTTGTAGATTGTTGAAGGTTTATATGTCAAAATTAATGTCTCGAAATATTTTTGGGTAATTTTTATTTTTGTAAAAATTATAAACAAATTAGTTTTAAGGCGCATTTTGTATAAATTGTTGTAATTAGATTTCATTTATGGATTAATTCAATTTTTAAATATAAAAAAATATTTATATGTTACATAGGGGGTGCATCACAATTTTAGAATGACTTGGGTGGGGTATGTTAAAAAAAAAGTGGGGGAATAAGAGTAAAAATTCAGGAAGAATTAAATTAGTTTTTTTCATGTACGATGAAATCTCCCATCTAGTCTAGCTTAAAATTACTAAATTAGAAATGTATTTAGTTCAGTTTGATTTAATTAATATTATTTGTAAGAGAGAAGAATAAGATAGGCAAATTCAATTATTAAGGAGTATGTGCACTTTCAAGCGAAAACTTTTTCCGAATAGCCAATCTGGATTTGAAGAATTTGTTATTAATATACTCGAATCCAATTAACACGAAGACGTGCGCATTCGAGCGAAAAGTGGCACATTTCCGAGCGAGGGAGGCAAATGAAGCGCGACGCGGAGCGGCGCGCTTCATTTTCCCGAGATCGGAATGTGCCACTTTGAGCTCGAATGTGCGCACTCGGTTTTAAGCATGATTCACAATAATTCAAGCCAATAAATTAAATAAAAAATTAGTTGAATAATTTTAATCGTTCCCTCTCACTCGCACTGACATGATTATCGTATCTTTTCGCTCTCTTCCACTCATTGCTATGGTAAAAATGTTTTTCGAACATACCAAAAATATTTATTAAATTTAATTTAATATTTTGATTTGAAAGAGGGGAGGATAAAGCAGATGAATTTAGTATATACATTTTATGATTCTATTTGGTATTTTTTACTGTTGATTTTATAACTAATACTTATTTGTTTCGTTTTTTTTTTCTAAATAAATACCTAACAAGGTAAAATTGTTTTTATTTTTTCAATTATCCGGATGAGCCGGATGAGTCATTTGTTATTAGATAATAAAAATCAATAAGATATTTGCGTAAAAAGAATATAAAAAGACTTACTTTTTTTCGATTAAAAATTTCAATTGATCTCATACATTAACAAAGTACATTGGCCAGCTGCTGCCAACTTTACGTTAACGTCTGTCAATGTGTTATTTGCAATGTCAAAAATTATGGGTCATGAAAGCCCGCAAATATAAAAAAAAAACTAAGTTGCCCTAGGTACAAAGGGGCCAAGGTACAACAGGTTCCCCTACATAATTTCTGCTCAACCATTACAATTTTGTATAAGTTTTGGTCATTTTTTATGCATATTAATCGAATTACCAATTTTTTTTGCGCACCACTGTATTTTCTAAAGAAACTAAAAGTTTGATTTTAAAGAAATAAAAGATAAGACTTTATTAACCAATTGATTCATTTTTTTTTTAATTAAAGGTGCATTTTTGAAATTCTCTTTTTAAGTACAAATTAAATTGTACAAAAAAAAAAAAAACGTTGTTTTTTTTAACGTTACATTTCTCCTTGACTGAAAACCGCACGACATTAATTTTTGGTATCTATTTATAACTACTGATCTTTGATTTATCTCTTTATTAAAAACCTGAATTTGCAAAATAATCGCAACTCGTGTGAATCCGATTAATAAATCAAAATAAAAAAGCCTAACCCGACAACATTTATAGAATTATGTTCCTTATGCTTTTGCTCCAAAATTCTTTAACGCTCTTTTTATATATTAAAAAAAAAGGAGTTAAAAACTATAGAACTTAAAACAGTAACCATTATGTCACAACAAAACCTTTAGGGCCCATTAAGTTTTTTAAATCGGCGCATTAAACTTTGCGCTTGACCTGAACTTTGAGATAAAATCTTTGCACATTCAAATGTCTTTAGCAAATCTGCACTGCCAGCTTTTCGGAAACTAATAAATATAAGTTGAAATGGATTTATCCCGTAGTTCATCGAGACGTCCACCATGAGGGGTTTAATAGTGCTCGCTTTCGTCCTTTTCTTCGCGTACGGAACCGTCGGGGATTCCCACAGCTTGGGAAGATGTCCCAAAGTCGACCCGATGCCTTGGTTCAACATGGAACCCGTAAGTACCTATTTTTCTCCACTTCGTCCTTAAGTAATCGCCTTGAACCAGATGCTGGGACAATGGTACGTGGTGCAAAGAACTTCAACCTCTACTTCATGCCTCAGCTACAACTTCACGGTCGATCCCAAAAAGGCGGGCCATTACAAACTGATCGAGACCAGGCCCAGTTCGGCTTTGTGGACTTCGGCGATGTACCACGAAGTGCACAGTACCGCGTACTTGAGCGTGCCCAACACCCAAGTGCCCGCACAGATGAACATGAATGTGCCTTTTGGTTCGTGCAATTTTTTTTTCATTTAAAAGTAACGCCAACGCTTGTTTTTTTGCAGAAATTGGGAAACACCAATTCGTGGTCTTCATGACCGATTACGAACAGTACGCAGGCATATTTATTTGTAAAAAGTACCCGCTGCTGTACCAGTGGTCCGCCGAGATCTTGTCGAGAAGTCCGAAGTTGGATATGAAATACATCGACCAGGTTTGTTGTTTTTTTGTTATTTAATATTAAGCTAAATTGGCGGGCAAATTTTTTTTGATTATAAAGCTGTTTCAGTAAAGTGCTATGGGTTATAACTCCTAAACTAATACAAATTTCAACAATACTCTAAGTATAAAAGTTTCTTTAATTTATTATGTATTTTTTTTTTAATTTGATTATTTTAGAAATTATAAGCTCGTGGCACTTTACTGAAACACAATTCAAAATAACTTTCTTTTTAAATTTAAATTTTTAAATAAGCTTGTTATAAGGTAACGGATCTAAATAAGGCCCACCTTAAGTTTATAAAGGCATAATTAATAGGTTTTTGAAAAAAATGCATCAATACTTCGTAATCAAAATGTTTATTTATATTAAACTTCAAAATAACAATAACAATCTTTCTTTTGTAACAAAAAAAGAAACCTTGAGTAAATATAAAAAATATGTCGGTTGGGCCTTATTGGGGAACCTATGTTCCAATAAGGCCCAAGGATTTCTTTATATATAAATCAACTTAATATCAATTTTAATATTATAATTATAATTATTATATTTATATTAAATTATTATTAGTGTTATTAAACAACAAATACATCTTTGGTTACTTCTCGAGCTCGGTAGTTAAAGGACTTCTTGCGTGCAGCGGACTTCTTTACTTTAAATTTTTTTGTTGATAAGAATTTCTGAAAATCAGTATCTGCTGTAGGTAGAATGCCAGTATTTGTAAGCATGCTTAAAAGTAAGGAAAGCCGCAAATTTTCTGTATCTGTTCCTGAGCTACCAGAATCATCAAGAAGCGGGGCTCGCGTTATGCAATTGTGCGTAAGTTATGGTCACGTACAGTAATACGAGCTTTGCAAATAATTCGAAATCAGGAAGCGGGAAATTTAAAACTGGGCCTTATTTGGCAACGGGCCTTATTTGGATCACTTGCCTTACATTTTCGAAATCTCTCTATTCAATTATCTAAAAAAATTAATACCGTTCTATTTACGATAAGAAAGTCGACACAATTGCCGCTTGAACCGGAAATAGGGCAAAATTTATAATTATGCCAGTGAATAAATCTAATAGATTGAAAAAAAAATTATTCTTCTATCTTTTGCGAAATTTTCAGTAATTTTGAAGTTATAAGCTTGTGGCACATTAAATAAAACACCCGGTATGATGCTCATGCGCAGAAGGGGGTAGAATTTTACTTTTTTCCATAGTAAACAAATTAAAACCAATCGCCTGGGTGCCGAAGGGTTAATTAATCCATAAGCTGTTGCATTATTTTTAACTCATTTTTTACTGTCTAAAACCCAAAAATGGTCCTATCTGATCAGATCTAGGCATTTGTTCCCCGGTCGCTCACTGAATTTGTATTTTAGTTGAGGACGCGTCTCTCGAGCTACAACATCGATCCCTTCAAGATGTCCATCATCAGTCACGAGAAATGTAGAAAACCCGGTTCGCAGGGCTTCATCCTGAATGCGGCTTCCAGTGCCGCGTCCAGCGTGGGCGGCGCCTTAGGAAGCTTGATTTCTGGCAACAAAAACAACGACGGTGATGCCAACAGCGGGTACCAAAATCCCAATGTAAACACTCAAGATCAGCAAAAGAACAATCAAAACGCTGGACTGGGCGGTCAAAGCAACGAAAGCAACCAAAACAACGGCAACCAACAGGGCAATTGGGACCAAAATCAAAGTAACGAAAGCAATCAAAGCAATTTGAATCAACCGAACTCGCAAAACAATCAACAGAACGGCCAAAGTAACGAGAGCGGCCAAAACAACTCGAACAATCAAAACGTGGGAAGCAACGAAGACAGCAACCAAAGCAATCAGAGCAACCAGGAGAATCAAAGTAACGAAAGCGGCCAAAACAATTTCAATAATCCAAACTCGCAGAATAAGCAACAACAAAGTGGTAGGAATTGGCAAAATTCCATGAACGTCAGAAGTAACAACCAGGGACAACAATACGGCCAACAGCAAGCAAGAGGAGATTACATGAACGAAATCGCAAAAGATGGTGGTTCGAATGAAAGCGTATTGGGGGGCAATCAAGGACGAGCATATTAATTTTTGCAGCAATCATTGAAGTGTTCCATCCGAGTTTGATTTAAATTATTATTGAAATTGTACCTAATTAAACGAATTAACAAGAAGTAGATGTAGCTATCACTTTACAATAAATGACTACTACTAATAAACATTGACCAACTCATAAGAATGATGTTTTTTGAAGTTGTACTTCTTTAGGCCCGTTGAGAGTAAATGTTTGGCAGGCAACGGAAGTTGCGCGCGCACACCTAACGAAGAGTAAGAAAGAAAGCAAATTATGTGTTGTGAATCGTGCTTAAAACCGAGTATTCATGTTTTTTCTCCTTTTAAAGTTTAGTAAATATCGCTATGGTGTTCCAAAAATGTATTTACCATAGCAATGAGTGGAAGGGAGCGAAAAGATACGACAATCTCGTCAATGCGAGTGAGAGGGAACGATTACATTTTTCGTCAATTTTCTATCGGTCTAAATTATTGTGAATCGTGCTTAAAACCGAGTGTGCACATTCGAGCTCAAAGTGGCACATTCCGATCTCGGGAAAATGAAGCGCGCCGCTCCGCGTCGCGCTTCATTTGCCTCCCTCGCTCGGAAATGTGCCACTTTTCGCTCGAATGCGCACATCTTCGTATTCATGTTTTTTCCTTTTAAAGTTTAGTATATATCGCTATGGTGTTCCAAAAATGTATTTACCATAGCAATGAGTGGAAGGGAGCGAAAAGATACGACAATCTCGTCCATGCGAGTGAGAGGGAACGATTAAATTTTTCGTCTATTTTCTATTGGTCTAAATTATTGTGAATCGTGCTTAAAACTGAGTGTGCACATTCGAGCTCAAAGTGGCACATTCCGATCTCGGGAAAATGAAGCGCGCCGCTCCGCGTCGCGCTTCATTTGCCTCCCTCGCTCGGAAATGTGCCACTTTTCGCTCGAATGCGCACATCTTCGTATTCATGTTTTTTTTTCTTTTAAAGTTTAGTATATATCGCTATGGTGTTCCAAAAATGTATTTACCATAGCAATGAGTGGAAGGGAGCGAAAAGATACGACAATCTCGTCCATGCGAGTGAGAGGGAACGATTAAATTTTTCGTCTATTTTCTATTGGTCTAAATTATTGTGAATCGTGCTTAAAACTGAGTGTACATTCGAGCTCAGTGGCACATTCCGATCTCGGAAAATGAAGCGCGCCGCTCCGCGTCGCGCTTCATTTGCCTCCCTCGCTCGGAAATGTGCCACTTTTCGCTCGAATGCGCACATCCTTGTATTTAATGAATTTATTTGTATTTTTACATTTTACATTTTTACACCTGGTTATATTTAATTTAGTCGCGCCAAAGAAGTATAACTTCTAACGGTTTTTTTTTAAAGTTATTACGAAATTCACATTTTCTCAAATACACATACAATAAGGTAAACAAAATTAGAAACGCCACGAAAATAGATTTTTTTCTCCTGATTATCTTAAATGACAAATAAGTTACTAAAAAAAAATTATACATTTTCATTTTCAGTTACTACGAAATTTGTGGAAACAGCGTTTTTTAAGTTCACATACACGGTGTGTATAAATTGACGCAAAGCTACTTTTCCTTCTTCTTTTTTTACAGGATTGCTCCTGTTCTTTCCCCCTATTTCAAGGAGTCCTTCCATCTTCTTAGTGGTTTTTCCGGATTTTTTTTTTATATTGGTGCAGCCTGTACCATACCATCTTCAGTCATCTTCTGAAGGTGCTTGTTCCACTCCCGTCTTCTAATTGACATACATTCGTTTATAGATTGTATTGTTGCATTAGTTTCATATGTCTTCGTTTCGTATTGTCTCTTCGTATTTTTCTCTGTATCTTTTTTAAAGATTTTATTTCGGCTAATGTATCGTCTATAAAAAATCCTAATGTTGAAATGTTATGTTAATGATTCGTATGGTTTTAAGAACCACTTAAAAGAAAAATACATGTGGCAATACTGTCCATGCAAAATAGTGTCAATTTTTTGCTTTTTATATGTTGGGGAGACCGGAGTTGGAAGTCACAATTGTTTCCTTTTGCATTTATAGAGCCCATGGTCTTAATTTATCAATGACATTTATATATCAATAGATAGTGTATTTATACTAGTTTAAGAAAAAATAAAGAGTTTTTCTCTATCATTATCTAAAGAGAACATATTATAATTTTTATGAAAAAAAAGAAGTGTGACTTTTAACCCCGTGTCAGGGATGGTCGTCAGACGTTAAATAAAAGGTAAAATACAAAACGAGAAAACAAATACCTATTCTATCTAACGGACTTAGGTTATGGTAACAAAAATGACAAATGTATAATTACAGCTAATCGTTTATGTAGTAAAACCCCTAGAAACCAATAAAAAAGACCAGACATATTCATGGTTGCTTTGCACTTGTGACTACTAGCCCCCACTAACTTTAGACAACCTTCCCAAAACAATTTTAGACAATTACTCCCAAAATAAATTTAAATCAATGGTCATTTAAAATACCATAGGTATAATGATATCATGAAACATATCTTAAACATCATAAATACACGAATAGGTATATCGCTATGCAAAATTTAATTATACTTATGAGACTTATGAGATGCACAAAAAATTATTTTCACTGTACAAAAAAAACAAACGCATATATTTCTTATAGGGTATTTCAGAGCGAACTGAAGTGAAGTACGCAAGGAGGTATTGTGCTCGGGCTTCTTTGACACGGGTAAACAAATTTATTAATTCATTAAGTTTTCTGTTATGGTTAATGTGAAAACCTACCCGTGAGACAACCATACCCGGTCTCCCCTATTAAATATTAGTTTCAATAAAAAACTGAAAATCACAAAAGAAATTCACAATACTCGGAAACATGGTGATGGTAATTCAACACTAACATTCGTAACAAAATTTTTCGAATTTTGATTTTTGTTTAGATTTGTTTAGATTTAGATTTCAGCTACTTTGCAATTTTTTTTAGAATATATGTTATCAGTTTTGGGCAAAACAAAATAAGTCACCCTGTAGTTCTATCTTTCGTTGGTCTATTACTATTTTTTTATCATACAATTAGTTATTGGAAAAAAATGGGAAGGAAACTACTAAAGGTTTAAATTCGCATAGATATTAGGCAACCCACTTCTCTCGCATCGCGGCCATAAAAAATAAACATTTTGATATGGAAAAACTACGTTTGCACATTTACATAATTCTATACGGGAAGTTTCAGCTGCGAGTTCCGGTGTAAGTGTAATAAGAGTCAAAACCGCCAATCGAAGAATATTACAGTTAACTTCCGAGCCGGGGCACAAACTTGCCAATGGCACACGGGGCACGCACCCCGTTTTGGCCCCGTCTAGATCCGACACTGCTTCCTATACATAGCTAATATTTAAAAAAAAAATTGCGGGCACTGGCGGGCCCGATTCGGGTCGCCGACCGTAGTTTGGAGACCCCTGTTCGAAGTCAACGGGGGCAATTACCATTCCGGGGACAGATATCAGAAAACCGGTACCGTCCCGGGCAAACCCGGATAAATAAAATATTTCTATTCTAAACGACTTAAAATAATTCAATTGAAAATTCGAAAAAATCTATTAAATTCAAATTCTCAATTTGCTAATCCTAGATAATTAATTTATTCCTAATTTAAAACCTAAAATAATAATTACCCATTGCATTAATTGCTAATAAGAACCATTTAATATCAATTATTATTGGAAGTAGTGTATCGTAATGAGATATTTAATAACCCAATAAAATTAATCATTTCCAACAGAAAGTTTACGGTTACATAAAACTCATACTCAAAAAATGGGGCTCCCCCACGAATCGAAGAACGCTATTATTTTATCACACTATTTTATACTTATAATAAATGTTTATTTAAATATATTTTTCCGTGTGACTCATACCAATTCAAAGAAACGAGTGAGCAACACGATTTTTTCAATTAAAGTTTATGCTCACGACGCAGTCGCCCACATTTTTCAAGCATTACAATAACACACGAAACGCATTCGTAACTTAAGCGGTTTACTGTTAATTTATTAGTAAACTAAGCAATCCAAGTACCCAGCTAATTAACATTCATGTTTCGCCTAATATCATTCAAAAACGAGCTTGGTAGACATTTGTTGTTCTTGTGGGGGGACCTTTGGTCACCTTAACTTGTATATAAGATAATCTCGGTTATCGTTTGTGTCAATTTTTAAAACTCTTTGTCTTGGGCAAGACGCATAATGTTTAAGCAAATTTTATTTGTTGTTCTTGGTGGCGTTTTACTACACTTTTGCAATGGGCACACTTATAGTTTGGGAGATTGCCCTTCCATCGACCCCATGCCCGGGTTCAATATGAACAAGGTAAGAATTGTTTACTTTTACGAAACCGTTTGAAAAAATTACATTTAAAATTTTAGATGTTGGGCGTTTGGTATGTGATCCAAAAGACTTCGACAGCGAGCACTTGCATCACTTATAACTTCACCAAATTGGAGGAGCCCGATGAATACAATCTGGAACAAGTCAGCCAGCACTTTATTTTAGGATTGACTCCTCTCGAACACGAGTACCGTTACACAGGACATTTGACTGTTCCCGATCCTTCTGTACCGGGAAGAATGAAAGTTAAATTTCCGTTAAGTGAGTTTATTTAATTTTTAAGTGCTTTCGTGACTAATTCGATAATTTTTAGATGTGCTCGGCAAAGCTTCCTTTACCGTTTTCATGACGGATTACGATAATTTCGCAGCTCTCTATACCTGCCAAGGATTAGGAATAGGTCATCGGGAATCGGCCACGATTCTGTCAAGAACTAAAAGTTTAGATAAAGTTTTCATAGATAAGGTAAGGCGTTTTTTAATTTTTAAAAAGCGCGCTCTTAGTGTGAAAGATAGACAACCCCACGTACAACTTTACAATTTACTTCTTGTTAGTTTATCAAATTTTTTAATCAGATAATTTTTTTAGGCTCGTACAAGGCTTTCGAGCCACAGCATCAACCCTTTCGACTTGTCCATCATCTCCCAGAAGAATTGCCCGAAACATGTAAACGGTTCGGGATATAACATCAACATAGACAGCGACACATTCTCAGCACAATCGGTGGCAGGAGTTGTACGTTCAGCCGGAGAAAAAATTGGAGATGGCATCGAATATGTGGCGACAGGAGCGAAAAAGGTGTACTCACAATTGTCGACCGAGGATGGCATGAAGGACATCCAAGACAAAGTTAAAGGTGGTGCCGAATATGTTTCGCAGGGTGCTCAAGACGTTTACACCAACATTCGACACGTCGGTGAGGACATTTACGACAGAGTGCAGAATAATAATAAAAACGCTAACAATCCAAATAAAGAAGTGGAGTGGTTACCGTAATGAGTTCCACACTTTTTTCGACTGAATATTTTAAGTGCCATTGTAGAATTAACATTTTCAATTTGTGTAGATAAAACGTATGTATTTTAGTAAAGTAAGGGTATAAGTTTAAATTAGAAAATATTGAAAGGAACTCCCGGGTTTTTTTTTGCTTCGGCAAATTGCGTATAGATGGCTTTTAAAAGTGTTTATTTATTTCCAGGTATTGACAATGACAATTACCTGCAAATAACCACATTTTCCTAATATTACTTTAATTAACATCAATATCGATGTAAAATGCTCAAGAAATGCTATGTGAAAGAATTAATTGCGAAGAGATCCGCTCCGACATTGTTATAAAAGAAAATTTGGGCCACAATGAGTTTTCCAAATTGCAGTTATTAATTACTGTAAATACGCGTCGTAGGAGCTACGAGCGGCCACGTGACCAATGGAAGCAACAAAGTGAACGTGCGGCGGGCGCGTCGCAGCTTAATTCAGGCGAGATCGGTTCGGACAGAGCATTTTTAGTTAGTTGCGCTTATGCAGGCGCTTTGGTTAGAGGAGAGGTTTACAGTTCCTTAGAAAATCTTACGAAAATTTACGTACGACCATTGCAAAGTGCTACGAAATGGCCGAGTTTCCCTCTCCGGGAAAGCGACACTCTTCGAGACAACTTGTAAGTGTGTTCTTTCTTTGTGTTATTGTGAAATTTGGTCGCCATCACGAGAAATATCGTCATCACGTAAACACTATTCACCGAGGCCGCCATGCCTATTACATGCTTATTTTCAAAAGGATCCCACCGCGAACACCTCACGAAATTTATTTTTTCGAAAAAAGCGAACGGCAACTTTCGATAAGTTGAAAAATTCGCAAAATTCGAACGTCGCAGGACCGCGCCAATATTTAAATCGCAAAATTTTCATTTGTTTACCTATTACGTAGGAATGTTTATTGCATAGCATGCTCGATTTGTCACAATATGTCAATTTGTCTTATGTACAGGGCGTTCGGTCGCTAATAAATCGCGTCCGACACCCTCGATCTTACGTTTAAATACCTGCATCTTCAAAATTAGGTCACAACACTAATTTTAATGAAATTCAATCAAAATTGACAAGATAATTGGTTTAGAAAAAATGGCAAAATTAAATACTGGAGAAAATCGTCGAAGAGAATCTCGTGCGACTTCCAATTTGAAGTTTTTTTGAAGTTGTACTTCTTGCGGCGCGTTGAGAGTTCAATTTTAGGAAGCAACGGAAGTTGCGCGCGCACAGCAAACGAGTTAGCCGAATGTGCACATACCTCGCGTATTTATTGAATTTAACTTGAAATATGCAAGATAGTATATTTTTTATTTTACAATGAGTGGGAGTGAGTGAAAAGATACAAGAATCGCATAAGTATAAGTGAGAGGGAACGAGCAAAATTGCCTTAATAAGTTTAGTACACATTTCAAGTACTAATTAATTATAAAAACATATACGATTGTTTTTAAATTATTGTAAAATGTGCTTAAAACAGTGTGTGCACATTCGAGCTCAAAGTGGCACATTCCGATCTCGGGAAAATGAAGCGCGCCGCTCCGCGTCGCGCTTCATTTGCCTCCCTCGCTCGGAAATGTGCCACTTTTCGCTCGAATGCGCACATACCTCGTATTTATTGAATTTAACTTAAAATATGCAAGATAGTGTATTTTTTATTTTACAATGAGTGGGAGTGAGTGAAAAGATACAAGAATCGCATAAGTATAAGTGAGACGGAACGATCAAAATTACCTTAATAAGTTTAGTACACATTTTTAAGTACTAATTAATTATATAAACTTATACGATTGTTTTTAAATGATTGTAAATTGCGCTTAAAACCGAGTGTGCACATTCGAGCTCAAAGTGGCACATTCCGATCTCGGGAAAATGAAGCGCGCCGCTCCGCGTCGCGCTTCATTTGCCTCCCTCGCTCGGAAATGTGCCACTTTTCGCTCGAATGCGCACGTACCTCGTATTTATTGAATTCAACTTAAAATGCGCAAAATAGTGTATTTTTTATTTTTCAATGAGTGGGAGGGAGTGAAAAGATACAAGAATCGCATAAGTATAAGTGAGAGGGAACGATCAATATTGTCTTAATAAGTTTAGTACACATTTTTAACTACTAATTAATTATATAAACATATACGATTATTTTTAAATTTGGTTATTGTAAATTGTGCTTAAAGCCGAGTGTGCACATTCGAGCTCAAAGTGGCACATTCCGATCTCGGGAAAATGAAGCGCGCCGCTCCGCGTCGCGCTTCATTTGCCTCCCTCGCTCGGAAATGTGCCACTTTTCGCTCGAATGCGCACATCTTCGTATTTATTAAATTTAACATAAAATATGCAAGATAAAGGACGTGATTAATTTTATCAGAAAATGAGGACATTATAGTACATAAGCATGTCATACCTTTACTTAAAGCCTACTGTGTGCTGATTATTTTTATACCCATCTAGGGTTGGGGAAATGTCGGGTAAGGGAGAAATTGGGAAAAATCGGGATTTTTGGAATTATTCTATTTTAGGTTCATGAAAGTCGCACAAGCTAAGAAAAAACTACTTGAATACTCGTAATTATGAGTACAAAAATGATTTTGTGGGGAAATGTATAGTTTTCGAGTTATCAAGGTTTTTAGATAACCTAACTTAACCTTGATTTTCATTCTTTTTGTTTTTTTCCTGCGAATTAATACAATATTGCCAAAAATATATGTAATATGACTTAAATATATCATAATAATCGATAACTAGCACCAAATAGGGAAAATTAAGGTTAGGTTAGGTATCTAAAAACCCTGATAACTCGAAAACTATACATTTCCCCACAAAATCATTTTCATATCCATAATTTCCTCGTTAAGGTCTTTCTATTGATACCAAACTCAATCCAGTAGAACAATGTCCTCAAAATCCTAACTTCCTTAATCACGTCATTTTCTTTTTTTTTCAATGGGTGGGAGTGAGTGGAAAGATACGAACATCACATGTATGCAAGTGAGAGAAAATATTTAAAAAGTACGACAAGCATAAAAGTTCTTATTTGTATTATTGCATTGAGTGGGAGGGAGCAAAAAGATACGACCATCCCATAAGTGCAACCGAGAGGGAACGATCAAAGTTGTATCAAGAAGTATTAGTGACATTTTTAACTAATAATTAATTTTATGAACATGTACGTTTGTTTTGAAAGTTGATTATTGTGAATGGTGCTTAAAACCGAGAGTGCACGTTCGAGCTCAAAGTGGCACATTCCGATCTCGGGAAAATGTGCCACTTTTCGCTCGAACGTGCACATCCTCGTATTTATTCAATTTATCTAGTTTATCCTTCTCTCTTTCAAATCACAAATTTAAATTTATTTTAGTAAATAAAAATAAATATTGTGTTTGTTTTCGAAAAACGTTTTTACCATAGCAATGAGTGGAAGAGAGCGAAAAGATACGACAATCTCGTCAAAGCGAGTGAGAGGGAACGATTAGAATTATTGAACTCATTTTATGTCTAGTTTATTATTGTGAATCAGGCTTAAAACCGAGTGTGCACATACCGATCTCGGGAAAATGCCACTTTTCGCTCGACTGTGCACTTACGTCGCATTTATTCGATTTACTTACATTAATTTTTAGATTTAAAAAGAAAAGAGTAATGTATTCAAATAAAACGACGTAGTTAAATTCATATTCGAGCAAAGAGTGCATTATTTCCTAAGACCAAATTGTACACTCGGCATTTAATTAAAATTTACTATAAACACCACATCTATCTCTCAATTTACACGCTACTTGTTTTACACGATTTTGCTTTTGCATGGTTTGCAAAAATTAAAACTTTAAATATTTTCAAGAATGAAAACTATTTAAAATACAGGTAGCCCATCTACAACACGGCATCCTATAACACGATTTCGGTCTAATACAGGAAAGAAGAATGAACTATAGTGCATTTACATGAAAATATATAAATAAAATATAATTTACTCATTTATATTTGTTTTTTATAAGTTCTTGGAAGGTAACTCTTTTTTCTGCTGGCTCTGGGTCTTATATAACACGGTTTTATAGAACACGACATTTGCTGGGAACCTATACACCGTGTTATAGGAGGGTTCCCTGTATACATTTTTGCTATGCAAGATGTTTATTTTTATTTTTTTTCTAAGACAATTCGTTGGATGACAATGATATTGTAGCAAAAAAGGAATTTTTTCTATTTTTATACGCTCAAAAACAAATTCATCTAGAATACTCCTAAATCTCGTTTTACAGTGATGATAAGTGCCTCAGAAAACTGTAAAGCGAAAAAAATAAAATGTGCATAATTTAGTCATTTATTTCATTGTAAGATTACATATACACATTAGTATATCACAGATACATAGTATTTCTATGATGAGCGGATGCACTAAAAATATCACAACTATTTTACTTAAAAAAATTTATTAATTTTCATAAAATAACTGACTGCTTTATACACATTTCGCTTTGCGTTCGATTTACGCGGTTTTCTCGGTCTAAATCGGAGAATAGATGTAGGGGAGACCGGGGTTGGAAGTCACAATTTTTGTTCTTTTGCATTTATAGAGTCCATGGTCTTAATTTATCAATGATATTTATATATCAATAGATAGTGTATTTATTCTAGTTTAAGAAAAAATAAAGACTTTTTCTCTACCATTATCTAATGAGAACGTATAATTTTTATGAAAAAAGAAAAGTGTGACTTTTAACCCCGTGTCTGGGGTAAGTAGTTACATACTAAATAAAAGGAAAAATACAAAACGACAAAACTAATGCCTATTTTTATTAAAGGTAAAATGTTGTTTGTAAGATATTTTACCTAAGAAAGGAACGCAAAATATCTTATTCATAATTAAAAAAAATAAAAAATATTTGCTGTGAGCGAATAGTAACTTCTATCTAACGAACTTAGGTTATGCCAACAAAAATGACAGAAATATAATTACAGCCAATCGTTTATGTAGTAAAACCCCTAGAAACCAATAAAAAAGGCCGCACATATTTATGATGTTGCTTTGCACATGTGACAACTAGCCCCCGTTAACTTGACACAACTTTTTCCAAAACAGTTTTGGACAATTAACTCCCAAAATAAATGTAAATCAATGGTCATTTAAGAAACCATATGAATGATATCATGAAGCATATCTTAAACATCATAAATACACGAAAAAGTATATCACTATACAAAATTTAAATATACTTACGAGACTCAACACAGATGCACAAAAAATTACTTTTACTGTACAAAAAAAACGAACGCATATATTTCTTTTCCGGTATTTCAGAGCGAACTGAGGTGAAGTACGCAAGGAGGTATTGTGCTCGGGCTTCTTTGACACGGGTAAACAATTTTTTTAATTCATTAGGTGTGCTGTTATGGCTTTTGTGACAACTTACCCATGAGACAACTATACCCGGTCTCCCCTACAGTGCAAAGCCTTCAAAAAAAAATTTTTTAAGGGAGGCGCAGTAACATTAATTTTGAAAATAACTGAACTAGCAACATAACGCTTGATCATATTTAATTTAGTCGCGCCAAAGAAGTTTAACTTCGAACGCGCGCACATAAGCCACACGCACCGGATTTTTTCGCGATACATTTCCATTCTTGGTGGTTTCGCGCGAAAAAAAACGCCTAAACCTGTTAGTTTCGTATTCGGCAAAGCGCAAACTTTTCGTTTGATTATTAGCGAAGCAACAAGAAAATTACGTCGGCCCCAAGGAGCATGCTCGCGCGCTTTCGCCCTGCGGAAAATCAGTGTTCCAACATGGCACATGGGGGTAAAAGCTTTTCCGGAAGCTCCGCTCGTGAAAATTACGTATCTCGAATGGTATGCCTTTTGTAAAGATCTTTTTGTGACGTCCAACTCGGATACGCGTTGGACGCCACCATCGCACGTTTATTTTTTCCAAATTGCTGCCTTATTTCTTGTATTTGCTCTTTATTGATTTATTTGCTTGTGTGAATGTATGACTTGTAACTGATAGGGGTTTTGCGAACGAATTTTCTAGGTAATTCTATTTTGACTGTCTTGCAACTTCGCGACGGGCGGAAGTGGGGCGCGGGGGGTGTGGGGGGGTGGGGGACAAGCTTCTACAGTAAAAAATCTGATAATCCAAGAGTTTGATTTTTATTTAACATTTATTTTTTACAAATTGCAGAGAGAAAGGAAGCAAAAGAAACTGTACTCGGAGGATTGGGCGCTCGGGGACGAAGAGATCGAAGGCCGACGCGGTTTTTCGCTCCAAGAAAAATTGGAAGATCCGAAGTTCGTGACGCACAGTTTGGTGAAGGAGATGCACGGCACCGAGCTGAACGTCGCCTATTTCAAAGGTACGGCTTCAGCACGCCCCTGCTGTTCAAGGAGAAGACGGGCTTAGGTTTGTACGTGGAATTCTTGCTCGTGGGGCTACTTAATGGTTTTTTGTTTAGGTCTTCGCGTGCCGACGTCGAACTTTTCGATAAACGACGTGCGGATGTGCGTGGGGTCGCGTAGGGTCCTCGACGTCATGGACGTGAACACCCAGAAGAACAGCGAGATGACGATGAAGGAGTGGCAAAAGTATTACGAAGAACCGAACAAGGCTAAACTGTTGAACGTGATATCGTTAGAGTTTTCTCATACGAAGTTAGAAAATTATGTTCAAACGCCGAGCGTTGTTCGGCAGGTCGATTGGGTGGACTGCGTATGGCCGAGACACTTAAAAGAAAGTCAGACTGAAGCGACCAACTTACTAGAAGACATGAAGTACCCGAAGGTTCAAAAGTACTGTCTCATGTCGGTTAAGGGCTGCTACACCGATTTCCACGTGGACTTCGGCGGCACGTCGGTGTGGTACCACATCCTGAAAGGCGGCAAAGTCTTCTGGCTAATACCTCCGACCGAACATAACCTAGCTTTATACGAACGATGGGTCTTATCTGGAAAACAGGCCGACATCTTCTTCGGCGACAACGTGGAGAAATGCACGCGCATTCACTTGAACGAAGGCAATACGTTTTTCATACCGACTGGCTGGATTCATGCCGTTTACACGCCGAAAGACTCTTTGGTCTTCGGAGGCAATTTTCTTCACTCCTTCGGCATCGACAAGCAACTAAAAATCGCGCAAGTCGAAGACACTACAAAGGTAGCTCGTGGATTACTTGTAAACAGCCATTTCAATGTGCGCAAGTTTTTGCAGGTGCCTCAAAAGTTTAGATATCCATTTTTCACCGAAATGTTATGGTTCGTTCTCGAGCGATACGTCCACTGTCTTTTGGGTAGATCGCACCTAACTTCGAATTCGGATATTCATATTTCGCCGGATCGACCACACGTTCACCTAACGTACGCAGAACTACATGGCCTTAAGGTAGAGTTGGTCGAAGGGCGAAAATTGTTTGTTATTGTCGTCCTGTTCCAGGAAATTGTGATGTACCTGCACATGCTGCCTCCCAATAAAAAGAATGTACCTGAATTGATTAAAGACCCCGTACCGCTCATCCAGGATGTTCGAACTTTAATCGGATTACATCGACAAGATAGCAGAGAGTTGGCTATAACTGGGCGTCCAATTTTAACGGGTAAATACGGTTCGTCGGTGGATTAAAATTTCCGCCAAAAAATTGCTTCATTAAGAAGAGTTTGCATTTAGTTTAGAAATTAGGGGAAGAGCGCATGTGATCTGTCTCAGTACTTTTTGATTTGTTTATATATTTTTACAGATTATGTCATAGGTTCTGTAATTGAATATATGTTTGTTTTTTGTTCAAATTGGTTGATTTAGTTGGAACAAACGCAAAAAATTTCATGTGACCAAAAAGCAACGGGGTTTATTCAATTTTAAGATAATTGCCTAGAAATAACTGGTAAGGGGGCGTTCGAGTAATACGTAAGCAGACTTTTAATGATTTTGAACCCCCGTCTTGTATAAGTGAAAATAAGATACTCGTGACTTTTCTTCTTCTTTCAAATCGTAAGACGCAAGTGTTTTTTTTTTTAACTTATTAAATTTCAAATGGAAGTAGGGGCATACGCGTAGTGAAATTGTCCCCCGCCCAACGGGAATTATTTAATCGCCAATTTGGGGATATGTAGGTACTGATGAAATACTGAAAGTTTAAGATCTCTAACTCAACGTGTTTTGGAGAAAATCAAAAAATACTGAAAAATAGAAAAAAAAAATAGTTAGGAAGGGCTCAATCGATGTTGATAAAATTTTAGTGTGTTTTGGGGGCATATAAAGAATATATCAGGTCAAAATAACAGCCGTGTAGGATTTCATTGCCCCCTAGAATAAAAAATTACAAAAATCTATTTTTTTAAATATGTGATTTCGACAAAATTATGTAATTATTTTTTTTAGAAGTTTCGTGTTCTTTAAGTACAGTGGAAACTCGATTATCTGGACTAATTAATGTTGCAGCTCATCCGGATAATTGAAAAAAAAACAATTTTACCTTGTTAGGTATTTATTTACAAAAAAAAACGAAACAAATAAGTATTAGTTATAAAATCAACAGTAAAAAATACCAAATAGAATCATAAAATTTATATACTAAATTCATCTGCTTTATCCTCCCCTCTTTCAAATCAAAATATTAAATTAAATTTAATAAATATTTTTGGTATGTTCGAAAAACGTTTTTACCATAGCAATGAGTGGAAAGGAGCGAAAAGATACGATAATCATGTCAGTGGGAGTGAGAGGGAACGATTAAAATTATTCAACTAATTTTTCATTTAATTTATTGGCTTGAATTATTGTGAATCATGCTTAAAACCGAGTGTGCACATTCGAGCTCAAAGTGGCACATTCCGATCTCGGGAAAATGAAGCGCGCCGCTCCGCGTCGCGCTTCATTTGCCTCCCTCGCTCGGAAATGTGCCACTTTTCGCTCGAATGCGCACATCTTCGTGTATACTAAATTTATCTGCTTTATCCTCCCCTCTTTCAAAACAAAATATTAAATTAAATTTAATAAATATTTTTGGTATGTTCGAAAACGTTTTTACCATAGCAATGAGTGGAAGGGAGCGAAAAGATACGATAATCATGTCAGTGGGAGTGAGAGGGAACGATTAAAATTATTCAACAAATTTTTCATTTAATTTATTGGCTTGAATTATTGTGAATCATGCTTAAAACCGAGTGTGCACATTCGAGCTCAAAGTGGCACATTCCGATCTCGGGAAAATGAAGCGCGCCGCTCCGCGTCGCGCTTCATTTGCTTCCCTCGCTCGGAAATGTGCCACTTTTCGCTCGAATGCGCACATCTTTGTGTTAATTGGATTCGACTATAGTAATAACAAATCCTTCAAATCCATATTTTCTATTCGGAAAAAGTTTTCGCTTAAAAGTGCACATACTCCTTAATAATTGAATTGGTCTATCTTATTCTTCTCTCTTACAAATAACAATAACTTATCGAAAGGAATAAAATATCTAACCTTTTTCAAACAAAAAATAGATCTAATTTATTCGACTTTAAATTTTTTGAATTGAAGAATAAAATAATAATATAGGCAAATCCGATAAATACGAGGATGTGCGCATTCGAGCGAAAAGTGGCACATTTCCGAGCGAGGGAGGCAAATGAAGCGCGACGCGGAGCGGCGCGCTTTATTTTCCCGAGATCGGAATGTGCCACTTTGAGCTCGAATGCGCACACTCGGTTTTAAGCACAATTACGAGATGTCCCGTTTTAACAGGAAAAAACGAACGCGGTTGACAATCCGGATAATCGAGGTTTTACTGTAATATAACTTTCTTTTCGTTTCATTCAAAGTGGTATGCCATTCTATAAATAAATACAAATAATTTTTTTACTATAAATTTTCAGTATTTTTGATTATTATTTATTAACAGAAACTTAAATTATGATGTAAAAAAATGTCAATAATGAATTATTTATTTTTATTAATTCAAAAAGAAACAATTGCAGTTTTTATACAATTAATTATTCAATATACCGTACTATTATAATTGCACAAAAAATAGTTCTGTTATTTTTAGTATGGCGCATCACTGTGAATCTATTGATAAAAATATATATTACCTAAAAGGATATGTGGGGCTTTTAAAAAAATAATTTCATAATTTTACTCAACTCCTATCATATTTAAAAAAAGTATTCTGAAATAAAAAAAAAATTCCTATTTTTCAATATTTTTTGATTTTCTCTAAAACTTTCAAGATCTTAGTATTTCATCAGTACCTACCTATCCCCAAAGTGGCTATTAAATTTTCCTCGGGGCAATTTCGCCATGCCTACTCCCACATGCTCTTTAAATTTAAAAAGCTAAATTATTTTTAAGATTTTTTATCTAACGTGAGATTTATATTATCTCCCATGCTCCCTTTGTCTACAAAAGTTAGAAAAATGTACCCCTCGCTCTCAAATTCGGTGCCTAAGCTTCCTTACGTAATACTTGAACGCCCCCTATATATATTTGATCGCCCATCAATTTTTGAGGGCTACCAACAATTTTTTACTTTTTGGTCACTCGTTATCTCATATATTTTACCAAAAGCTGGCCACAGATAGCGGACATAATTTTAATTATTACATCGAAAAAGCAGCGGCCCACCGCGACAGCTTTTTGAATAATTAAAAATCGAATTTTCGTCTCTGAAACGAACACTATTTTATCGGTACATTACACGTTATTTGTATAGCTAAATATTTAAAATTTTATTTATCGCTCGCAAAATAGAACAAATTGTAAATAACCGATAAAATAGCGTTCTTTTCTGAGTCGAAATTTCAATCTTGATTTTCTCCAAAAGTTCAGATGGTAACTCGCTGTTTTTTTTTTTTTTTGATTTAAAATGAAATTATGTCTATCCGTGGTGAAAAAAATCACTTTACTTTAAGAAATCTCGTAAATTAAAAATTATAGAGCCATTTTTGTTTTTGATTTGACTCTGATTATCTCTGTGAAACAAATCGTTTAGGGCTTTTTACAAATTTTCTAGTAATAAACCGAAGTTTTTGATAAAAATAACCGAAGCAGATTTTGTACTCCAAATTCGCTCGTTTATAAATCAAATTTTGTAAATTCAAATTATCTTTTGGCAAATCAATTTCATCATTTGGTAAAATTAAGTATTTTTTCGTAAGTATAGTAATTGTCCACTTTAAACAAAAACCTTATTTTCTGTTACCTAACACAAAATAATGTTTTTTCTTCCTGGTGTTAGGGCTATGGCCTGTTTTTGCTGGATTGTCCAAGATGTTTTTTTCTTAAAGTGGACCGTCACTGTTAGTGGGCAATCACTCGGGTGTACCATATCTTCTTTTTAAGTTTGTGTCGGAAAACTCAAATCAAATTTTTATATATTGCAAATTTTTTTTGACCCTTACAAATTACATATATTCTTTTGAATTTTGAAAACTTCACATAAAGAAGTTTCTATATGAGAGTTGATAGAAACTCAATGTTCAAGAATAAGAACAGATATACAATAAATAAAATATAAACGTTTTTTCAAAATTCATTTAGAAGAAAAAAACATTTTTGTGAAGAGTCTCATCTTGCAAAAACGTGAATTTCGAGTCCAAAAGTTTTTCTGAATTCAGAGTTTAAAGTGACTAACCTATTTTAGACCCTTTTTCTCGTATAAAACATATTTTTTATTTTCCGAAAAGTCGACAAACATGAAACAAAATGGTAATTAAACTTTCAGTAGAAAACGAAATATAAAAATTAGTTCTGCAATATGGACCACCGAGGTCTTAATATGGACCACTTCCCTTAAGAATAATAGCGTCTTAGTTTGATTTGTTCCTATGTAAAAAAGACATTGTTACTGTTAAACCACTTATTTACATTAATAGTACAATATTATTTTATCAAAGTGCATTAATTCCAAATATGCTCCGTAGACATTTTCCTCGCAATACAAAAATTTAGCATCTTCTTACTCACAGCGACTAGAACATTCTGTATTTTTATTGGCTTTGTGGTGGTCCATATTGCAAGCACACGACAGATTAACTTTTACTTATTCTACACAAAATGCAATTCACTTTCAACTAAAAACTATTATGAAAAATTACTTATAACAAACTGCTCCATGTTTTGGATATGACTAGAATTCATTAAAACGATATTTAATCAATATACAACGTTACAAAGCCCATAGAAGATTAACATCCAATGTTCACAAAATTAAATAATGACTCCGATTCGAAACATCGGTGAAATCTAGTTTTTCGCTTTTAGTTGCGTACAATTATTAAAACGACGTATGGTCCATATTGTACGACCGGTCCATATTTAGGTACTTTACTTTAATCTTTTTTCTGTTCCAATTAATCTTATTGCACAAATTACATTGCGTTTTGCTTTTAGTGTCCGAAGACCAAGAGAATCGAATAAGAGGTTTATCTTATGCCAGAGCTCCAGTTGTTCGTGCCCCAATGAAAACCAGCACCCCTAAGATACCAAAAACTGTAACCGCAGCAAGTGCTGCAGTTGACAAAAATGGACCAAGAAGAAGACGAACGAGGTGACTATACCTTTTTGCTAACTGCCTCACGTAAAGCTAAAATTTATCATTTTAGATGTAAAAAATGCGAAGCCTGCCAACGAAGCGATTGCGGCGAGTGCAGTTTTTGCCTCGACATGGTTAAATTTGGGGGACCAGGGAGAGCTAAACAGACTTGCAACATGAGACAGTGCCTACAGCCAATGTTGCCCGTGACTGCCGCCTGTGCCCATTGCGGTTTAGATGGATGGGGACAAACTCCCGTAGTTCCACTTCAGAAAGGACCGCAACGTAACGAAAGTGCCAGCAGTCTCATGGAATGCTCGGTACTGTTCTATTTATTTTCTTAACTCGCATCTTCACTTCATAAGCAATCTTAATTTTAGGTGTGCTACGAAATCGCACATCCTTCATGCGTTCAAAGGCTCTGTCCCCAATTCACGGGATACATAAACGAAGATATGCCGAACTCGTGGGAATGTCCCATGTGCTGCAAATCTGGCAAAAACGCGGATTATAAGCCGAGACATTTTAGAGCTAGGCAAAAATCCTCGGATCTGAGACGTATGTCAATTAGTTCGGATGCATCGAGCGCATTCGAAGTAAAAGTTCAACAGGACCATATTAGCGGCGATTCTGGTAGTGAAAACGAAAAAGACAATAAAGAAATAGTGCCTGTTAAGAAGAGACGTAGTAGTGAAGGTGAAGTAGAAACCAAAAGCCAAATCAGCGAGGCGCCTCGTAAACAAGCTCTTCGCATGCAATTGGCCCATCAGTTAACAAGCAATTCGTGCAAAGCTCTTAAGAAGCCGATGTTCGTTGTGCGACCTGCTCCTCTTATAATGCTTAGTCCACTACCTTCCAGCAACATTGCATTGGACAAAAGATGCGTCTTACACGTATTTAGGTCTGTTTTATCTATATATTTTACTTGAGCTTGAATGATATTAAACATTGTAGGTATCTGACGCCGAAAGACTTGTACACTTGCTCGTTGGTTTGCAAGACTTGGGCCCAGTTCAGCATAGATCCACTTTTGTGGAAGCGAATGGATTTTACACAGAAACGGATATCTTCTGAGCACCTTAAAGGAATAGTTCGTCGACAACCAGAAATGTTAATCTTAGACTGGGCACATATCAATAAATATCAGCTTCCTTGGTTGATACAACGCTTGACTGGCTTAAGGGAGCTCTCCCTTATTAGTGTTAATGTAAAATCAGTGATTGCTTTGCGCACATGCTATTGTGCTCAGCTTCATACGTTGGACGTTAGTTTCGTGACTGGTTTTAACGATTTAGCGTTACGAGAGATTCTTGGTCCTAATAACGACTCGAGACGTGGATTAACAGACGAACGTGCTCGCTTAAGGAACTTGAAAACGTTGAGAATGGCTGGGACCGAGGTTACTGATATAGCGATGAGATACGTTACGCAATATCTTCCAAATCTTTCGCAACTTAGTTTAAGTTGTTGTGCACGCATTACAGATGCCGGCATCGCGCAATTGTGCACTAAGCCGGCGAATACCGTTACTAGTCTACTAAATTTGGACCTCAGCAATACGAAGCTAGTGACCGAAATAAGTCTGGAACATTTGTCCAAGTGTGAAAATTTGACTCGACTAGATATGAGACACTGTAGTCAGGTCTCGACACAAGCACTGATTAAATTCGCTGCTAAGAGCGAACACAATTTACAGGTTCGTGATATTAAACTTGTCGATAAAAGGCAAGGTAAAGTTTATTAAGTTGTTTTTATTTTATTATTTTTTTTATGATTTTTCTTTGTTGGATATTTTATTTCAGTTAAATAGATAATTAGGAATAAATTCACGAAAATCAGATATTAATTGAGGCATTGTTTGCCTCTTATGAAATGACAGTGCAAAGGCAATATAAAAGCAGAGCTTCTTTCTGTTACCAAAGAGAGATTATCTGAAATTAAGCAATTGTGATGTTAATTATATATGCAGTCTGCTCTAGAATTTTTTTTAACAAGCAGACTATATACGTACGTAAATAGTATATTATTATTATTGATCAGTAAGATACGTTTGTAGTTTTATTTATCGTGTAATCATTAATTCGATTATGTTTGCTGTGTGTATGGTGCATGTATTTTATCGATTAATTGTACATATTTATTATAAGATGATTTTGTTAAAATAAGGTGCGATTAGTTGCTTTTTGAATGTTTGAATTTTGTGTGCAATAGGGGATCACTACTTAAATATCGTATTAAATTTAACTGGTTAAAAATACTTGCAGAAACGTATTTTTTAGAACCATAGAAATATCAAATTTGCTAATTAGACGAAAAAAAATTTAGATTCACCCTAAATTTATAGTATTACTAAGTGTTACATTAAATTAATGCTTTTTTACCGAAATAAATTGCATATAATTATGTGAATTTTAAATAAGTGTAAATGTTCTTATGGGAAACAATTTTGATAAATATTTTATCAAATATACAAATGCACATCATTAAGAATAAAATGAATGAGGGGTAGTAAAATTTTTTGATCATGTCGCAACTTATGATATGTATATTGAGGTAAAGCCCTCAAGCCAAGAGTGATTGTAAAAACAGTTTCTGTGATTAGAAGCTGATAATTACTTTCAGAATTCCCCTCAGCTCAAGGGCTTTAACAATTAATACTGTAACGGATTTCCCCCAATCCAAATCCAACATCCAACGAGAGCAAAAGCGGTTCGTACTCGGGTTGTGAATAATAACACACAGTTGGCCACTTAATTTACAATTACAATTTATTAACACAAATAATAAACAAATTCTTCTTTACCGATAACTTAAACACTAGCACTTAACAATTATTTATTTACTAACTAACTAACTTACGGTTCTAATACACTAACTAATTTATTTACACTCGTATATTTATTTAAACGATTGTCACTGGTATATTTATTTACATTTATTTATACTGATAGCGATAGCGCTTACCTCGTAGATTCACCGGGCGTGTGGAATTAGAGCGTTGACACTTCACAATAACAGACTCGGTCGTAACTAAAGTGAGGAAGTGTTTCGGAGTTTATATATGTGTTGCTTAATCTATTCGGAAGCTTCGAGAAGTATCTGGGCCTTGGCGATACAGCTATTTCAAGGTAATGTAGATAGAAAACTCTAGTTAGCTGTGTGTTGAAAGATTATTGGGATATCTACGCTTACTAAATATCTCACGGTCGCGCGCGTGAGATAGAAGTATCTCGCGGGTGATTAAGCAAATCTATCGAGGCCGCTTCATTCATTTATCGCGTTTGCTACATTGCCCCCTTCTTAGCTCCATTTCGTCCCGAAATGTACATCTTGGCTGTGTCGATATCGGCAACTTTGTCCCCGGTTGCAATGCGATGTTTGAAAGAAGTAGCAATCGACGGTTTTCTCCATTGTCTTCTGAAGATTGTAACAGCATACCAGGATTTCTACGTTGGTGCCCGCAAAGAGGACCTCCAGCATATTTCGAACAGTTCTCCAGTTGAGTCCGTCGTAGTTGGCAACCAGCTTCGGGATGGCTAATTTTGTGATGTTGTTGGAAGTCACCACATCCCTTAACTGCTTTAAAGCGGTCCATATATCGCTGTACTGCATTTTGTCTGATGTTTTGACTTGGTCACCAAATATAGGAGTTTGCGTTCTCCTAAACGGCGTAGAATAGCGTCCCCTACGCATACCCTCTGTTCGTGGAAGTTTTTGATTTCCCCGAACTTTTTCCTGAACACCGAAGCAACCCCATTTGGCATTTCTAAGTCCTGTGCTACTGAACACGCTAAGGCATAGTGGGTGGGAACTTGGAAGAGATCGCAGTTTTCCTCTCTGGTTATCCCGTGACGAATTTTACTGCTCCCCGAATACAGTGACATAAAGTTCTCAAACGACTCGCTGGCCTCTTGTGTCGTTTTTACAGGTCGTACTTCTGCGTCGTTGTTACCAGCATAAGGGGCGAGCCGATTGAAATGCACCACCTTGGGCTTTCCTCGCGGTTGTTTGCTTATTCGGTATACAACGTCGTTAATTCGTTCGAGCACTTCGTAGGGACCCTCCCACGATGTTTGCAACTTTGGACTTAAACCACGACGTCTCTGGGGATTGTATAGCCAAACTAAAGCGCCCTTTTGGTAACCTCCTTCGTGAGCCCTAATGTCGTAGGACTCTTTCATGCGGTCGCTAGCTCCTTGGATGTTGTGCCGGACCCGTTGGTGAATGCTGTCCATTTTGGATCGCAATTTATCGACATAACCTTCCCCAGCAACATCTTCCCCTGGTAAGCAGCCGAACTTTAGGTCACAGGGTAATCGTAACTCTCGTCCCATGACAATGCTTGCCGGCGATTGACCAGTTGTTTCGTGGACGGCTGAGCGGTAAGCCAGCAGGAACAAATGAAGACAAGAGTCCCAGTCTCTTTGATGGTCGGAGACTACTTTTGCTAGGTGGCGGTTGATTGTCCGATTCATTCTCTCTACCATGCCATCTGACTGCGGGTGTAATGCAGTAGTTCGCGTTTTTCTGATAGACAGCAATTTACATAAATTTTGGAATACTCCGGACTCAAAATTTCTTCCCTGGTCGGAGTGTAGTTCCATGGGTACGCCAAATCGACAAATCCATTCCTTTACCAGCACGTCAGCCACAGTAACGGCCTCTTGATTCGGTACAGCGTAAGCTTCTACCCATTTGCTGAAGTAGTCCATTACTACAATGATGTACTTATTTCCCAAGTCGGTTTGGGGAAAAGGACCGGCTACATCTATGGCGATTCTTTCAAATGGACTACCGACGTTGTACTGACGCATTGGAGCTCTGGGTTTTCTGCCAGGACCATTCGCCGCTGCACACGCAGCACATTTTTGGCACCATTCCTTCACATCCTTTTACATCGCATCCAATAAAACGATCCCTTATTTTCTCCAGCGTCTTTGCTGCTCCCAGATGCCCTCCCGAAGTTCCACCATGAACTTCTTCCAGGATTTCAAAATCCTTCCATTCGGAATCAAGACCTGCCGTCTTTCCTCCTGACCATCTGAGCCTTTAAAGACACGTTTCAACACGTTTCCATCCAGGATGAGGGAATTCCATTGTGCCCATAACGATTTCACATCCGGGGAATACTTGGCGACCTCTTCCCAGCTAGGTCTCTGCCCTTTTTTCTTCCACCGGATCAATATTCCCAATGCGGGTCATCCTCTTGATCTTTAGCTAGCTGATCTCCGTTCCAGTGTTCATCCACCACGGTTGTCCTGTTGATGACAGCATCCTTCTCTTCAGCGCGATTACAATGTTTGCAGTCGTCCAGGCAAGGTCTTCTAGATGGGGCATCTGCATTTCGATGAGCTGTACCAGCTCGATGGCGGGTTTCGAAATCAAATTCTTGTAGCCTTTCGATCCATCTGGCGACTTGCCCTTCTGGATTTTTAAAATGCAATAACCACTGTAATGCTGCGTGATCAGTTCGCAACAAGAATCTTCGCCCATACAAATATTTGTAGAAGTGTTCTGCGGCCTTGATTACAGCTAAAAGTTCGCGTCGAGTAACGCAGTAGTTCCTTTCTGGTTTGGACAGGGTTTTACTAAAATAGCCAATCACTTTCTCCTGTCCGTCTTGCTCCTGAGAAAGGACTGCTCCTATCCCCACGTTGCTGGCATCTGTGTCTAGAGTGAACCTTCCGTGTGGTAGAGGGTAACTCAACACAGGGGCGTTTGTTAAAGCATTTTTCAGTTCAAGGAAAGCTTCTTGACAACTGCTGTCCCATTGAAACTTGCGTAGTTCTTCAGTAAGGCGTGTCAAGGGCTTGGCTATATTGGCGAAACCCGATACATAACGCCTATAGTAGGTACAGAGACCCAGAAAACTTCTAACTTCATGCTTGTCCCTGGGTACTGGCCAATCACGAACTGCCTCTATTTTGTTGTCGTCCACGGCGACGCCTTTGCTTGAAACAATGTGACCCAGATACTTAACTTCCTTTTGAAAGAGATTGCACTTCTTAGGATTTAGTTTCAATCCGGAACTTTGTAATCTTTGAAACACCTGTTCTAAATTTATTAGGTGATCCTCGAACGAAGTACCCATTACGATGATGTCATCGAGGTAGACTAAACAGGTTTTCCACGATAAACCCCTTAGAACGGTCTCCATCAGTCTTTCAAAAGTTGCTGGTGCATTACACAATCCAAAAGGCATGACCTTAAACTGCCATAATCCCGTGCCTACGGTGAATGCTGTTTTCTCTTTATCTTCTGGTGCCATCTCTACTTGCCAGTATCCGCTTTTTAAATCTAGCGTCGAGAAGATTTTTGCCCCGCAAGTGTGTCCAGGGTATCGTCGATTCTTGGTAAAGGGTAGCTGTCCTTCTTCGTCACGTTGTTTAATTGCCGGTAGTCTACACAAAACCGGGTGGAGCCATCCTTTTCTTTACCAGCACGACAGGTGACACCCAAGGGCCGGTAGATGGTTCGATTACGCCTTCCTTTTCCATTTCCTGGATTATTCTGTCGACCTCTTCTCGTTTGGCTAAGGGTAATCTTCTAGCTGTTTGGCGGATGGGTTGAGCACCATTGGTGTTGACCTTGTGATGAACCATGTTGGTCCTCCCTTTGGATTGATGCCTGCTCTCGAATATAGTCCAATACTTATTGATTAAATTTTCGAGCCCATTTCGTTCGTAACGGCTCAAACCCTTAGAAGAAGCACTGATCAAATCCTTAAGAGGTTCTGATTCCTCCAACAATGGTTTATCGCAGACTTTCACTTCTCGAATAATAGAGGAAACAGAGCAGCAATCAGCTAAATTCGTCCCTTTCCGTAAGGTGACCGTGTGATAGTTCATGTTTGCCACTCGTACCGGGACAGTGCTTGCGACACGCGTCAAACTTTTTCCCACTACAATTCCGACTGCCACCTTTTCATCGTCGTTTCTTGGCTCAAGCATCATAATGCTCCCATCATTTCCATTATTTTCCAAGACCGCCTCGACGATTACTTCAGCGCGTTCTGGTATCTCGGTATCTTCGATTAGGAACGCTCGAATTGTAGTTTCATCTCTCTATGTATCACACTTTCTTCGCCATTTATTTTACAACACCATTTTGAGGTTCAATTCGAATCCTTTGGTGTTCATGATGTCCATACCGATAATGACTTCATCTTCAATCTCGGCCACAATCGCCAAATGTGTAAAGGATGTGTTTCCTATTGTGAGACGGATGCTGGCTTCACCATGTGTTGTAGCCGAGTCACCTGTTGCAGTGCGCAGGCGCCATTTAGTGGGTCGTATCTTGATTTTGGAGGATACAACGTCTGGTCTGATAATGGTTTTGTTGCACCTGTGTCCAGCAACAAAGCACGCACTTTATTATTAATTAACCCATCTATAAAGATGCTGCCGGACGGATGTTGTTTGGAGGTAACTTGCACTATTTTATGTGGGGCTTGTTGCTGGCAGTTCGACGGTTGCCCTTCTCGTTGACCCTTTCCGACGCCTTGGTGGTCGACCTCGATGGGGCTGTACCACCCTCCACTTCCTACATTGGCGTTGCCTATGTCCCACTTGGTCGCATCCCCAACATCGCATCGGTTCTCTCTTTTCCTTTATAAGCGCTTCCATCATTTTCTTATTTCATTGAGTTCGCTTGATTTTTCGCCTCGGTCCCACTGACTTCACGAAGTCTCCCGTACTTTTGGAATTGAGTTTCGCTGACTCAAATTCCAAGGCACATGCCAATGCTTCGGAGATGGTTTTGGATCTCGACAACAGGACACTTTGTTTAACCTCCGTGTCTCGAAGTCCATCTGCGAAGGCCTGGACCGCTAATCGTTCTTGTACCTCCTTTGATGTATCCGAATAGGCGTAACGGACCAACCGAATTATGGCGAGCTGAAACTCTTGTAAAGTTTCAGCCGGTTTCTGGTAACGGTTTTAAGCTGATAGTGGTACGCCTGCCTTAAATGCGCTGACCCATACCGCGTTTCCAAGCTTTTGGTAAGTTGACCGTAATTCCCAAGTCTTGGTCAGGAAGCGTTTGTAGAATGTCGGCAGCGTCTCCACAAAGAGCCAAAGTTAATGCTGTGGCTTTTTCCTCAAGGGTCCACCCATTGGCCTTAGCAGCCGCCTCAAATTGACGCTGGTAGTTGTCCCACGGTGTTTTTCCGTCAAACTGCGGAGGTTGCTGAATGGTTCTAGGTGGGTCTACAAATTTTCTTTCGGCGATTAATGTGGAAATTTCGCCATTGGTTTCAATGGTTTCAGCTGAGATTTAAGGGCTGCTATTTCGTCCTGAAGTTTCTCCAATTTCTCATCACACTGTTGTGTCACTTTTTCCATTATCCTGCTCTCTAAACTTCTGGAGTGCTCCATTAAATCTTCCTTCATTTTTTTAGAATGGTCCATTAATTCTTCTTTCGTTCCTTTTGAACTTTCTTGAATCTTTTCCAACATTCGTTCTTCCATTTTTTTAGAATGGTCCATTAATTCTGCTTTCATTTCTTTTGAACTTTCCTGAATATCCTTCAACATTTCTTTAGAATTTTCTAACATTCTTTCTTCCATTTCTTTAGAATTTTCTATCACCGCATAAATGTCATTAGGACACTCAAATCTGTACTCTTCTACGTTGTGCCCTTCTTCCATTAGTGCTAGTCCTAGGCGTTCCACTAGATCGGCCTTGCGTCCAGAAATATCCAGCTCTCTCTCCTCCAGCTCTTCTTTAAGCTCGCACACTTTAAGGTCTTTTAATAATTTTCCGTAAACCATTTTCTTTTATTTTCACTTTTAATTTAACACACAAATATTTCGTTAATTTATTTATTTAACACTCGCGAATATTCACAACCCCACACCTGACACCAATTGTAACGGATTTCCCAATCCAAATCCAACATCCAACGAGAGCAAAAGCGGTTCGTACTCGGGTTGTGAATAATAACACACAGTTGGCCACTTAATTTACAATTACAATTTATTAACACAAATAATAAACAAATTCTCCTTCACCAATAACTTAAACACTAGCACTTAACAATTATTTATTTACTAACTAACTAACTTACGGTTCTAATACACTAACTAATTTATTTACACTCGTATATTTATTTAAACGATTGTCACTGGTATATTTATTTACATTTATTTATACTGATAGCGATAGCGCTTACCTCGTAGATTCACCGGGCGTGTGGAATTAGAGCGTTGACACTTCACAATAACAGACTCGGTCGTAACTAAAGTGAGGAAGTGTTTCGGAGTTTATATATGTGTTGCTTAATCTATTCGGAAGCTTCGAGAAGTATCTGGGCCTTGGCGATACAGCTATTTCAAGGTAATGTAGATAGAAAACTCTAGTTAGCTGTGTGTTGAAAGATTATTGGGATATCTACGCTTACTAAATATCTCACGGTCGCGCGCGTGAGATAGAAGTATCTCGCGGGTGATTAAGCAAATCTATCGAGGCCGCTTCATTCATTTATCGCGTTTGCTACAATACATACATATCTATTTGCTTTGAACAAAACTCAAAAATCTTAAATATCAAAGTATGGAACTATCCAAACAGCGTTGTATATAAAGAATCGTACATATGTAGCCTGAAATAATTTATTTGTGCAATTATTTAAAATTAAACTATTTTCTTTTATATTTTATTTATAAGAAGCTGTACCGGTCCTTTTATAAACTTTGAGGTAAAATTTGAAACGATCCATAATTAGCATATTTCATATGCGTTCTAACCTAACTTTCAGTGACGTATTTCAAATAAGGAATTTAGTAACCGTTAAACAGATAAATTAAATGTAAGTAACGAATTGTGAACAATTACAAAAATGAATAAGCCATAATTTCTTCGACAAAAAAAAAACATAAAAAACGAAAATGCCAAGAAGAAAACGATCTCGAAAGCACAAGAAACAACATCACACTAATGTAAAGCAAGTAAGTTCCATCAAAGCTGTCGAAGATGTTATTTCGTCAACTGAAGATCACGAATTGAGAGCTTGTGCCGACAAAGAAGCCTCTTTAAATACCTCTCATAAAATTGCAAATGTTTTGGAGGTTATCAGTCAAAACCAGAGGCAGATAACACCTAGCCCCGATATATCAAATTCAACGAAATCTTTGCGATCTAGATATGGCTCTTTTAAGGAAAATTGCATTCAAAAACGCCATGAGAATAGCCTAAACCTTTCAGGATTGCAGTATCTTTTTAACCACTCGAATGGGTATCATTCAACTTCGTTGGTAGAGATACGAAGTAAAAATGTCAAGCTTCGCTCTAATTCCAGTATTCCAAAGTTGCATTCTCCTGGACTGGAACACGTTCGTTTAAAAACGCAGGCCGGTACACAAACTCCTAAGCAGACATGTAGCAATTTTATAACGGAGACACCTCGCATCAGTCATGAGGATTTCTTTGAGTTCGATTGTGAAATGGAACCATTACGTCCTACACTGTTGGAGTTCTATACAACACCGTTACAACGTTTAGAACCTAATAGTTTTACTCCGATATTTGATGTTCGCGACAGTGCTGTTTGCATTCAAGATCTGAATAATTTACATCGTGAGCCAAGCCACCGTGCAGTTCATAATTGTAGTAGAGTTATTAAAAGTGATAGCTTAACAAAACTGAAAAATTTTAATGGAGTTATTTTAAGTACATCGCAAGAGATCAACTACGACAACTGCGAGCAAGTCGAAGACAATGAAATTCAATTTTCAGTGAATGAGCAAAATAAATCAGATGTTAGTAATACAGAAATTTCTTTCTTTACACCGCATTTATACAACACGAATGGTGCTTCGACGCCTATTGAGAAAAAAGAAAAATTAGTAACTTCTCCAGAAAATCTAAATCAAATTAAAGTACTCGAAAAATTTCAATCTTTTTCATCTCAAGTTGACAGAACTCCGCAAAATCATATTTGTATTCAGACTACCGATAGTACGAGAACACCACCAATTTTAAAGTGCAAAGAAAAGGCAGTCACATCAGCTAAAAGGAGATCTTGCCGAACCCCACTACCCACACAAAAACTACATTCGAAAAGTTGGCAATGTCTTAAGACCAGTCCCGTACATCGTTTGTCTTTAGAACAAATTAATGATGTTAAAACAGTGACTACGATTGAGACGTGCGCCAGAGTGGTTTCAAAAATTAAAAGCTACCAAGGAGCATATACATATAATTTACCTGAAAAAATTATTGACATAGTCTCCTGGTTAGGTATCACGATTAAAAAGGTAAAGTAGGATAAAATATTTATTGAAATGCTTTTAATAACTAAAAATGCTTACTTTAAGGGCATATCGTTTCTTTACGAATTGTATACACAAGAAAAATCATTAAATAGCAACCCAAGTTGTGAAAAATGTCAACATCATATTTCACAAATTGAATCTTTAACGGCTAGCATTAATGATCTACGTTCTGAATTTCAAAAGTTACGAGATGATATGAAAAGTAAGAACAAATCTCCTCTTCACATCGTAGATAATCAAAGAGAACAACATACGTTTGAGGATTTCAAGAAACAACTATTGGATGACATTAGAAATATATTAGCTACACAAGCACCGTCGGTTCCCCGAATTCCTCCTCCACCGCCGCCACCTCCACCACCACCACCGCCCCCATTATCTAGCATCCCTTTTATTATAACTAAACCACCAGGAGAAGCTTTCTCGAAGAAGAAATCTCTCGATAATACTCGTCCTATTATATCGTTAGATGATATTCTAAAAGTCAAATTAAAAAAAGTACCTGTAAGTTCTCAATGTTTTTGTTAATTTATTATTTAATTGTTGATGTTATAGGATCGTGCGACCCCGACACGACGAGCTACTGAGCCAGTTATTACGGGCAGTTTAAGGAAGAAATTGAGACCTGCAGGCACGAGAACTCAGACTCCTCCGTCTTCTTCGCCTTCTTCGAATCTTTCGAATAGTCCTTTATCAAGTCTTACGAGAATGTTAACTGTAGATGTACGACGTGTTAAACGTTTAAAACGACCAAATACTCATAGTCTTGATGATTTTTCTAGGAAAGGACTGCTCTCAAGGCGTGAACGAGATAAACTGTGATTCGCTTCCGAGCACATCAATAAGGTTTTATTTTATATTATTTTATTTATAAATTAATAGTACATTTTAAAAACCCATTTTTATTGTATACATTAATTATATTATTCTATTGATTTTTATCTTCTTTGAAAAGTGAGATTTGATTATTTGCATTTTTATAGAAAATATTTTACTGCCTATTGTATAAGTGATATTTTTTTATATACGTATGATATTATAGTTTATTATTTTTGCAGCATTATTGGTTTTCCATTTATTGTATCCTCAGATTTTTAAAAATACAATTTTGAACTTACTCTACGTACAAATTTTATACTATTTCTCTTGTATACTTTTTAACCTGTATAAGTAATTTTACATACCGCCATCTACATCGTAAACAGTTTTTTCTAATTGTTCTTTATGCTTATTTATTTTATTCATTTATCAGTAAGTAAAAAAAGTAATAAGTTTTTACAAGTCTACATAACAATTAACAACTTTAGAAATATTTCTTTTAATACGGATGGAAACCTAACCTCAAAACATTCCATTGAAAGATGGTCTTAGATTTTGATATATTGGAGCACTGTAAAAAAGTTAGGGCTGATCATGGACCGCCTTACACTTGCCCAGTTGACAAGTGTTCAAGAACTTATAAATCAGTATGTGGTCTACAATATCATTTGAAAAGTTTCGATCACAATAATCCTAATTCACCCGTCGTCGCGTCCCCAACAACAAAAAACAAGAAAGGTAGTTTGATTTAAATACGTTTAAACGCATGGAAATAATTGTATATCAAAAGGTAGAGGAAGAAATGTTGCTACATCGCAGACATTGGTTCCATCTTCTCAAGAACCTCTTACATATGACGAAGCCCAAAAAATAGTGCAGTTGGAAATAAATGGAGAAGTAGTCCGAATAAATATTAATGAGCCGCTAGAGATTTGTCCAAAGGAGGAGCATCCTGAGGATGAGAGTACCGATTCTCGCCCACCCGATATGACAGGTTTATTAAATTTTTGTGTTCTGCAATTAATAAATATAATCTTTTAGAAACAATTATTAAATTACCAGAGGCTGTTTATTCAAAATTAGAGGATTACAATATATGTGATGCGCCTCCAAGGCCCAATGCATATATTCGGTTTATTGAGAAAAGTACAGAAGAATTAGATGGAGAGGTATGAATTTTGTCCAATATTTCATTTTAATAGACATATAACTTTTAAGGTGGAATATGATGTGGATGAAGAAGACACGGCCTGGTTAAGTATTATGAACGAAAAAAGAGAAGCTCAAGGTTTGCCACCGGTTTCTGTTGACTCGTTAGAACTTCTTATGGATAGACTAGAAAAAGAATCATATTTTCAAGTTAATATTGTGTCTGTCTGATCGAGTAATGTGTTACTTATGTCAATATTGTAGGCTGCTGTAAATGGACAAATGGGTGCAGTAGTCGATGATGATGCAGTGTGTTGTATATGTATGGATGGAGAGTGTCAAAATACCAACGTGATTTTATTTTGCGATATGTGCAATTTGGCTGTACATCAAGACTGCTACGGTGTGCCTTACATTCCAGAAGGACAATGGCTTTGTAGACGGTAATTCTGTTTTAAGACGATGGAATTTAAATGTTAACATAATGGTTTTAGTTGTCTGCAGTCTCCAAGTAGGGCTGTCGATTGCGTTTTATGCCCCAACCAGGGTGGGGCTTTCAAACAAACTGATAGAGGGCATTGGGCTCATGTTGTATGCGCCTTGTGGATACCCGAAGTCCGTTTCGCAAATACAGTATTTCTTGAACCTATTGGTACAAACTTTTAGTATGAAGCGATTAGAGATTAATCTTATCCTATTTTAGATTCAATCGAAACGATTCCTCCGGCACGTTGGAAGCTAACTTGTTACATTTGTAAGCAAAAAGGCGTAGGTGCTTGTATACAATGTCACAAAACCAACTGCTACTCGGCATTTCACGTAACGTGTGCCCAACAAGCATGTCTTTATATGAAAATGGATACAGTTAAAGAATCGGGCGACTCGCAACCGTTACTTGTACAAAAGACTGCATATTGTGATACTCACGCGCCTATCGAGTCTGGTAAGCCCTTGGCAAGCAAACGAGAACAATTAGAACGCTTCTTGCTTGTTTTAGTGTCGAAGAAAGAAGATTCTAAGCAAAAGATGAAACAAGCTCGTAAAATGTTGGCTAAAAAGCGTGGCACTGTACCTGTTATTTTAATACCAACGATACCTCCAGAAAGAATACAAGAAATTGGTGCATTAGTTAGTATAACAAAAAAGTCGCAATTTATACAACGACTCATCGCATATTGGACTTTAAAAAGACAATATCGAAATGGCGTTCCACTTTTGAGACGTTTACAAAGTGCACAAGGTAAAACTGAAACTTATCACTTAAAGCTATTAATTTTAACATGTATTTACAGGTGGACCAAGAGATTCAAATACTAGTAACGTAGACATCATAGAGTTGTGTAGGCAACTTAAATATTGGCAATGCCTTCGACAAGATTTAGAGAGAGCGAGATTGCTCTGCGAGCTTGTGAGAAAACGTGAAAAAACCAAACTGGAACTTATCAAAGCCACTGAACGATGTCTAAATATACAATTACGACCTAACCAGGCTTTTCTGCGTAAAGTTTTAGATTTAATCGTTGCTAAAGACACTAATGAAATTTTTAGTGAACCGGTGGATTTAGAAGAGGTTTTTAATATTAATTTAATAAATTAATCATAAAATAAAATATTATTGTTTAGGTTCCTGACTACACATCTGTAGTTACAGAACCGATGGATCTTAGTACGATGCGTATTAAGTTAGACGTTGGAAGTTATCCAGATATATCAGCTATGGAAAAAGATTTTGATCTTATGATCTCTAATTGTTTAGCGTACAATAACAGAGATACAGTTTTTTACAGGTTTGCTACTATTATTAAGTTACTATTTTATTATAAAATTATTACTAATTTTAGGGCTGCAATCAAAATGAGGGATCAATGTGCAGCAATTTTTAAACAAGCGAAAGTTGACCTCGAGAGTTCAGGATTGGGAACAGAAAACACTGAATCAGGACAAGCCACAAGTAGTAGCAATGAAGAGACATTAGCTTCGGATATTGATAAGGAACTAGAAAGCCTACAGGTTGCTATTTCATTAATTAGACTAAATATTCTTTTAGAACGAAATTACAGAAATTCCCCGATTGCCACGATTAGTAGGTTGTCCCAAAATGCGGTAATCCAATATGAAAAGCAATATAAAATGCGTAATGCGTTCCAAAACTTTGTAAATACTAACCAATTTTTTAAAAGGTGTTTGTATGGGAATTCAACATAAGTCGAATGCAAACAAATCATGAATAATTTATTTAAATTAACAAAACGGTATATACAGTGTGTCCCGGGATTAATGTTACAGAGATGTGATGGGCTAAAAAGCTTTTAATTTAATTTTGTGATTTTGGTTGGTTTGGTAAATATTTTTAAAATTTGAATAACAAGTCTACTTCGACAGTGGAACAGAAACTTAGGGAAAGTACTCTCAAAGAATCTCGATTCAAATTTTGTGTTAATTTAACTCACGCTAATTGGGGAATGTCTGTAATTGAAAAAAATTATTCAGATTGTGTACTAAGTTATGTTTCATATCAGAGTTTTTTCAGGGCAAAATCGGTCCAGAAATTGTAATAAAATTGGAAGACCTTTTAACTAGAAGTCAAGCTTTAAAACACGGCTTAGTCCGAGCTAAACGTATAAAAGTTATAAAAAATGAACTCAATAAAGCTAGAAAGAATTTAGTTGCTACGGATAGTTCGCAGTCAGATGTTGAAAATGAAACGGTGGACACAAAGGGCTCTGCTCAAAGCGCAGGTATTCTATTTCTAAATAATTGTATTCGCAAATTTAACGTTTTACATTTGTAGCAAGTTCTCCAAGTGGCGTCAATCGCCGTACAGCCGTGCTTTTCACACGAAAAGCGTTGGCCGCCTTAAAAAAGCCAAATGACGAAAAAGAGGAAAAGGAGGAAGGCTCAACGAATACAACTTCAAAGATGTTTGTATTAAGTTTGTCTTCTGTTGCTTTCTTTGTTTTAATATGAATGAAATTTAGGAAAAAGAAAGGTAGACCACGTCGGGCAGCAGATTCACAATTATCATCTGATAATCCAAAAAACGACCAGTCAGTACCCGATAGTTTTAGAATATATCGGGCCGGTCACCAAACATCTGCCGATGAGGATAGCGATAGTGGAACTAGTCTTTCAACTTGCTATTCGAGAGATCCATCAGAAATCGATTCCGATGAGGATTCTGTAAGTTCGATGAGCACTGCTGATGTATCTGGCGCTGAGAATGCAGACACTCCAGGCGAACGATTAGTATTAAAACCTTTACAACTAGTGTGGGCTAAATGTCGTGGATATCCTTGGTATCCAGCTCTTATCATTGATCCCGAAATTCCGAAAGGTATGATTCATCAAATTACCTGCGAGTTTTCTGTACGATTAAAATTTTATAGGATATGTTCACCGAGGCGTACCGATTCCATCTCCTCCCCTTGAAGTTTTAGCTTTAGCATCAAATTACACAGAACATGTGTACCTTGTATTATTTTTTGATGCGAAAAGAACATGGCAGTGGTTGCCATCAGAGAAATTGGAACTTTTAGGAATAGAAACGGAGAGAGACGAATCAAAGGTTACATTGATTAATTTTCTAAAGTTCTATTTTATTTTTTAATTCCATTTTAGGTGAACGAACCTAAAAAACCAACAGATCGTAAAGCAGTCAGGAGAGCGTATCAAAATGCATTGTCATATCAATCCCAAGTGAACGACCCAGCAGAGAATGAAAACAGTAGATGAGTTATATTTTAATATAAAATTATAACGCACTTCTTTTACGCTTTTAATTTTTATATAATTCACTTTTAGATTTAATTGTAAAAATAAATAGTTTTATAAATTTGAAAGTTGATAATTTTATATGTAGTTACAAGATGGCGTTTTTCTGTATATCTTGACGTCGTTCAACAAGTTTGACTTGAAAATACGTTAGTATTGCAGCATTAAAATTCGCATTTTATATTTGTAATTAATTGTATTTAATATACGGAAAATAATATTCGCTTTTAGTTTACTAACATGACTGAATCTGCGGTAAATATACTACAATTTTTGATCGAATCACGTTGCAACATAACCTAATCCTTTTATGCTTTATTAGGATACTTCTCGAGACCGTACTTTTAGTGGTAGTTCAGATCGGTCCGAATCAGATATTGAACCCCATTTCGAGCCGATTGTTAAATTACCTGAAATACAAATATCCACAAATGAAGAAGGCGAAGAAGCTTTACTTAAACTTCGAGCAAAATTATATCGTTTTGATATATCAGGCGAAGATGGGCCTGAGTGGAAGGTGACTAGTTTTTCTATTGATTGTTCATAGATGTTATAGTGGAGTTTTAGGAAAGAGGCACAGGGGAGGTAAAGCTTTTACATCATAAAGAAAATAACACTGTACGTGTTGTAATGAGACGAGACAAAACGTTGAAGGTTTGTGCTAACCATTTTATAACGCCTTGGATGGAATTGAAACCAAGCACCAATTCTGATAGAGCTTATATATACACTGTAGCTGCAGATTTTGCCGATGAGCAAATCAAAACAGAATGCCTTGCCATTAAATTTGGCAATTCAGATTGTAATTATACAGTTATTAAACATAACAATTTGTTTATTAATTCTGTTTTAGTTGCTACTCTATTTAAAGAGAAATTTAATGAAGGAATAAATATTGTTAAGACAAAGTGTAAGTTGTATATTACTGGGTCTGATGAAGAAACAGACGAATCTGTTGATTCTGATAAAGAAGAAGACAAAGATGAAGAAGAGACTAAGGAAGTAATGGAGAAACTTAGCTCGTTAAATGTCTCCAAAGATAAATCTGATCAATAAGTACTTTAGCTCTTGATTTAATTAAATTAGTGTAAGTTATTGCTTGTTTTTTTTTTCATTACAATGAGATTATAATTCATAGCAGGCAACATTCCAGATGAAGTTGCTGAATATCAGATAATTTTACAAAAATTGCTTTATTTTTATATCGAATCATTTTGTTACAAGAAAATATTTTGTGAGTATCAAGATTGCTAATATTTTTGTAAGACTTTATAAAAAAAAAAGATGGGCAATTGTCCACATCATATGTTTGTGATAAATTTCTAACTTACGAATGCAGTGAATGACGAATATGTTCTAATGGAATGTTGTTTTTAGAATTAGCTGTAAGAGTTTAAACTTTGAATGTTTGCTTGAATGAGAAATAGATGTTTTACAAGTATATATAATTATAACTTTCCTTAAAATTTAGTTTAATAATATTTGAAAAATAATTTTAGTCCGTTTTCAATAATTTGAAATAGTACTTTGAAGATGACAGCACCATAGTTTAATACAGAATTCTGTAGAATGAGTAAATAGGTTAATAATGTATTGACATTTAAGCACATGTTTATAAAAGCTAATTAATATTTTTTTTTTAAATACAAACGATTATTAACATGTCTCGCCCAGAACACTTAGCACCTCCAGAAATCGTAAGTAATACAGAACGTTAACCAAAACAATATTAAATTACTCGTTTCTTTGAACAGTTTTACAATGATGATGAGGCCAAGAAGTACACTCAAAAGTAAGTTATAATTTTGCATATACCTTTAAAAAAATCTAACTTACATTGCGTTATTTGTAGTTCTAGAATAATAGATATACAAGTTCAAATGAGCGAACGTGCTATTGAATTACTTGTTTTACCCGAGGATACTCCTTGTTATTTACTCGACATTGGCTGTGGATCGGGATTAAGTGGCAGTGTATTGGAAGATCAGGGACATTGTTGGGTTGGATTAGATATTGCAAAAGCTATGTTAGGTAAAATAGAATTATTTTACTTGTACTATTAAATGATAACATATTTTCTAGAAGTCGCACAAGAACGGGAAGTAGAAGGTGGTTTAATATTATCTGATATGGGACAAGGTTGTCCTTTTCGGGCAGGAACTTTTGATGGTGCTATTAGTATATCGGCATTGCAATGGCTGTGTAACGCAGATAAATCTACACATAAACCTGTACAAAGATTATATAAATTTTTTAGTACTCTTTATGCATGTTTGGTTAGTAACTTTTGTAGTTCTCGATTTAAATATCTAAAATATTATACTTTAAGACTAGATCAGCGAGAGCTGTTTTACAATTTTATCCCGAGAATAGTGCCCAAATGGAGTTGGTAACGGCGCAAGCTATGAAAGCAGGATTTTATGGTGGTTTGGTTGTTGATTATCCTAATTCAACGAAAGCTAAGAAATTCTTTTTGGTATTAATGACTGGCGGAAATATGCCATTACCTAAAGCTTTAGGTGCCGAAGGAAATTCACAAGGTGTCTCATATACTTCAAAAAGAGAGCGCTTAAAAAATGTTAGGGGTAAATCTTTGAAGAACAGTAAAAACTGGATACTGGAGAAAAAGGAAAGGCGTAGAAAGCAAGGCAAAGAAACAAGACCAGATAGCAAATATACTGGCAGAAAACGAAGCGGTAGATTTTGATTAATTTTTAAATAACTTATTTGTATATATTTTTGATAATAAAAATTGAATCAAATCATGTTTACATTTGAAGTGCGTCTATCAACACAGAATGGATGTCATTTAAACTACTATTTTTATGTATTTGAAAATGGCGTTCGATGCTGAATTTATTTATCAATTTTTTTCAAAACAGTACTAACGCAACATCTCTTTAGTTTAATTGTAATAGAAAAATTAGTTTTAGTTTTTGTAAGTATTTTAAACAATTTTTTTCGGATATAATACAAGTATGTGTCAAATGTCTAACCTCACAATTTTAGATAATGTATTTTTTAAAAGCACAGAAAATTATAAATCAAACTATAAGAAAGTTATCAAATACTTCAGGATTATTTGCAAAAAATCACTACAATTCTCTTGGAATTACATCGAAAGCTACACAGGCAGACGTCAAGGGAGCTTATTATAAATTATCAATGATTTACCATCCGGATAAAAACGAGGGAAGTTCAGATGCAGCACAAAAATTTAGAGACATTTCAGAAGCTTACGAAGTATTAGGAAACATTAGATTACGTAGATTATATGATAAAGGTAGTTGCGATAGTTATAGCATTATAGAACAATATGTATTATAATTTTAGGAGTTTCGCATATTGGTACAAACACATCAAATATAAATGAAGATCCTTCTTTAAAGTTTTATAGATCTAGAGAACACAGAACAAGACCTCCTACAAGTGGAAGGCAACCGATATATGATTTTGATGAATGGTCGCGGGCCCATTATGGGGCAACGTTTGCAAACGATATGGAGAAAAAAAGAAAGTATCAGTTCCATAAAAGTGCAGTTGAGAATGAAATGAATACAGTACGAACTGCAAAATTACTTATTGTGTTGGGAATGATGCTTGCTGTTTTATCATATTTATCTTATAACAAAAATCATGACGTGATTGTCGAATTAAAGGAAAGGAGAGTATCCGAACGTTGAATGAGAAGCAATCGGTGAAAATTTACTTAGAGTTTGCAAATTATAATGTAAATAGATTGATTTTATTTTGTTGTATATTTTTGAATTTATTAAATATTTATTTATGTGAATGTTAATTCTCTTGAAACATTTCTTTTTAATTTTTTAGTTCAATATAAAAAATATCAAGTGTTTCCTTTAAAATTAATACAACATTTTAAGGTTTAAAGAGCGACAAGATTCGAATATTTTAAGGCATATTATAAAAAACCGATTTTTAAATGTGTGGAACTGGGTGCCAACAATTTAATGACTGATAGATAGATATATAAAAATAACTTAATTCAAAATTAAAATGATTAATACATTTGTAGTTTATTTTCAAATAATTTCTAACAATATTTAATATTTATAACAAAAACACTTACAAGTTATATTATCACATTTAAAAGAACCCCGTCACTGGATACTTTTTTAAAATCGTACTTAACGTAGCAGGCAACAAAGCAACAAATTTAAATCTTTCTCCCATTTGACTTGGATCTGTCATCATTTTATAACTGTACTCCAAACCTTCAACTTGTTCCTTTTTTGCCCTTTCTAATAATTTCTCAACTCTATATTGAATACCCATATTTAATAGAAAATCTCTTTGAGTGATTGGTCCAAAGGCCAAAATATCATTTTTCTCAATTGCGGCCTAAAAACGTTATTTACTCTTCAATATATAAAAAAACTTCATTTTACCTCTAACAATGCTTGGAAGTCTACGTCTGCTGTTAAATCGGCTGTTCCAGGTTCGATTAAAGGATCGTGTAATTTATGAGATTTAAATGCTCGAAATGTGTCCGTCCCAGAACCATTGTGTCCATAATCAGCGATTAATACTAAACCGCCATGTTTCTCAATCCTTCGTCCAATTTTCTGTGCTAAAACTAAACTTTCGGGCGATACTTCTAAATGTGATCTTGCTTCTTTTTGTCTTATAAACAACTTTCCAATCGGAGTTTCCTTATTTGATAAAACATATCGAAAATTATTTTCTAGATTTGGTTCCATATCGATTAAAACTTCTCTGTATCCATCTTTAGTTCTTTCAAATTTATGTACAGGCAAAGCATCAAAAAATTCATGTGCAATTAATAGAGTAAAACCGTTTGGAACATCATCCAAGCTTTTGTACCATTTTATTGAAACGCCATTACTAGTCTTTCCTTCTTGATAGACTGTGCAGTTTTTATCCCTATTTAATTTAATTTCGGAAGGAAGACATAGCCGTCGGGCTTGTAAATCGCTCAGATAAGGACTGACTTCGACTAAATGAACGCTACCATTTTCCAAAATTCGAAAATGTTCAAAAACGCGCAGCATGTCTTGGCACAAGCTTCCTCTACCCGGACCCAGTTCTACTAATTGTACAGGTTTGGGTGAACCGGCTTTTGACCATTCGTTTAAGAACCAAACAGCTACCATTTCACCAAATATTTGGCCTAATTCAGGAGAAGTAATAAAATCACCGGCTTGTCCTAGTACGTCAGTATGCATGTAATAACCAGCTAATGGATTTATTAAAACCTCCTTCATATAATCTGCGACTGTAATAGGACCTACAGCTTTGATTTTTGTTCGTAATTGCTTAATTATTTCATTTTGTGGCCTTACAGCTTTACCCGATTGAATTGTATAACAATTACGACCTATAGTTAATAAGACATGGGCCGTTCTTCGTTTAAGAAATATATTAAAATTCATTGTAGAACTAATAGAGTCATTTAATAAATAAGTATTAAGTAATTTAATTACCTATGATTTACAATAATAACATAACCTATAATTTTTAAACCTGACATAACTAACTTCGCTCAAGTGAAGTGACATGTCAAGTGCCATTATTTTCTGTTTATAGTTAAAAATTAAAGGTCTGAGGTTAAATTTCGCTGAAAATGACTTTAGCTATTTTACAAGCTGATTGCAAAAGGGCTCTAACTAATCTTGCACATTTAAGCAACGATGAATTAGATGAAATTATAAACAATGAGGAGAAACTGGAAGATATTTTAAAGGACATTGATCAAGTTGAGTATGATTCATTACAATTAATACTTTTGTCTATTTCATGTTTTCTTAGAGCTACTTAAAAGACATTGAAGCCGATAAAGAAACAATACTCGCCAGCAATAATTCCATATCAGAATTTAATTTAAATAGGGAACCTCAGTTGGTCGAAGGAAGACAAAGAATAGAAGAATTATCGGGAGAAGGTGAAGAGCTATCTAAAGCAGTTGAAGACAAAATGAAAGAAATGCGTAAATAGTTTCATGAGTATTATGTCACAGAATAACATTGAAAATTTTAGGCGAAAAATCAGGTGATATGTCTATCGAAACAACATTAGCATTATTACAGACTGCGGCTAGTGAAATTGAAGAGGAATCTGATATAGTTGCAAAGAAATTTTTAGATAATGAAGTTGAATTAGACGAATTCTTAGATGCTTTCTTAATAAAACGCAATCTGATGCATTTGCGACTTGTGAAAGCAGAGAAAATGGCTAAAATTTTATCGAGAGATCCGTCTCTTATTAACATACCGAATTATGTTAATGCACCACCTGTTACAATTAATACTAATTATTTTCCGGGGATTAACCCGACACCTATTCAAGCGAGCGTTCCATATCCGTTGGGACCTATGCCTATGCCTATGCCTGGAAATATGAATTATTTTCAAAATCATTACTGATTTTTTTAGTTTTTATTTTCTGCACGTAATTTTAAGCTTTCAGAATTAAGTGCAGCAAAGTAAATATACATAATCTGTAATTTACTGATTTTTGCTGTTTATTTTAATTAAGTCACAGATAGAAGTGAATTTTTAAATAGCTCTAAGTCTGTTGAAAAGTTAAGATTGTATAATATAATTGTATATTATTCTTATTATTATTACACACCTTGTATATAACAATTATAAATAAGTATAGTGTTTTAAATATTTGTTATCAAAATATTTTATGCATTTCGTTCTATAATTAAGCTGTTTAAAGAAAAAACAAATATATTTATAATTAATATTAAAACAGTAATTGTAAATGATCCCTAATCGTCAAAATTTTATAAATCTTAATGCAACAACATCACTGTTTCGATTTCAATTATATCTTGTGTGTTCTTTTATGAATATTTAAAATAATACATAACGTTTGTAGAACACGATCAAAATGATAAATTTGTAGTTTTATTACATCAAAAATAATGTAATTACATACTTAGTAAAATACACATTTTTAAAAATCATTATTAGAAATATATGCAATGAGGAACTGCAACAGTTGTACAATCGATTTTTGGATGTATTTAATTTGATTATTTTAATAATATCAAAACTTCAACAATTATATAAATTAATTTGTATATTTTCACAGTTTTAACCGTTTTTATTCATAGGTTTTTGGCTGACTATGTTTTTATTAAAAGTTTGTATATTGTAAAACTTTGAATCTTCAGGTACAGAATATGATCCCTGAGTTATTATCTTTCATATTCTATTTAGCGATAATTTAATAAAAAAATACACTAGGGATCTTTTTTCTTTAAAGTATTATACTTTAGGTGTTCGCTACGTTTTGTTGCACGAGCTGAGTATTATTTGTTTCATTTTTAACTACTGTAATTTCTAAGTTGGTTAGAGCTAACCAGTGCTGCGATTTCATATGACTGTTCATTTTATCTTTGCGAGCAAAGCTCTTTTGACATAATATGCACTGATGTGGCTTTTCACCAGTATGCGTTCTTATATGGTTATTTAATTTATCTTTACGACTAAAACACCGGCCACACTCTGAACATTTAAAAGGCTTTTCTCCTGTATGTACTCTCATATGCAACATCAACTTATCTTTACGTACAAATCCTTTCTCACAAACGGTACATTTAAATGGTTTCTGCTCTATGTGTGTTGAAGTATGCGTTTCTAATTCAGAAATCGATTGAAAACTTTTTTGGCAGAATATACATTCATTTGAAAGTGATTTACTGCCCGTCGTTTGATTCTGAGATAAAATAGCAGAAGCACATTTATACTCTGTAATTTCAACATCAAGCTCTGGGCTGAACGGAATTTGTGTAGCAGATTTCTTGGACACTCCATACTTTGTATGCAGATTTTGATGTTTTGATGTATTCTTTAAATTATTTCCCAATTTATCCTTTTTAGCTCTTTCAACATCAATTTCACTATCTTCTTCGATGATTTGAGTAATAGGATACTGCATAGACAATAGATATCTGTCTTCAGAATCATATTCTAATCGCTTCGAATTAAATTGAGCAACTTCAGATATATCAATGCAATTTATGTTGCAACCAGTTATCTCAGAAAAATTTACAATTTTTTGTTCCGTGTCCAGGCACTTAATTTTAAAATTATAAGCACTAGTGAGTGAATTAAAGCACGTTGTACATAGTACTGCACCCTCGATTATATCTAAAGCCTAAAATACATATTGTCGATTTACATTGTAAATTATGTTATTATACATACCAATTCAGGTACACAAATAAGTAGTTTTTTGCGGACCGAAGGATACTGGGAATTATAATTGCTTTCATCATTATCCAAGAACAAATACTTATCTTCTTTATTTAATTCTTGCAGACATATTCTACAAACCTTCATAACGGCTATTTGATGTATAGTAAGCTAGAATATTTAATAAGTATTTATAAAGAAGGAAGATATATATTTTATTAATATATAAATAAATTGTGAGGTTTAGATCATGTGTATAATTTAGTTCATCACTAGAGCGCGCTGCACATTATCTTTTAATGAATTGTTTGCAACATACTGTAATAAATTGACAAAAAACAAAGTTGTTATTAATTAAATTTAAAAAAAAATTAAATTATAGTACATTAAATACTGTTAATTATAACTATTTGTCTAAATTTTGTAAACGTACGAATTTGATTGCAGCATCACAAGTGCTTATAAGTGCAATTAAAAGCGGCGCGAGAGAAAGTTGGTATAGTTTGCTATTTAAAGTAGTTCGCATGCTTGACGTATGGTGCGTTGTGTTAACGAATTTTTGATAAATTAATCGCCATTTCTGTTAATATATACTTCTGACCTATTAATATAAATAACGTTCTCTGTACTTTAAAAAGTAGTTACATAGTTGTTCTGTATCAATAAAAACACTTTGATGATATCTCACTTTTGACAATGGAAAATTTTGCCTTGGTTGATTTATCTTCTAAATCGCAGGATATACCATTAACACAAAACGAGGTTAGGATTATATAAATACAAGCTCTTATATTTTACATTTTAAATGTTTTAGTTTACAATTGGACGTGGATTGGATAATTGTAAAGTAATAGCCGATGTTAGTATTTCTCGTACACATTGTATCATAAAATTAGTCGAAGGAAAATGGTATCTTTTTGATAAGGTCTGTATTGATATTTCTGCATGAAAGTTAAATTGATCAATTTGTTTATAGAGCTTTAATGGAACGTTTTTAAATGGTACAAAATTGAATAAGTCAGAAGACTACAAATTGTCTGATGGCGATATAATTATTATAAACGATTCTATAAAATTCATGTTTAAAAAGGCCCTGCCGCAAGAAAATACTACAAATAAAGACCTTTTAGAACAGAACGATCTGATGAATTTAGTGGATTCGGCAGCATTGAATGTTAAAATTTTAGAAGCGGAATTTAATAAATATGGAAATCCAGGTAAATTTATACAATAATCAAGTGTTTTCATTAACAATAGTCAGTTGTCTTCTATAGATAAACAAAATTTAGTATGTCCTGTCAATCAAGAATCTTCAACCTCCACAAATTATGAAAATTTACCAAATAATTTAAATTCTGAAAGTACAATTCTTAAAATGAGTAAATCACCAGTAGATCAAGCAGGAACTACCAGTAAGACTGATTCCGAACAGCCCCAACAAAATTTCAATGTACAAGAAGAACTACAATGCAGTATTTGCACGGAAATGTTTGTCAAAGCTGTTACACTGTCATGCTCACATACATTTTGCCAATACTGCATAAAACAGTGGCAAAAGAATAAGGTTGTCTGTCCTATATGTCGGGCAAGAACGACTTCATCCTGTCGAACATTAATATTAGATAGTTTTATAGAAAGGGTAATGTATTGCTTTGCTTTCATATGCTCAACGTTTTATTTAAACAACTCTTTTAGGTTATCAAAGATTCCAGCAAGGAAATACAAGAACATCGACGAAAGCTCTTAGAAGAAAGAGAAACTATTGCGAAAGCCCCAGTTAAAACACCTGCTAAACGAAAACCAGCGAGAAGAGCTGCAGCTGAACCTGTTGTAATAAGTTCAGATGAAGACTCCTCAACCGATGAAGAAGATGAGCCGGACTATGTTTTCGACTTTGAAAATGATTACACATATGAAGAAGAGTGGGAGGGTATTGATTATGTGTACGAAGATTATAATGGACTACCTGGAGAATATTATGGAGGATATGGACATTGCTATGCTTGCGGTCAAGCTGGTCATTGGGCTAATGGCTGTCCTAAGAGACGAAGACGGTAGATAATTATAATAAAACTAGTATTTGCCTTTTTTTATAAGTAAAATATATCTGCCATTTATATACTATATCTGCACCTCAGAGGTCAACTGTATCGAGACACTTTTCTTCATTTTGATTTTTTGGTACCAAGTTACTTAAAGCAATATATTTTGTCTATAAGTAAAAAGTTTTATGGTGTCACAGTGACCGCAAAGACGATTTTTTTGTAAAGGAGGAGCAATATTTGTAAGAATAATCATTTTTTAATTTAATTGCTTATTAACAACTAGCTTTTACCTACGGGTCCACTCCCATGGCCTAACTTTGGATCTCGCAGGAATAAAAAGTAACCTATGTCACTCTCCGGCCCATAAACATGTCGATCCGTTGTTGCGTGAAAGAACCAGGAACAAACACACATTCGCATTTATAATATAGATTATTGGAAGCTCTTTTTTTAGATAATGTGGAATCTGAAAAAATGAATATTAATTGTTGAAAAGCATAAGGGTTTTACGATGTTTATAAACTGCTCAAAATATGTCTCCTGTAAAATGTAGTATTTGTGACTTAATATAGTCGACCTTTGAGGTGCAGGTATAAAAATTAGTTTACCTTGTTGTATGTCTTTCGATGGCCATCAATCTATATCGTTCCACTGATTTTTCGTTGTTAAGTCCATTATGCTCTTATCTTTTTCTAGACTTTTTTGGGGTTTTCATTTGTGAATTTATTATAATTTCTTGATACTTGTTTGAACCATTTTTTATTTTAATCAACGTTAATTCTTTTGTTTTGGTTTTTTTCCTTTCTATTTTCGATCTCTATGGAGGAGCCCTTCTCCAAAAATTCATTTGTTTTAAGTATTATAGTTTTACTGGTTAAATCGCATGGTTTAGCAATTACCTCTGATAGAATATTACAAACATAAGAGAAAGAGAAATGAACTTTAATCTACTTTTATATTTTAGTTTGAAAAAAATATGAAAAGACGGACAAATATAAAATTAAATTTCTATGTTGCACAACATTCTTTTATACCTAGGCTGGTCCTATACATTTCTAATAATTCATTAATTGAAAGACGACTATAGAAATGATTATTATTTCTAATTTGTACGGTCCACCCAGAACTTTGGGGACTGCGATTATTTTGTATGTTTCAAAAATTTCAAATGGTACACCTACGGTTCCTTCCTTATGTCTATCCGAAACCAAAAAATACGGAGATTCCATATCTGCACAATTTTTAAATGGTTAAGGTAAGGGACCCAATAACCGATCACTATTTTGTCATGTTGAATGGTAAAAAGCTATTTCTATGTATTCCAATTTCTTTTTTTTATTGATTAATAATGGTTTTCAGATATAAAATTAATTAAATTTTAAGTAATTAAATCAGCATCAATTAGTAAAATTAAAAATAATTTTTCGGTTGTCTTAACACCCGGTCACATTAAAATCAAGAGAAGGCTCTATTTATTTTTTTGCATTGGCAATCTAGAACTATAAAACTATTACAAAATATATTATTTTATTTATTTGATACATAAAAATTCGGCATGGAAATGTACTATGTGCTGTTTTTTTTGTTTTGAAAACTAATATGATTGAGCGCCTTTTCAAAATATTTTGCGCCTTGTGATCATAGATGGGGCGACATGGATGAAATAGTTCTGGCAACTCTGTTAGGTTTTTGAATTAATAAGAATTGATCGCCGGTTATGATTACGGCGAAACGTGTTTGAATCTATTATATTACTGTTCTCATTACTTTAAAAAGTTATTATGTAGTTGTTCTGCCCTATAATAAATACTGATGATATTTGGCACTTTACAATGCCAAATTTCGCACTAGTTAATTTAATAAGTCATTCCATGAGATACTGTTAACCTGAAGTGAGGTTACTAAATACAATTTATTATATTATACATTTTGAATCTTTTAGCATTCAGTAGAACGTTTATTCGAGAACTTTATAGTAATAACCGAAGTTAGTATTCCAATAAACATTGTGACATTACAACGTTAGATGGAAAGCAATAAGTTTTAGATAAGGTTTCTATTAATATTTATGGAAGATATTTAAGTTGATTAATTTGTTTATAGAGTTGTAATGGTATATAATTGATAAGATGGATGAATACCAACTGTAATCTTGTTATAACTATTATAAGAGATACTAAAAAAACAAAAAGGCTGTTCCCTAAGAAACTACAATGGATAAAGACCTTTTAGAGATCAACGATCTGATGACTTTAGTTGACGCAGCAGTGTTGGACGCTGAAAATTTAGAAGCTGAATTTAGCAAATATCGAAGTTCAGAAAATATTGAACAGCAATCAAATGATATAATCAATAATCCTCAATTGTCCTCTATAGATACTCAAAATTTAGAATCCCATGCTAAACAACAGTCTCCAATCTTTACAAATCATGAAAATGTTGCAAATAATTTGCAATCTGCAAACACAGTTCCAGAAATAAGCAAATCACTAGTAGTTCAAACAGAAACCAACAGTAACAACAATTCTAAAAAGCGCAAACAAATTGTCAATGTAGAAGAAGAACTACAATGCAGTATTTGCAGGGAAATGTTTGTGAAAGCTGTTACACTGTCATGCTCGCATACATATTGTGAATATTGCATAGAACAATGGCAAAAGCAGAATGCTGACTGTCCTATATGTCGTGCCAGAACTACTTCATCGTGCCGAACATTAGTTTTAGATAGTTTTATAGAAAAGGTAATGTATATCTATCTCTCACATGTTCAACATTTTATTTAATCACCTTTTGTAGATCATTAATGATTCCAGTGAAGAAATACAACAACATCGACGCAATCTGTTAGCACAAAGGGTATCCGTTCCTAAACCTGCAGCTAAAACAACTAAACGAAAAGTGGCCAGAAAAAGACTGCCGCGAAACTACAGATAAAGACCGCTTAATTAGCGACGAAGAAGGAGAAGAAGATTGTAATAACCTTGCTTATTTGTGTGAAAGTCATAATGGAGCAACTTGAAAGTGTTATGAAGTATGGTGACGTATTACATTTGCCATCATTATGCTAGTGGTTGTGCAAAAAACGAGACGAGAACGTTAATTGAGCCTAGTAAAATTAGTATACCCTTTATTTTATAAGTAAACTATATCTACCATTTATGTATTAAGTATACATTAGTTTATAACGTTCTATAGGGTTGCTAACATCGCGTCAATACCGATCTCGAGAAAAATTATAAATAGTGGCATAGTTACCGTGGAACGGTTTAAGTTAGCTTTTTTCTTTTTTTGTATAGCATTTTAAAAAATATTCTCTCTTTTTTTATCGGTCGGTTGTTTTTAAGGGTGTAGATTGTCGAACTTTGGAGGATGGGAACGGAGTTTACATCTAAATTCGGTGATTTACACCCTTAACTTGAAAATATGCATACGACCTGGAGAATTTTATTTAAAACTCGAGAGTCTTCGGGAGAGACTATGTTAGCAAGCTTAATGTTCTACGTGTTCTGGTTACCATCAATCCCTATCTTTCCATAGCTTTTTCTCTTTTCCGTTGTTAAATTGGTTATGCTTTTGTGACCTTTTATGATAAGCTTTTTATAAGCCGACTACTTTATTCCATTATTGTTAATAATTTTCCTTATTGTTTTGTTCCTTGTCGTTTCCATTTTTAATCTATGGACTTCTTCAAAAATTCATTTGTGTAAAGAGTAATATACTTTTAGTTACCAAATCGCAGAGTTTATCATTTACATTTTATTGTTGACTAACTGGTTCGCAACGGGTATTGAGAAGTCAAAATAAAAAGTTATATTTATCACAATAGAATATAGTCCATTAGAGTGTTCAAAAAAAAACTCGCTTTTTTTACTTGCACGAATATGTCGCTATAAAAATGCTGTCCAAATTCCCCAGCCCTTAGTTCTAATTTTAAGAAGTCCCTCGTTCAACTTGAAGATTTCCCATTTAAATAACATATGTTTATTCTTATAAAAAAAAAATTAACATTCATTCCCGCAAACTACGTAATCATTTTTTGCCATAAAATTAATTGATGATTCTTTAGCATTATATTCTCTATAAAAAATTTCATTGTTATAAAATGTTATAAAAAAAAATTTTCCCTGATAGTGGCGTAATCTAGAAAGTGATTGTCCATTTTAAGAAAAAACATTTTGTGTTACCTAACATAAAATAATGATTTTTCTTCTTTTTGCTGTTAGGTCTCAGCCTGTTACCAGATCCTTCAAGATGTGTTTTTCTTAAAGTGCACAATTACTCTCTAGTTTATCCTATACCTCCTATAACTAAAAAAATCATAAAAATAAAACTTGAAGAGTCTATAAATTTCTAACTATTAATAATTAATGATACAACAAACTTGTTTGTGACTATTTTGTACTGTATTGAATGAACTATAAAATTGTCTTGAGTTTTTGCCTTATCTTCAATAAAACTAAAAATGTTTTAAGTTAAAAAAAGTGAAATTTCGAAAAATTTAAATTTTGTACTAACAATAAGTAAAATATTTACAATAGAATTTAACTAAATGATAAGTTTTGTAGAGAATTTAATGCTGATAAAGGATTATCAATTTTATGAAGGAAAAAAATGATTACATAGTTTTTGGGGGCAAATAATATTTAAAACATCATTCTCGCATGTTATTTATATGGAAATATTTAGGTTTGACGAGGGACCTCTTAAAATTGGAATCAAGGGCTAGGATGTGTACAAAATTTTGATTTGATGAATTCTTAATGTGACCATACGTCCCGTTTTTAGGTCATTTGTCCAGTTGTTCACAAGCAATAATTCTGGACGCCAAAATGTGCCGTTTTCAAAAAATTGTCCATGAAAATACCAAATATTAATAAATACTAACAAGAATTCCTTTCTTGTTTCTTTAATTCAATACAAATTAATGGCACGGTCAATTTCTTAATGAAAAAGGTAAAAGATTGGCGAAAACCTATGAAAAATAAACAAAGTCCCACGAAGAAATTATGAGAACTTTTAATTTAAAAAAAATTAAAAGATAAAATTAAAATTTTCTTGTAGACCTTCTTTTATATCCGTGTTAGTTTATGGTTTCCTAATTATTCATTAAATCATCTTTGAAAGATGACTATGAAAATGATTAATTAGTTCTGATGCATTCGTAGTTTCTTTTCGGCATTGGAGTGTAGTGAAAATTACCTTGGCGGAAATCTCGACACCTGTTACTTACCTGCATTCCAAAATGGCGTCGGAATGGAATGCGAGTAAATAACTGTTAGATTATAGTGTACACTGTTCTTAAAAGCATTAAAACTATCTATAAGGATATAAAGTATGAAAAACATGTAAAACAACTAGAAATGACGTTAAAAGTGCCTTCGTTTATTAATGGAAAGTTCAAGGAACTGCTGAGGACTTGTAAATATTATTTTTAGTTTTCGGAACGTTTAATCACGGTTCGAGTGTTACAAAAATAAGAACTAATTTTAGGAGAATGCAGATTAAAAAACATTCGGAATTTAAAGATGTCCCAAAGAGATTTCACAGAAGTAAGTTTGTTTTTTTACTAAGTGATTTCAATGATCGTACAGAATTGTATGTCTAATATAATTCCCATGTAGGTTGAACCCGAGGGAACAACCAAATTATCTGCAGCAAACAGAGCTTTATTTGTCGAAAAGGTAAATCTATCGATTCTATTTTCTCGTAAACAAAACTTAATAATTGTAGGTTCGTCAATCGAATGCTGCTTGTCAAAGTGGCGACTTCGCTACAGCCGTGGCTTTGTACACCGACGCCCTACAATTAGATCCTACGAACCACATATTGTACTCCAACAGATCGGCAGCAAAATTAAAGCAGGGTCTTTTTGCTCAAGCACTTCAGGATGCTGTCACTGCTCGGGATTTGTGTCCTACTTGGCCTAAAGCTTATTATCGGTACGCCCCGTTATCTAAATTAACATGTTAATTGTATAGAATTATTTTAGGCAAGGAGTCGCACTGCAGTGCATGGGACGACATGGAGAAGCTTTGGCAGCTTTCAGTGCGGGCCTGGCACAAGATCCCACATCGCAACAACTCCTTTCGGCACTTGTGGAAGCATCTGTTAAATCTCCGCTTAGGCATAACTTAGAACCCATCTTTCATCAATTAGAAAATATGAAATTAGATCAAAGTCCTTTCGTGCTGATTTCTGTATGTATTTCGATCTGGCATCGGCTTGCAATTATTTTACACATATTGTGCTTTCTAGGTGGTAGGTCAAGAACTTTTAGCGGCTGGTTTATATCACTCTGCGGTCACAGTTCTTGAATCGGCACTGAGAATTGGTTCTTGTTCACTTAAGTTAAGAGGATCTGTTTTTAGTGCACTTAGTTCAGCACATTGGGCTTTAAATCAATTAGATAAGGCTATAGGGTAGTTTTAGTTATAAACGAATTCTAACATGATTATTAAAATGTAAAACTTTTAGATATATGCAGCAGGATTTGGCGATAGCTAAAAGTCTCGGTGATACACCGGGAGAGTGTCGAGCACATGGTAATCTGGGTTCGGCTTACTTTAGTCAAGGTTCTTACAAAGAGGCTTTGACGGCACACAGATATCAATTAGTTTTAGCTATGAAATGCAAAGTAAGCTCGAAAAATAAATTATAAGTTGAATAATTTTAATTTTGGCGGGTTTAGGATACCCAAGCCGCGGCCGTCGCCTTAACATCTTTGGGGCATGTCTACACAGCAATTGGGGATTACCCGAACGCTTTAGCTTCTCATAAACAATGTGTGCAACTTGTGAAACAAATGGGCGATAAGTTGCAAGAAGCGCGAGAAATCGGAAACGTTGGTGCAGTATATTTAGCTATGGGCGATTTTGATTCGGCCGTGGATTGCCATACACAACACCTACGTATTGCCCGCAGATTAGGAAATCAGGTAAATATTTATTGAATGCGATTTTGTTGCATTAATAACCTTGTTTTTCTGTACTTTTAGGTTGAGGAAGCGCGTGCTTATAGTAATTTGGGCTCGAGTCATCATTATCGTAGGAATTTCGCTCAAGCGATCGTTTATCATGAGAAAGTGCTGCGACTTGCTCAATCTATGGGTGATAAGTAAGTACATTGATACATGATAAGTAAGAACAATTGATCAGAGCGTTAAAAACTAGATATTTCCCTATTTTCTTATTAATAGATTTAAAATTAAATAATTTTAAGGGTGAAAACCACGCATGTTGTATTTCGTAGTTTTAGACCTGAAATAGGCCACGACATTTTTTAATGTTTTTTAAATAAAACTTCCTACTATGGAATTAAAAAAAAAATGTTACCTGCCTCGTGTCAGAAATACATGTCTGATTTGTGATTTCGAGACGATGCTGAGTTTCCATTTACTAGAAAATTAAATGCATTTTTCTTAAAATTCCGGTGATTTAGGACATATTGCATACAAATTTTTATTGTTTAGATTGATATTAGGTATCAGCCGGTCAAGTCTCAGTACCTATTCATCTTACACCCTGTATAGATAGAATTCTTAACCACATCAATGAAAATTCATATATTTATCGTTTGTCGTGTCTTTGGGACTTAAAATTGTGGCAACCTTATTTGTAATTCCAAAACCATAAAATAAATAGTATTGTTTTTATACGTGCATGGTTTTCACTGCTAATATTTAATAAAAAAGTAAGGAAATACAAACTTTTTATTGCTGGTTCTGATCGAAAAATGGTGTTATTTTACGTTACAAAAATGTATTTAAATTAGATCGGTGGAAGCACGAGCTTATGCTGGATTGGGTCATGCAGCTCGATGTGCTGGAGATTATGCTCAAGCCAAGCACTGGCACGAACGACAACTAGACATGGCTTTAGCAATGAGAGATAAGGTGGCCGAGGGAAGAGCCTGCTCAAATCTCGGGATAGTATATCAACTACTCGGTAAAAACAGATTTTTTAATTTAAAATAGTTGTTTAATTAAATTTCATGCAGGTGAACACGATGCTGCACTAAAATTGCACCAAGCCCACCTGGCAATAGCTCGAAGTCTTCAGGACAGAGCTGGAATGGGAAGAGCGTACGGTAACATAGGAAATGCTTATTCCGCTGCAGGATTTTATGAGTCCGCTATTAAATATCACAAACAAGAACTGACGATAAGTAAAGAAGTGCACGATCGAAGTGCCGAAGCAAGCACTCATGGAAATTTAGCTGTTGCTTATCAAGCTTTAGGAGCGCACGATATGGCCTTAATGCATTACAGAGCACATCTAGGTTTGTTTCCAAATTTTTTCACGAATAGTTTTTAATGTGTCCCGTTGCAGGAATCGCTCGAGAACTGAAAGATACGGCGGGCGAAGCTTGTGCTTTATTAAATTTAGGAAACTGTCTAAGTTCTAGGACAGAATTCTCGGATGCCATTCCTTACTACGAACAGTATCTGATGCTTTCGCAGGAATTGGCGGATGTCGAGGGCGAAGCAAAGCGTGCCATTTTTTAGGTTACGCGCATTATTGCATCGGTAACTACAGAGAAGCCGTTCGCTATTACGACCAAGATTTAGCTCTAGCAAAAGACCTGCAAGATAAAATGAACATGGGACGTGCGTATTGCAATCTCGGATTGGCACATTTAGCTTTGGGACAGCTCGAGACGTCGTTGGAATGCCAAAAATATTTTTTAGCAATTGCTCACATGACCAATAACAATTCTGGTATATGTTCTTGTTGTATTTTAATCGTGTTAAAATAATTTGATGAACACTCAGGTAAATTTCGAGCGTTGGGGAATATCGGAGATGTTTTAATCAAAATGGGAGAGATCGAGGAATCGATCAAGATGTACCATCGCCAACTGTCTTTGGCGCGAAGCAATCGAGACAGAGCAATGGAAGCTGCAGCTTGTGGCGCTCTGGGAATAGCTCACCGACTTCTAAGACGGTTTGATAAAGCCTTAGGTAATTTGCTCGTAAGCGCTTTACGTTTATTAATCTTTGATTTTTAAGGATATCACACGCAAGAATTAACGCTGAGACAAGAAATGTCCGAGCTTCCGGGCGAATGTAGAGCACATGGACACCTTGGAGCTGTGCACATGGCTCTGGGAAATTATACGCATGCTGTTAAATGTTATCAAGAACAATTAGAAAGAGCGCAAGAGCTACAGGATAGCGGGGTCGAAGCCCAAGCTTACGGAAACCTCGGAATTGCTAGGTTTGACGGTGAAGTAACCACCCAAATGGAATTAGTTAGTTTTAATTAATTTTAGATTGAATATGGCACATTATGAGGACGCCATCGGGTACTTTGAACAACAATTAGCCACGCTCGAAAGATTGAGCACTCCGACGTCGCAATTAGATAAAGGACGCGCTTTTGGCAATTTGGGGGACTGTTACGATGCTCTCGGGGATCCCGACGAGGCAACTAAATGCCACGAGCAGTATTTAGCAATAGCTTTGAAACTTAAAAGCGTGAGGGACCAAGAAAGAGCCTACAGAGGCTTAGGTATTATTATTTTTAAGTAAGTAACCATAAATAAATTGTTTTTTTTTAGGGCAATCTCAGAAATCTTTGGGTAATCTCCAACAAGCTTTGGTGTGCTTAGAGAAGAGACTTGTGGTAGCACACGAACTCGGAAACGCCGAAGCAAAGGCCGCTGCGTACGGAGAATTAGGGCAGCTCCACGCATCGTTAGGAAACCTAGAACAAGCCATTTCTTGTCTCGATCATCAAAAAAATATCGCTCACGAATTGAGTAGGCTCAACAATTCTTCTTAACACTACAAAATCTAAATCACGATGTTTACAGATGATAAAATTATGGAAGCGGATGCGATCAGTGGCTTGGGTTGCGTTTATCATCAAATGGGGGAATTTTCGACGTCTTTAAAATATCACCAGAACGATTTGGATATTGCCGAACAAATCGGAATTGCTTCTTTGCAAAGCAGAGCTTACGGAAATTTAGGTATTGCTCGATTTTATTAAGTTTATTCTGGTTTTAATTGAATCGTTTTAGGATCCGTACATGAAGCATTGGGAAGCTTAGAACAAGCGGTGCGGTACCAAGAGCAACATTTGTCGGTTGCTGCAAGTACGAACGATCAATTGGCGAAGACTTTAGCGTACAGTTCGTTGGGCCGCATTCATCAACTGCTGGGCAACAGGTCGCAAGCTGTTGCTTATCTTACTCAGGGCTTGTGCATTGCTGAAGCTTTGGGCCGTAGAGACGAAGAGGTGTTCATTGTTTATATCAATTTATTTTTTATTTATTTCGTTGTAAATGCTTTTAGGCAAAAATAAGAAATAGATTGGGCTTAGCGCTTTGGACGAATGGCGATTTGGACGGCGCTCAAAAACAGTTAGAAGCAGCAACGCATCTTTTGGAAAGTATAAGACGCGAAGCTAGGAATTCGCCGGATTATAAATTGTCGTTGTTCGAACTACAGACTTCAAGTTATCAGGTTTTGCAAAGGGTTCTTGTGGGTGTGTAGAGAATAAACGAATTATGCTTTAATTTACATTAATTGAATTCCTTGAAGGTCTGAATCGTCAAGACGAAGCTCTTGTAGTTGCGGAAAGAGGTCGAAATAGGGCTTTTGTCGATTTGCTTTTGGAAAGACAAGGTTTGAATGAAACGAGAACTAAGAATAAAAGTGGCAGGTCTGATGACTGCTTGCCCAGTAACTTAGATCAAATTAAAGAAGTAGTGAATCGACAAAGGGCTTCCGTTTTATATTATAGCGTTGCCGCTGGATATTTGTACGCATGGCTTTTGGTACCCACTAAAGGTTTGTTATAAGTTTATGCCAACTGAATTAGGATTTATTTGTTTTTCTTTTTAAATAGGCATTATTAAATTTCATTCCACATCTCTTAACGATGGAGGTTCAGAAGCGGATTTAACAGAGGTTGGTGACTTAGTGCCAAATAGCACAGGTCTATTAGAAAGACTTGTAACTTCAGTTCGAGACAGTTTGGGCTTGGAGTTGTCGCCTTGTGCAACTATCACCGAAGATCAGTATTCTGAAGACACTTCGTCTGAACGCACTGGTAATTTAAGACTTTTTAAATATTGTTAAAATTATTAGAGCTCCTATTTTAATCAGCATAAATAACAAAAATACGTTGTAAATTTGAAAATGTTAGAAATTTAAATTTTTATAGAACATATAATTGATATTATTTTTTATAGGTTTCCTAAGGATGGTAAATCGACAACACCTCTTAAACTCCAGCAACTATTCTCTAAGCTCATTATTTTCACTTGGAAGCATTGGAGGTTCTGTCGCTTCCCTTCAAGGATCGACCCGATCAAGTGCCAGCGCACAGGGCTCGACACGATTGTCGAACAGACAAACATGGAAAGGCCCCGCTTGTTTGCACGCTTTGTATCAGCTGCTTATTCAACCCTTCGAAGAGTTCTTACCTTCTAAAGGTGCTACGTTCACTTTTACCAAAATCATACCAAAACTAACCAAAATATCTTTTAGCCACAAATAAAGAAAATGGTTCACGTCGCGAGCTAATTTTAGTATTGGAAGGCGATTTGTATTTGGTGCCATTCCCTGTACTGCGATCCTCCAGCGAATTCTCCGAATATTTGTGCGAAAGATATTCGCTTCTCGTTGTTCCAAATTTGAGTTCGCTTCGTTCTGCGCGACCTCGTAACAAAGAGAGCGAACAGACGGTGAGGAGTTTAGTTATTGGCAATCCGAAGCTTCCTCACGCCGTGACGGATCATTGGGGTTGGAAGGACATTCCTCAAGCCGAACAGGAAGCAAATATTGTCGGCGAACTCTTACAAACGCAAGCGCTAACCGGCAGTCAGGCAACCAAGGAGCAAGTTGTAGCTCAATTACAAGAAGCCGAATGTGTACATTTCGCAACTCATGTCTCCTGGAAGCTGTCTTCTTTAGTTTTAAGTCCTGCAGAGGTACTGCAGTTTTTTGATATGCGTTAAGGCTTTTGTAACGCTTTATTTCTTGTAGGTGCTAGAACAAAGTCAATCTAAACGTTTGTACATGTCTGATAACGCGGAGGATGACGAAAGTAGCGAAGTGTCGACAAGTGCAGAACTTCCACCGCTTTCGGAGTTCCTACTAAGCGCTGCCGACCTCCTATCGTTAAAATTGTCAGCAAAATTAGTTGTGGTTTGTCTCTCGCGTTGATTCACTTATTTAAAAATTAATTCGTATTTTTTTTTCTTGTAGGTAAGTTCTTCTCACACGCGCGATCAACAAGGTTGGGCTACTTCCGATGGTTTGGTAGCGTTAGTTAGGGCTTTATTGGCAGCCGGAGTTCAAGCGGTTTTAGTTTCGCTATGGCCAGTTCCCGATACGGCCACAAAAATTTTACTAAGAGCTTTCTATTCGGCTCTCTTACAAGGAACCAGAGCTGCGAGGTACATTCGTCTTTAACTAAATCGCTTACGTTAACAAAAAAATATTTTTTAGGGCACTGGCGGAAGCAATGCAAACCGTTCAGCACACAAAGCATTTCGCGCATCCCGCAAATTGGGCTGGCTTTCTACTCGTTGGTTCCAACATCCGACTTTCGAATAAGGTAAACGGAAATAACTAATTTCTGTTGGGTACTTAAGAAAATGTCGTAGGTCGCACTAATGGGACAGGCTTTGTGCGAAATACTGCGAGTTCCAGACAAATGCAGAGATGCTTTGCGTGTCACTTTGCACTTGGTGGAAAAGAGCCTACAAAGAATTCATCGGGGACAAAAGAACGCAATGTACACCACGCAGAAGTCCATCGAGAATAAAGTTGGAGCGGCTTTGGGTTGGAAGGACTTGCTGATGTCGGTAGGGTTTCGTTTTGAACCCGCTTCTAATGGAATTCCTAGTAGCGTGTTTTTTCCTCAATCGGATCCCGATGAAAGGCTTACTCAGTGCTCTGCCAGTTTGCAGGCTCTTTTAGGTGAAATTTGTTTAAATTTAATGGTTTACGTTATTGAGATATCTTTGTAGGTTTAACGAGCACTTCGTTGCATGCTTTGTCGAAATTAACAGCAAATGCTGAAGTTGCAGATGATATTATTGGGGTCATACAATCTGTAATGTCGCAATTTTCGGCTAAGAATTCCGAAACTGATAGCGTGGAGGTTTCTTTGAACGTTAGGTAAGCTTCCAAACGAATTTTGGTTTTAAATTAATTTAATTTTGTAGACTGTGGAGAGTGCCCGGTTGTCACGAACTGTTAGCGTCTTTAGGTTTTGATTTGTGCGATGTCGGACAAGACAAGGTCACTTTACGTACAGGCAAACAGGCGAATCGCAGAAACATCCAATTTACTCTTCAAGCATTACTAGCCTTATTTGGTAAGATCGGCCGCTTCCTAAGCCATTTGAAATCAATTAATATTTTTAGATACGCAAGAAGCACCGAAAAGCTTAAGCATCGATTCCTCCAGCAGCTTAGAATCACTTGCGTCTGTAGATAACGATTTCTCGCATTCTGATAACGAATTGACAATGTGCACGCAAAAACCGCCGCAACAAAAGCAACCGATTCCTCGCGTTCCGCCCCCGTTCACCCGAGCGGTTTTACCGAACAAACGATTAGGGGGTGCTTTTACGAGTTACGTGCGAAGAAGAGGCGAGCCAGACGGGCGAACCGCGAACCCTTCTGATGTTAAAGCATCTGTGGATAATAAAACGCGCAAAAGTAATACGCTTGCCCGTCCTGGCGGGGGCGAATCGGACGCAGCGTTTACTCCGAGTCCTCCGGTTGTCTTACAAGCGGAGTCTCAAAGTGTCGCTTTGTCTTTGGCTCATCAAACTAGGATTAGAAATTTGTACTCGCAAAGTGATAATAAAAACGATCATCTGAGGCCCGACAGTTCCAGTTCTGCAAGCAGTGCTACGGATTGGGATAATGGGCATGCAACAGTACTAAGACGACAGGCACAAGTTCCTCCTTTACCTCCACCAAGAACTCAGACTTTAGATCACGCTCTTTATAACAATTTAACTACGGCCATGTTCGAAAATAGCTCGGACAGCGAATTGGAAAAAATGGAAGCAAAAATCTTTAGTGGTGAGACTTCCCAACGATCTAAAGTTGCCTACAAAAAATCGCGCAATCCGATGTCCACGTTAGATCGATTAAGCGTTAGGACTGAAGTTAATCCAGCTTTCCCCGCAAATAATTCGAGAAAGGTTGTGGCTTTGCCCAACGAGGAAACGATTTCGAGCCACGAACAACTTTTATATTTCACTCCTAATGATGTGATTCCTGAGTCGGCGGCCAACGTTAAAGCGGACAGCGATACTCCTCAACCGGACGCTAAGAATTCGCCAGAGTCCAAATCGGGACCGTCGAGTCTTCACGACACCATTTTGGCCACGCAATTAAGACACATCAATCGCGAATTAACTCCAACTATATCGGAGGTTTATCACGAACGCAATTTAGGTTTAGGTTTGGCTCCGCCGTTGTCGAAGTTGTTGTTGAATCAAAATTTGGGGTCGGGGCCCCAAACCGACAATTCGGTTCTCGAGAAGATCACGCTCGGAATTTTAGAAGAAGCCGAGTTGGGAAACGAAAGCGCCAAAGGTCCTAGCTGCCAGAGGTGTAAATTGGAAAGCAACTTGTGTATTTGTAAGAAGATGAATAAGCCGTGGTTGTCAGAAACTGCGAGCTCTTTGCAACAGATACAAAGTTCAGATCTTACGACGGCTGATATTTTAGAGAGAGAAGTTAAGAACAAAAAGGTTTTGCGGTAGGTAATTATCATATTTAGGTGATCGACGATAGTAGTAATAATTTTTTTTGTTTTTTTAGTAACGAACCACTTCAGAAAGAAGATGTGGAACCGAAAAGATTATCGCCTTATTCTGAAATGTCTAGGAGAGACGAAGGGGACGGCCGAAGCATCGCAGATTCCAATTGCTCCAGCTATAAAGCTACCCAGTTTCGTACTTTTGGTAACGACGGTAGTAAATCGATCCTATTAAGATCTGCACATGCACCGGTTTCTCTTCAAAGAAGAGGAAAACAAACTTGAGTAATTTATTACGCGAAATTTGAATTAGAAAAGTGCAATATTTTGCATATGCTGCTATGTTGTATTTCGTAATTATTTTTTATACATAACTATATTAGATTATGGACAGACTGCTCAAATATAGATTTTTTAAATTATTATAAACTTTAAAAAGTGGTTTTTCTATGTTTTACATAAGCATCTATAGGTATTTTATAAATTAAGTGTAAAGTGCCGGTATTATTGTACTTAAAATGTTTTAAACACAGAGGTATGATGGGTGGCCTATCTTATTTTCCATGTGGGAGAAAAATAGTTTTACAGAGCTTATCAATGTTACTGTCAGAAACTTAATGTGATCATTAGAAATTTCGTAGCATATTATTATTGTTTTATAAATGGCTAAATGGACTTTAGGTACAGAAACAGGAATATTAAGAAAAACGCTGGTAAAAGATAAACATGAAGACTTATTTGTTTTTGGTTATGCTTGCAAGCTGTTCAGAGAGGACGAGAAAGCCTTATACATTGACCAAGGAAAACATTTAATTCCTTGGATGGGTAACGATTCGTTAAAAATCGACAGGTTTGTCTTGTGAGAAAATATCTATGCTCTTCACAGAAAATAACCTTTTTATAGATACGACTGTCGAGGAGCACTTTCAGAGTTAATACAATACGAAGCCAATCGGGAAGACTATGATGTTACGAGATGGTTAGGTTTAAGCGAATCAGAAAGGAAAATCGAAGTGTTATGTGACGAAGAACGCTATTATTCTTTGACACATAACGAAGAAGAATTGGAAATGTATAAAGGTAGTGTAATCTTTTATTTTCTATATTTATGGCATAAATGGTTTTGCGTTGTTTGCAGAAGAAGAACTGAAACGTTTGCACCAAAAAGGTAGTGAAATTCAGTATAATTACGATGTTCCCGTTAATCCTGAAGTTATCGAGGAAGTTCTTTTAATGACAGTGCCAGAAGACGAAACATTTCATCCTCCTCCAGAATTAGAAATACCTGCTGATATGATAGTGGTATGATTACAGATTTTGTTATTTTGCAGTTTTACATTGTTTGTAATTTTGCAGCCTAAAACTATAAAAGAGAATTCGAGAATTGAGAAGACTGCATTATTTATAAGTAAACAAGGTCCACAGATGGAAATTTTGATAAAGACAAAACAAGCCGAGAATTCACAGTTCAGTTTTATGAATAAGGATGACCCGCTGTATAATTATTATAAACACATATTGACCGCTATAAAGAGTGGTCAGTATAAAGTTGACCACCAGGATACCGATGATGGTAATGTTATTTTTTCAGAATTTAGTCGAATTGTTAATTAAATTTTGTAGATCAAAAAGAAGAAAGTTTGCAAGAACAAGACGTGCAGGAAGACCATTATTTGCATCCCAGTTTATTAGCTACTGCTATACAATCGGTAGGTTCTTTATTTGTTACTTTGTACGTTCTCTTTAATTATAGTTTAGTTTTAGCAGCTATGTACTACTTTAATTATAAATTAGTAAATCTGTATTTGAATACGGGTTTTTGTACTAAACTGGTAATAAATGTGTGTCTATTTAATTGTTGTTTATATTTATTGTTGTGTGATACATACTAATGTTTCTTTTTTCTTTTTCCAGATATCTTACCGATCTTGGAGGTCTTATGATTGTTTTTCAACCATTGAGTTGTGCGATTTATGTAATTTTTGGTACATATTCTTATAATATCAATTTGTAGAAAATTTTCGTAGGAGGGAGTCTTAGATAAATCGTTACTCTTTGGTTGAATTAACAGAAAGAAGCCCACCGATTTAAAATAATTTAATCATTTGAAAATTTTCGTTACTAACTCAGAAGAAATAAACTAACATTATTTTATTGTTCAAACAGGCTCCGACACCTGTGCCAACGGTCACGTACAAGCCATCTCCGGATTGTAGCTATTCACAACTTGTTAATCGAATACAAGGAACACATACAGAGTCCCAACCGTTCTCGTCTGTTCATACGCAGCAAACGGTTCCTCCTGATATGACACAGACCCAAATGACTTACGAGCAACAACAGCAACAGTATTATCAACAGTACTACTATGCTGCTCAGTACTACGAATATTACAAGCAAATGGCCCAACAAATGCAGGGTCAACCACAAGATAAAAGTAAGGAGATTTAATTTTAAACCATTCCATCTTAAAAGGTGTACAAGTATGACTCCGTCGTTTTTTTTGTAAATAAATGTGTTCGAAAGTTAATTCATTTTGTTTTTAGTGAATTCGGAGAGTGGAATGTTTGCACAGAACTATACACCAGATCAAAACACCCTCAACTATTTTCAAACACAGGCCTATTCTCAATATCTTCAACAGTCTTCGATTAATCCCTACGCTCAAATAGTTACAAATCTTTCTCACACTAAGGAGCCAGTTCCTGATAATACTCCGAGCGATATAACCAAAGCTCCAATTATTTATAATCAAAATGAAACGGCCCCAGTCGAAACCCCAATTCTGCAAGAGATAGAGCCTGAACCCGAACCGATCCCCGAGGTAGAAGTTAAAAAACCCCTGTTGTCTCTAGCGGAATACGGTTCTGATTCCGAAACAGAAGAAGTGGATGAATCAAAAAGCGGGATTGTAGTTCCTCCCGAAGAAACTCAACAAATCATTGATAAGATGGCGAGTTACGTCGCGAAGAACGGTAAGGACTTTGAAAACATTGTTAAAGCCAAAGAAGATCCACGATTCGAGTTCTTGACCGAACACCACGAATACAATTCGTATTATCAAAGTAAAATTAAAGAATACTCGGAGAACGACGACGACAAATGCGAAAACAAAGAACATGTGAATGGAATAGGTGACAAATTAAAAGAAAAGAAAATTCTTAGTGAGTATTTTGTGGTAGATTTTATAAAAACAGTTAAATCGTTTTGATTTGTAGCTCCTGTTAGTTTTTCTATAAAGAAGTCAAAGGACGAAGTGCCGAAGGAAATAAAAAGCGCTCTTCCTGTCGAAGAAAGTGACGAGGACCCAGAAACTGGAAATGCAACTAGCACGAGCCCTCCTAATACCATCATCACTACTATACCCGTTAATTCTTACAAAAGTCTTACACCACCTCCTAAGATTTTTATTTCGCCCCCTATTTCTACCGAAACGGCGAAAGAAAAAGATCCAGCCGAGCCCGCTAAACCAAAAGGTGCAGAGTCGGCGGATTTAGTTTTAGAAATGATCGACTTGACTGAAGACTTGGAAGAAAAACGCGAATCGCGAAGAGGTATGGTTTAAAGTTTGCAAGTGACACAATCGAAATGAATTTTATAAATTAATTGTAGCCGAAGACCGCAAAAAGGATAAAATCGCAGCGGCCGCCAGAGAAAAAGTGGCTTTACAGTTGGAACGCAAAAAGAAAGCTGCCGCTTTTCTAAAACTCAAATCCGAATCTGGTACAAATTCGGAGCCGAACAGAAGTCGAAAACGTAAAAGCAATCCGGATGTAAATAAAAATGCGAGTTCGAAGAAGGTGAAAAATGCGAAGGCGAAGGAGGCAACCGAAGCGGAAGTTTTGAAAATCGAAGATTCCGAGTCGGAAGAAGGCGAAATTAAAAAACAGAATAAATCGAGTAAGAAGAAAAAGTCTCACAAAAGGTAACTAGTTGACGATGATTTTTCTTTTTATTAACGTGATGTTGTTTATAGAAAACGTTCGAGAAGTAGACACGAATCGAAAAGTCGACACAAAAGTAAAGAACACAAAAAATCGAAGAAGAAAAGAAAGAGATCCGAATCTGATAGTTCAGATTCATCTTCCTAGTATTTACTTACGCTTAAGTTGAGATTTGTATATACGTACTAATGATTTTGATATTTGTACAAAAGACGAAGAATTTAAATGAAGTTTCTTTAAAAGAAAAAAAATAATTAATTAAAATGTATTGAATTTTTTAAAAAAAAACGGGTTTTTCTCGATTTTGGCCGATCTTGGGGGTTTTGACTTAGCATCTGTTTCGGACGTACTAAGGCCTAATACATTCGAAAATGAACGCATTCCGGGTACTTGTTAAAAATAAAAAAGTTATTGCGTTTTAAAAGTTTCACTTTATAGTTTAATTAAATTTTTCAAAAAGGGAAAAAAAATTGGTTTAGAGCGAGAGCGCCAGAAAATAACACCTGTTATAGTTACCAGGGGTACGTAGGAACGTCCCCTTGCAATATAAAGCAATTCTATTTTTTTCATTTTTTGCCAAAAAAACATGGGTTAAAACCCATGTTTTTTCAAAATGGAAAACGTTTTTTCAAAGCTATGAAATAGCACGCCTATGGTTTCTTAGGCCTATCCGAAGCCAAAAAGGCTGCCAAATCCGAATTTGTCTAGTTTTTACAGATCCGTCAACAAATAACGGCGCTACAATTTTTTTAAAGTTCAAAATGGTGCAAAAAAGCCCTCCTAAAATGGCAATTTTTAATATTCGAAAAATTTACGTTGCACCCTGTACATATTTTACATGTATCTTATGTAAAAAAGTCCCAGAATACCGAATCCGTCTCGCTTTTAATGATTGCATCGAAAATAACGGCGCTACGATTTTTTTTGTGAATCAAGGGGGTATGGTTTTCGATTTATTTAGTTTTATCGAAAATTTTTAGTTTAGAGCGAGAGCGCCAGAAAATAACACCTGTTATAGTTACCAGGGGTACGTAGGAACGTCCCCTTGCAATATAAAGCAATTCTATTTTTTTCATTTTTTGCCAAAAAAACATGGGTTAAAACCCATGTTTTTTCAAAATGGAAAACGTTTTTTCAAAGCTATGAAATAGCACGCCTATGGTTTCTTAGGCCTATCCGAAGCCAAAAAGGCTGCCAAATCCGAATTTGTCTAGTTTTTACAGATCCGTCAACAAATAACGGCGCTACAATTTTTTTAAAGTTCAAAATGGTGCAAAAAAGCCCTCCTAAAATGGCAATTTTTAATATTCGAAAAATTTACGTTGCGCCCTGTACATATTTTACATGTATCTTATGTAAAAAAGTCCCAGAATACCGAATCCGTCTCGCTTTTAATGATTGCATCGAAAATAACGGCGCTACGATTTTTTTTGTGAATCAAGGGGGTATGGTTTTCGATTTATTTAGTTTTATCGAAAATTTTTAGTTTAGAGCGAGAGCGCCAGAAAATAACACCTGTTATAGTTACCAGGGGTACGTAGGAACGTCCCCTTGCAATATAAAGCAATTCTATTTTTTTCATTTTTTGCCAAAAAAACATGGGTTAAAACCCATGTTTTTTCAAAATGGAAAACGTTTTTTCAAAGCTATGAAATAGCACGCCTATGATTTTTTGAGCCCATTCTAAGCCAAAAAGTCTGGCGAATCCGAATCTGTATAGTTTTTAAAGATGCGTCCATAAATAACAGTGCTACAATTTTTTAACATAAAATTTTGTGCTATAAAAATTGACCTAAAGCCAATTTGATCACACTAAGCGGTTGATAACATTAAACATGGTCACATTAAGCGGCGTCTACTGTATATTAGAAATCGAAGCTTTTTGTATAAAAATATAAGTACAAAATCTTAAGTTACCAAATACTAAGTTATCTCCTGGAGTATCGAGATCATCGTTGAATTATTATTATCCACAGCCTCTTCCAATACTGTATTTCCCTTTAAATTCTTCAGCTCTGGTTTCGCACCCTTTTCCAACAACAGTTGAATTAACGACTTGTAAAATTTAGGTAAATCAACCTCTTCGTTTTCATCGACAAGGGAAGCATTATCGACCTTACTAACCGAATGTAATGGCGTATTCCCCAAATTACTTTGTTCATTAACTAAAGCACCATTGTTCAACAATAACTTAACTATGCTCAATATATTTTCAGTATAACAACTACGAGGCGGTGGCCCAATTATGACCAAATGCAACGGTGTTAACCCACAATGTTCTTTCAGATTTATTCCAGATTTTGAAGCATTTTTGTACTGACGTAAAATAGAATCGACAACCTCTAAATATTGGAACTCCGCAGCCAAATGCAAAGCAACCTGTTTATCGTCGTTCGCGACAACAGGGTTCGCACCCTGGTCGACCAAAAATTTCGCACATTCCACATTTTCGGCAAGAAGTGCCAAATTAAGCGGCGTATCGTCGTCATTGTTGGCCTGGTCCATATCTGCGTTCAAATCTATGAGCAATTTAATAGTTTCGACGTCGTCGTTCTGTGCAGCGCAATGCAAAGCCGTGTTTCCTATATTTCCAGGATAATTCACGTCCGCTCCTTTGGAAACTAACAGTTTTATGCTATCTGGCCGCTTGTGTATTGTGGCGTAATGCAGGGCCGTGTTGTACTGGATGTCTTCTTCGTCCACCTCCCGACCCGAAGCAAGCAGCTCCATGATCTTTTCCGTCGTACCAAAAGCGCTGGCTATATGCAAGTTGTTAAAGTTTTTGACCAAATTCACCAGGAGTGTTTCGTTCAACTCTTCAATGAACTCGTAGAGGGCGTTGGAGTGATCTTCATTGGTTAAAGCACAATAATCCTTTATGGTTGTTTCAGTTCCGACTTCCCCAGTCAACAACTCTTTGAAAGCGAAATAATATAACATCTCCGTAAAAAGGGCTTTGAACCTAAAAACGGCGCAATAGGTAAACAATTCTTCTTTGTCGTAAGTGTTGATTTGCAGAGTCCAGTCCGAGTACTTCTCGCAAAGCCTATTCGCAACGGCCAAAGTGTTGGCGGTCAAAGCATAGTCCAAGGGATTGTACATGAAGACGTTGTCGCTGGAATTCACGATTTTTTCATCGGGGATCTCGTCGAGCAAACGAACGTATTCATCACCAACGAAATTGGATGGCTCAGAAGCGTCCGAGTCCTGAAATGCAACGCCGTACAAAGCAATTAAATGTAAAGGTGTTCGTCCACCTTTGTCTTCCTCATTCAAAAGTGAAAGGTCGTCCTTTAAGAGCTCTCTAATTCTATCGTATCGCTTGTTGATGATTGCCAGGTGCAAAGGGTGGCCCTGCGCAAGAATGGAATCGAAAATGGTCGCCAAAAAGGGATTGAGACGTTCCTTTAGCAAATCGCGAACCGCTTCGTTCAGTTCTTCCTTTTTATTCCTGTAGTTCTTGGTGAACCACAGAGCTGCGAGGTACTCGGCGAAAGTGTAATGGACGAACTCTATTTTACCGCCGACTTCGTCCTCCACGATCAGCACGCCATCTCTTTGCAGGAATTGCAACTTGCTCTCCTCGTTCTCGTAGTATTCAACGAGTTGATTGTCGACGTTGAACACTTCCAGTTCGTCTTCGGCGAAGAGGTACTTCAAAGCGAACAGCTGCTGATGTTTCTCAAAAAACACCCTCATCTCCTTCGCCCCGATCCCAAACTTCTCGCACACGATCTTGTTCTTCTGATTTATAAACTCGCGGTACAAAAACAGAAGGTCGAAGTTGTCTTTGAAGTCGACGACGTTGGTCTTCAGGGATTCTTGTAGATCTTTGTCGAACACGTCCGCCAACAGTTTGATCTGAAGAGGAACTCCCATGAAGTGGGAATCTAGCAGATTTTGGTAAGCCGCTTTGAGCAGGCGTTGCGAAAAGCTTTTAATAATGGCCGGGTCTGCATTTTTGTGGTTCTCGGCGAAGTGGAGCGTCAGGAATTCGTTTAAAGTTTTCGAGGCGAAGGGTTTCAAAGTTGTCGAGATTAAATTGAGTTGTTTTTCTAAGTACTTCTTCATGACGGGTCGTGTGGTTACGCATAGCGCTATGCCGGACTTGTGTAGGCGCTTAATTATGTCCGCGACTTGCTCTTTATACGAAATGGAGATTTCGTCGAAGCCGTCGAGAAGGACAACGATGTTGTTCTCGTCCAGCATCCGTTGGTAGACGGCATTGGAGAGTTCGGCGTTGGTTTCTTTGTATTTATCGACGAGCTTTTTGCTGAAGTATTTTAAATGTTCCTTTGTGGTGTTGCTGCTTTCGGTTTCGTAGTAGTCGTAGTGCTCTTTGAGGTCGACTTTTAAAATCCATTTGTCGGGGGGTGCGTTTTGCGCGACGTAATTTAGAAGAACCGATTTTCCCATTCCTGGATTTGCCGAGATGAGGCGAGGTTGCGACAAGTCGTTACAAACTTCCGTCAAGTCGGTCCAGAACAAGTCGATGCGGTGAGGTAGTTGGTAGTCGTCGTCGGATTTTAGTTTTAAGGAGAACTTGTTCGATTCAATTAGTTGGTGTTGTTGAATATTCTGCAAGCTTCCACTGGACTTCGTCCATTCGAAATAAAAATCTTTGGAATACTTAAAGTGATGTATTGTTTTATTTTGAGGAAAGGCTTTTGGTGCTTCGTTGAAGAACAATAGGTTGCTTCGTGGTTTTTCTCTTGGGTAAGGTACGGCTGATTTTGCTAAGGCATCAAAAGTTCCTTGGTCGATGTCGTCGATGACGATTAGATCTTGTTTGATTGCGCTTAAACTGGTTATATCGAAGAATACTTTTGATAAGCTCTGGGGCATGTATTGAGGGGGCAAAGGCTCGTAGTTGTATCCGATGTTGTATGCGCCTAAAAAGATTTTAATGATGTCGATGGTCTTTATGTGTTGGTACATCGAAGGATTTGTTATGTTTTCAAGAGGAATGCGAGGTCGTCCCTGAACACACACGTTCTGATTTAAAATTTCGGCCTTTTCTTCTTGGTTTAAGTCGTTTAGAGTAGTAAAAATGTTGGTAATGGTTGGAAACGTCGCCGTTTCAGTTGAAAGGACCAAAAAAGTTAAGTTGCAAAGTTTGTGCATCTTTTCGATGGTTTTCATAGTGTTATTGTCTTCAATTTTTAATAAAAGTGGAAGCTGCTTGTCGAACCACAAGCTTATATAAATGTCCAACATTGTTAGATTTTTGCAATCGCATATTAATTTCAACAGTTTTAATTTTAGGTCCTGGTGGTGTTGGAGGAAGACGTTTTGGGATTGTTTTGAAAGTTCCTCATTCCATGTCTTGGAAGGATTGTTCGAGTATTTGGAGAGCTCCGAACCCAGGTATTCCTTTAAAAATGGTAACGTTTCTTCGTCGAAGTTGACAACTGTTATGGATTTACTGCTGAGGATGGTGTTCCACTTTTGCTTCGTCGGGCAACTGTACTGTGTGAAGGGATCTTCGAATAGAACAAAGACGAAAGGCTCCAAAATGATGAAGGTTAATTTAGCCAAAATATCGGCTTTTGTTAAAGAAGTGTAAATGCGTACGTTATCTTTGCTTTCGTCGACTCCATCCCCTTTGATCCACTTTTTAATGAATTCTACGAATTTCTTGGTGACTTTTTTGAAGTCGATCGTGGCCGAACACGAGCTCATCAAGTTTTTGATTTCTTTCTTTATGAGTTTTTGGCAGTCGTTTACGTGGCTCTGATTTGCAAACAGAAGAAGCTTATTTAGAAATTCAGAATCGTAATTTAACTTTCCTGGATCAAACTTGTAAAGCTTCTGCCTGTTTGTGCCCGTGTTTATGAAGTCGAGGGTTTGATCGTTGACTTCGTTCAAGAATTTGCATTCGGAAGATACATCTTTGTTTGTATAAATAATTAAAACTAATTTGTGGGCAGCTTTGATCTGTTTTAACACCTCAAAATGATCGTTTTGTCCGTCTTCCAAATTGCGTTTCAGTTCCAAAAATCCGTCGTTGTATTTGGGAAGAGAAAAGTCGACCTTCCACTTCTTCCTTTTCCCTTCGGTGGATTTAGCAGAGTAGGTGAATTCGTGCGGTGTGATCTTCTTCGGATTTTCTTGGTGTTTCAATTGAAATAAGTAGGCGACGCTTTGGTCGGAGGAGTTTTTTCGGTACAAGACGACGTCGTCGAAATCTCCAACTTTGTCGACGTTGCTGGCGATCCACATGTCCTTCGTATCTTTCATTTTTGCACATCGAAGAGCCAACAAGGCGGTTATTTTGTATTCGTAGTCTCTGCCGACATCGTCTGCACCTTGTCTTCGGGGAAATTTCTAAAAAAAGACAGTTTTGCATTATTCCTTAGTGTTTTTAAAGAAATTCTCAGTACTGAGAAAGTGGAAATAAAGATAATTCGTACATTAATTTTTGTTTGTTTTTAATATGATATATAATAATTTATTGATCTCACTTTTTACGAAAGACTTATCTTTGAGATATATACAAATTGTAAAAAACGCGATGAATGATTGTAGCGGCCGCGATAGATTAAATTAATCGAACGCGAAAGATTAAGTAAGCGAATGTATCTCATTAATCTCTACCACACGCACCCGAGAATATTCTATCTACATTACCTTAAATGTTGATATCAGAATAATCCACACTTTTCTAGAAGCTCGATAATTGATAACACGACACACATATTTAAGCACATTGGTTTTAATAGAATGTAACTAAACTATCTATTTGATATTAAATGATATTTAATTGAATAGAACAAATTATTCAAGTATATAATTCATTTATATTGAATACTCTAAAATTTTGTCACTGTTCAAATTATGACTAGGTACATATATTTATTATCAATAGAATATCTTTAATATAAATAAATTGTTTTTTCAGTGTAATTTTAATAGAGGCCTCCTTAAAGCGCCACGAAAGATTTTACTCTATCATTTATATCGTTTCTGTATATGTATAAATATATAAGGATACTACTCCCTTTATAATAACTTTGATTTAATAACAATATGATTCTGATAAATAATAACTGCATTTAATCTAATAAAGTTTTCGTTATCACATTTACTTTATCTATCTTTGTCCACTACAAAAGACCAATTTGAGCAAAAACCGACGCTGGTCCTGTTAGCGAGGTTTTACTGTATTTATATGCTTGCAACTTGTTGGTAAGATTGAAGTAGTTGTATGAGATCATTTTTTCCATCTCGTAACACTAAATCTAATGCGGTTTTTCTTCTGTCATCTTTTATGTTAACATCCGCTCCCGCTTCTAAAAGCTTCGTCAAAACCACCTTTTGATATTCGTTCAATTTATCAACGCTTGCATCGCCTTCTTCTGCGAGATTATTTTCAATTTTGTAAATAGCTACTTTTGTAAAATCTCCACAGCACGCATGTAAAACAGTCTCGCCCAAAAAACACCGTACATTTACATCCGCTCCATTTTGTAAGAGACAATCAATAATTTGTATTTGACGTTGTAAAACTTCTTCGGTACAACGACTTTCTGATGGCCTGGCTGCCAAATACAAAGCCGTTTGTTCATCGTTGTCTTTCGCATTAATAATAGATCTTGCTAACTGTGGATGTGTTAAAATAGTTTAAACACAACATCAGGATAAAGCCAATCTGCACAAATGTGTAAAATATTTTGTCCCATATCGTTCTTCAAATTGATCGATGATCCTTTGTCGATGAGAAACGTTGCTATTTCTAAACGGCCCGCATAAAGTGCAAGACCCAAAGGGGTATCATCTTCGTTGTTTTCTTCGTCGACGGCGCTTCCTTTTTCTATAAGCAATTCGACCATTTCTTCGTCCGCATGTTCCGCTGCAAAATGCAGAGCCGTGTTTGCCGTGTTACCCAGCTTTTTAACATCGGCGCCTTTCGATAACAACAACTTCACAATATTTATACGATTATGTATTATGGCATAATGCAGGGGCGTACAGAAATATACATCTTCAAGATCGATTTCCTTCGCAATAGCAACCGAATTAACAATTTGGGCTTCGTCCCCAAACGCGCAGGCCATGTGCAAGTCTTCATTCAAATCAAACAACTCCTTTAACGATTTATTTTCGAATTCTTCCAATTGAATCGTTACATCGGAAATCTGTAGATCTAAACATAAATAGTCTTCGACCAAGATGTTTTGGTCTACGTCTTTTATTAAGAGCTCTCTTCGTCCAAAGTATATCAAAAAGGCTTTTAATAAAGCTCCGTAGCCGAATTGCAAGCAATATTCGAATAAGTAGTCTTTTTCGTCAATATAAGCTTTTATTTGAAGATTTGGTAACTTTTGTAGTAGCAGGTTGGCAACGTGGAACGTTTTCATTTGGATTGCAAAATCCAAAGAACTGAATTGGAAAATGTGGTCGTAACTTACTAAATTTTCCGCAGGAATTATTTTGAGAATTTCCAGCATTTCGTCTTGAACTGTTATTTTATTGTGGAGCACCCGAATCGTGTGGCTACGCCCGTAAAGAGCGATTAAATGTACGGCAGATCTGCCGATAAGATCGAGCTCTTCTACGGCCGATAGAGTCGTTTTCAGGATGCCCACAGCCACCTCAATTTGCTTATTAATGATGGCCAAATGCAAAGGGCGATTTTTTACAAACCATCAAATCGAAAATGGTGTACATAAATTGTGACTGCTCATTAAAGCGTTGTCGACTTAAATGTTTAACTCCATCTCTAAACTGTTCTTTGTGGATATTTTGCAAGAGCCATCGGGCCGCCACAAATTCGGCAAACGTTCTGTGAACGAAGTTAACATCGAATTTTTCTTCGGCATTTGTGACGTTCTTTTTTAATGACGACAATCCCTTCGGTTTGGAGAAATTGTACCTTTCGAAGATCGTCCTCGTAGTACTCTTTCAAATCACCATCGATGTCGAGGTCGCTTAAATCGTCTCCGCAGAAAACCGTTTTCAAAGCAAATAATTGTTGGTGCTTTTCTAAAAAAAGAGGCATGAATTTTATACCCATTCCCAATTTGTCGCAGAGAATGTCGTTTTTCTGATCGAGAAAGCTTTGATATAAAGAAACCAAGTCGAAGCAAGCGTTAAAAATGATTGCGTTTGTTTCCAAAGATGTTAGAAGATCTTTTTTGAAGAAATTGGCCAACAATTTAGTTTGTAAGGGCACGTTTGTGAAGGTGTTAAGAAGATTGCTTTTTGCTGTAAGCAGAAGTTCTTCGATAAAGGCTTCTATTAATTGGTCCTTTCCCGAATGCGAATTAAGACTGCCAAAATACTTTTTCAGAAAGTCTTTTTGATTGCGGTCGTTGAAAGGTCGAATGGTGTTTGAAAACAGAAGTAATTCTTCTTCCAAATGCAGTTTCATGACGGAGCGCGTCGTTATCCAAAAGGAATTCCGTCCTGGCGCAAACATTTTGCTATCCGAGTGACTTCGTCTTTGTATGCGATAGAGATTTCGTCGAAGCCGTCCAGAAACAACAAAATCTTGTTTTCTTCCAGAAATTTACGATAAAGTTCGTTGGAAATGGAAGATGTGCTGTTGTACTTTTTCGAAAGGGCGTCGTGGAAGTAATTCAGGAAGAGTTGACTGTCTTCAAGATTTTCCCGTTTGATTTGCTCGAAATATTTGTAATGGTCGGTGAGATTAATTTTGAGAATCCAGAATTGTGGAGGTGCCTTGTTTGCGATGAAATCTAACAAAATCGATTTGCCCATTCCTGGATCGGCACAGATTATTCGAGTTTGGAGTAAGTAATCTGGTGAGAGGATGTCTTCGCACTTTATCCAGAAATAATCGATGTCTTCGGGTAATTGCATATCAGTAGTCCAAATTCTTTCCTTTATTTTTTCAGAATCTAAGAGCTGGGCCGATTGAAGGTTTTGAATGGTTCCATCTGTTGACTTCCATTCAAAATAATTGTTTATAAATTGCAATTCGTGGATGTTGTGTTTTGAATTGGAAATGTCGTCTTTGGAGAAACCAAATTGTCCATATTTGGTTCAAATATCACATAATCAAATTGTTTCAATATTTTCGATTCGTAATAAGATTTGGTAAGATTATTTATATAAAATGTATCGTCTGGAATATGATTAGAAACGGTTAAATTAAAAAGTATTTTGGAGAGCCCTCTAGGCACGAAATCTGCAATTAAAGGTTCGTAGTTGTATCCGATGTTGTACGCACCTAAAAAGATTTTAATGATGTCGGCGGTCTTTAGGTGTTGGTACATCGAAGAATTTGTTATATTTTCAAGAGGAATGGAGGGTCGCCCCTGAACACACACGTTCTGATGTAAAATTTCGGCCCTTTCTTCTTCGTTTAAGTCGTTTAGAGTAGTAAAAATGTTGGGAATGGTTGGGAACGTCACCGTTTCAGTTGAAAGGACCAAAAAAGTTAAGTTGCAAAGTTTGTGCATCCTTTCGATGGTTTTCATAGTGTTATTGTCTTCAATTTTTAATAAAAGTGGAAGCTGCTTGTCGAACCACAAGCTTTTATAAATGTCCAACATCGTTAGGCTTTTGCAATCGCATATTAATTTCAACAGTTTTAATTTTAGGTTCTGGTGATGTTGGAGGAAGACGTTTTGGGATTGTTTTGAAAGGTCCTCGTTCCATGTCTTGGAAGGATGGTTGGAGTATTTGGAGAGCTCCGAGCCCAGGTATTCCTTTAAAAAGAGTAACGTTTCTTCGTCGAAGTTGACAACTGTTATGGATTTATTGCGGATGAGGTTGTTCCACTTTTGCTTCGTGGGACAACTGTACTGTGTGAAGGGATCTTCGAATAGAACAAAGACGAAAGGCTCCAAAATGATGAAGGTTAATTTAGCCAAAATATCGGCTTTTGTTAAAGAAGTGTAAATGCGTACGTTATCTTTGCTTTCGTCGACTCCATCCCCTTTGATCCACTTTTTAATGAATTCTACGAATTTCTTGGTGACTTTTTTGAAGTCGATCGTGGCCGAACACGAGCTCATCAAGTTTTTGATTTCTTTCTTTATGAGTTTTTGGCAGTCGTTTACGTGGCTCTGATTTGCAAACAGAAGAAGCTTATTTAGAAATTCAGAATCGTAATTTAACTTTCCTGGATCAAACTTGTAAAGCTTCTGCTTGTTCGTGCCCGTGTTTATGAAGTCGAGGGTTTGATCGTTGACTTCGTTCAAGAATTTGCATTCCGAAGATACATCTTTGTTTGTATAAATAATTAAAACTAATTTGTGGGCAGCTTTGATCTGTTTTAACACCTCAAAATGATCGTTTTGTCCGTCTTCCAAATTGCGTTTTAGTTCCAAAAATCCGTCGTTGTATTTAGGAAGAGAAAAGTCGACCTTCCACTTCTTCCTTTTGCCTTCGGTGGATTTAGCAGAGTAGGTGAATTCGTGCGGTGTGATCTTCTTCGGATTTTCTTGGTGTTTCAATTGAAATAAGTAGGCGACGCTTTGGTCGGAGGAGTTTTTTCGGTACAAGACGACGTCGTCGAAATCTCCAACTTTGTCGACGTTGCTGGCGATCCACATGTCCTTCGTATCTTTCATTTTTGCACATCGAAGAGCCAACAAGGCGGTTATTTTGTATTCGTAGTCTCTGCCGACATCGTCTGCACCTTGTCTTCGGGGAAATTTCTAAAAAAAGACAGTTTTGCATTATTCCTTAGTGTTTTTAAAGAAATTCTCAGTACTGAGAAAGTGGAAATAAAGATAATTCGTACATTAATTTTTGTTTGTTTTTAATATGATATATAATAATTTATTGATCTCACTTTCTACGAAAGACTTATCTTTGAGATATAGGTATACAAATTGTAAAAAACGCGATGAATGATTTTAGCGGCCGCGATAGATTAACTTAATCGAACGCGAAAGATTAAGTAAGCGAATGTATCTCATTAATCTCTACCACACGCACCCGAGAATATTCTATCTACATTACCTTAAATGTTGATATGAGAATAATCCACACTTTTCTAGAAGCTCGATAATTGATAACACGACACACATATTTAAGCACATTGGTTTTAATAGAATGTAACTAAACTATCTATTTGACATTAAATGATATTTAATTGAATAGAACAAATTATTCAAGTATATAATTCATTTATATTGAATACTCTAAAATTTTGTCACTGTTCAAATTATGACTAGGTACATATATTTATTATCAATAGAATATCTTTAATATAAATAAATTGTTTTTTCAGTGTAATTTTAAAAGTGGCCTCCTTAAAGCGCCACGAAAGATTTTACTCTATCATTTATATCGTTTCTGTATATGTATAAATATATAAGGATACTACTCCCTTTATAATAACTTTGATTTAATAACAATATGATTCTGATAAATAATAACTGCATTTAATCTAATAAAGTTTTCGTTATCACATTTACTTTATCTATCTTTGTCCACTACAAAAGACCAATTTGAGCAAAAACCGACGCTGGTCCTGTTAGCGAGATTTTACTGTATTTATATGCTTGCAACTTGTTGGTAAGATTGAAGTAATTCTATGACATCATTTTTTCCATCTCGTAACACTAAATCTAATGCGGTTTTTCTTCTGTCATCTTTTATGTTAACATCCGCTCCCGCTTCTAAAAGCTTCGTCAAAACCACCTTTTGATATTCGTTCAATTTATCAACGCTTGCATCGCCTTCTTCTGCGAGATTATTTTCAATTTTGTAAATAGCTACTTTTGTAAAATCTCCACAGCACGCATGTAAAACAGTCTCGCCCAAAAAACACCGTACATTTACATCCGCTCCATTTTGTAAGAGACAATCAATAATTTGTATTTGACGTTGTAAAACTTCTTCGGTACAACGACTTTCTGATGGCCTGGCTGCCAAATACAAAGCCGTTTGTTCATCGTTGTCTTTCGCATTAATAATAGATCTTGCTAACTGTGGATGTGTTAAAAATAGTTTAAACACAACATCAGGATAAAGCCAATCTGCACAAATGTGTAAAATATTTTGTCCCATATCGTTCTTCAAATTGATCGATGATCCTTTGTCGATGAGAAACGTTGCTATTTCTAAACGGCCCGCATAAAGTGCAAGACCCAAAGGGGTATCATCTTCGTTGTTTTCTTCGTCGACGGCGCTTCCTTTTTCTATAAGCAATTCGACCATTTCTTCGTCCGCATGTTCCGCTGCAAAATGCAGAGCCGTGTTTGCCGTGTTACCCAGCTTTTTAACATCGGCGCCTTTCGATAACAACAACTTCACAATATTTATACGATTATGTATTATGGCATAATGCAGGGGCGTACAGAAATATACATCTTCAAGATCGATTTCCTTCGCAATAGCAACCGAATTAACAATTTGGGCTTCGTCCCCAAACGCGCAGGCCATGTGCAAGTCTTCATTCAAATCAAACAACTCCTTTAACGATTTATTTTCGAATTCTTCCAATTGAATCGTTACATCGGAAATCTGTAGATCTAAACATAAATAGTCTTCGACCAAGATGTTTTGGTCTACGTCTTTTATTAAGAGCTCTCTTCGTCCAAAGTATATCAAAAAGGCTTTTAATAAAGCTCCGTAGCCGAATTGCAAGCAATATTCGAATAAGTAGTCTTTTTCGTCAATATAAGCTTTTATTTGAAGATTTGGTAACTTTTGTAGTAGCAGGTTGGCAACGTGGAACGTTTTCATTTGGATTGCAAAATCCAAAGAACTGAATTGGAAAATGTGGTCGTAACTTACTAAATTTTCCGCAGGAATTATTTTGAGAATTTCCAGCATTTCGTCTTGAACTGTTATTTTATTGTGGAGCACCCGAATCGTGTGGCTACGCCCGTAAAGAGCGATTAAATGTACGGCAGATCTGCCGATAAGATCGAGCTCTTCTACGGCCGATAGAGTCGTTTTCAGGATGCCCACAGCCACCTCAATTTGCTTATTAATGATGGCCAAATGCAAAGGGCGATTTTTACAAACCATCAAATCGAAAATGGTGTACATAAATTGTGACTGCTCATTAAAGCGTTGTCGACTTAAATGTTTAACTCCATCTCTAAACTGTTCTTTGTGGATATTTTGCAAGAGCCATCGGGCCGCCACAAATTCGGCAAACGTTCTGTGAACGAAGTTAACATCGAATTTTTCTTCGGCATTTGTGACGTTCTTTTTAATGACGACAATCCCTTCGGTTTGGAGAAATTGTACCTTTCGAAGATCGTCCTCGTAGTACTCTTTCAAATCACCATCGATGTCGAGGTCGCTTAAATCGTCTCCGCAGAAAACCGTTTTCAAAGCAAATAATTGTTGGTGCTTTTCTAAAAAAAGAGGCATGAATTTTATACCCATTCCCAATTTGTCGCAGAGAATGTCGTTTTTCTGATCGAGAAAGCTTTGATATAAAGAAACCAAGTCGAAGCAAGCGTTAAAAATGATTGCGTTTGTTTCCAAAGATGTTAGAAGATCTTTTTTGAAGAAATTGGCCAACAATTTAGTTTGTAAGGGCACGTTTGTGAAGGTGTTAAGAAGATTGCTTTTTGCTGTAAGCAGAAGTTCTTCGATAAAGGCTTCTATTAATTGGTCCTTTCCCGAATGCGAATTAAGACTGCCAAAATACTTTTTCAGAAAGTCTTTTTGATTGCGGTCGTTGAAAGGTCGAATGGTGTTTGAAAACAGAAGTAATTCTTCTTCCAAATGCAGTTTCATGACGGAGCGCGTCGTTATCCAAAAGGGAATTCCGTCCTGGCGCAAACATTTTGCTATCCGAGTGACTTCGTCTTTGTATGCGATAGAGATTTCGTCGAAGCCGTCCAGAAACAACAAAATCTTGTTTTCTTCCAGAAATTTACGATAAAGTTCGTTGGAAATGGAAGATGTGCTGTTGTACTTTTTCGAAAGGGCGTCGTGGAAGTAATTCAGGAAGAGTTGACTGTCTTCAAGATTTTCCCGTTTGATTTGCTCGAAATATTTGTAATGGTCGGTGAGATTAATTTTGAGAATCCAGAATTGTGGAGGTGCCTTGTTTGCGATGAAATCTAACAAAATCGATTTGCCCATTCCTGGATCGGCACAGATTATTCGAGTTTGGAGTAAGTAATCTGGTGAGAGGATGTCTTCGCACTTTATCCAGAAATAATCGATGTCTTCGGGTAATTGCATATCAGTAGTCCAAATTCTTTCCTTTATTTTTTCAGAATCTAAGAGCTGGGCCGATTGAAGGTTTTGAATGGTTCCATCTGTTGACTTCCATTCAAAATAATTGTTTATAAATTGCAATTCGTGGATGTTGTGTTTTGAATTGGAAATGTCGTCTTTGGAGAAAACCAAATTGTCCATATTTGGTTCAAATATCACATAATCAAATTGTTTCAATATTTTCGATTCGTAATAAGATTTGGTAAGATTATTTATATAAAATGTATCGTCTGGAATATGATTAGAAACGGTTAAATTAAAAAGTATTTTGGAGAGCCCTCTAGGCACGAAATCTGCAATTAAAGGTTCGTAGTTGTATCCGATGTTGTACGCACCTAAAAAGATTTTAATGATGTCGGCGGTCTTTAGGTGTTGGTACATCGAAGAATTTGTTATATTTTCAAGAGGAATGGAGGGTCGCCCCTGAACACACACGTTCTGATGTAAAATTTCGGCCCTTTCTTCTTCGTTTAAGTCGTTTAGAGTAGTAAAAATGTTGGGAATGGTTGGGAACGTCACCGTTTCAGTTGAAAGGACCAAAAAAGTTAAGTTGCAAAGTTTGTGCATCCTTTCGATGGTTTTCATAGTGTTATTGTCTTCAATTTTTAATAAAAGTGGAAGCTGCTTGTCGAACCACAAGCTTTTATAAATGTCCAACATCGTTAGGCTTTTGCAATCGCATATTAATTTCAACAGTTTTAATTTTAGGTTCTGGTGATGTTGGAGGAAGACGTTTTGGGATTGTTTTGAAAGGTCCTCGTTCCATGTCTTGGAAGGATGGTTGGAGTATTTGGAGAGCTCCGAGCCCAGGTATTCCTTTAAAAAGAGTAACGTTTCTTCGTCGAAGTTGACAACTGTTATGGATTTATTGCGGATGAGGTTGTTCCACTTTTGCTTCGTGGGACAACTATACTGTGTGAAGGGATCTTCAAATAGAACGAAGACGAAAGGTTCCAAAATGATAAAGGTTAATTTAGCCAAAATATCGGCTTTCGTTAAAGAAGTGTAAATGCGTACGTTATCTTTGCTTTCGTCGACTCCATCCCCTTTGATCCACTTTTTAATGAATTCTACGAATTTCTTGGTGACTTTTTTGAAGTCGATCGTGGCCGAACACGAGCTCATCAAGTTTTTGATCTCTTTCTTTATGAGTTTTTGGCAGTCGTTTACGTGGCTCTGATTTGCAAACAGAAGAAGCTTATTTAGAAAATCAGAATCGTAATTTAACTTTGCTGAATCAAACTTGTAAAGCTTCTGCCTGTTTGTGCCCGTGTTTATGAAGTCGAGGGTTTGATCGTTGACTTCATTCAAGAATTTGCATTCCGAAGATACATCTTTGTTTGTATAAATAATTAAAACTAATTTGTGGGCAGCTTTGATCTGTTTTAACACCTCAAAATGATCGTTTTGTCCGTCTTCCAAATTGCGTTTTAGTTCCAAAAATCCGTCGTTGTATTTAGGAAGAGAAAAGTCGACCTTCCACTTCTTCCTTTTGCCTTCGGTGGATTTAGCAGAGTAGGTGAATTCGTGCGGTGTGATCTTCTTCGGATTTTCTTGGTGTTTCAATTGAAATAAGTAGGCGACGCATTGGTCGGAGGAATTTTTTCGGTACAGGACGACGTCGTCGAAATCTCCAACTTTGTCGACGTTGCTGGCAATCCACATGTCCTTTGTATCTTTCATTTTTGCACATCGAAGAGCCAACAAGGCGGTTATTTTATATTCGTAGTCTCTGCCGACATCGTCTGCACCCTGTCTTCGAGGAAATTTCTAAAAAAAGACAGATTCACATTACTCCTGAATGTTTTTAATGAAATTCGGAGTACTGAGACAGGGGCAGTAAAAAAATGCTACGTTAATGTTTTACTTAATTTTAATATAAAATTTTAACAAATTGATCTTACTTTTTACGAGAGACTTTTTTTTTGAGAGCGTTAGATCATGAACAAATTACTTAGTATTTGGTCGTATTTATGTCTAAACTATTTGTTGGTAAGATTGAAGTAATTGTATGAGATCATTTTTTCCATCTCGTAGAGCTAAATCTAATGCAGTCTTCCTTCGGTCGTTCTTTATGTTAACATCTGCTCCTGCTTCTAGAAGTTTCCTCAAAACCTCCTTTTGGTATTCGTTTAGTTTGTCAACGCTTGCATCTGTCTCTTCCGCAAGATTATGTTCAATTCGGTAAATAGCTACATCTATGAAATCTCTAACGCAAGTATGTAAAACAGTCTCTCCCAAAAAACATTGTGCATTCACATCGGCTCCATTTTGTAAAAGACATTCAATAATTTGTATTTGACGATCTAAAAGTTCTTCCGTAAAATTAATTTCGCCCGGCCTAACTGCTAAATACAAAGCTGTTTGTTCATCGTTGTCTTTTGCATTAATAATAGATCTTGCTAACTGTGTATTTGTTAAAAATATTTTAAACATAACATCAGAATAAAGAAAATCTGCACAAATATGCAAAATATTTTGTCCCATATCATTTTTTAAATTGATCGATGATCCTTTATCGATGAGCAACTTTGCTATTTCTATACGCCATGCAAAAACGGCAAGACATAAAGGCGTATTTCCTTCATTGTTTTCTTCATCGACATCGCATCCTTTTTCTATAAGAAGTTCGATCATTTCTTTGTCTGCATGTTCCGCTGCAAAATGCAGAGCCGTGTTTGCGGTATTCCCTCGACTTTTGACATCAGCCCCTTTCGATAACAAAAACTTTATAATATTTACACGATTATGTATTACGGCATAATGCAGTGGCGTACAGAAATATGCATCTTCAACATTGAGTTCCTTCGCAGCAGTGACCGAATTAGTAACTTGGGTTTCATCCCCAAACGCGCAGGTCAAATGCAAATCTTCACTTAAATCAAATAACTCCTTTAAAGACTTATTTTCGTATTCTTCCAATGGAACTCTTACATCACAAAACTGTAGACCTGAAAATAAGTAGTCTTTGATCGATATATTTTGGTCTACTTTTTTTATTAAGAGCTCTCTTCGTCCGAAGTACATCAAAAAAGCTTTTAACAGTGCTTCGTACCCGAATTGCAAACAGTATTGGAATAAGTATTCTTTTTCGTGAATGTAAGTTTTTATTTGAAGATTTGGTAACTTCTGGAGTAGCAGGTTGGCAACGTGGAACGTTTTCATTTGGATTGCAAAATCCAAAGAACTGAATTGGAAAATGTGGTCGTAACTTATTAAATTTTCCGTAGGAATAATTTTGAGAATTTCCAGAATTTCGTCTTGAACTGAGATTTTATTGTGAATCATTTGCATCGTGTGGTAACGCCCGTGAAGTGCGATTAAATGGACGGCAGATCTGCCGATAAGATCGAGCTCTTCTACGGCCGATGAAGTCGACTTCAGGATGCCCACAGCCACCTCAATTTGCTTATTAATGATGGCCAAATGCAAAGGACAATTTTTACAAATCATCAAATCGAAAATGGTGTACATAAATTGTGACTGCTCATTAAAGCGTTGTCGACTTAAATGTTTAACTCCATCTCTAAACTGTTCTTTGTGGATATTTTGCAAGAGCCATCGAGCCGCCACAAATTCGGCAAACGTTCTGTGAACAAAGTTAACATCGAATTTTTCTTCGGCATTTGTGGCGTTCTGTTTAACAACGACAATCCCTTCGGTTTGGAGGAATTGTACCTTTCGAAGATCGTCCTCGTAGTACTCTTTCAAGTCACCTTCGATGTCGAGCTCGCTTAAATCGTTTCTCCGGAAAACCGTTTTCAAAGCAAAAAGTTGTTGATGTTTTTCTAAAAAAAGAGGCATGAATTTTATACCCATTCCCAATTTGTCGCAGAGGATGTCGTTTTTCTGATCCAAGAAGCTTTGATATAAGGAAACCAGATCGAAGCGAGCGTTAAAAATGATTGCGTTTGTTTCCAAAGATGTTAGAAGATCTTTTTTGAAGAAATTAGCCAGTAATTTGGTTTGTAAGGGCACGTTTGTGAAGGTGTTAAGAAGATTGCTTTTTGCTGTCAGCAGAAGTTCTTCGGTGAAGGCTTCTATTAATTGGTCCTTTCCCGAATGTGAATTAAGAGTGCCAAAATACTTTATCAGAAAGTCTTTTTGATTGCGGTCGTGGAAAGGTCGAATGGTGTTTGAAAACAGTTGTAATTCTTCTTCCAAATGCAGTTTCATGATGGAGCGCGTCGTTATCCAAAAGTGAATTCCGTCCTGGCGCAAACATTTTGCTATCCGAGTGACTTCGTCTTTGTATGCGATAGAGATTTCGTCAAAGCCGTCCAGAAGCAGAAAAATCTTGTTTTCTTCCACACATTGACGATAAAGTTCGTTGGAAATGGAAGAAGTTCTGTTGTACTTTTTCGAAAGGGCGTCGTGGAAGTAATTAAGGAAGAGTTGACTGTCTTCAAGATTTTCCCGTTTGATTTGCTCGAAATATTTGTAATGGTCGGTGAGATTAATTTTGAGAATCCAGAATTGTGGAGGTGCCTTGTTTGCGATGAAATCTAACAAAATCGATTTGCCCATTCCTGGATCGGCACAGATTATTCGAGTTTGGAGTAAGTAATCTGGTGAGAGGATGTCTTCGCACTTTATCCAGAAATTATCGATGTCTTCAGGTAATGGCATATCAGTAGTCCAAATTCTTTCCTTTATTTTTTCAGAATCTAAGAACTGCAGCGATTGAAGATTTTGAATTGTCCCATCTGTTGACTTCCATTCAAAATAATTGTTTATAAATTGCAATTCGTGGATGTTGTGTTTTGAATTGCAAATGTCATCTTTGGAGAAAACCAAATTGTCCATGTTTGGTTCAATTATCACATACTCAAATTGTTTCAATATTTTCGATTCGTAATAAGATTTGGTAAGATTATTTATATAAAATGTATCGTCTGGAATATGATTAGAAACGGTTAAATTGAAAAGTATTTTAGAGAGCCCTCTAGGCACGAAATCTGCAATTAAAGGTTCGTAGTTGTATCCGATGTTGTACGCACCTAAAAAGATTTTAATGATGTCGGCGGTCTTTAGGTGTTGATACATCGAAGAATTTGTTATATTTTCAAGAGGAATGGAGGGTCGCCCCTGAACACACACGTTCTGATGTAAAATTTCGGCCCTTTCTTCTTCGTTTAAGTCGTTTAGAGTAGTAAAAATGTTGGGAATGGTTGGGAACGTCACCGTTTCAGTTGAAAGGACCAAAAAAGTTAAGTTGCAAAGTTTGTGCATCTTTTCGATGGTTTTCATAGTGTTATTGTCTTCAATTTTTAATAAAAGTGGAAGCTGCTTGTCGAACCACAAGCTTATATAAATGTCCAACATCGTTAGGCTTTTGCAATCGCATATTAATTTCAACAGTTTTAATTTTAGGTCCTGGTGGTGTTGGAGGAAGACGTTTTGGGATTGTTTTGAAAGTTCCTCGTTCCATGTCTTGGAAGGATGGTTGGAGTATTTGGAGAGCTCCGAACCCAGGTATTCCTTTAAAAATGTTAGCGTTTCTTCGTCGAAGTTGACAACTGTTATGGATTTACAGCTGAGGATGGTGTTCCACTTTTGCTTCGTCGGGCAATGGTACTGTGTGAAGGGATCTTCGAATAGAACGAAGACGAAAGGCTCCAAAATGATGAAGGTTAATTTAGCCAAAATATCGGCTTTTGTTAAAGAAGTGTAAATGCGTACGTTATCTTTGCTTTCGTCGACTCCATCCCCTTTGATCCACTTTTTAATGAATTCTACGAATTTCTTGGTGACTTTTTTGAAGTCGATCGTGGCCGAACACGAGCTCGTCAAGTTTTTTATTTCTTTCTTTATGAGTTTTTGGCAGTCGTTTACGTGGCTCTGATTTGCAAACAGAAGAAGCTTATTTAGAAATTCAGAATCGTAATTTAACTTTGCTGAATCAAACTTGTAAAGCTTCTGCTTGTTCGTGCCTGTGTTTATGAAGTCGAGGGTTTGATCGTTGACTTCATTCAAGAATTTGCATTCCGAAGATACATCTTTGTTTGTATAAATAATTAAAACTAATTTGTGGGCAGCTTTGATCTGTTTTAACACCTCAAAATGATCGTTTTGTCCGTCTTCCAAATTGCGTTTTAGTTCCAAAAATCCGTCGTTGTATTTGGGAAGAGAAAAGTCGACCTTCCACTTCTTCCTTTTGCCTTCGGTGGATTTAGCAGAATAGGTGAATTCGTGAGGAGTGATCTTCTTCGGATTTTCTTGGTGTTTCAATTGAAATAAGTAGGCGAAGCATTGGTCGGAGGAATTTTTTCGGTACAGGACCACGTCGTCGAAATCTCCAACTTTGTCAACGTTGCTGGCAATCCACATGTCCTTTGTATCTTTCATTTTTGCACATCGAAGAGCCAACAAGGCGGTTATTTTATATTCGTAGTCTCTGCCGACATCGTCTGCACCTTGTCTCCGAAGAAATTTCTAGAAAAATATAGCATCTTTGCTTATGTGATTTATATTTGATCGTTTCACGATAAAAAATAAAATATATTAGTTTGCAGCCCTCCTCGTGTAAGCTAGGCAGCACCGAGGGGGCCACGAGCCACACTTTAATAAGCACTTGTTTAAAATATTTACCTAAAAATAAATGGATTTGTTTTATAGTAAATTGTTAGAGATGAATATTTATAAGAATCTTTTTTTGAAGTTATACTTCTTTTGAAACAAGCAGTACATAAATAAGTACTCACACACGTTTTTTATGCATTAAATATAAATATTTTACTTACAATCGGTGGTAAATTTGAAGTCGATGGCTCTGCACTTCGCTTCATTTTGTGTCTTTTAAAAGTGAATACTTGTAGAATAGGATTTATGTCTATTTGAGCAGAAACATTGCCAATAATTAAATTCTTCGGTAGATACAGCTACTTACTAAAGGTGCACATACTTTTTACGTGTTTCTAAATTTTAAAAAAACTTGGTTCTTTAATGGATCCAGTATTGTTTATTGTGTATCATAGCTGTCTCTTTGTTCGACATTTTTTCAATACCATCATATCTTATCCAATGTTTACGCTGTCAGCGAAAGTGATACTAATAATAGCTCCAAGGTTTTTTGTCGTGAAAATTTGGGTAGTGGCCTACGAAGGTCAGCATTACAGAACACCGAAGCTAAAAGGAGAAAGATATAGTTGTTTGTTAGCGGAGAATAGCATATTAATAATAATCGTTGGTTTGGTGGAATAAACACAGGCCTGCGAATGTCACCTCGGTCGGTTCATTTTTTCAAACTTGTTATCGATTAGAAAAAAAAAAGAAATCTGCTTTATATTACAGGGGGATGTTCTTACGTACCCCTAGTACCTATATCCGGTGCCAATTTCACCTGCTATGCCTTTAAAAGCAATAATTTTCGACATTTTGAAAAATTACTTTTGCTTTAAAATCAAATTTTTAATACGCAATAACATTCTTATTTTTGATAATTACGGAAATTTTTTTTATTTCCGAATGTATCGAACATTTATAAGACGAAATGCGGTCCTAACTCAAAATCTGCCAAAATCGAGAATAAAAATGGATTAATCCAATTGTTTTTTTTTTTTGAGAAAATGAAAAACATGGATTTGCTTTATATTACAGGAGGATGTTTCTACGTACCGCTAGTACCTATAGCCGGTGCCATTTTCCCCTGCTATCCCTTTAACAGCCAACATTTTCGGCGTACCCAAAATCTCCAAAATCGAGAAATAAAGAAGGTTAACCCCCTTTACTTTTTTTGAATAAACATTGCACTGGAATGTTGCCCATTGTATCTGTTTGTACTTAGCGTAACACAACAAAATACTCATCGAGTATCCTGCGGTAAGACTGTAAAAAAATTATTATTCCTTTCTACAGTTACAAGTACTTCCCCTATTTCAAAAATGTGTCCCAATTCTTTGCTCGAATAAATCCCCGGCAGGCAGGAGTGCTGCGTCAACTAAATGTAGACAGTGGTGTACGCACAATGCAGCGGCGTTATAAAAGAGATAAAAATTTTATTATCTCTTATAAGAAACCTGCAAATTAAATTAAATTTATTATGTCTACTTCCTTTTGTTAAATTATATTCTGATCACAAATGTGAATAACCGTTGAACAACAACTATGGAGCACAATGTACTCGTCTGAAGAGTTTTCTTCGTTGCGCAGCACGGCTCCATTGCTCCTATCTTAGCCCCCGACCCTACCAAAAAAGTTGTGCTTCCCCATTAATGAGTTGGTGTCTTTCTTAACGGTTTGCTATTTTAGACAATTCAAAGAAGTGGAAGTTAGTTCTTCGGATAAACCGCTTAATAATGCAGGACGACGTTAATTATTTGAGTAAATTACCAAACGAATTGAAAGTTTTTTTATTTTCTTACATCGATACTTATGATTTCTTGCAACTTTGCGATTTACTACCAGAATTGCAACATTTCTCTGAGAATAAAAGTTTGATGAGGTATAGTTGCTTTTGCCTAAGTTTTACATTGTTTTTCTAGTAATACTTTTTTAGTGCTGTTAACTTCTATAAGGAGTATCGACTTGTAAGTTGTAGTTATTTACAAAAAATTTCGATACGCACCATTTCGAGCGATATAATAACCTCTCTAAACATAAACTGTATTTATTGGGTAGAAACGAATGACTTACTCAAATGCCTAAAAGAACTGCATATGTTGGAGTGCCTTTATGCACTCGATACACACTTGTCTATTACAGATTTTAACAATACATTATCCAAAGCGTTACCTCATGTAATTGTACGATCTGAATTTTTATGCAAATTTAAATTTTTATTTTGCAGATTCATACATTAGCAATTAGTGTTATAGTATTTAAATCAAAAGATTTTTATGATCTTCCGCTAAACATAAAACATTTATGTTTAATGGAATTGTCTAAACTACTATGGTATTCCCGAATGGAGTTCTCTTTAAATAAACTTGAAAATTTGGAAACTCTATGTGTATGTATAATTTAAAATTGCCAACAGTTTTGTTGTATTAATTAAAAAATATTACAGCTAATCGACATCTCATTTCATCATTTAAGACAACAATTGTTAATAGATCACATTCCAAACAACATAAAAAAAATGATTTTGATCGATAAAGATACACCTAATACCGATATTAGCCATATCATAAGTGAAGGAACCGTGATCTTTAAAACCAATACCAAAGAAGGACAAATATGCATTGGCAAGTAATTTGTATAATTTGTCTTTTGCAATAATTATTACCATAAGTTTAATTTGTAGAAAGAGTAACATCTCCTGTAACTAACATATACCACCTGCCATGTTTTGGAAACTCTGTTTGGGACAGACTTCATAATGAATTCAACATGAAAACCCCGTTTGGATATAACGATGCTAAGGTAATCCGTTTTTCTCATATTGGAAATCGCGCTTTATGGATTTTCTTTTCAGAAATTAGTATTAAAGAAATGTACGATAGAAGACATCGAATTTGAAGAAATAAATTTTACGCATGACTTATTTAGTTGTATCAGGGATGTAAAAACAACTGTATCTTCCCTACTTTTATCCAAAAATTTTAAATTAATTAGGAAATTAAGTATTAACGACTGCTTATGTAACGGTAAGTTATTGACATGCAACAAAATTAATTCAAAAGTATTATTAGTTGTTATCAGTCTTTTAAAATAATTTACAGAATAGCGGGGGCGGCAAAATTTCACAATAAATTAACATAATTTTTTCTTGTACAAAAATTCTTTAGAATTTCTGCAAATTTTGGAGTCTTTTGGATTCAAACATCTAAATAAGGGTTCAGCGAATTTGGCCTCGCACCGGTACTAAAACAGATACTACGCCACTGTTTAAGACTGTACTTTTAAAGCAAATTTAAAAAATGCCTATTCCAAATTCACGTACCTTGGACCTACTTATGTTCAAAATAAAAATAAAATTTGTACGCTGCTATAAATTAATGTTATTTGCATAAAAATCTTGTTGAGAAATTTTGGCAACACAGCCAAGCATTGTTTTTAAAGGTAGCAATTGCAAGGAGACTACCTTTGTTTATTTTAGTCTTGTTTCATACTAAAAAACAATTAAGGCAGGATATTTAAATGACTTAACTATAGCACTGTAAAAACTAAGAAAAAATATATGAGCCATAAGCAAACTTGGATAAGTTAAAAAAACAGCAGTGCCTGTTATATTCTTTTGTTTTCAAAAATCATTTCAATTTGTGTAGGTCTAGTTTTATAATCGAAGTATTGTTATACACATAAAAGAAATAATAAATAACAGTTTAATTTTGGGTTCTGATTTAGTACAACTTTGCCAAACGTATTGTGATTTTTTGAATGGTTAATCTGGCTCTTTGCGGTTTTCTTTGTTTTTAGGAATATATTTTTAAACAATTGACTTTCGTGACACTTTTAGTCTTCAATCCCTCTGATTGGTCTGTCGCAGGATTCCACTTGCTTTTTTCTTTTTATTTTTGAATAGATTATGCATCAAGTTTCCTCCATTATTTGCTTGATATATTATTTAGTGTATTTTCATCAATTCTTTCTTCGATTATCCTTATTGGGAGTCCCCCTTTTCTTAGCTCGAGCTTCGGCTCGAAGTTGAAGGGAAACTAAAAATAATTCGAGTTATCAAAAATTCGGCTTATCGAGGTTCGACTGTATATCAACTGTTTCTAGTTATCTAGTTAGTCTATACTTTGACTAAAATATGATTTAAAGCTGTTTACTGTACTATTATTTTGTTCTTGTAGGAAGTGGTAAAAGATCACGCCAATCTGAAACACTTCCATCCACAAATTGTGGAATAGCTTCCCCAGGTCCGTCGAAGGGCAATACATTTTTAAACAAACTGATAAAGAATTCACCTTTTATTAACACTTTGGAAATATGGAAGTGCCGGTAAGATTTAATTATTTCTTCATGTTGGTCAACAAATCAATAAATGTAATTTTATTAGTAGTATTATTGGTGGACCAAGGTATGCAAAAATTCCCAACAGCTCTTTGGGCGCTATTAAACATTTAAAATATTTGAAGAATCTCACTCTAAGCAAGCTTCCTTCATACATATCATACGAGTTTTTGATACAGGTAATCATATTTACTTTAATAGAATTTTAACGCCGTTTGTGCAGTAGGATGCTTTAATTTGTGGACGATTACGGAGATTAGTAGTACCCTGTTAAAAAAAACACTTTTTTTGCAGATATGCATACATTGTCAAAAGTTGGAGTCCTTAAGAATTTCAGCTTCGAGAGACGGTACAAATTTGAATGATAGTTTGTGCTTGGCATTGCCACATGCTAAATCACTGAAAGATTTTCGGTAAGTTCAAGAATAGTATTAAATCGAAGCACAGATTGAGCAAAATTAATAATTTTTTAAATTTTTTTAGGTTCAAGGAAGACTGCCATACTACGTTAGATAGAATAATAGTAGCACTTTGTGCCTTGAAGTATAATTTAGAAAGGGTTACTTTAAAATGTTTCAAATTGGAAGAGTTTAATGAAATGTCTTTCGAAATGTTTCTTGCAGGAAGCGTTCGGTTAAGATTTTTATATATTTCAGTTCCTGAGATACCGAATCCTATAATTGGACAAATAATGGAGAATTTTAAAAAGTATGGAAACAGCATTGAGAAAGTATACGTTATAAATAGCAAGACCATTAAACATCCTTGTGCAATACCAATGGTACATTATGCTGAAATGGTTAGATGCAAATCAACTGTTGGAGGTTTAGACAGATTTAATCTTATCTGAATAGTTTTAAGATTTTAATTTTTATATTACACTAGTTAGAAATTGATTAAAATACATTTTCTAACGTTTCAAATCGAACCGTCTAAACCAATTTATCGTCTTTAATGGCAGTAAAATGAACTTTAAAACAAAATTGAAAAACATTTTGTACTTTATTTGATGTGTCAATATTAAACTAAAAAAAGACCTATTACACTACACTTTAAAAAAATTAACGACTAAATCACATTCCAATCAACATTTTTAAATCATCGAGACTTAATTTTTGCTCTGGTATCTTGGCACCACTTAATATGTTCTCCGCAACAGCTAATTTATTATCTTGTAATTGCTTAATTCTTTGCCCCACAGTATCCAAAGCCATTAGTCTACAAAGGATAATTCAATTATATGAATATAAAAAATAATCGTCACCTACTTATAAATATTAACGTGTTTAGTTTGTCCCACTTGGTAGATAGGATGCTGGGCTTGTATCTCCAATTGGGGATTTCAATGAAAATCAATAAGCAACAAATTATTAGCCCCGATTAAATTCAAACCTACTCCACTGGCAGTTAAAGATAAAAGTAAAACCTACAAAAAAATTTGGATTAACACTCCTGTTTGTTCAGACATTATTTATGAAATAAGTAGATTTCAAATAAAAGTGTCAAAAATAAAGAAAAAATTGTTGCTGGACTAATTTAGATTTTCCTCGAACTTTATGGAAATCCTCTAGGTTTCTCAAGAAGGAAATCTGTTGTCATTGCATGTCCTAACTCAAAATACAGAATATCTGCCAAAATCGAGAAAAAACAGAATAATCCATTAGTTTTTTTTTTTTAAATGAAAAAATGGATTCGCTTTATATTACAGGAGGATGTTTCTACATACGCCTAGTACCTATAGCGGTGCCATTTTGCCCTGCTATCCCTTTAACAGAAACATTTTCGACATGCCCAAAATGTCTAAAATCGAAAGATAAAGAAGGTTAACCCCTTTATTTTTTTTGAATAAATCTTGCTCTGGAATGTTGTCCATTGTATGTGTACTTAGCGTAACACAACAAAATACTCATTGAGAAGACTGGAAAAAAAATCATAATTCCTTCAGACAGTTTCAGTACTTCCCCTATTTCAAAAATGTGTCCAGTTCTTTGCTCGAATAAATGCCCGGCAGACAGGAGTGCTGCGTCAAGTAAAGCTAGACAGTGCTGTACGCACAATGCAGCGGCGTTATAAAAGGGATAAAAATGTTATTATATCTTATAAAAAACCTGCAAATTAAATTAAATTTGTTATGTCTACATCCTTTTGTTAAGTTATATTCTGATCACAAATATGCACAACCGTTAAACAACAAAGGTGGAGCGTAAAATCGAAATACCCCTTTAAATTGCATAATGTACTCGTCTGAAGAGTTTTCTTCGTTGCGCAGCACGGCTCCATTGCTCCTATCTTAGCCCCCGACCCTACCAAAAAAGTTGTGCTTCGCCATTAATGAGTTGGTGTCTTTTGTAACGGTTGGCTATTTAGGATAATTCGAAGTAGTGGTAGTTAGTTCTTCCTACAAACTGTTTAATAATGCAGGACGACGTAAATTATTTGTGTAAATTACCATACGAAATGAAACTTTTTTTATTTTCTTACATCAATACTTATGATTTCTTACAACTCTGCGATTTATTACCAGAATTGGAAAATTTCTCTGAGAATAAAAGTTTGATGAGGTATGGATGCTTTGGCTTAAGTTTTACATTGTTTTTATATTAATACTTTTTTAGTGCTATTAACTTCTATAAGGAGTATCGACTTGTAAATTGTAATTATTTACAAAAAATATCGATCCGCACCATTTCGAGCGATATAATAACATCTCTCAACATAAACTGTATTTATTGGGTAAAAACAAATGAGTTACTCCAATGCCTAAAAGAACTGCATATGTTGGAGTGCCTTTATGCACTAGATACAAACTTGTCCATTACAGATTTTAGCAATACATTATCCAAAGCGTTACCTCTTGTAATTGTATGATCTGAATTTTTATTCAAATCTAAATTTTTATTTTGCAGATTCATACATTAGCAATTCCTGTTATATCTAAATCGAATGATTTTTTACATCTTCCAATAAACATAAAACATTTATGTTTAATGGAATCGTCTATACCACCACGGTATTCTCCAACGAAGATCTTGTTTAATAAACTTGAAAATTTGGAAACTTTATGTGTATGTATAATTTAAAATTGCCAACTGTTTTGTTGTATTAATTAAAATATTTTACAGCTAATCGACATCTCATTCCATCATTTAAGAAAACGACTTTTAATAGATTACATTCCAAACAACATAAGAAAATTGATTTTGATCTATCAAGAGCTAACTAATACCCATATTATCCATACAGTAACTAACGGAACCATAATTTTTAAAACCAGTACCAGAGAAGAACAAATATGCATCGGCAAGTAATTTGTATAATTTGTCTTTTTTGCAATAATTATTACCAAAAGTTTAATTTGTAGAAAGAGTAACAGCTTCTGTAACTAACATATACCACCTGCCATGTCTTGGAAACTCTGATTGGGACAGGCTTCTTAATGAATTCAACATAACAACCCCATTTGGATATAAGGATGCTAAGGTAACCCGTTTTTCTCATATTGGTAATCGCGCTTTATGAGATTTTCTTTTCAGAAATTAGTATTAAAGAAATGTACAATAGAAGACATCGAATTTGAAGAAATAAATTTTACGCATGACTTATTTAGTTGTATCAGGAATGTAAAAGCAACTGTATCGTCCCTACTTTTATCCAAGAATTTTAAATTAATTAAGAAATTAAGTATTAACTACTGCTTATGTAAAGGTAAATTATTAACATGTGACAAAATTAATTCAAAAGTATTATTAGTTGTGATCCTTCTTTTAAAACAATTTACAGAATAGCGGTGGCGGCAAAATTTCACAATAAATTAACATCATTTTTCCTTGTCCAAAAATTCTTTAGAATTTTTGTAAATTTTCGAGTCTTTTGGATTCAAACATCTAAATAACGGTTTGGCGAAATTGGCCCACGCACCGGTACCAGAACACATACTACGCCACTGTTTAAGAGTGTACTTTTAAAGCAGATTTAAAAAATACCTATACCAAATTCACATAACTTGGAACAACTTATGTTCAAAATAAAAAAAATTTGTACGCCGCTATAAATTAATGTTATTTACATAAAAATGTTCTTGAGAAATTTCGGCAACACAGCCAAGCATTGTTTTTAAAGGTAGCAATTGCAAAGAGATTGCCTTTGTTCATTATAGTCTAGTAGTTCATTCTAAAAAAGAATTGGGGCAGGATATTTAAGTGACTTAACCATAGCACTTTAAAAACTAATAAAAAAATATGACTGATAAGCAAATTTGGATAAGTTAAAAGAACTGCAGTGTCAGTTATATTCTTTTGTTTTCAAAAATCATTTCAATTTGTGTGGGTCTGGTTTTATAATCGAAGTATTGTTTTACACATAAAAGAAATAAATAACAGTTTTATTTCCCGTTCTGATTTAGTACAACGTTGGCAAACGTATTGTGCCATTTCTTCGATTATCCTCATTGGGAGTCCCCCTTTTCTTAGCCGGAGCTTCGACTCGAAGTTGAAGGGAAAATAAAAATAATTCGGCTTATCGAGGTTCGACTGTATATCAACTGTTTCTAGTTATTTAGTTAGTCTATACTTTGACTAAAATATGGTTCAACCTGTTTACTGTACTATTATTGTGTTCTTCTAGGAAGTGGTAAAAGATCAGGACAAACTGAAACACTTCCATCCACAAATCTTGGAATAGCTTCCCCAGGTCCGTCGAAGGGCAATACATTTTTAAACAAAGTGATAAACAATTCACCTTTTATTAACACTTTGGAAATATGGAAGTGCCTGTAAGATTTAATTATTTCTTCAGGTTAATCATCAAATCAATAAATGTAATTTTATTAGTTGTATAATTGGTGGACCATGGTATGCAAAAATTCCCAACGGCTCTTTGGGCGCTATTAAACATTTAAAATATTTGAAGAATCTCACTCTAAGCGAGCTTCCTTCAGACATATCGTACGAGTTTTTAATACAGGTAATCCTATTAACTTTAATAGAATTTTAACGCCGTTTGTGCAGTAGGATGCTTTAATTTGTGGACGATTACGGAGATTAGTAGTACCCTGTTAAAAATAACTTTTTTTGCAGATATGCATACATTGTCAAAAGTTGGAGTCCTTAAGAATTGTAGCTTCATCAGAAGGTACAAATTTGAATGATAGTTTGTGCTTGGCATTGCCACATGCTAAATCACTGAAAGATTTTCTGTAAGTTTAAGAATAGTATTAAAACGAAGCACTGATTGGGCAAAATTACCAATTTTTTAAAATTTTTTAGGTTCGATGAAGACTACCATACTACGTTAGATGGAATAATAGAAGCACTTTGTGCCTTGAAATATAATTTAGAAAGGGTTAATTTAAAATGTTTTAAATTGGAAGAGTTTAATGAAACTTCTTTCGAAATGTTTCTTGCTGGAAGCAGTCGGTTAAGATTTTTATATATTTCAGTTTCTGAGATACCGAATACTATAATTGAACAAATAATGCAGAATTTTAAAAAGTATGGAACCAGCGTTGAGAAAGTATACGTTATAAATGACAAGTCCATTAAACATCCTTGTACAATACCAATGGTACATTATGCTGAAATGGTTGGATGCCATACAACTGTTGGAGGTTTAGACAGATTTAATCTTATCTGAATAGTTTTAAGATTTTTATTTTTATATTACACCAGTTAGAAATTGATTAAAATAAATTTTCTAACGTTTTAAGTCAAACGATCTAAACTAATTTATCTCTTCTTTAATGGCAGTAAGATGAGTTTTAAAACAAAATTGGATAAATATTTGTATTTTATTTGAAGTATCAATATTAAATTAAAAAAAGACATATTACATTACCCTTTAAAAAAATTATGGAATAAATCACATTCCGAACAACATTTTTAAATCATCGAGACTTAATTTTTGCTTTGGAATCTTGGCACCAGTTAATATGTTCTCCACAAGGGCTAATTTATTAACTTGTAATTGCTTAATTCTTTGCTCCACAGTATCCAAAGCCATTAGTCTACAAACGATTATTTAATTATATGAATATAAAAAATAACCCTCACCTACTTATAAATATTAACGGGTTTAGTTTGTCCCACTCGATAGATACAATGCTGGGCTTGTATCTCCAATTGGGGATTCCAATGAAAATCAATAAGCAACAAATTATTAGCCTCGATTAAATTCAAACCTACTCCACCGGCAGTTAAAGATAAAAGTAAAACCTACAAAAAAATTTGGATTAACACTCGTGTTTGTCCAGGTATTATTTATGAAATAAGTAGATTTCAAATAAAATTGTCAAAAAGAAAGAAAAAATTGTTGCTGGACTAATTTATATGTTCCTCGAACTTTATGGAAATCCTCTTTAGGTTTCCCAAGAAGGAAATCTGTTGTCATTTAAGTATTGCATGTCCTAACTCAAAATACACAAAATCTGCCAAAATCGAGAAAAAACAAAGATTAATCCATTAGTTTTTTTTTTTTTTAAATGAAAAAATGGATTTGCTTTATATTACAGGAGGATGTTTCTACATACCCCTAGTACCTATAGCCGGTGCCATTTTGCCATGCTATCCCTTTAACAGAAACATTTTCGACATGCCCAAAATCTCCAAAATCGAAAGATAAAGAAGCTTAACCCCTTTATTATTTTTTTTTAATTATCCTTGCTCTGGAATGTTGTCCATTGTAGCTGTTTGTACTTAGCGTAACACAACAAAATACTCATTGAGTATCCTGCGGTAAGACTGCAAAAAAATTATTATTCCTTCCGACAGTTTCAAGTACTTCCCCTATTTCAGAAACGTGCCCAGTTCTTTGCTCGAATAAATACCCGACAGGCAGGAGTGCTGCGTCAACTAAATGTAGACAGTGGTGTACGCACAATGCAGCGGCGTTATAAAAGAGATAAAAATTTTATTATCTCTTATAAGAAACCTGCAAATTAAATTAAATTTGTTATGTCTATTTCCTTTTGTAGAGTTATAGTCTGATCACAAATGTGAACTACCGTTAAACAATAAATGTGGAGCGTAAAAACTAATTACCCCTTTAAATTGCATAATGTACTAGTCCGAAGAGTTTTCTTCGTTGCGCAGCACGGCTCCATTGCTCTATCTTAGCCCCCCGCCCCTATCAAAAAAGTTGTGCTTCGCCATTAATTGACTTGGTGTCTTTCTTAACGGTTTGCTATTTTATACAATTCAAAGAAGTGGAAGTTAGTTCTTCGGATAAACCGCTTAATAATGCAGGACGACGTTAATTATTTGAGTAAATTACCAAACGAATTGAAAGTTTTTTTATTTTCTTACATCGATACTTATGATTTCTTGCAACTTTGCGATTTACTACCAGAATTGGAACATTTCTCTGAAAATAAAAGTTTGATGAGGTATAGTTGCTTTTGCTTAAGTTTTACATGGTTTTTATAGTAATACTTTTTTAGTGCTGTTAACTTCTATAAGGAGTATCGACTTGTAAGTTGTACTTATTTACAAAAAATATTGAACTGCATCATTTCGAGCAATATAATAACATCTCTAAACATAAACTGTATTTATTGGGTAGAAACGAATGACTTACTCCAATGCCTAAAAGAACTGCATATGTTGGAGTGCCTTTATGCACTCGATACACACTTGTCTATTACAAATTTTAACAATACATTATCCAAAGCATTACCTCATGTAATTGTACGATCTGAATTTTTATTCAAATCTAAATTTTTATTTTGCAGATTCATACATTAGCAATTTCTATTATAGTATCTAAATCACAAGATTTTTATGACCTTCCGCTAAACATAAAACATTTATGTTTAATGGAATCGTCTAAACCATTATGGTATTCCCCAATGGAGCTCTTGTTTAATAAACTTGAAAATTTGGAAACTCTATGTGTATGTATAATTTAAAATTGCCAACTGTTGTATTATTTAAAAAATATTACAGGTAATCCACATCTCATTCCATCATTTAAGACCACTATTTTTAAAAGAGGACATTCCAGACAACATAAAAAAAATGATTTTAATCTATCTAGATTCACCTAATACCGATATTAGCCATATCGTAAATGAAGGAACCGTAATTTTTAAAACCAGCGCCAGCGAAGGACAAATATGCATCGGCAAGTAATTTGTTTTTTTTTTGCAATAATTATTACCATAAGTTTAATTTGTAGAAAAAGTAACATCTCCTATAACTGACCTATACCACCATCCATGTCTTGGAAACTCTGATTGGGACAGGCTTCTTAATGAATTCAACATGAAAACCCCGTTTGGATATAACGATGCTAAGGTAATCCGTTTCTCTCATATTGGAAATCGCGCTTTATGGATTTTCTTTTCAGAAATTAGTATTAAAGAAATGTACGATAGAAGACATCAACTTTGAAGAAATAAATTTTGCCCATGACTTCTTCAGTTGTAACATGATTGTAAAAGCAACTGTATCGTCCCTACTTTTGTCCAAGAATTTTAAATTAATTAAGAAATTAAGTATTAACTACTGCTTATGTAAAGGTAAGTTATTGACATATGACAAAATCAATTCAAAAGTATTATTAGTTGCGATCAGTCTATACAATTTACAACGCAGGGTGGGGCGGCAAAATTTCGCTATAAATTACCATAATTTTTTCTTGTCCAAAAATTCTTTGCAACTACAACTTACTTATGTGCAAAATTAAAAAAAAATTGTACGCAGCTATAAATTAATGTTATTTACATAAAAACATTCTTTAGAAATTTGGAAAACACAGCTAAGCAATATTTTTAAAGGTAGCAAGCAATCCCAACAAGAGGACCTTTGTTTATTAGTCTTATCTTTCATACTAAAAAAACAATTAAGGCATGATATTTTAATGACGTAACTCTAGCACTTTAAAAACGAATAAAAAATATAACGATAAGCAAACTTTGATAAGTTAAAAGAACAGCAGTGCCAGTTACTTATATTCTTTTGTTTAAAAAAAATCATTTCATTTTGCTTTGGTCTGGTTTTATAATGGGAGTATTGTTTTACACATAAAAGAAATAATAAATAGCAGTTTTATTTCGCAACCTAATTTAGTACAACGTTGCCAAACGTATTCCTGATTAAGGTAGCTATGGCACCCCTAACTAAAAATTGCGTCTTTAAATAAAATGCTCTTTTTGCCATTGTAATTTCTCTTTATTTCCGCGTTATATGTGGCGACTTTTGTTATTGTGCAACCCAAATTTGGGAATTCTTGTACTTCTCGTATTCTTATTCCTTTAAGACCTATATCAACGTGTTCTTTTATTTATTTTCGTTCCTTATTTGTCGTTCAGTATATTTTCTATTTCTTGTAGTTGTTTATAGAGTTGTAGCTTGCTTTTTGCAACCAATACTATATCATCCGCGTATATAATCATATCCACCCTCGTTCTGTGTACTTACACACCCGTGACCACTTTACCTCTTAGCTGAGGAATTGTTGTTATATGTACCAAATGTTACAGTCCAAGTGTAGAATTACTTGAAGCATATACTAATCAGATAACTTATGCATTTACTGCCTTATTTGGTAAATGTGTTCACTTCGGCCGAAAGGAAGTTTCTGCATTGTTGGGTTTACCTTGCAGTTTTGTTTGTTTATAATCGTTGCATAGGCTTCGTAAATGTAGAAGCTTCCTTTCGACCGAAGTAAACACATTTACTAAAAAAGGCAGTAAACGCATACGTTATCTAGTTAATCTATACTTTGACTAAAATATGGTGGTTCAACCTGTTTAATGTACTATTATTTTGTTCTTCTAGGAAGTGGTAAAACTCGAACACCTGCATCCACAAATCCCGGAATAGCTATCCCAGGTCCGTCGAATGGCAATACATTTTTAGAAAAAGTTATAAACAATTCGCCTTTTATTAACACTTTGGAAATATGGAAGTGCCAGTAAGATTTAATTATTTCTTCACGTTAATCATCAAATCAATAAATGTAATTTTATTAATAGTATAATTAGTGGACCAAGTCGTGCAAAAATTCGCAACGGTTCTTTGGGCGCTATTAAACATTTAAAATATTTGAAGAATCTTACTCTAAGCGAGCTTCCTTCATACATATCATACGAGTTTTTGATAGAGGTAATAATATTTACTTTAATAGAATGTTAACGCTGTTTATGCAGTAGGATGCTTTAGTTTGTGGACGATTACGGAGATTAGTAGCATCTTGTTAAAAATAACTTTTTTTGCAGATATGCATACATTGTCAAATGTTGGAGTCCTTAAGAATTGTGGCTTCGGCACAAGGTACAAATTTGAATGATAGTTTGTGCTTGGCATTGCCACATGCTAAATCATTGAAAGATTTTCTGTAAGTTTAAGAATAGTATTAAAACGCAGCAAAGATTGGGCAAAATTAAGTTTTTTTTTCATTTTTTAGGTACCATGCAAGCTGTAATACTGCGTTAGATGGTATAATAGAAGCACTTTGTGCCTTGAAATATAATTTAGAAAGAGTTAATTTAGAATGTTTCAAATTGGAAAAGTTTAATGAAACGTCTTTCGAAATGTTTCTTGCAGGAAGCGTTCGGTTAAGATTTTTACATATTTCAGTTTCTAAGATACGGAAGACTATAATTGGACAAATAATGAAGAATTTTAAAAAGTATGGAAACAGCGTTGAGAAAGTATACGTTATAAATAACAAGACCATTAAACATCCTTGTGCAATACCAGTGGTACATTATGCTGAAATGGTTAGATGCCATACAACTGTTGGAGGTTTAGACAGATTTAATCTTATCTGAATAGTTTTAAGATTTTCATTTTTATATTACACTAGTTAGAAATTGATTAAAATAAATTTTCTAACGTTTTAAGTCAAACGATCTCAACTAATTTATCTCTTCTTTAATGGCAGTAAGATGAGCTTTAAAACAAAATTGAAAAAATATTTGTACTTTATTTGAAGTATCAATATTAAATTAAAAAGACATACTACTTTAAAAAAATTATCGAATAAATCACATTCCGAACAACATTTTTAAATCATCGAGACTTAATTTTTGCTCTGGAATCTTGGCACCAGTTAATATGTTCTCTGCAACGGCTAATTTATTATCTTGTAATTGCTTAATTCTTTGCTCCACAGTATCCAAAGCCATTAGTCTACAAACGATAATTTAATTATATGAATATAAAAAATAACTGTCACCTACTTATAAATATTAACGGGTTTAGTTTGTCCCACTCGATAGATACGATCCTGGGCCTGTATCTCCAATTGGGGATTCCAATGCAAATCAATCAACAACAAATTATTAGCCCCGATTAAATTCAAACCTACTCCACCAGCAGTTAAAGATAAAAGTAGAACCTACAAAAAAAATTGGATTAATACTCGTGTTTGTTCAGACATTATTTATGAAATAAGTAATTTCATATGAAATTGTCAAAAAAAAAATTGTTGCTGAACTAATTTAGATTTTCCTTGAACTTTGTGGAACACCTCTCTAGGTTTCTCAAGATGGAAATCTGTTGTCATTTAAGTATTGCATGCAATAAGCAGCAAAGAATAAAAAATAGAACTCTTTAAATGCGTTATCTCGTGCAGACGGGAAATACCGCGTGCGAAAATTAAATGACAACAGATTTCCTTCTTTGGAACCTGAAAGAAGATTTCCACAAAGTTTGAGATTAACTGGCTTTGTCAATTTCATAAGGAATAGCTCACAGATATAACTTACTTTCGATTTTCCATTGCGACTATTAAAATCTTGAACGATATCCATTCTTTTACTAACCACCACAGATCCATCTAATTGGGAAAATATAATATTTTTCTTTTTTAATTGCATCGCAATTAAATTTAACATTTTGGTCCATTGCGAAATTAAAATTATTTTGTCTCCGTCCGCAAGACACTTCTCGACTATTTTTTCCATGACTATCATCTGAAATGAAAATGTGTCTGTAGTTTTTAACAATAAAAAGTTGTTTCTTTGGATTTACTTTGCTACTTCTCGAATTCTCTTTGAATATGGGATGGGTCGGGTTTAATAAGTTTTTAGAGGCTTCTGCGAGCCCTTTCGGGGCGTCTTCATTGGATAAACCCTCTGCAGGATTTGACGCGACGTCCTCCAAGTTTAAATTGTTTAATTGTTCTAATAAATTTAATTCTGAACTTTCTTCGTAGTCAATATCGATATCATCGTCCCTTTCTAACATCTAAAAAAATATCATTTAATTAATATTTATTGTTTTTGAAATGATCGAAACACAATAGATAGGAAAATATATAAAGTAGTTGGTGTTTCAAGAAATACACTTACTTTGCTAATTAATGAAGGATGGCAGCATATTTGCCGTAATCGAAGAAGCAACACCAAAATATCAGTTTGTTTTACCGTTTTTATTTTGTTTATCTTAAGAAGGTGTTGATGCATTTTCGCATACTCCAAGTTCGAGTCATCTAAAACATAAATTTCTTTAACACGGATTCGGACAAGTCTGACTCATTTTATTGAAAACGTTAGTCAGCCACATCCAGTGTAAATTGAGTGAACTAAGTTGTTTTTTTTTAAACAGATTTTTTGCTCTGATACAGCGTCGGACTGGCCTTATGGTCGAGGTAGCGTTTGCCAGCCCCCCGCCCCCCATGGGCCTGACTTGCGGGACTCCCCGCGAGCCAGGCGGTAGGTCTCGGGTCCCAGGCCCTTCCGGCCCAGTCCGACCCTAAACTGGTATACCAACATTGTCAAATTTTATTAAATATGGAAATATCGATCTTTGAAAATTAATCTCTTACCATCGATGTGTCGATCGAGAAATATCTCCAATCTTGTAAATTAACGGTTCACAACCGGTTCGACTCGCAAATGTATACACGCCTTTATATATTCATTTTTACTTACTGCTTCCGCTTGCCATAAGCGCATCGGCATTCTTTTCCGCTCGCTGGTGTAAATACTGAGCGAACAACGTCCTAGAAAACACCAACATTTTCTGATACACGCCCATCTCATCCTTGTTCAAAGTAACTTCGACCAATTTCCAAGTTTTCTGGGGTAACACGTCGAAGCCTTGTTCTTTCACCAACTGCACCTTTGTTCTTCGTAACATGAGCGACGCAATGACTGTATTTAAGCGATCTTGACCGCCCGCCGATTTATTTGCAACCCAACGCTTCCAAACCTAAAACATTCAAAATGCACATCGGAAAACCAAAAGCGTTTTCTTGTGCTCACCGCTAAATCGTCGAAAGGTGAACACTTCAGAAACTTCAATAATGCGTACAAATCTAATTCCCTGTTGTGTATTGGCGTTCCTGTTAGAACCCATCGCGATTGACCCAACAGATTACATACAGCCACCGATGTCTGGGACTTATGATTTCTAATCTGATGGGCCTCGTCGAGTATAATTCGTTTCCAATTTATAGAAAACAATGGACCCGTCCGCGAATAGTCTCCCATTACTAAAGAATAAGTTGTTATTACAATATCGTATTTCGACAATCTAAAAATGAATTAATTTAATAGTAATAAGAACAATTGTGTTGTTAAAGATAGAACCTTTTGGCTTTAGTTTCGCGCTTGGTGCCGTGGTACATTTCCACATTGAAGTAATGTTTTCGTACATGGGTCTCGATCTCGGATCTCCACTGATAAATTAAAGTTGCAGGAGCCACGATCAACGTTCCGCCCGCATATTTGGCCCCAGGCTCTTCGTGCTCGACGTTTTCTTCACCAATTTGCTTCGATTTGAGAGTTAAAGATAGCATCGTAAGAGTTTTTCCTAGACCCATATCGTCAGCCAATATTCCACCTGATGGTTTCTGTTTTTCCCGCCACAATAACCAAGTGAGGGCTTGTTGTTGGTGTTGCATCAGTTTATTCTTTAAACCTTCGGGATCTGGAGTAATACTATTTACATCTGGGCAATTCGTTAATGATCCATGTAACTGTTCCAATCTGTCCATGGTTAAAGATTTTTGGGTGTTCAATGTTTCCATCGCCTGTTTTCCGAAAGTGCGAGGTTGGACATGGTTCAAGCCAACTTCTATGTTTTGCCATTGCGTTTTTAAATTGTTTTTATCTAATTCTGTGGGGAAAAATAAGTATGTATTAGTTACAAATAAACGAGAAGAGTGCAAATAGGTTTTACAATCCAAATTCACCATTTGGTCTTTTTGCAAATTTTGGAAAATAATTACATAAGCCGCAACGTGATTGTAATGAAATTAAACTCACATTCTTTGTCGGTTTATAGAAATACTTTTTAATGATTGAGTAATCGAGTAATTATTTTAAAATATTAATTTTACTAGTTACTAATATCACATACCTGTGGAGATCTCCATTAAACCCAGTTGTTCTTCTTCTTTTGCCACTTGCTCTTGTAGTTGACTTAATTTATTTATAACAGCAGCTCCTTTGTCGCGAAGCGCGGTCACATTAATCGTTTGTATAAGATTCTAAAAATTTAATTCAATTAATCACTAAAACTTATACTAAATGTCGAACACTTGCTCGAGTCTTTATCACATTCAAATGCAAATAATCCACTTTCTGTTTTTGATAAAAGTAATCTCTTGAAGAAACCTTAACTTTCTGAACCAATGGAGTAGTTGCAACTTCGTCATCGGATATAACTTGTACATCGTTGAAAGTGTGCAACAATTCAGGAGATGAAATTTCAATGATAGAGTCATCTTCCTAAAATATACAATTACTTAAATTAAATTTGTTTAATCACAATTCTTTGACATATTTTCTAACAGGGTCGAGGCATTCCCCTGATCTCCTCTATCATGTAAAATACCTTATCTTCCTCTACAACGGAGTTGTGAGAACTTATAGATTGCCTATCTGAACTGTCTTCGGCACCTGAATCTTCAGAAGAGTCCGATTCAATTATTTGACGAGGTATTCGTGCTGGTGTTCTTATTACTACATCAAAAGAAATTCATCACTAAATATATTTATATTGTATTTAAAAACTAAATCCCTCTTCGATTACGCTATCAGACTGATATGTAATTAAGTAATGGCCCTTACGGTCTGCCCAAAGTACTAGATTTCACAATAAATTTTGAACAAAAATATTCTGTTACAACTCCTACAAACTAAATCACGATTTTTCCATTTGCAAATAACTTATAGCGAATTATTATTTAAAAGAGTGCTTCGAACAGATATTGAACAAACAACATGATTTCTAGATTTCAGAATATTCTAAAACAAATAAGATTCCACAATCAAACTTGTACTTTTAATCGATAGCGCCATTTCTGTTGTATAGTGGTCACTTTTACCTTGATAACAAGTTTTGTATTCATATCATTTTTTCACAATTTTACAGTATTTTAATATATTCAAAATCTATGGTGGCAGCATTTTGTATTTCAAGTTGTTCTTGCGAAAAAATAAATTAAATCTTTTTGACAGGGAGCCTTATGGCAGAAAGAGTAACTTTTTTCTTAGTTCCGGCACCTGAAATTTTAATCATATATAGAGTCCAGTTAGTACTGTCTAATCATTTAATAGACTGCATGCAACGAGCCACCAACTTTCATCTCCAAAAGAGTCCCTTGTTATCAATAATAAGAAAGTAATTAATCAACTAGGAAGAATTATGGCTCGCAAACCCTTAGATCGCTATAACAAGATAACCATTGTAAATTATTTTACAAATATAAATTAATATAACCCAATATAAAGTACTCATAGGATCAAATACAATGTAATTCTGATGCATTTTTTATCGAAGATGGACAAAAGTAAATTGTAAAACCTTACCAAAACTATCATTGTTAGATGTGCGTTGACCGATTAGAGACGACTCAATTATTGAGCTGCTGTCTGTAAAACTGCTTTCTTCCAGAGATTTTTCTGTAGATATACATAAAGATTATAAAAGAATTTTGTGGTTAAACATGTAATAAGCTATTTACCAGGCGTTTCAGGTACTTCGTCAGACATCTCAGATCTTATTGCACAATATGAATAAAGGTAAACAATTTGTATTAAGTTTTAAACATATTTTTAATATTTAAACTTTCAGAAAACTAAACACTGGCAGTTATAAAACAAAAGCGGTTTAAGAAGCGAAAAATGTTTAACGAATAAAACACGTGATCAGAACAGAGTTACGGTGAGAGAATAAGGAACTTATTTAAAATTATGCACCAAAAGCGCCTGTTTCAAAAACTGTATACTACACATTTAATTTTTATATTTAGTTAATATAGGTATATCTTTGTTGTTTACGATGTATGATTTGAAATAAAACGTTATTAAATAAAAGAATAATAAATACAGAAAGTACTATATATTCTTATGTGCTGGCAAGAAGTATTAGGTAATCTAAAATTAAAAATTTTGAATGTATTTAAAGTAACAAAGCTTGTTAAAGTGAAAATCTTCTACTTGGCTATTTCATAAGATTATTACGTAAGTATGCACGTATCTTCATTACTTTAACAAAGAACAAGTAAAACTGATTTTAGAAACAACTTATAATAATCAAATTTAAACCCATAGCTATTATTAAAAACGTTTTCACATATTTAAAAGTTACATTTTTAGTTTCTGTTCTGGCAAAAATTGCAAAATCAATAATGTATATTACAAGAATTGTTTTGTAACTTAACAATAAACACTCAATTATTAACAATAACGGAAAAAGCAGATATCTTTTAAATGTTTAAACTATTTAAGTACAATCATCTTAATTTAATAATATAGCCAAGACCTGCTCAAAAAAATACATTTGCATTTGCTTTTGTAAGTCAGTACCATATGTGCCTTTCTTATATTTCTCGTAATAATGAAATGCAGTCTTTTCTTTCAAATCGGAGTGAAAAACGTTAGCACCATTTTGTAGCAATAATTTAATCGAACAAATTTGTCTATCCACATCTGCTTTATTGAAAAACATATTATTTTTTATGGCGTATTGCAAAGGGGTTTGTTTAGATTCATTACGATCGTTGAGGAACGGTTTTTGGTGAGGTAAAAGTTGCAGTAAGATTTCATAAAGCCCATTTTTAGCCGCATAATGTAGAATCCCATTGTTGGCTTCGTATTTCATTGTTGCAGAAGCTCCACTTTGGAGAAGTAGTTTGGCACAAGATATCTGTTTGTTAAGTACCGCAAATGCTAGAGGTGTGCAATCCTTATCGTTCAATTCGTCCAGGTTTGCGCCCTTTTCAAGAAGAGCTAATAAAACATCAGCGGCACCAGTTCTGGCAGCGTAATGCAAAGCTGAACTTCTACGATTATTCTTCATGTTCACATCGGCACCTTTTGAGACCAATAAAAGGGCCGTTGATGTTTTCAAATATTGAATAGCAAGCAAAAGCGGTGTGTTACCATCGTTGCATTTCGAATTGCAATCTACGCCTTTGTTAATTAATTGAAGGGCAAGATCGTCTTGACCCGCTGCAGCAGCATAATGCAAGCAAGAGTAGCCCTTGTCGTTTATTGTAAAAACGTTTGCATCGCTCGCTATTAACAGTTTTGCTACTTCTGGATTTACATTCTTCAATGCTAAAGCTAAAGATGTATCACCTTCATCATTGGCTTTGTTAAGATCTGGGTTCTCTTTCATTAACTCTGTTATTACATCAAAATCTCCAATTTCGCAAGCAAATTGCAGACACTTCTCTGTGTTCGAACCTAATGCAATCATTTTCTTCAACAAAAAGCGCGCTACGTCCATATTTTTATACAAAATAGCCAACGATAGTGGCGTAGAACCATCGTTACTGTAAGTATCGAATTTAAGCTTCCTCAACAATATTTCCAAAGTCTGAACGTTACAGGTCCGGACGGCGTAATGCAAAAGATTGTATCCGTTTTGATTTTCCATCTCCAAAGTCGCTTCTTCAGATAATAAGAGATCAATTATCTTCTGGTTGCCGTAACGGAAAGCCAGTGCTATGGGAGGATTCCCTTCGTCATTTCTTATGTTCACATCGATCCCTTTGTTTATTAGTAATCGTACAAGCTCTTCGTCGTTGGTGTGGATAGCTAAATGTAAATACGAAGCATCCTTACTATTTTCCACCATCAAATCGACTCCTTTGCTTATCAATAATTTTCCTACAGAACTTTGTTTTGCTTTTAGAGCTGCACTAAGAGGTGTGTCTCCATTGTCGTTTTGCGTATTCAAATCGATCCCCTGGGATATTAAAATTTCTACGATGGACTCAAATCCCGCCTTGGAAGCGTAATGCAAGTAAGAAGTGCCATCGAACTCCTTTAAACTAATTTTAATTTTCTTAGACGAAAGTAATAAAGCAGCTGTGCTCTCGTTCTTCTCTGAAAGTGCAAGCATTAAAGGTGTTTTATTATACTTATTTTGAAGATTAACATCCAGTCCTAAATTAATTAATTTACCGACAATGTCGTCACCCCCCATTCGCGAAGCAAAATGCAAACAAGAAAAACCATGATAATCGACAGCAGTTGGAAGCGCCCCATTTTCTAACAAAATCCTTGCAATGCTTGCTCGCTTATATTTCAAAGCTTTCAACAATGGGGATTTTCCATGTCCATTTCTTGTATTAATTTTTGCGCCCTTCTCAATCAAGAGCCTTACGATTGATTCGAAGCCGGCCATGGAGGCGTAATGCAAGCAGGAATTACCAGAAGAGTCTCTTCTCTGGAAATCTGCCCCATGTTTAAGTAAAACTTCAGCAACATCTTCGCGTGTATTTTTTAAAGCTAAAAGAAGAGCTGTTGCATCAACAGTAACGTTTCCATTAATTTTCGCCCCTTGATTTATTAGTTCTTCTACGATGTTGCCACGATTTGAGTAGCACTCTGAGAATAAAGGTTTCAGTTTGTCCGCATAAGTAACATCGGCTCCTTTCGAAAGGAGAAGTTTTACTGTTGATGAGTGACCTACACTTAGAGCTAAATGTAAAGGCGTTAATTCATCGTGATTCGGTGCATTGAGGTCGGCGCCTCTTTCAATGAATTCTTGCACAATGTCTACGAAGCCAGATCGAACGGCGTGATGAAAGCTGGTGCATTGAGAGTTTTTTAATACTACGTCACACCCACTTTCAAATAACAATGCCACAGTTGCAATATGCTTATTTTTTACAGCAATTGTTAAGCAACGTATCTTTATCTCAACACCTTCTTTTATGAAGTACTTAACTAGGTCGCAGTTACCAACAGAACAAGCTAAGAATAAAGGGTTCGTATCATCAAATGAGTACGAATGTGGATCAGCACCCAGTTCAAGGAGTAATTTAGCTGTTGTAATTTTATTCTGTTTTAATGCTAGAGTAAGAGGAGTACTTTGCTCTTTCGAGCTTTTTTCGTTAACGCCACAGCCTTTTTCCAACAAAACTGGTATAAGATCATCGTAACCCAACTCAGCGGCATAATGAAGGGCATTATATTCGTCCAAATTCTTTAACGTGGGGTTGGCACCAAAGCTGAGCAACAATTGGACTACGTTACGGCTTTTCAAATTAAAAGCGACGTGCAGAGGTGTACAATAATCCTTATATCTTCTTTTATCTACAAAAAATTCATCTTTTAATGAGTTCCTACGAAAAAAACTGGTCAACTTATGTAAAGTCGTTTGGATTTTTGTCTTCTTTTGATTAAAGACCGTCTTTATTAAGTCCACCACGATATTCTCGTCGCCTGATTCCACAGCTTTATGCAAACAGGTATCTCCATGTGAATCGGCAAGGAACACATCTCCTCCCATTTCGACCAACAGCCTCGCAATTTCCATTTTCTTATATTTAAGAGCTAAAAATAAAGGTGTGCGCCGTTTCTTATTTGTGTCGTTCACAGAACAGCCTTGATTTAGAGCCGCATTTACTAATTCCATACTACCCAGTTTCACAGCTTCGTGGAGAGCCGTACATCCTTTGTAATTCGTCACACAGCAATCGGCCCCATTCTCCAATAAGACCTTTGCCGTCCATGCGTGTTTCTTCCAAAGAGCTAAAAGTAAAGGACTTCGTCCGTTGCTGTACGTTTGAAGATTAATATCGCACACAGTTACCAGAAGATGAACGATGTTTGCTGCGCCATTTTCTGCTGCGTGGTGTAAACAATTATATCCATTTTCATCCAAAATATTGGGATCCGCTCCTTTGGAAAGAAGAAGCTTAACCGTTTCTGTTCTTCCATTCTCTGCTGCCACCATTAAACCAGTTTGGCCGCTCGTCATTATTAGATTGACATTACAGGTACCTTTTTTAATTACAAAATCCAAAAGCTCATGTTCTCCCCGTTCGGCTAAAATATGGATACAGGTTTTATATGTACGTGATATAAACGTGTTCGTTTTTGCGCCCATTTCAATTAAAACTTTCGCCACTTTGAAGTGACCACGATTCAAAGCATTCATCATGGGCGTCCTCCCCTTATCGTCCTGCTTATCAAAATCGAAACCTCGATTTATGAAATCTAAGACGATCCTCAAGTCTCCGATCCTTGCGGCGTAGTGCAAATAAGTACAACCATGGTTGTCGACGAAATTTGGATCGACATTGTGCGCCAACAGTAACTTAGTAATGTTAATGTAAGCTCTCGAGACTGCTGTACGTAGGGGCGTCTTTTTGTCCCAATCAAACTTGTAGACGTCCACATTTCTGCCCAGAAGAATTTCGACGACCTCTTCGAACTGAAACGACACTGCAGAATATAAACAAGTAGTTCTACCTTCGCTCAGCAAATTGACATCGGCTCCATATCCCAAAAGTAATTTGCAACTTTTCGCAGATCTATGACTTAAAGCCAAATCCAAAGGAGTACAACCCGAGTCGTCCCTTTTATCAACATCGAAGCCTCGTTTTAGTACTACTTCCAAGGCTTCATAACAGCCTTTGGTGATTGCATAATGCATAGCATAAGAGTTTCTTCCATCTTTTACAAAAGGATCGGCGCCATAATCGAGAAGTATATCGGCAACTACAGTGTATCCTTGTTGCAAGGCTCCCAGTAACGGAGTGTCCCCAAAAAAATTTTTCTTATCGATAAGCGCTCCACGTTTGATGAGTTCCAGCACCAAATCTTCGAATCCCTTATCTGCAGCAAAATGCAGGGAGGTGCTCCCGGAGTTATTCACGGCGTTAACATCCGCACCTCTCTCAAGAAGAATCCAGGCGACAGCTATTTTCTGATCGTCGATAGCTTGCATCAGAGGAGTGAAGCCATAACGATCTTTACGATCAATATCGAGACCTTTATCCAAAAAAGTGTCGAGAAGATGAAACAGATCGTGTCCAATAATTTTGTGAAGAAAACTCTGTTGGGTAACTTTGAACACATCGGCTCCTTTATCCAATAAAAGCAAAACGATGTGCCCCACGTCCCCCTCCAGAGCTACAAACAGAGGTGTTTTTTCTTGGATATTCAAGCAATCAATTTCGACGCCTCGCTTTAAAAAATACTCAACAAAACAGGTGTTACCTTTTGCAGCAGAATAATGTAAGCAGGAGTCGCGCGAGTTCGTCTTTATGGTAAAATCAGCTCCGTTCTGCAGTAAGAAATTTGTCAGCTCCACATCGCCTTCCTTAAGAGAAATTAAAAGAGGAGTTTCGCCGAGACTGTTCTGTGCGTTAATTTCTGCACCTTCTTCGAGAAATCTCTGAACGAATCGTAGGTGGCCGTCAGTGCAGGCTCTGTGAAGGCATTCATTAAGATTCGTCTTATTAAATATCGCTCCACGTTCCTTTAACGTATCGACTAATTGAAGATTGTAATTATAAGCAGCATTAAATAAAGGTGAGTTACCTGTTTCGTCCTCTACATTAACATCGGCTCCTTTCTTTAAGAGTTCCTCTGCAATGGTCCACTCTTCCTTTTCGGTCGCTAAAATCAAACAAGTCTTTCTTTTCTCAATTTCTGCAATGTTAACATCGGCATTGTAACTCAACAATAAATCGACGGCGCTCCTTAAGGAATTTTGGATGGCCCTGAACAAAGGTGTCTCATTTCTAATATTTCGTGCGTTGACTTTAACTCCATTTTTTATAAGCTCCCGCATTATGGCAATTTGATTATTTTTAACTGCTTCATGAAGACAAGTGTTTTCTATGTTAGCATCGGCTCCTTGTTTTAATAATAACTTAACAGTGCTCAGATGAGAGCCGCCTATGGCTAAAAACAAAGGTGTTTCATTATTGTTAACGTTCATATTTACGTTGGCACCCATGCTCAATAATTTTAATACATTTTGGTCTTCCCCGTTTCTCGAAGCCCAATGTAGGCAGGTCCAGGAGCGGTAATCAAAAGCGTTAACATTTGATTTGTGGCAAAGAAGAATTTTTGCAGAACTTTTATCCGTCTTGTAGGAATTCATAAATAATTCCAAAGCAGTTTTATTTTCTTTGTTCTTCTTGGCGATGTCGACTCCACGATTTACAAGTTCCAAGATCAGAGGGACGTTCCAATGCAGAGCAGCATAATGCAAAGTCGTGTAGTCATCCCTGTTAACTAGATTGATATCAGCACCTTTCGCCATTAATAATTTTGTACATACCACTTGTGCGCTACTTTTAAAAGTACAGTGCAAAGGAGAATTGTCCTCGCCATTCTGTGCGTCCAAATCCAAACCAAGCTCCAAAAATAATAAAACGAACTCTACGAAACCTTTTGCAGCCGCATAATGCAAGCAAGTGCTACCGTCCTTCTCGTTAGAATCAAAGATATTAGCTCCGTTCTTGATGAGAAGCCTAAGAACGTTGATGTTCTTATATTGGGAAGCAAAAAGGATAGGCGTATCACCCTCACTGCTCCTTTGATTAATATCGACACCTTTGTTCAAAAGATGAGCGACAATGTTGAAATGGCCCTTTTCGATAGCGTAATGTAAACAGGACTTGCCGTTCTGATCGAGGCTATTACAATCGGCCCCTTTTTCCAATAAAAAAAGAACAGCCTCGACGTTCCACTCTCCAACAGCAAGCATTAGAGGTGAACGTTCGGACGAGTTAACTTCGGCACCTTTATCGAACAAATGGGCAACCAAGTCCATGTGACCATGCACAATGGCCCATTGTAAAGCTGAGTAACCTGCAGTGTTCTCGACGGATTCCCTTGAGCAAATCTTTAAAAGTTCTTGGGCCATTTCCAACTGACTAGATCCACAAGCGACTATGATAGGTGTATTGCCGTCATTATTTCTTATATTTACATCTGCTCCTTTGAGTATTAACTCGGCTACAAGGGATTTGTAACCTCCAGCGATAGCGTAGTGCAAACAAGTGTCACCGTCGTCGTCGACGATGTTACAATCGGCTCCTTGTTTTAGCAACGCATCCACAACGTCTAAAGCATCCTTTTTCAGAGATAACAACAGAAGACTATGTCCGCAATTGCCTCGCTTATTCACATCGAAAAGCTCCAAATTTGATAGTCTTAACTTAGACGATAAGCCCAAAAAATGAAAATCGTGCAGACCTCTGGGAAGCAACAAGTCGACAAGAGCGGCGTGCCCTTCTTCAATAGCGACATGTAAAGGAAGATCGCCTTTGTTATTACTTAAGTTAATATCGGCCCCCCATAGTAGGAGCTTCATAAATAAATTAATGTTAGGATTTCTTCGTTCTGCTACAATGTGAAGACACGTTTTGCCCTGGATATCGAGAATGTTTACATCGGCGCCTTCCTGCAACAAGAAATCGACGTTGTCTAACTTTTCGTGGAAGACAGCATAATGCAAAGGACTAACGGCGTAATTCCCGACACTATTGATACGGGCACCTCTTCGTAGTAGTTCTTTTAAATTCTCTTTGTTGCCAAACACGGAGGCTAGACGGAGATTGTTGTAGAAGTGCTTAGAAGGGTGTTTCAAATGCAACTTCTCCAAGAGTTCGGTGAATGTTTTAGCATCGAGTTGAAAAAGACTTGTTGGAAAATACAACATAAAATCTTCTTCTACGTACTCTTCAAGAACATCTGTTGGAGTGTAAATGAGAATATTTCGTTTGTAAGCGAGCATGGTTAGCAAGTACCTTAGGAAAATCGGACAGAACGAAGCGTACCCCACGCAAGTACTGCAATATTTTACACAAACGAAGATGTATGACTTTGGTACAACAGTATTAATGCATTCGTTTGGAAGTAATTCGCATATGAGATTGGCAACAGCCAAAGTTCCAGATCCAACGGCATACTCCAAAGGAGAGTAATCTAAAATCCACTCAGGAGAAGCAGCCAGCTCGTCCACGAAGTTATCTCGAATTATTTCCACCAGCTCATCGTGCACTTCGATGACTTCGTCGTCTGGAGTCTCCTCGTGGCATACTCCATACAGAGCGGCTATGTGAAAGAAGCTTCTTCCATACTCATCGCATTCTAACACGGAATTCATTTCATTCACGATGTGTATTTTCACTTCATTCATCCTACAATTAATAAGCAACAAATGTAAGGTCTTGCCTTTGGCCAACATCATATCAAGAAATTTATACAAGTTTTTTTGAGAACCAGGCGATCTGAAACGAGCTCTATATAGATTTTTACCCAGCTCTGAATCGATGTTTTCATAAATCCAAAATGCGCAGAAATACTCGGCGAAACTTTCGTGTTCAAATCTTGCATTGATTTCACCATTGCCCTCGACTTTGAAGAAGCCTTTCGATGCTAACTCTTCCAGGTTGAATTCCTTTAACTTTTCGTTTATACGAAGCGATTTCAATTCGTTTTTTGTAAAGAATGGTTTAAGAGCTAGGAGACTGTATACGTCTACAGGAATATTTAGAAACGTTGGAAACTTTAAACAAATCTTCTCCCAACGTGCTTTTAAATATTCGCGATAGAAATATAGAAAATGAGCTGTCTCGTCCAACAATATAGCTCCTTTTGTTATACAAGATTTAAGTTGGGGCTTAAAGATGTCCGCAAGCATTGTAAGTCTTAAAGGAAAGCTCGCAAATTTGAAATTTTCATCTTTTATGATTTCTTGAACTAACTGTAACAAAAGCATCGCAAAGTCTTCGAGAAAAGATCGATTACTGCTTAAAGACCTGTAATACTTTAATAAAAAATTCTTTTGGTCGTGTATGCTAAAAGGAGGTAAAACAAAGGCGAATGTGCCAAAAGCTTCCATTAAAGTTTCTTTTAAAATTGGTTCGCATAAAATATAAGAAGTTATGCCCTTTTGGCTTTGCATTCTAAAAAATGCGATGGATTGTGGTGTTGGATAGAAATCATCAACGAGTAGAACAAGTTTCATTTTCTTTAAAATGGCTCGAGATAAATCGATGTTGAAGCAGTTGCTTGAAGACAGATTATCCTGAAGCTCCAAAGAGTTGTTCTTCACATTAATACACCAAGCATCCAAGCAATTAAAAGCAATGGCTTGCAGTAACAACGAACAGCCCATTCCAGAAGTGGCAGTTATCAATCGCACGTTCCCTTCTCCATTTAATTTTGTGATTTTCGGCAAATTTGAATGCAAATGGTTCTTTTCTTCGATCAAATAGCTGTTTATATTAGAAACGCTTCCACTGCTTGCAAGCCACTCCAACTCGTCGACGTCCTTATAATTTAGCCAGTGTATGTTCTTTGGCTCCCCTTTGAATTGATCTTTAGAAAATTCTTTGAGAAAAACATTAGACAAATTAGATGTTTTCAACATGCTCAAAAATATTCTGCTGCAGCTCTCTGAATTTAAAATAATAAATATATCGTCTTTCACTTTGTACAAAGCTTTGCTCGATAAAATTATTTTAAACAAGCTTCTTTCGATGAAATAAGACGGCAATGGGTCAAATTTGTCTCCGATCACATAAGCTTTATCGTTTTGGATAATTCTAAGGACGTCTCCTACTTTGACGAATTTGTACATGTCTTCATCGACTAATTCTCCCAGTTTTTTGATCACTCTTCCTTGCAGACTGATTTTTGAGTTTAAAATTTGCGCAATGTGGTTTTCCGATAAGTCTGTCAAGTTGGAAAATGCTTTCTTATCGGCAAATTCTAAGTTAACCTCGGTTTTGTTAATGATAAATACTTTTAAATTAAAATGAGAGAACTTTAAAATATTTATAACATTGTTAAATTCTTCTCCATCTTCGATCTTTATCAAAATATAGTCCTCCACGTAGTTTATTAAGATTTCTAAAACAATTTCGTGATAATTTAAAATAATTATAGATTTATTGCTTACAATGGACTTCCAAAAACTACTAACATTTGATAGTTTTTCATAATTTGATTGTATCTCTTCGTTCGTTTTATATGTGGAAATCAATAATTTAGATATTTCCAAGCAAAGACTGCTCTTTGTTAATCGCTCTTCAGTTTTGCTAATGTATTTTATAAACCCATTGCTAATTAAATTGAGATCAAAGATTTTGACTTTCAAACTCCTTAATAAGTTAAAAAATTCTTCCTCGATCGCCTTTACAATATCGTCAGGAAATTGTTCAACAACACAATAAACATCAACAGTTTTGTGCATTTCTTTTAGCAAATTATCCTCATCTTGCGAGTATTTCTTATATTTCAAATATTGTAAGCAATCTAATTTATATTCAGTCGTACTATGTAGAAATATAACTTTATCACTTTGTTCAATTAAGAACTTACTACTATCAATCAGCCTATTTGTGTATACAACATATTTTACTTTTTTATAATTTTCAAACAAAATATTGTCTAAATCACTAGCCTTTTGTAACCTTACAATATCAATAAAGGAACTCGCTATAGAAAAATCTCCATCCTCTGCTAATAATTCATTCGTACTAATTGCTCTTAAATCATTGCTACATTTTATATTAATTATGCTGGCAGATTCTAAATCTTGTTTATATAACACCAAGTTATCACATTTCAATGAGAAAAGACTAGAATTATCTTGAAGTGTGCGTAGAAGCAATAATGCTGATGCTTGCAATTTCATATCCATTGTGGATCCCTATAAAATTATAAGGTAATTCAAACCCAAAATTAAAAATTAATTGTCTTACTGCTATTCAAAGTGTCCCTTAGAGTTCACATCATGAGGCCGCCCTTGAATCGTACCGAAATGTATGTAGGGCGTTAATTTTGTATTCCAGGTTAGTAAATTAGATAATATCAAGTGTCCAAACCATTCAAATCAAAAGATATAACAGTTTTAATTTCGTTGTTTCCGAGCTAAAATTGGCCATCTTAGTCAAATAGTTGGGCTGACGTAGGTTAGATGGCGCTTTGAAATCAGCTGGAAATTTGAAAGTGCCGAACGAGTAAAGATGCGAAAAGTAAATTGGAGAAATAAAAATAATTATTCTAAGTTATTAATGATGCATTGTTATTTTCTATATTAACTCCAGGATATACTCTTTTGATGTCTGTGAAGACATGTTGCAACATATTACCTGGAGAGCGATTAAAATTTTTAAGAAACATCTTGCGATAAAAAAATCCGCGATATATAAATTAGCCGCGTTGTTTTCTCTACTTCTTATACAACTCCGACAAGATTTAATACTTTTTTTCAGTTTTCGCCACTGTCTTTCCTCTTTGTAGTACACACTATTTCCATACCTTCTCGAATGATTAATTACGAAATGATTCCCCATTCCGCATCAGAATTTGGTGATGGGATCAAATGCTTCCTCGATACCATTGTATCCACCCCAAGAATCAGAGTGTATGAAAGCAAGAGGCTCAACATATGTTCTAATAAGCCTATGCAATTCTGCACGATTTCTTTGTTGAATGGGCACTATAAACATATCATCCGTTTCTCTGCAAATACCACCGAAACATCATAATTGTTAGCGATAGATGGGTCTTCGGTGGTATTTGCAAGTGTAAATATGCATGCAGAATTGCATGCATTACCCAGTGTGTTTATTTCGAATTCTTGTAATTAAATATAGTTTTAATTTTTTGTCATTCTTTATTATTTACAGAAAGCATGCCTTCGGGTTGTAGCAATGGAACTGTAGCATTTCTCAAAGGATATACAGTCAACTCGCGTTATAACGAAGTTCGATATAACGAAAATCTCGATATAAAGAAAGAAACCGCCGGTCCCTTGAAAATCTCGCTTTATAACGAAAATTTTAATGGGTTTTGGTCCCCTCGATATAACGAAGTTTTCTTGACCAAAGTCTAATAATTTTTGGTAAAAAAGTAGGTACTGTAGGTATGTTATATAATTTACATAATGTGTTTTTACACAATTTTTGATTTTTTTATCTTAAGGCAATGCTGACTCAACACTATCAATTATCAATTACTTGTAAAGCCATGACCTTGATGACGGTGTATTCTCAAGTATCTTAAATCTCGAGAACGCAATTGAACGGACACGCACAGTCATCTGCATACAAACTAAAATTACGAATTTTTTTTAGATTATATGTGTTTCTATTTCTATTATTTCTATTGGTTTTTTTTTTATTGTTGTTTTCTATTGTTTTATTAATTTTTTTTTACATTTATGCGTTATATTGGTTATTTTATTAAGCGACAACGAATTTGTGGTGTAATGGATTGATTTATTCTATATCTCTAAACAAATTTGTAAAAGTTTGTAAATTTATGAATTTCGATATAACGAACTTTCGATATAACGAACTTTTTCGTGGGTCCTTTAAAATTCGTTATAACGCGAGTTGACTGTAATTGTAAAAAAGGGTACTTGTGCCTTGCAATGATTCATGAAACGCGCATTCGCGCGCTTCTCAATTTCTCGTTTCGGCAACTCCTACTAACAGTTGACCAATAAAGTAGTCAACGATTCTATTTGTTTACAAATAATACGCGTTAGATGATGCTGTAGTGTAAAATTTTGTGAGTATATGCTACCCAAAATACGCCTCAATAGAAGTAGTTACATATATTCTATTTTATTAATGCCACCTCTTTTATTATAAGCGCGCAATTCAATTTTCAATGATTTGAGTTATGCACTTTTAACAACTCTAAATTCATAATTATATTTTGTTGAAATAAGTATATAAATGTTCTTAGTCGTAATAGACTCCCCATCTATATTCTTTGTGGCCTGCCTTTCTGCCTTCATACTTTTGCTATTATTTTTTCTTGGCCATTTGAATCTAGTCTTTGATTTGTAAATACCTTCTTGGTCCATCCTTTTTAATCCAAAAAGATATTCCTGCAATATACTTGTCATTTATTATTGTGGTTTTTAAAATATACATATATACTTAAATTTCATCATAATTAGTGTAACGTTTTACCTGTAGTCTTCTTTAATTAATAGGATGCAGATTTTTCTACTACAACTTGTTTAATTAGTAATATTCTTCCACGATCTGATTCAAATGAATGATACATAAAAATTGCCAGAATTATTGTAGGAGTTTATAACTTGGAAGTATTGCTGTTTATCTAAAATTAACGTAACATAATTTTAGTAAATTTTATTTAAAATTGATCTCTTCAATATTAATACGAGTGAAGATAAAGTAATTCTTTAATAAAACAAAATAATACATACCTTATACTTTCAAAATCAACTTTTTAGGTTAAACTCAAAATACAGCTGTATTTCACTGACTTACAATATCCGAGCCATAAAATCGATAAAACTTTCGTTGACGCGCATAAATTCAAAATTGTTTCATTCCAAGGCACAAGTACTTAAAAAAGTAAACTCTGGGGGCCTTAGAAGTGCTCACCAAGAAGTACAAATTCTAAATGGTCTTGGAAATATTTAGGTTTTATCATTTATGATCCTTTTCAAACATTTGCTGATGGTTTTTCTTTGAGAATGGCACAGGACGGAACCACAAACCTGAGAATTCATTAAAGTTATATAGATGTCAAAAACCTGATGGAAGCAAGAAGAGTTCGTTCTTCTAGCAACATAATTACAATTTTTTTTATCTCTGTGATCTTCAAAGTTTTGTAAATAGATAATAATTTATTTAAGGTTTGCTTTTGATTAATTTATTAATTTTGTTGTGTTAATTTTATGTCTGTTCCTAACTTAAATTATGTTTCAGTAAGCTACAACAGAAGATTAATGAATATGAAAGGATATATGATATTTACTTGTGTTTCTAACAATTTTAATTCTTTGGACAAATAATATTAGTAATAATATCAGTAATGCGATTGCGAGCTCCGAATATGCTTTATAACTTATTCGAATTTAAATTATGAAATGCATTTAGTTTATTGATTTTTAAACGATTCTAACATATTTGCGCCATTAAATATCGTATTACTCTGTAAATTTGTTAGTTTTTGTTTAACAGTTATTTAACAAAGAATATTTTCTTTTTTTTAGCTATAAATTGGCAACTTAGAACTTCATTAATAATCAAAAGGATCTTGGCTACTTTTTACCTTCACCTTTAAGCAGCCTTACATCTCAAAATTTTAGTGCCGACCAAAGAACACCCCTTGAAGAACAACAGCTTGCTTTATTATTTTGGGGTGAGTTTTCTTTTTTAACTACTATTTTCTTTGCGATTTATCTCACATAGAGAACAACAAATTAAAGCTTGTGGGGGCAATGTTAATTTTTATAACGATTAAGAGTTAAAATTATTGAATCGTTTTCGTACCACAAAAATCACGGTTACTTGTCGACGGATCTTTGAGAACTTTGTAGATTTCAAACTTATGGACTTTTTGGCTGCGGATTGGTCTATAGGTATTTAATAATAAATTTTTCTTTTTTAAAATGTAAATTTGAACACCTGATTGTTAGGCAACCGCGTATACTCCACTTTGAAAGTATTTAGAATTGCCTATCTTTTGTGGACATATACATCGGCCATCATGGTTATCTAACGTCAATTTAATCAATACAAGAACATTTTTCCAATATTATTAACTAAATTGATTAAATTCTTGGTGTTTTTTATATTGAACAAATGTAAAACTACAATTTTAATAACTAAATGTGATAAAATCGATGCTATAATCATGTTCACTAAAAACTATTAGAATAGGATACCAAGTCTATTTACTTCATGTGGTTATTAGATGATTGGAAATATTTATGTACAAATGATATATCAGTGAGTACACTCTTGTAAGTTTAAGCATAAACTTATTCTGTTTTGTTTTAGTTTATATCGGTGGTCGAAGACAGGTTCAACTGTCGCAAACACTAAGTCACTCTGAAAGAATGTTTTTACAGTACAAGAAGATGTACAAATTAACAGCTTACTCACCACAGAGAACTTTTATAGCAGGAGTCCTTGGTGAGATTTATGGCTATCATTGGAATGCTCTAAGCACAATATCTTCTTCTGAACTAACTAGGATGGTTGTGTCTACATATTGCAGATTTTGGGATCTTCTGACCATCTATCGATGTCATCATTCCAATTCTCTATTGCTTTACGAATACTCCATTTTCTGTAGATTTTAAATAGAATATAAAAAGGACACAGTCTGGTCGCACTTCTTTGTTGATGGTAAAGCTCTATGATGTCCTTATGTTAATAGGTATGAAGGTATTGTTTGAATAGTACACCCAAACCACACTTTACGTTCCGAAAAAAGTTGTCAATAAAGCAAAAAGCCGTATAACAAATCAATTTAAGACTTTGTTAAAAATAGCAACTGTCCATGAATGGGGGATTGCTTTTAAGTACCAATAAACTAGTCTTTGACTTCTAAAAGGGTTTTAATATATCTTAAAAGATATTTGGTTCCCCAAAAGTGTATTTCTATTAAATAGTTTGTTTGTAGGTAGTATTAAACAAATTCGTTGCGTTTTGGAAAATTTTGTTACAGCTTTTAAGGGCCAAAGGACTAGTTTTTTTGCTCATGAAAGGGTTTTTCTTAACTCTTAAAATTAATAGAGATACAGGGCTGTAAAGTATATGTTTTTCTTCTTACAAATAATAAGAATGGTTATTTTGCTAATTCTGAAAATGTTCTTGTTTAATTGATTTCTTTTCTTTCATAAACTAAAAATGAGTGCTTTAAAATAAAGTAGGAGCCAATATTTATGTATTACTCTGTATTTGTTCTTTCTTTTAAATTATTTATCGCTTTTGATATCTGGAAATTTTGCTTTGGGGTAAATGCGATAGCGTATATCGGCTTTACATAAATTTCGTTTACTGACTCATTTGTGAGTGTACAGCGAAGGCAAACCGTTGTGTATTTGTAAGAATAAGTGCTCCTAATTTTAATTACAAACCTTAATCTGAGGTAAATATTTATTATAACAATTTCTCTTTCATTCTACAGCAGGGGTGCCCAAAGTACGGGAAATTTTTTTTCTACATAGGCTTCTACGTAGGCTTCAGAATGTAATAAATTTAATGGGTTTAAGTTGAATGGTAATCGATATTTACTATTTTTAACTGACATTGTGGAAGTGCATGATTTTCCCAGTAAGAACAATTTTATTTAGAGTAAACTGAGTTAATTGATATCGATCATTATACCAAAAGAAAAATCACACTACGACCTTTATTTTTGTTACAGATTTGCCCTTTGAGAGCTGCGAGTCACAAAGCAATTATAGTTAAATAGAAGATGACACGAAACTGATGGAAGCAAGAAAAGAGTCCATTGTTCAAGCAACAAAATACAATTTTCATCTGTGTGACCTTCAAATCTTGGTAAATACATAATGAAGTATTTAAGGTTGACTTTTGACTACATTATTAATTTTCTTTGTATAATTTTATGTATGTTTTCATGACTGAATTGTTTAATTTATGTGTATGTGTGTATCTGTAACTGTTTTTGTGATTGTGGAATAATTATGTATAATTTGTAGTTATAAACAAAGCTTATGGCCTATTTTTAATTCTTCTTTATTTCAGGGATTAGGCTGTACACCGTTCTGACACCCATCCCTTTCTTGGCCTTCCAACATCCCTTTTGGTTTATAATGTGTTGAAGCTAACGGAAGCCCTATCTCTTAAAATTTTGCTTTGTACTAAAACCCAGTGTTTATTTCGAATTCTTGTAATTAAATATAGTTTTAAGTTTTTGTCATTCTTTATTATTTATAAAAAGCTAGCCTTTGGGTTGTAGCAATGGAACTGTAGCATTTTTCAAAGGATATAATTGTAAAAAAGTAAACTCTGGGGGGCCTTAGAAGTGCTCACCAAGAAGTACAAATTCAAAATTCTAAATGTTCTTGGAAATATTTTTTTATCTCTGTGATCTTCAAAGTTTTATAAATACATAATAATGTATTTAAGGTTTGCTTTTGATTAATTTATTAATTTTGTTGTGTTAATTTTATGTATGAATATTTTAATTTCAGTGTACATGTGTGTTCGTCCTTGTCTTTGTGATCGTGGAATGATTATCTTTAATTTGAAGGTACAAACAAAGCTATGGCCTATTTTTAGTTTTGTAATAAAATGCATTGGGTTCATATCGAATCATAATTAAACAGAACTTTGTGTCAATTATTGTTATTTATAAGACACATGCTTTCGATATGTAGCATTTTTTAAAGGATATAATTTTAACAAATTCAGAGAAGAAGTGGTAGTGATTCTGGGGGTCTAGAGGTACTCATTCACTTACAGTTCGCCTGCAGTCCAGAACTGCAGATTAGATAAGGTCAATTATATATACAGGCTATCGACACACGAGTCTATTATAAGATTCACTTAAACTGAAGGCTGTAATCTATCAATGGCATGTATATGTAATTGCCCTTGACTGATCTGCAATTCTGGACTGCAGGCGACCTGTAAGTAAATAGGTACCTTAAAAAGTGCTCCCTTGGAGATACGAAATACAAATCCTAAATTGTTTTCGAACTATTTAGGTTTTATCATTTATGATCCTTTTCAAACATTTGCTGATGGTTTTTCTTTGAGAAGGGCACAGGACGGAACTACAAACCTGAGAATTAATTTAATTATCATTTATGTTTTGAAAATTATTAATCGGACACTGATTAAATTTTATTTGATTTCATTGGAGCGAACAAAATTCTTGTAAATTAATAGAATTCAAGCGCATGTTCTCAATTAAATTAGACATCAAGAATTATAAAATTACAATCACTTTTTCCATTTTAATCAAGTCCCGAAATAGCACATAAATTAAAATCCTGCATAAGGGCCGACATTTTAATAGCTAAAAATGACAACAAATTAATTTGATACTTGAGGTGACATCTGCTGCTGTTTTCCAGAACTTATTACAGGAAATTATAATGGTTTTAAAAAGAAGGGTTGGTTTTTAACTTAACTATTAAAGTGTAGCCTCTAATTGTTAGATGGCGGAAACTGTATTATTTGGGTGTAGAAATAATTTTCTTTTATTGACAGATTGTTATTGTTTAATTTTACATGTTTAACCTTAAAAATTTTACTGAGAAAAGAGTGCATCCGATGTATGATTTAGGATATTATATCATACTTCAAGCTTCATTTTTGTTACAGATTTGTCCTTTTGAAAACTGTGAAACTCATGAAGTAATTAAAGTTATATAGATGTTAAAAACCTGATGGAAGCAAGAAAAGAGTTTGTTCTTCTAGCAACATAATTACAATAATTTTACATCTATGTGATCTTCAAAGTTTTATAAATACATAATAATGTATTTAAGGTTTACTTTTGATTAATTTATTAATTTTGTTGTGTTAATTTTATGTATGAATATTTTAATTTCAGTGTATATGTGTGTTCGTCCTTGTCTTTGTGATCGTGGAATGATTATCTTTAATTTGAAGGTACAAACAAAGCTATGGCCTATTTTTAGTTTTGTAATAAAATGCATTGGGTTCATATCGAATCATAATTAAACAGAACTTTGTGTCAATTATTGTTATTTATAAGACACATGCTTTCGATATGTAGCATTTTTTAAAGGATATAATTTTAACAAATTCAGAGAAGAAGTGGTAGTGATTCTGGGGGTCTAGAGGTACTCATTCACTTACAGTTCGCCTGCAGTCCAGAACTGCAGATTAGATAAGGTCAATTATATATACAGGCTATCGACACACGAGTCTATTATAAGATTCACTTAAACTGAAGGCTGTAATCTATCAATGGCATGTATATGTAATTGCCCTTGACTGATCTGCAATTCTGGACTGCAGGCGACCTGTAAGTAAATAGGTACCTTAAAAAGTGCTCCCTTGGAGATACGAAATACAAATCCTAAATTGTTTTCGAACTATTTAGGTTTTATCATTTATGATCCTTTTCAAACATTTGCTGATGGTTTTTCTTTGAGAAGGGCACAGGACGGAACTACAAACCTGAGAATTAATTTAATTATCATTTATGTTTTGAAAATTATTAATCGGACACTGATTAAATTTTATTTGATTTCATTGGAGCGAACAAAATTCTTGTAAATTAATAGAATTCAAGCGCATGTTCTCAATTAAATTAGACATCAAGAATTATAAAATTACAATCGCTTTTTCCATTTTAATCAAGTCCCGAAATAGCACATAAATTAAAATCCTGCATAAGGGCCGACATTTTAATAGCTAAAAATGACAACAAATTAATTTGATACATGAGGTGACATCTGCTGCTGGTTTTCAGAACTTATTACAGGAATTTATAATGGTTTTAAAAAGAAGGGTTGGTTTTTAACTTAACTATTAAAGTATAGCCTCTAATTGTTAGATGGCGGAAGCTGTATTATTTGGGTGTAGAAATAATTTTTTTTTATTGACAGATTGCTATTGTTTAATTTTACATGTTTAACCTTAAAAATTTTACTGAGAAAAGAGTGTATCCGATATATGATTTAGGATATTATATCATACTTCAAGCTTCATTTTTGTTACAGATTTGTCCTTTTGAAAACTGTGACTGTTAAAAACCTGATGGAAGCAAGAAAAGAGTTTGTTCTTCTAGCAACATAATTACAATAATTTTACATCTATGTGATCTTCAAAGTTTTGTAAATACATAATAATGTATTTAAGGTGCTTTTGATTAATTTATTAATTTTGTTGTGTTAATTTTATGTATGAATATTTTAATTTTAGTGTATGTGTGTGTCCCTAATTGTTTTTGTGATCGTGGAATGATCATCTTGAATTTGAAGTTACAAACAAAGCTATGGTCTATTTTTAGTTTTATAATAAAATGCAATGGGTCCATATCGAATTTTTCTAATTAAACAGAGCTTTAACTTTGTGTCAATCGTTATTATTTATAAAACACATGCTTTCAGGATGTAGCAATAGAACTGTAGCATTTCTCAAAGGATCTAATTGTAACAAATTCAGAGAAGAAGTGGTAGTGATTCCGGGGGTCTAAGAAGTGCTTCCTCGGAGATACAAAATACAAATTCGAAATTGTTTTGGAACTGTTTAGGTATTATCATTTATGATCCTTTTCTAACTTTTGCCGAGGGTTATTCTTTGGGAGGGATGCAAGACAGGATAACCTGGAAATTAATTTAGTTAACATTTCAATTCAATTCATGGGATATATTGTTTTGGAAAATACTAATCTGAGACTGATTAAATTTTAATCTTTTAATAAATATTATTGGGTATACTTTAAATAATATTAATAACAGTTAAAATCTCGATCTTGTATTATATAGGCTTTAGTAACTTTTCTTAATTTTGTTTTTTATTTTATTGCAGAGAACAGTCGTGTTGAAAAATACTTTCGGAAGCCAATGTGGATTTGTACATGTACCCTTGGTTCTTCTTCACATAAGGCAATTCAAGAGGCTTTCGGAAACCTAATCCAGCAGCACCACCAGAATCATCAATGGAAGACTAAATCTTCAGATTTGTATATTAATTATAGTTAATCTTACAGAACGACCCTCATATTTTTTGTCATTTTTTCTACATAGGATTAAGTTAGATAATCCATGTTAGCGTAGTTTTTGCTAAACTTTTACTATGTCGTAAATTTATTTTGGGAATTTTAATTACTTTTAAAACACATTTCTTTTTGCCACACTTATTTATGTTTAATTATTTATTTATAAATTGTTAAAAGAGTTGCAGTCCTATCATATTGATAAGTATATTAATGTTTCGATAAAACCTCCCTTAATTTATATATTTGACACTTTGTTTAATTTGAATAGGGTTTCTTTTGAAATTAAACGACAAAAAAGGGATGCAGATTTTTATTATTTTTAGGTTTTTAAATTGTAACTAATTGTATATCTTTTTCTGTTAATCTAAGACAACATGTGCTCTGATGCGAAGGGCTTAAGTCTTCGATTAAAACTTTTGCTTTCGTTGGTTTCATACAGTGGTTACCCTTCACATCGGACCACATAATGTTTGTTGAATGATGGGGTGTTCTAAGATAGTATAATCTTAAAACATCCAATCAAGGTCTGTGCTCTATTCTAAACATATTTGAATTTTATGACCAATATTCCTCTGTTAGGCTAATTAGATGTAAAGTGGGATGTAAGGGGGGTTTGGGAAATAAAAAAAACTATTAACTACCTGTTGTTTCTTTTCACACTAAAAATGTAAGGAGAATGTGTCAACTGGTAACAGGGGCATAAAAGAAAAATTGCAAAAATGTGATCGCGATCTACAGTCGTAATATCACAAATCGCGAGTGACAGTCGGCCGAGTCGGCCGAGTCGGCCGAGGGTTTATCTTGGAGATTTTTAAAAATATTTTTCAAATCACGAGTATCCTACAGTCATTCGTCATTCGTCATTCGTCTCGTTCGGCTCGTTGCTCGTTGGATTTTTCTTAGAAATTTTTAAAAATTTAACTTCGACTGGTATCGAACTCGAGACCATTTGAACAAACAACCGATGGCTAACCATCTGAGCTATGGCGTTGTTATACGAAGTAAGTGTTTTAAACGTTATAAAGTACACGTCCTATAATATTAATTTAAAATTTATTTTTAAATGTTTAAGTAGTTAGGTGTAAAAGCCCACCTGACTCTTGCTCTTGCTCTTCCAATTAATAATTATTAAAATTCGGGTAACAATAAAGACTTTTTATTATATCTAATAATTTATACAAGTTATTTTACAGAGTTCAAATTTAACAGTTAAGAAGTTTGAATCACACATTTTTTAAGTCCGCTACTTCAAAAATATTTAATTCAAACTTCTTATCTGTTTTAAATTATACATTATTAAAATAATTAATTAATTAAAAAAACCAAATTTTAATATAATAAAAAGTTGCAACCCTTACGATTTTTTTTATTGTAATTAATTAAGAGTGATTTGCACGTCAAACTTGGGATTGCAACTTCTTTTACAATTACATTACATTACAATTACATACTATAAATAAAAGGGAAAAGGAAGGTGTTTTAAGTGTGTGTGAAAAGATAAAATAATAATATGTGGATGGAGTAGGGTTATTTTATAAAAGTAATAATAAATAAAAGTTAAGTGCCCTTCAAAGTGCTACATTAATCAAGGGAAGACAACAAAAAAGGTAAGTATTAAAAAAATAAATAAAGAAGTGAAATATTAAAAAATAATAAATTAAATAAAAAGTATAAGAAGTAGTAATTTTTACCAAATTTTGGAAAAAATCTAAGTAAACATGAATTAATTTTGCAATAAAATTCAAAAGTTATAGCAAGTTCGAAAAATAAACAAGACGGGAAAAATTAATAAGATATAAAAATCAAAAAATCAAAACGCACGGTCCAATAATTAAATGAAGAGAGGGTGGCTTTAAACTTTTATGAATTATTTAGTTTTATCGAAATTTTTATTTTAGAGGTGTAGCGCGGGAAAATGATACCGGTTATAGTTAGTAGGGGTACGTAGAAACGTCCCCTCGCAATATAAAGCAATTCCATTTATTTCATATTTTGCCAAAAAGACATGGGTTAAAACCCATCGATTTTGAATTTTCAAAACGTTTTCCCAAAGCCCTGGAATAGCACGCCTACGCTTTCTTAGGCCTATCCGAAGCCAAAAAGGCTGCCAAATCCGATTCTGAATAGTTTTTAAAGATCCGTCCACAAATAACGGCGCTACAATTTTTTGAAAGTTCAAAATTGGCTCAAAATGAGCGTTAAAAATCGCAATTTTTTATTTTCGAAAAATTAACGTCGCACCCTATACATATTATACATGTATCTTATGTAAAAAAGCCTCAGGATTCCGAATCCGTGTCGTTTGTAATGATTGGATCGAAAATAAGGGCGCTACGATTTTTTTTGTGAATCAAGGGGTACGTATTTCTATTCATTTAGTTTGTATCGAAAATTTTTATTTTAGAGGGAAGCGCGGGGAAATGACACCGGTTATAGTCACTAGGGGTACGTAGGAACGTCCCCTCGCAATATAAAGCAATTCTATTTTTTTCATATTTTGCCAAAAAGACATGGGTTAAAACCCATCGATTTTGAATTTTCAAAACGTTTTCCCAAAGCTCTGGAATAGCACGCCTACGGTTTCTTAGGCCTATCCGAAGCCAAAAGGCTGCCAAATCCGATTCTGAATAGTTTTAAAGATCCGTCCACAAATAACGGCGCTACAATTTTTGAAAGTTCAAAATTGGCTCAAAATGAGCTCTAAAATCGCAATTTTTAATTTCGAAAAATTAACGTCGCACCCTATACATATTATACATGTATCTTATGTAAAAAGCCTCAGGATTCCGAATCCGTGTCGTTTGTAATGATTGGATCGAAAATAAGGGCGCTACGATTTTTTGTGAATCAAGGGGTACGTATTTCTATTCATTTAGTTTGTATCGAAAATTTTTATTTTAGAGGGAAGCGCGGGAAATGACACCGGTTATAGTCACTAGGGGTACGTAGGAACGTCCCTCGCAATATAAAGCAATTCTATTTTTTCATATTTTGCCAAAAGACATGGGTTAAAACCCATCGATTTTGAATTTTCAAAACGTTTTCCCAAAGCTCTGGAATAGCACGCCTACGGTTTCTTAGGCCTATCCGAAGCCAAAAGGCTGCCAAATCCGATTCTGAATAGTTTTAAAGATCCGTCCACAAATAACGGCGCTACAATTTTTGAAAGTTCAAAATTGGCTCAAAATGAGCGCTAAAAATCGCAATTTTTAATTTTCGAAAAATTAACGTCGCACCCTATACATATTATACATGTATCTTATGTAAAAAAGCCTCAGGATTCCGAATCCGTGTCGTTTGTAATGATTGGATCGAAAATAAGGGCGCTACGATTTTTTGTGAATCAAGGGGTACGTATTTCTATTCATTTAGTTTGTATCGAAAATTTTTATTTTAGAGGGAAGCGCGGGAAATGACACCGGTTATAGTCACTAGGGGTACGTAGGAACGCCCCCTCGCAATATAAAGCAATTCTATTTTTTCATATTTTGCCAAAAGACATGGGTTAAAACCCATCGATTTTGAATTTTCAAAACGTTTTCCCAAAGCTCTGGAATAGCACGCCTACGGTTTCTTAGGCCTATCCGAAGCCAAAAGGCTGCCAAATCCGATTCTGAATAGTTTTAAAGATCCGTCCACAAATAACGGCGCTACAATTTTTGAAAGTTCAAAATTGGCTCAAAATGAGCTCTAAAATCGCAATTTTTATTTTCGAAAAATTAACGTCGCACCCTATACATATTATACATGTATCTTATGTAAAAAGCCTCAGGATTCCGAATCCGTGTCGTTTGTAATGATTGGATCGAAAATAAGGGCGCTACGATTTTTTGTGAATCAAGGGGTACGTATTTCTATTCATTTAGTTTGTATCGAAAATTTTTATTTTAGAGGGAAGCGCGGGAAATGACACCGGTTATAGTCACTAGGGGTACGTAGGAACGTCCCCTCGCAATATAAAGCAATTCTATTTTTTTCATATTTTGCCAAAAAGACATGGGTTAAAACCCATCGATTTTGAATTTTCAAAACGTTTTCCCAAAGCTCTGGAATAGCACGCCTATGGTTTCTTAAGCCTATCCGAAGCCAAAAAGGCTGCCAAATCCGATACTGAATAGTTTTCAAAGATCCGTCCACAAATAACAGCGCTACAATTTTTTGAAAGTTCAAAATTGGCTCAAAATGAGCGTTAAAAATCGCAATTTTTTATTTTCGAAAAATTAACGTCGCACCCTATACATATTATACATGTATCTTATGTAAAAAAGCCTCAGGATTCCGAATCCGTGTCGTTTGTAATGATTGGATCGAAAATAAGGGCGCTACGATTTTTTGTGAATCAAGGGTACGTATTTCTATTCATTTAGTTTGTATCGAAAATTTTTATTTTAGAGGGAAGCGCGGGAAATGACACCGGTTATAGTCACTAGGGGTACGTAGAAACGTCCCTCGCAATATAAAGCAATTCTATTTTTTCATATTTTGCCAAAAGACATGGGTTAAAACCCATCGATTTTGAATTTTCAAAACGTTTTCCCAAAGCTCTGGAATAGCACGCCTATGGTTTCTTAGGCCTATCCGAAGCCAAAAGGCTGCCAAATCCGATTCTGAATAGTTTTAAAGATCCGTCCACAAATAACGGCGCTACAATTTTTGAAAGTTCAAAATTGGCTCAAAATGAGCTCTAAAATCGCAATTTTTATTTTCGAAAAATTAACGTCGCACCCTATACATATTATACATGTATCTTATGTAAAAAGGCCTCAGGATTCCGAATCCGTGTCGTTTGTAATGATTGGATCGAAAATAAGGGCGCTACGATTTTTTTTGTGAATCACGGGGTATGTATTTCTATTCATTTAGTTTGTATCGAAAATTTTTATTTTAGAGGGGAAGCGCGGGGAAATGACACCGGTTATAGTCACTAGGGGTACGTAGGAACGTCCCCTCGCAATATAAAGCAATTCTATTTTTTTCATATTTTGCCAAAAAGACATGGGTTAAAACCCATCGATTTTGAATTTTCAAAACGTTTTCCCAAAGCTCTGGAATAGCACGCCTATGGTTTCTTAGGCCTATCCGAAGCCAAAAAGGCTGCCAAATCCGATACTGAATAGTTTTCAAAGATCCGTCCACAAATAACGGCACTACAATTTTTTGAAAGTTCAAAATTGGCTCAAAATGAGCGTTAAAAATCGCAATTTTTTATTTTCGAAAAATTAACGTCGCACCCTATACATATTATACATGTATCTTATGTAAAAAAGCCTCAGGATTCCGAATCCGTGTCGTTTGTAATGATTGGATCGAAAATAAGGGCGCTACGATTTTTTTTGTGAATCAAGGGGTACGTATTTCTATTCATTTAGTTTGTATCGAAAATTTTTATTTTAGAGAGGAAGCGCGGGGAAATGACACCGGTTATAGTCACTAGGGGTACGTAGGAACGTCCCCTCGCAATATAAAGCAATTCTATTTTTTTCATATTTTGCCAAAAAGACATGGGTTAAAACCCATCGATTTTGAATTTTCAAAACGTTTTCCCAAAGCTCTGGAATAGCACGCCTACGGTTTCTTAGGCCTATCCGAAGCCAAAAGGCTGCCAAATCCGATTCTGAATAGTTTTAAAGATCCGTCCACAAATAACGGCGCTACAATTTTTTGAAAGTTCAAAATTGGCTCAAAATGAGCTCTAAAAATCGCAATTTTTTATTTTCGAAAAATTAACGTCGCACCCTATACATATTATACATGTATCTTATGTAAAAAAGCCTCAGGATTCCGAATCCGTGTCGTTTGTAATGATTGGATCGAAAATAAGGGCGCTACGATTTTTTGTGAATCAAGGGGTACGTATTTCTATTCATTTAGTTTGTATCGAAAATTTTTATTTTAGAGGGAAGCGCGGGAAATGACACCGGTTATAGTCACTAGGGGTACGTAGGAACGTCCCTCGCAATATAAAGCAATTCTATTTTTTCATATTTTGCCAAAAGACATGGGTTAAAACCCATCGATTTTGAATTTTCAAAACGTTTTCCCAAAGCTCTGGAATAGCACGCCTACGGTTTCTTAGGCCTATCCGAAGCCAAAAGGCTGCCAAATCCGATTCTGAATATTTTTTAAAGATCCGTCCACAAATAACGGCGCTACAATTTTTGAAAGTTCAAAATTGGCTCAAAATGAGCTCTAAAAATCGCAATTTTTATTTTCGAAAAATTAACGTCGCACCCTATACATATTATACATGTATCTTATGTAAAAAGCCTCAGGATTCCGAATCCGTGTCGTTTGTAATGATTGGATCGAAAATAAGGGCGCTACGATTTTTTGTGAATCAAGGGTACGTATTTCTATTCATTTAGTTTGTATCGAAAATTTTTATTTTAGAGGGAAGCGCGGGAAATGACACCGGTTATAGTCACTAGGGGTACGTAGGAACGTCCCTCGCAATATAAAGCAATTCTATTTTTTCATATTTTGCCAAAAGACATGGGTTAAAACCCATCGATTTTGAATTTTCAAAACGTTTTCCCAAAGCTCTGGAATAGCACGCCTACGGTTTCTTAGGCCTATCCGAAGCCAAAAGGCTGCCAAATCCGATTCTGAATAGTTTTAAAGATCCGTCCACAAATAACGGCGCTACAATTTTTGAAAGTTCAAAATTGGCTCAAAATGAGCTCTAAAATCGCAATTTTTATTTTCGAAAAATTAACGTCGCACCCTATACATATTATACATGTATCTTATGTAAAAAGCCTCAGGATTCCGAATCCGTGTCGTTTGTAATGATTGGATCGAAAATAAGGGCGCTACGATTTTTTGTGAATCAAGGGTACGTATTTCTATTCATTTAGTTTGTATCGAAAATTTTTATTTTAGAGGGAAGCGCGGGAAATGACACCGGTTATAGTCACTAGGGGTACGTAGGAACGTCCCTCGCAATATAAAGCAATTCTATTTTTTCATATTTTGCCAAAAGACATGGGTTAAAACCCATCGATTTTGAATTTTCAAAACGTTTTCCCAAAGCTCTGGAATAGCACGCCTATGGTTTCTTAAGCCTATCCGAAGCCAAAAGGCTGCCAAATCCGATTCTGAATAGTTTTAAAGATCCGTCCACAAATAACGGCGCTACAATTTTTGAAAGTTCAAAATTGGCTCAAAATGAGCTCTAAAAATCGCAATTTTTATTTTCGAAAAATTAACGTCGCACCCTATACATATTATACATGTATCTTATGTAAAAAGCCTCAGGATTCCGAATCCGTGTCGTTTGTAATGATTGGATCGAAAATAAGGGCGCTACGATTTTTTGTGAATCAAGGGTACGTATTTCTATTCATTTAGTTTGTATCGAAAATTTTTATTTTAGAGGAAGCGCGGGAAATGACACCGGTTATAGTCACTAGGGGTACGTAGGAACGTCCCTCGCAATATAAAGCAATTCTATTTTTTCATATTTTGCCAAAAGACATGGGTTAAAACCCATCGATTTTGAATTTTCAAAACGTTTTCCCAAAGCTCTGGAATAGCACGCCTATGGTTTCTTAAGCCTATCCGAAGCCAAAAGGCTGCCAAATCCGATTCTGAATAGTTTTAAAGATCCGTCCACAAATAACGGCGCTACAATTTTTGAAAGTTCAAAATTGCTCAAAATGAGCTCTAAAAATCGCAATTTTTATTTTCGAAAAATTAACGTCGCACCCTATACATATTATACATGTATCTTATGTAAAAAGCCTCAGGATTCCGAATCCGTGTCGTTTGTAATGATTGGATCGAAAATAAGGGCGCTACGATTTTTTGTGAATCAAGGGTACGTATTTCTATTCATTTAGTTTGTATCGAAAATTTTTATTTTAGAGGGAAGCGCGGGAAATGACACCGGTTATAGTCACTAGGGGTACGTAGGAACGTCCCTCGCAATATAAAGCAATTCTATTTTTTCATATTTTGCCAAAAGACATGGGTTAAAACCCATCGATTTTGAATTTTCAAAACGTTTTCCCAAAGCTCTGGAATAGCACGCCTATGGTTTCTTAAGCCTATCCGAAGCCAAAAGGCTGCCAAATCCGATTCTGAATAGTTTTAAAGATCCGTCCACAAATAACGGCGCTACAATTTTTGAAAGTTCAAAATTGGCTCAAAATGAGCTCAAAAAATCGCAATTTTTATTTTCGAAAAATTAACGTCGCACCCTATACATATTATACATGTATCTTATGTAAAAAGCCTCAGGATTCCGAATCCGTGTCGTTTGTAATGATTGGATCGAAAATAAGGGCGCTACGATTTTTTGTGAATCAAGGGTACGTATTTCTATTCATTTAGTTTGTATCGAAAATTTTTATTTTAGAGAGGAAGCGCGGGAAATGACACCGGTTATAGTCACTAGGGGTACGTAGGAACGTCCCCTCGCAATATAAAGCAATTCTATTTTTTTCATATTTTGCCAAAAGACATGGGTTAAAACCCATCGATTTTGAATTTTCAAAACGTTTTCCCAAAGCTCTGGAATAGCACGCCTATGGTTTCTTAAGCCTATCCGAAGCCAAAAGGCTGCCAAATCCGATTCTGAATATTTTTTAAAGATCCGTCCACAAATAACGGCGCTACAATTTTTGAAAGTTCAAAATTGGCTCAAAATGAGCTCTAAAATCGCAATTTTTATTTTCGAAAAATTAACGTCGCACCCTATACATATTATACATGTATCTTATGTAAAAAGCCTCAGGATTCCGAATCCGTGTCGTTTGTAATGATTGGATCGAAAATAAGGGCGCTACGATTTTTTGTGAATCAAGGGGTACGTATTTCTATTCATTTAGTTTGTATCGAAAATTTTTATTTTAGAGGGAAGCGGGGGGAAATGACACCGGTTATAGTCACTAGGGGTACGTAGGAACGTCCCTCGCAATATAAAGCAATTCTATTTTTTCATATTTTGCCAAAAGACATGGGTTAAAACCCATCGATTTTGAATTTTCAAAACGTTTTCCCAAAGCTCTGGAATAGCACGCCTATGGTTTCTTAAGCCTATCCGAAGCCAAAAGGCTGCCAAATCCGATTCTGAATAGTTTTAAAGATCCGTCCACAAATAACGGCGCTACAATTTTTGAAAGTTCAAAATTGGCTCAAAATGAGCTCAAAAAATCGCAATTTTTATTTTCGAAAAATTAACGTCGCACCCTATACATATTATACATGTATCTTATGTAAAAAGCCTCAGGATTCCGAATCCGTGTCGTTTGTAATGATTGGATCGAAAATAAGGGCGCTACGATTTTTTTGTGAATCAAGGGTACGTATTTCTATTCATTTAGTTTGTATCGAAAATTTTTATTTTAGAGGAAGCGCGGGAAATGACACCGGTTATAGTCACTAGGGGTACGTAGGAACGTCCCTCGCAATATAAAGCAATTCTATTTTTTCATATTTTGCCAAAAGACATGGGTTAAAACCCATCGATTTTGAATTTTCAAAACGTTTTCCCAAAGCTCTGGAATAGCACGCCTATGGTTTCTTAAGCCTATCCGAAGCCAAAAAGGCTGCCAAATCCGATTCTGAATAGTTTTTAAAGATCCGTCCACAAATAACGGCGCTACAATTTTTTGAAAGTTCAAAATTTGCTCAAAATGAGCTCTAAAAATCGCAATTTTTTATTTTCGAAAAATTAACGTCGCACCCTATACATATTATACATGTATCTTATGTAAAAAAGCCTCAGGATTCCGAATCCGTGTCGTTTGTAATGATTGGATCGAAAATAAGGGCGCTACGATTTTTTTTGTGAATCAAGGGGTACGTATTTCTATTCATTTAGTTTGTATCGAAAATTTTTATTTTAGAGGGAAGCGCGGGAAATGACACCGGTTATAGTCACTAGGGGTACGTAGGAACGTCCCTCGCAATATAAAGCAATTCTATTTTTTCATATTTTGCCAAAAGACATGGGTTAAAACCCATCGATTTTGAATTTTCAAAACGTTTTCCCAAAGCTCTGGAATAGCACGCCTATGGTTTCTTAAGCCTATCCGAAGCCAAAAGGCTGCCAAATCCGATTCTGAATAGTTTTAAAGATCCGTCCACAAATAACGGCGCTACAATTTTTGAAAGTTCAAAATTGGCTCAAAATGAGCTCTAAAATCGCAATTTTTATTTTCGAAAAATTAACGTCGCACCCTATACATATTATACATGTATCTTATGTAAAAAGCCTCAGGATTCCGAATCCGTGTCGTTTGTAATGATTGGATCGAAAATAAGGGCGCTACGATTTTTTGTGAATCAAGGGGTACGTATTTCTATTCATTTAGTTTGTATCGAAAATTTTTATTTTAGAGGGAAGCGCGGGGAAATGACACCGGTTATAGTCACTAGGGTACGTAGGAACGTCCCTCGCAATATAAAGCAATTCTATTTTTTCATATTTTGCCAAAAGACATGGGTTAAAACCCATCGATTTTGAATTTTCAAAACGTTTTCCCAAAGCTCTGGAATAGCACGCCTATGGTTTCTTAAGCCTATCCGAAGCCAAAAGGCTGCCAAATCCGATTCTGAATAGTTTTAAAGATCCGTCCACAAATAACGGCGCTACAATTTTTGAAAGTTCAAAATTGGCTCAAAATGAGCTCTAAAATCGCAATTTTTATTTTCGAAAAATTAACGTCGCACCCTATACATATTATACATGTATCTTATGTAAAAAGCCTCAGGATTCCGAATCCGTGTCGTTTGTAATGATTGGATCGAAAATAAGGGCGCTACGATTTTTTGTGAATCAAGGGGTACGTATTTCTATTCATTTAGTTTGTATCGAAAATTTTTATTTTAGAGGGAAGCGCGGGGAAATGACACCGGTTATAGTCACTAGGGTACGTAGGAACGTCCCTCGCAATATAAAGCAATTCTATTTTTTCATATTTTGCCAAAAGACATGGGTTAAAACCCATCGATTTTGAATTTTCAAAACGTTTTCCCAAAGCTCTGGAATAGCACGCCTATGGTTTCTTAAGCCTATCCGAAGCCAAAAGGCTGCCAAATCCGATTCTGAATAGTTTTAAAGATCCGTCCACAAATAACGGCGCTACAATTTTTGAAAGTTCAAAATTGGCTCAAAATGAGCTCTAAAATCGCAATTTTTATTTTCGAAAAATTAACGTCGCACCCTATACATATTATACATGTATCTTATGTAAAAAGCCTCAGGATTCCGAATCCGTGTCGTTTGTAATGATTGGATCGAAAATAAGGGCGCTACGATTTTTTGTGAATCAAGGGGTACGTATTTCTATTCATTTAGTTTGTATCGAAAATTTTTATTTTAGAGGGAAGCGCGGGGAAATGACACCGGTTATAGTCACTAGGGGTACGTAGGAACGTCCCTCGCAATATAAAGCAATTCTATTTTTTCATATTTTGCCAAAAGACATGGGTTAAAACCCATCGATTTTGAATTTTCAAAACGTTTTCCCAAAGCTCTGGAATAGCACGCCTATGGTTTCTTAAGCCTATCCGAAGCCAAAAGGCTGCCAAATCCGATTCTGAATAGTTTTAAAGATCCGTCCACAAATAACGGCGCTACAATTTTTGAAAGTTCAAAATTCGCTCAAAATGAGCTCTAAAATCGCAATTTTTATTTTCGAAAAATTAACGTCGCACCCTATACATATTATACATGTATCTTATGTAAAAAGCCTCAGGATTCCGAATCCGTGTCGTTTGTAATGATTGGATCGAAAATAAGGGCGCTACGTTTTTTTTGTGAATCAAGGGTACGTATTTCTATTCATTTAGTTTGTATCGAAAATTTTTATTTTAGAGGAAGCGCGGGAAATGACACCGGTTATAGTCACTAGGGTACGTAGGAACGTCCCTCGCAATATAAAGCAATTCTATTTTTTCATATTTTGCCAAAAGACATGGGTTAAAACCCATCGATTTTGAATTTTCAAAACGTTTTCCCAAAGCTCTGGAATAGCACGCCTATGGTTTCTTAAGCCTATCCGAAGCCAAAAGGCTGCCAAATCCGATTCTGAATAGTTTTAAAGATCCGTCCACAAATAACGGCGCTACAATTTTTGAAAGTTCAAAATTCGCTCAAAATGAGCTCTAAAATCGCAATTTTTATTTTCGAAAAATTAACGTCGCACCCTATACATATTATACATGTATCTTATGTAAAAAGCCTCAGGATTCCGAATCCGTGTCGTTTGTAATGATTGGATCGAAAATAAGGGCGCTACGATTTTTTGTGAATAAAGGGGGTACGTATTTCTATTCATTTAGTTTGTATCGAAAATTTTTATTTTAGAGGGAAGCGCGGGAAATGACACCGGTTATAGTCACTAGGGTACGTAGGAACGTCCCTCGCAATATAAAGCAATTCTATTTTTTCATATTTTGCCAAAAGACATGGGTTAAAACCCATCGATTTTGAATTTTCAAAACGTTTTCCCAAAGCTCTGGAATAGCACGCCTATGGTTTCTTAAGCCTATCCGAAGCCAAAAGGCTGCCAAATCCGATTCTGAATAGTTTTAAAGATCCGTCCACAAATAACGGCGCTACAATTTTTGAAAGTTCAAAATTCGCTCAAAATGAGCTCTAAAATCGCAATTTTTATTTTCGAAAAATTAACGTCGCACCCTATACATATTATACATGTATCTTATGTAAAAAGCCTCAGGATTCCGAATCCGTGTCGTTTGTAATGATTGGATCGAAAATAAGGGCGCTACGATTTTTTTGTGAATCAAGGGTACGTATTTCTATTCATTTAGTTTGTATCGAAAATTTTTATTTTAGAGGGAAGCGCGGGAAATGACACCGGTTATAGTCACTAGGGTACGTAGGAACGTCCCTCGCAATATAAAGCAATTCTATTTTTTCATATTTTGCCAAAAGACATGGGTTAAAACCCATCGATTTTGAATTTTCAAAACGTTTTCCCAAAGCTCTGGAATAGCACGCCTATGGTTTCTTAAGCCTATCCGAAGCCAAAAGGCTGCCAAATCCGATTCTGAATAGTTTTAAAGATCCGTCCACAAATAACGGCGCTACAATTTTTGAAAGTTCAAAATTCGCTCAAAATGAGCTCTAAAATCGCAATTTTTATTTTCGAAAAATTAACGTCGCACCCTATACATATTATACATGTATCTTATGTAAAAAGCCTCAGGATTCCGAATCCGTGTCGTTTGTAATGATTGGATCGAAAATAAGGGCGCTACGATTTTTTGTGAATCAAGGGTACGTATTTCTATTCATTTAGTTTGTATCGAAAATTTTTATTTTAGAGGGAAGCGCGGGAAATGACACCGGTTATAGTCACTAGGGTACGTAGGAACGTCCCCTCGCAATATAAAGCAATTCTATTTTTTCATATTTTGCCAAAAGACATGGGTTAAAACCCATCGATTTTGAATTTTCAAAACGTTTTCCCAAAGCTCTGGAATAGCACGCCTATGGTTTCTTAAGCCTATCCGAAGCCAAAAGGCTGCCAAATCCGATTCTGAATAGTTTTTAAAGATCCGTCCACAAATAACGGCGCTACAATTTTTTGAAAGTTCAAAATTGGCTCAAAATGAGCTCTAAAATCGCAATTTTTATTTTCGAAAAATTAACGTCGCACCCTATACATATTATACATGTATCTTATGTAAAAAGCCTCAGGATTCCGAATCCGTGTCGTTTGTAATGATTGGATCGAAAATAAGGGCGCTACGATTTTTTTTGTGAATCAAGGGGTACGTATTTCTATTCATTTAGTTTGTATCGAAAATTTTTATTTTAGAGAGGAAGCGCGGGAAATGACACCGGTTATAGTCACTAGGGTACGTAGGAACGTCCCTCGCAATATAAAGCAATTCTATTTTTTCATATTTTGCCAAAAGACATGGGTTAAAACCCATCGATTTTGAATTTTCAAAACGTTTTCCCAAAGCTCTGGAATAGCACGCCTATGGTTTCTTAAGCCTATCCGAAGCCAAAAGGCTGCCAAATCCGATTCTGAATAGTTTTAAAGATCCGTCCACAAATAACGGCGCTACAATTTTTGAAAGTTCAAAATTGGCTCAAAATGAGCGTTAAAATCGCAATTTTTATTTTCGAAAAATTAACGTCGCACCCTATACATATTATACATGTATCTTATGTAAAAAGCCTCAGGATTCCGAATCCGTGTCGTTTGTAATGATTGGATCGAAAATAAGGGCGCTACGATTTTTTTGTGAATCAAGGGTACGTATTTCTATTCATTTAGTTTGTATCGAAAATTTTTATTTTAGAGGGAAGCGCGGGAAATGACACCGGTTATAGTCACTAGGGTACGTAGGAACGTCCCTCGCAATATAAAGAAATTCTATTTTTTCATATTTTGCCAAAAGACATGGGTTAAAACCCATCGATTTTGAATTTTCAAAACGTTTTCCCAAAGCTCTGGAATAGCACGCCTATGGTTTCTTAAGCCTATCCGAAGCCAAAAGGCTGCCAAATCCGATTCTGAATAGTTTTAAAGATCCGTCCACAAATAACGGCGCTACAATTTTTGAAAGTTTAAAATTCGCTCAAAATGAGCTCTAAAAATCGCAATTTTTTATTTTCGAAAAATTAACGTCGCACCCTATACATATTATACATGTATCTTATGTAAAAAAGCCTCAGGATTCCGAATCCGTGTCGTTTGTAATGATTGAATCGAAAATAAGGGCGCTACGATTTTTTTTGTGAATCAAGGGGTACGTATTTCTATTCATTTAGTTTGTATCGAAAATTTTTATTTTAGAGGGAAGCGCGGGGAAATGACACCGGTTATAGTCACTAGGGGTACGTAGGAACGTCTCCTCGCAATATAAAGCAATTCTATTTTTTTCATATTTTGCCAAAAAGACATGGGTTAAAACCCATCGATTTTGAATTTTCAAAACGTTTTCCCAAAGCTCTGGAATAGCACGCCTATGGTTTCTTAAGCCTATCCGAAGCCAAAAAGGCTGCCAAATCCGATTCTGAATAGTTTTTAAAGATCCGTCCACAAATAACGGCGCTACAATTTTTTGAAAGTTCAAAATTGGCTCAAAATGAGCTCTAAAAATCGCAATTTTTTATTTTCGAAAAATTAACGTCGCACCCTATACATATTTTACATGTATCTTATGAAAAAAGCCTCAGGGTTCCGAATCCGTGTCGTTTGTAATGATTGGATCGAAAATAAGGGCGCTACGATTTTGTTTATGAATCAAGGGTATCCGTTTTTTTATTTATTTAGTTTTAACAAAAATTTTTATTTTAGAGGGGAAGCGCGGGGAAACGACACCGGTTATAGTTAGTAGGGGTACGTAGGAACGTCCCCTCGCAATATAAAGCAATTCTATTTTTTTCATATTTTGCCAAAAAGACATGGGTTTTAACCCATCGATTTTGTTTTTTCAAAACGTTTTCCCAACGCGCTGGAATAGCACGCCTATGGTTTCTTAGGCCTATCCAAAGCCAAAAAGGCTGCCGAATCCGAATCTGAATAATTTTTAAAGATCCGTTCACAAATAACGGCGCTACAATTTTTTTAAAGTTCAAAATTGGCCGAAAATGAGTTCTAAAAATCGCCATTTTTCATTTCCGAAAAATTAACGTCGCACCCTATACATATTTTACATGTATCTTATGTAAAAAAGCCTCAGGATTCCGAATCCGTGTCGTTTGTAATGATTGCATCGAAAATGAGAGCACTATTGAAACTAATTTTGAATACAAGTGAAATTTGTAATTACTTTTTCAAAAGTAACGTTTTCATTAACAGATCTTAAAATAATCAAAGCCACCCCAAAGAAGAAATTTAAAGTGAGTCTCAAGAGTACACGAGTTACTCTAATTTATAAAATGTGTATGTGGGGGTTGTGTCTGTTTGTGTGGAAAGAACATGGTGATTTCTTCTTACCATTAGCTGATCTTCAATCTTTGCCCAAGATTTGAGGGCGCATTATTTCTTTGTGTGTCAGAGGCCTTGATATTTCTTAGATGTTGTTTAATAATACTTAAATTGTAATAAATCACCCCCTCTTTATTGTTATATTTTCTAATTACAAATATCAGAATTCTTTCCCCACCCTTTGCAATGTGTATTGTGTTTAAATTGAAATTTTGATGGTATTTTTATGATAATAAGATTGTTTTAGATTAAGTTCCTTAACTGAATATAGATTTATATTAATTTCAAATGTTTACTAAAAATGTCTAATTTTAATTAAAAGAATAATAAAAAAACTAATTTAAAACCAAAATAATTAAAAGCATTTTAAAAGTGTGGTGTGTAATGAACTTATAAACTACCCTAACACAATGGGTCAAACAGAAGGGCCCCCGTGATCAGCACCGGTAACCACGACTGTCTTCAGCTAAGAAGAAACAACATCTAAGAATATACCATGGCCTCATTTGCAAACCGTGCTACCGTATTATTTTACTTTCTTTCGTTAAAATGAAATAACCTTCTCTGGAATGTTGTTTAAATTAATTTTTCTTTAAAACTGACCACCGTTTTTTTTTCACTTCATGAAATATAACGTGGACACACAAAGAAATAAACAAATACAATAAAGAACTTACTTACTAACACAAAAATTATTACAAGCATATAAATACAAATATAAATAATAAATTAACTAAAAGTCTATCACAGCATAGACTTGAACATGAAACGATAGCTCTTAATAAGCCGAACGAAATAATTAAACAAAATTTACAAAGAACAATAAGACCTCTGTTACTCCACCTTAAATTATAGGAGAAAAAGTGGTAAAAAAAAAGGTTTCAATAAAATGTAATACAAATAAGCAAATTCATGTAAAAAATGTAAAATTAAGACATTATCAAAATAAGACAATAATTAATCGTAATATTCATGTCCAATATCTTTTAATATTATTAAAAGTTAATAGAAATTGTTGGACTGCCAATAAAACAACTCTTCTTAAATATGGTAGTCCTTAGTGAGCCTGGGGAAATTCTCCTGTGTTACTTATGTCGGTGGCCTGCATTGTCCTAGAGCACTCGCTGTCTTAGATGAGGTTGTCCCCCTTTCGCCCGCCAACCTGCCAGCCATGTCGAGCCACGGGGCTTGTAGTGCCTATGGTGGTCCTTGGTGAGGATTATATATTGTCTAAAAAGAAAGATACAATAGTTTAAATATCATAGAAGCACAGATAAAAACATAGTGACAGTAGAGTAAACTAGTAAAAAGTTTATTAGTAATATATAGAAATACATATTTTATAAATTATATTAAATAATTAATTAAATAAATAATATTATTGCGTATATAACGTTGTTTCACTGATGACTATACACTGTCCGGCCAACAGAAATAGTTAAGCCACTCCCACAAATGTGCGCTAAATTTAAATAGAATTTTTTCTATTGGCTTAATTTTTAAAGCACGTAACACAAGTAACCATATTAGCATTTATGTCCTGCAAGAACGGGAACAAACTTGATTATTAATTTGTACCGTGTGAAACTGGGCACTGCATACATTGGTTCAATTTAGTGGGGCGTGGCTTAAATATTTCTGTTGGCCGGACAAAGTATAATATATTTATTTCCATTTCTAACACCGGCTATAGTTACGAAGGGTACGTAGAAACATCCCCTTGCAATATAAAGCAATTCTATTTTTTCATTTTTGCCAAAAACATGGACTAAAACCTATCGATTTTGTTTTTTCAAAACGTTTTTAAAGATACGCTCACAATTAACCGAGCAACGAATTTTCAAAGTCAAATGTTCGAAAAATTATAATACAAGTCCGGAGTATCAATGTTACAAATAAAAACAATACAGAAAAAAAAGAGATATTAACAAACCCAAGTGGCTGGGAGCTACCTTTGATTTTCATAAAGAGCTGGAAAACATCGTCCAACGATCCCACAGAAAGGAGTCCGCTCGCAGCAGTGGTGACTATGGCCGACACCTCTGCGTCGCTCGCCGGGAACTGCCTTCGCGCCATCGACGGTGAAATCCGGTTTTCTCCTAAACACAAAAGAAAAGAAAATTACAAGATTAATAAAACGTTTTTGGAAAAACACTAAAACACCAAAAATTTGGATTTAAAGTTATGCAAGTAATAAAGAGTTGAAACACTAATCAATTTTAAAAATCGGTGGGACTTTAAGAATTAAAAAAAACAATCGGCCGTTTCTAGAATTTAATGAAGCGATCAAAGGATATTCAAATTAATCACCAACTATAGTAATTAACAAGCCTTTAATTTAACAAAGGCTACCCATGGAGGAAAAAAATAAGACCTTCGTACTTACATCATTTGAAAATGTGCATCCCTTTGATGGGTTGGCTATATCCAAAATTTTACTTTTAAAGAGGGTTGAAGGTGGTGGGGCGTAATGCATGGTACCTTCGCGTTTAAATTGCTGTCTGTAAAATAAAAAAAATAATTATTAGCTGAAATCTTTTACGAAATGTGTGAATTTAGAAAGAAATCGTTAGAATGACTATTTACCTTAAATAAAGGGTTGTAATTAAAATTAGATGCACTAATTTATAATAATAATTAAGACACAACCGTACGACTTCGTTGTATATTGCAAAATGATTCAGAAATCGAAAGTTTTATGTAAGTGCTGCTATAAGTCATATCCGTAGACCCCCAAAGCCAAGCTGCCCGATATCAAAAGCGATAAAGCTACCTAAACGAGCCGCGATTATTTTAAATAAAATTATCGATTTAATTAGTTCAAAGGAAAAACATAATACAAGGTATTGCAAAATATTTGTTCTTACTTTATTGTAATTTATTAAACCCTTAATTTTTAGTTTATAATCGACAAGGGGTTAACCTTTCCGTGTACGAGGTGGGGTATAACTAATGTGACCAATTTTTTTATTGTTAAAACGGGATGCTTGGTAATCGTGCTTAAAACCGAGTGTGCACATTCGAGTCAAGTGGCACATTTCCGATCTGGAATGAAGCGCGCCGCCCGCGTCGCGCTTCATTTGCCTCCCTCGCTTGGAAATGTGCCACTTTTCGCTCGAATGCGCACATCTTCGTATTTATTACATTTATCTAATTTATCCTTCTCTCTTTCAAACCAATAATTTTAATTTAGTTTAGTAAATATCGATATTATATTGGAAAAATGTATTTACCATAGCAAATGAGTGAAAGGGAGGCAAAAAATACGAAAACCTTGTTCTTAATCTACAAAATTGCGAGAAAAATTCATTTTGATTTTCCAGTAAATGGCAACACAGCAATGTCTCTACATTTATGTTTTTAAAAGAGAGTGAGGTCATTTAGTACGTGTTCCATTGCTAATTGACATATTTGTTATACGATTCCTATGCTTTTTTCGTATTTTGTAAAAACAAATTCTACGTTCGGCTTTAATGGCATCGTTATAACAAATTTGAATAAAAATAATAAGGTATTTACCTATTAAAAATTTTTTGATTGGTTTAGGGTCGTTTACAAGCGGGTTAAGTTCCAGTACTTATTCGTCCGACACCCCGTCTATTATTTTTTTTGGTTTTTTACATTACTCTATTGTTTTTGTAATTTAGTAAATTTTTATTAGTCTATTGAAACAGAAGAAAAACTAATATTCAGAAATCTTGCAAACAGGTTAATAAAAGTGGGGGGACCCATCTATCGCTAACAATTATGATGTTTCGGTGGTATTTCCAGAGAAACGGATGATATGTTTATAGTGCCCATTCAACAAAGAAATCGTGCAGAATTGCATAGGGTTATTAGAACATATGTTGAGCCTCTTACTTTCATACACTCTGATTCTTGGGGTGGATACAATGGTATCGAGGAAGAATTTGATCCCATCACCGAATTCTGATGCGGAATGGGGAATCATTTCGTAATTAATCATTCGAGAAGGTATGGAAATAGTGTGTACTACAAAGAAGAAAGACAGTGGCGAAAACTGAAAAAAAGTATTAAATCTTGTCGGAGTTGTATAAGAAGTAGAGAAAACAACGCGGCTAATTTATATATCGCGGATTTTTTTATCGCAAGATGTTTCTTAAAAATTTTAATCGCTCTCCAGGTAATATGTTGCAACATGTCTTCACAGACATCAAAAGAGTATATCCTGGAGTTAATATAGAAAATAACAATGCAACATTAATAATTTAGAATAATTATTTTTATTTCTCCAATTTACTTTTCGCATCTTTACTCGTTCGGTACTTTTAAATTTCCAGCTGATTTCGAAGCGCCATCTAACCTACGTCAGCCCAACTATTTGACTAAGATGCCCAATTTTAGCTCGGAAACAACGAAATTAAAACTGTTATATCTTTTGATTTGAATGGTTTGGACACTTGATATTATCTAATTTACTAACCTGGAATACAAAATTAACGCCCTACATACATTTCCGTACGATTCAAGGGCGGCCTCACGATGTGAACTCTAACCAAAGTGTCTACACTAATGTACTGATCATAATATTACAAGGGACAAAATTGAGAACATTATTCTCTTACATGATCAGTCAGGTTATAATTAACGTATTTTTAGATTAATCGAGGTACTGGCACTATCCCAAAAAAACCCCTGTACTATAATGCTTGATAAACAGGTAATATACACAAAATTTCAGGTTAAAATATGTGATCCTTACCTCATTATAAACACTTGGGATAATATATTATTATGCCTTCCACTAACACCATAGAATAGCTATATTATTTTTTTTAACACAAATCTTGGAACTTTAAAAATTAATTTAAAAAGTACCATATACAATCCATCTTTTTTGGCAGTTGTAAAACTCATCAATACTTTTTGACTACAGAACCCTGTAATTTTAAATTTATTCTCCAGATACAATTGGCGACAATTTTGTTTGAATTTATAAAGATTTTATACAAATAAAGGCATTTCTTCGTTAATATTGATCATCCAGTACGATTTTATTTAATTAATTCATTTTTTGTTAAATAACAATTTGAACATTGTTTACTCTTGCCTTCTATGAATTAGAAACGTCTTATTAAAATAATAAGACCCCAATCCTAAAACATAAAAATCATATAATTAGTAATTTTCTATAAACCTAATAAAATAAATTAGTTTTTATTCAAATAGCTAACAACATGTAATTAGTATGTAAATAATGAGTTTAGAAGTTTGTCGTTGCGGGTATTACGAAGAAAATTAAACCCTTATAAAATAATATTGATAATTCTTTCAAAACACGCAAAAAGCAATTATGAAAAGGGGTTAAAGCGCAAGGCAATAGAAAGTTAGGTCAAAGTAATAGCCATGGTCCATCCAGTAAGTGGTGGTCAGTCCTTTAGTCAATAGCTCGACATGTATCGTGTTCATAAACTAAATAATTCAACGTTTTCACGGCTTTAGGAATTTATCTGTTTTAAAACGGTACGTAACATATTTTATTATTTATTTACTTAAAATGCATGTCGCCAAAGACACTTAAACAAATTTTTATCATATTTTAATTTATTTTAAATTTTGAAAGGAATTCTGGGAGAAACGTTTAGAAAAATTACAACCATAAGTGTGTAAAGTAAAATAGTCGTTTTTATAATATTTTTCTGTAATATGCTTTATATTAGAGTATGTAGGTATCGTTGCACATAGGGTTCCACTTTTGGTTTTCTATTAACCTACATTTCCTACCGTATTACTATTGATTTATTTGTCCTATTGCATTATTAGACTGTCTGTGCTACTACAAAATGAATAAGTAATATTAAAATTATTGATGGAAACCCATAGATATTTACACATCGCGTTCGTGCATTACCTTCATTCCATCAACAACTTTCATTGTGGTTTCGTTAAATAAACAAGGGCACTTTAATAACCCTATGCCGTTTATAGATTTCGTGCAGATGCATTATCCATAGCAGGTTTCGTGTGAAATGATGAATTTGTTATGGCACGCAATTTCGGAGAACGCAAAATTAAAATACGGCTCTCGGTTTTAAATAAATTATTCTTTTTGAAGCAAATTAATTACTACTCGTATGACAAATAATTTAAAGCAAAACCCTTCATTGAATAAATTATTCTCTTAAATTTGCGTGCTGTAAGTTCCTTTACTTTTGATCCGAAGCACATGATTGCAAGTTGCCGTGAGTTTCACGGTATCATCTCTAGTTCGTTTACCTTTGGCTAATTCTCATAAATAATTCCAAATGCGAGATCCTGAAATTAAGTTTTTTGTGACCATGGCATCTGTAAGCTTTCGATTGGAAGAAATTGATAAAATTCCTCGAAAAAATGATGTACAAAGACATTGACTGACATTTAAAGTTTATGATATCTTTATGCAAATGTAATGATGTGTTGTAATGGAGTTTCCATGACTACAACAGCAAATTCAAGTTCATGGAACTAATAATACATACCAATCAATAGGTCCTGAGAGTGATATATGGAAATTGACCGCTTAACCTTGTCCTGATTAATATCATATTGTTAAGTTTAAATCGGACGTTTTATCAGTTAAATCTTGCACGCAAATTGCAAGAATAACTTCTTCGTACGTTTCGTACACAGTTCTTAGAATAAACCACCAATTTCATGATTAATTCTATATTAAACAGAAATTTGAACTAGTCAGCAATAAACCATTCGATTTCCAAAATACCAACATCAAAAATAGAAAATAACCAACTTTTACGGTTGATCACTTTTACAAATTTAAAAATCAAAACATGTTGAATTAAAATTAACAATTTTAATAACGGAATTAAAATATAAATGAAATAATCAATAAAAAATAGACGCAAAATACTAATTAATAGAAACAAATAATCGTAACGTATGCATGTGACCTTAACCTTGTCATTCTACTCTAATAACAAACACTTACTAAGTAATTATATTTTTTCGATACGAACTAAAGTTCATAAATTTATAAGTAGTGGCACATATAAAAAAGCTTAATCACTTAAACAAACCTTTATTTACAGAAATGACTTAGGAAAGCAAAAGAAAACTTAGTCGTTACAATGGCTGAGAATGTTAAAGTTATCGTAAGATGCAGACCAATGAACAAAAGAGAAATTGAAATGAAATGCAAGGTAAAACGTTTAAAACAAGCACCTACATGTATTTATCAAACCACATTTTAGTGCATAATCCAAATGAGGAATTGTATGATTGAAATTTTCGATCCAAATGAAGGACCATCATTTCCAAAGCAATTCACTTTTGATTCAGTTTATGATCAGGAATCTTACACTGAAAACATCTACAACGATATATGTTATCCTTTAATAGAAGTATGCGAGCTTTCTTTTTATATTCGACAAAAAGCAAGGGTTGTAATGTAAATTATTTTAGAGCGTTTTGGAAGGATACAACAGTACAATATTTGTGTACGGTCAAACTGGTTGTGGTAAATCTTTTAGTATGGAAGGAAGCAAAGCAACGAATCCTCCAGAAAAAGGAATAATATCGCGTGCCTTCGAACACATTTTCGAAGCTATTTCGGTTACATCGGGTGTTAAATATTTGGCCTTAGTTAGTTATTTAGAAATCTATAACGAAAGCATTCGGTATGGGGTTTTTTCTTTATTGATTATTATTTATAATTAATTTAATATTTGATTTTTAGGGATCTGTTGGTGCCTAACGAGAGTGCACTTAATTTAAAAGAAATACCTAACGAAGGAGTAATAGTACCTGGTAACTAATTGATCTTGATCTACGACCCGATTTGATCGATCAAATTTTAGGTTTAACGATACACCCTGTTCACAACGTAGCACAATGTGAAGAAATGTTAAATATAGGTTCCAAAAATCGAATGATCGGAGCAACATTAATGAACGAAGTCAGCTCTCGATCTCATAGTATTTTCACCATTAGTATCGAACAAATTTCTCAAGACAACGAGACCATTAAAAAGGGTACCAAATTTGTAAAGACGCGCACAGAAAGGGCACTAATACAATATAATTGTAGGTAAATTAAATTTGGTTGATTTAGCTGGTTCGGAGAGACAAGCCAAAACGGGGGCCACAGGAGACAGATTAAAGGAAGCCACGAAAATTAATTTATCACTAAGTGCGCTCGGAAATGTCATTTCGGCGCTTGTCGATGGAAAAGCCAAACATATCCCTTATCGGGATTCGAAACTCACCAGACTTTTACAAGTATTTCGATGAATTATTTTATTGAAACGATTTTGCGTTAATAATAATAATTTTTAGGACTCTTTAGGTGGTAATACGCGGACTTTGATGATTGGTTGCATAAGCCCTGCGAGTAGAGACTACGATGAGACCTTGTCAACTCTTCGATATGCAAACAGAGCGAAAAACATTCACAATAAACCAAGAATTAACGAAGTAAACTATTATCGGGCTTCAATTAAGTATTTTCTAATGGTTTTGTTAAATTTTAGGATCCCAAAGACGCGATGCTCAGACAATACCAAGAAGAAATCGAAAGACTGCGGAACCTTCTAGACAATCGCCAAAGCACCCCTTTAAAAATCGAAGACGTCTCAGACGACACGCATTACGAAATCAACAGGAACGTATCCTTCACAGACAATAAGCACACCGATTTGAAGAGGGACGTTTTGTTGCACAAATACCAAGACGAGATGTCCAAATTGAAATGTCTCCATGAAAACGAAAAGAACGAGAAGGAGCGCATCTTGAAAGAAATAGACAAAATTAAGACCGAGTATCAAACGCATATTGAAAAGTTAAGTCAGGATATGGAGAGTCAAAAGCCAAAATTACTTCTAAGGACGAAATACTAAATCGAATACAGGCTTTAAAGGCTTCGATGATTGGTGGGGAAAAGGCTGACGATAAAGAACTATCAGATCGGCGAAAGAGGAAAAAGATCGCGGCCGAAAAACGGCTAAGGTTTGATTATCGACCATTTTGCTCGATGATTTTCAATAAAACGTTTCTCTTTTAGTGCGATCGCTCATGTTTTAGCCAAAATTGATATGAGTGAGGACAGGGAACTTCTACAGAATCAGTACAAAGACATTAGTCAAGAATTAAACATAAAGACGGAAGCTCTTAGGAGATATAGGCACAAAGTATTAATAAATCAATGATATTCGTGCATTAATAAATTCAAATCTGTTAATTTAGGTAAAATCGTTAGAGAAAGAAATAGGAGACATCCAAAGCGAGTTTCAGACAGAGAGGGAAGACTATTTGGAGACGATTCGTAAGCAAAATCGAACCATCAAATTACTCACACAAATATCCGAAACGATCGCAGGAACGCTCAAAAACGAATGCAATTACAAGTAGGTTTAATTCTAGCTTTAATCGAGATCAAAAACTGATGGCTTTGGATATTGAAAATTGTATTACGAGTACTGTGATTTGGTTCAATTAATGTGCTATGTGCAAAATCGGCATTGAGCGCAATGTTGATTTTTTTAGGAATGAAATGTTGATGTTTTGGGTTCATTTTCGCGCCACAAGATTTAACATTAAAATAACGTTTTTATTTTTCAATAGGTGAATCGTGCTTAAAACCGAGTGTGCACATTCGAGCTCAAAGTGGCACATTCCGATCTCGGGAAAATGAAACGCGCCGCTCCGCGTCGCGCTTCATTTGCCTCCCTCGCTCGGAAATGTGCCACTTTTCGCTCGAATGCGCACATCCTCGTATTCATTGAATTTTAGTGAAAATACATCAGATAACGAATGAATTTTAATTTCAAGCACGTTTTTCTCTATGATTTAAAATTTGATTCTAATTGTTTTTTTTTTGCTAATTACAATAACGAAAAATCTATATAAAATTTAATTTCAGAGACTTGGAAGCGATTAAAGAGCAAGCAATATGGATCGAAGACTCCCAAAAGTACAAAATCCCAGACTTAATAATACACCGAACGAAACTACCACCAGCAGGTATACTCCTAAGTCTTTTAAATACAATATCAAATACAATTCAATCGATAACAACTAAGAAACGGTTCTCTAATTCAGCAAAAAGACAATTTCCCGACTAGAAATTTCAGTTAGGTTCACATTAGGTCCGAAAAAGGCATGCCGAACTCCATACGTAAGCCATATTAGGCACCCATAAGAGGTCCACATAAGTTAACACAAAATAAGGTATTCCAATCCTACAAGGGATGATGCGAAATGTCGCAAACAATAGAGCTACCACAATTTATTGTATGCCAAAAAATAATTTATAAAGCGCTAATTAGTTTTGTAATAAATAATTTTTATTGACATTAGAGTTAGCAAAAAAGTAGTATAATTTTAAATGGATCCCTCGGGCACACTTGTGGTGTCTCGACCACTTAAAACGATTCCCATCGTTCCTTGCAAGATTGGAATAACTTCTTCTGGATTATCTTAGGCCCTCATTACAAAAGTTCCTGATGAATTAGGCTTCCTGCTTAGGTGGCGGTTCGGAAACCGCACTTACACCTGATGACCGAATTCGTCTACCTCTCTAGCCAGTAGTTCGTAAACTAAACTATTTCGTTTAAGAAGATGTAGGTATTACTAAAATTTTAATATATCAACGAAGATAATCATAGCACGGATAATTCTTTAAAATACCTGAATTATATATTTTTTCAATTAATCAGAATATAATTTAAGATAAACACCACATTTGGTATGTCATCAATTATCCATGATTACATCAGTGCTTAACATTTGAATACGTTTTGTCTTTTGATCTTTATAATAATTTAACTAAAATAACCAAGATGTTCAATTAAGGTAAACCTTTAGTCACCTCCATTAGAATTAAAACGGTAATTCCAATAGTATATTGAGTTAGGGCATGCCGCAGACTTTCCTCGTTACATTCGACTTCGGTATACCTAACTTCGGCAAGCCTTTAGTTACTATCACTAGATATTAGTCAGGCATTCCAATGGTATGTCAGGGTTAGGCTATGCTAATGACTTCCGTAAAACAACCGAATCTGGAATTTTATCGGCACGCCAATTTTCGTTTTGCCTCATGTGGACCCGACAAGGTTACAATTAGGCTCGCTTTTTAATCTTTCGATATGCGTTACTAAAAAATTTCTAGTCGGGTTTTGATCAGTTGGCTTGAACAAAAAATTGCCAAAAGAAATTCTACGAGAACGTTCTTTTATAGGTCGTACTTTTGATAGTCAAACGGCACCAGGTCGGCTCGAAAGCGATACCGAGTCCTTAAACGGCGATACAAAAAATTTTTTACTCCAGGTGAACAATTTTCTGAAAAGATCTAAACAAATTTGGTGTAGCTCGATTTGCTGTAATTGCATGTGCGAAGGAGTTTAGATAAAACCATTTGATGCACTTGTGTTTGTTGCATGCTGCACACAAGGCCACAATCAAAATCGAGTGCCTTCCAGTTATTCAGAAAATAACTCCACTTCGCCGCCTTACGAAAACTATCAGGTCTGATGCTGACTTTTAAAGCTTTGTCAATTTTCTTGGTAATAAACCTAATACGTTGTTTTCTCTTTTATGCGCTTCGTAGAAGTTAGAACGAACGGAACAAGAAGACATAATCGGGAGCTACTTCAAACCTAAGAGGGCCACGCAGTTGTTGAATCAGTCGGCTAGAATAGAAGCTACAGCCTTTAATACGTGGAAAGGTAAATAGAATTTATCACGATAATCTCTTCAATAAATCTTTCGAAGGGGCGCTTTCGGTTTCAGATTTTGCGAATAGAAACAAACCGAAATCGACCGAAAATCTACCATCGACCTACCATCAGAAGAATCCCAACGTTTTTAATAACTCTTTCGGGCTTTCTAATAGTGGATGGTTCAGTGGTACGTCGTGAAGTGTGTGGTTTCACTAGAACACCATACACTAATTCACATTTTTATTGCGAACAATGCCTTCATAAATGTTATTACAGGTAATCGGAAACCGATGCGATTAGAGGCTTTACCTATGATAGAAAAGCGTAGAAAAGATACAAATTTCATATTGCCTTGGACTTAATTTCAATAAATTTTTGATCTTTTCAATTTTCTGCAGTTGCTCTCTAATTCAATAAAAGATTTCGTGTGATAATAGAGTATAGTTTTTAAACTTGGAACAAATTTGTAAAGAGACGTATAAACTATATTTGTAACGTTTGTATATTAAAGCTGTTTATATTTTTATTCCAATAAATTCTATATCGGATCTTTTATATCGATTTTGATTTAAATAAAACATTCCTTCCTCCCCCCTTCCACCACCAATAATATCTTACGATTAAGCATAATTTATTGTACTGTTTTGTCTAAACTATATAAATATATTAAAGGAATATAAAAACATTGTAAAAGTTGTAAAGTAAACACATTTTATAAGGTACATAAGTCTTTACGTTGCAGCTTAACATTTATGTAATGGCAAGTCCACTTCTCGAGCAGGAATCAATTTAAATACTCAATGTCTCTATTTTTAATGTCAGTTAAGAAATTTGTTGAAGTACTGTTAGAATTGTTCTCACAAGCAGAAGAATTTTACTCTTTAATTGTAATTAAACTATCTACACCTTAAAATACTAGATTTGCTTCCTCAAAAGTCTTGGCTAACATTAATAATAAAGATATTTATTCTTTTGAAACCTGTCAAAAGTGGATTAACAGTAAGTCAAATTTAAATACAAATCAGTCTGTGTTTATATTCCTGTTAAGGCATATTGAATTATTAAGCTATCGACAATACAATTCAGCATCAAAATGCAGCCTTTCATAGAAACTTAAAACTTGAACATAATTACTTCTACAAAACCGCAACCATTTGAGACAATCTTAGAGAATGTTCAGCTCCATGTCTTCGGGAGTTGTAGGTTTTGATTTGAGAGCAACCTGAGATGCGTGTTTCCTCTGGAGGTAACACTTTGTTATGCGGTAAACTGCTATTAACAGCATAGCAAATATATAAATAATTATTCCTAAAATAAAACTAATTGAACAGAATCTAGCCATTTAAAATGATTTATAAATCGTACCCACGTGCCATCCCTTGAGGCCTGAAGTATCTAAAACAAACAAAACTTATGAAGTAATTCAATAAAATATTAAATTAAATCAAATATTTTGCAATATAAAGCCCATAGCTGGATAAAAATTTTTAAGTAAATCATTGTAGATTAATAAACAATTATTTTTTAAGTATTAAAAACACCTTAACGTTTATATTTTGATAGAACGTAGAACCAATACAGGAAGAGTTAAAATTATCGCTGTAATTGGTCGATATTCAAACATTTAGAACCAATTAGATCGATTAATAAAAGGATAATTTACAAGCAATATTTACCATTGGAAATCCTTCTGTTTTTTTCCTCGTCTGCAATTTCAAATTAATCATTATAAATTAAAAAATACACATAGTAACTCTTACATTCGATAATTTTCTCGAGGATTTCCTGATTATTATCAGACTCATTTTGGGAGAAATCTAAAAAACATAGTTGTAAAAAACTTATTTAAAATAATTAAGTTAAATGTACTTACCTAAAGTACTGCTATTCAATGTTCTATAAATTGAATTAGACACAATTATCATAGTTACTTTGAACAAATGTTTGCGTGGATACTTAAAACACTTTTATACTGTCTTTGCGCATTTTTATTACTGCGTAAACAAAGGCGGTTATTTATAAATAATACAACTAAAAATACTTACTTGGTAAGATTTGGCTAGGGATTGTGTAAAAATCTATTGTTACTCTTATTTATTAATATATCATCAACAAAAAAAAAGGTTATTAACCATTTAAGACATCCAGTAATTCGTATTTATCTAAATAATTAGTCCTATTTGCACTTTTTGTTAAACACTTCTGATGAATTGCAAAGAGTCAATATAACCTCAAAATCATCAGGCTACGCCCTGTTATTTTTAACCACTTTTATTACATATTTAACACTTATACTTGTGTTTCAAAATTACAACACTATTTAACCGTAAAAACTTCGATATTTTTAATTTAAATTAAAATTTTGAGAAAATACAAATAGAAAACCATCAACAAACGAGAGAGATCTATCGGACGGACACAGAACTATATTTAAAATGAAGGAAATTCAAATCCAAAGAGCAAGAAGTTAGATCATTAATTTTTTATATGAACGAGTAAATATCAGTACTAAGGCACACAAATATAAGATTTCATCTAGGCACAACTCAGCGGATTGTTATATAAAAATACAATTATCCTATGCAGAACAGATTAACGATTAACAAACCCTATTTGTCGTGGAAGTACACTTATTTTGTAAACCATTAAAAGAGGTAATGGAATTGGCACATTAATGCAGCGGTTATCTTAAAAATCTAAGCATATTACCATAATCTCCCAGAGCAAATAATACTGGAAATACAATTTCGAGCAACAGGAACACATCTAATCACAACCATTTAGTCTTGCGACAAACTTGTAGACGGTAGGGCTTCGGTTACTTCTTGATAAGACGGTGGTAAATCGTCATTTTTGGCATCTTTGTTTTTAGAATTCATGTTCTCAATTTTATGAGACAAATAGGAAGCATACGATGGCAATAAGTCTTCGTGACCAGATATAAAAAAGTTAAATATAAAATCTTCAATTGTATCTTGTAACTTTGTTATATATTTAATTTGGGCACTTTGATTTTGTGCATTTAGCATTGGAGTATTCTCAGTTTCCACAGTATGTCTTGTAACAGTTACGGTGTTTACTGCAGTATTCAAAGTATCGCCACTTTCAACATTTAATAAATTAGAGTTGTTGAAGCAAAATCTGTTAAAAACATAATACAATGTAAGAATTACCATTCCAATCACATATATGAGGATGGCTACAAAAGAAAAATAAATAAAATATATTTTTTAATATCAATAAAATTACCTGCGTGCCACCCTTGCAACACGATTCCATCGGTTGTAACTAAAAGTGTATCAAATAATATCAATTAAACCTTTGTACTCGAGAGTTCCTTTGTGGAGGTAGCTACATACAACACGGGGACTCTCGTGCACAAAAATTAAAATTATATTTACCAATTCTGTATCGTCTTGCTTTTTTATCATCTAAAAATAAATTAAACTCAAGAAATTCTACAATGTGTTATAATAAAAACACTTACAATTTTCCAGTTTCTTAGTGGTAAGTTTAGGGTAATCCGAATAGTTCTTCGAGGCTAAAACAAACATTGTTATAAGTTTTAAATAAAATTATTAGATAAATACTTACCGTTATTATAATTCCAATCGTTACCTACAGATTTATACAGAATAAAGGCTAAAATCAAAGTTAATTCATTCTAATCTAAAACTGCAAAGGGCCGACCTACCTTTGGCTGTTTTTGTAATATAATAAATAATGAGAATTAAAGAAAAATTAAGCATTCTCTAAATACTTACTCTAACAGTAAGAAAATCAAAATTAACCACTTTTGTATAAAGAAAATCAATAAATCATATCTTATGATGTCCTACGATAACAATGGAAGGGATTAAAAAATCAATAATTATAAATACTCCTTTATGGATAATTGAATCAAACCACATCTTTGTTGTAAACAGAAGCAGCAATAAAAGTTTATCTTCTAAATTAGTTTATTTACATTAAAAATCCATTCTAACCTATGTTTTCAACATCAAAATTCAAATATAAAGAAACTTGGCGGAAATTTCAAATTTTAATGTAATAAGAACTGTTTTAATAAACGACATCAAAAATATTCTACTTGTGTTTAAATAGTAGATGTTCATAGCAAGAATAAAGCTTAGTTAATGGAAGAATTGGCAAACTTTGCCAAACATTAAACATTTCTAATAAATAACAATAAAAATTAGGCACTGATTGAACGTTATCACATTACTCGAAGTTTTAAATACTGTTACTTCCTCGCGTATTTTTGTATTTTCCAAATCCTGTAGCTTCTTCGTATGAAGGTGGTATATCGTAATTTGTTTTAAATCTGTTGGTATTAGCATTGTAATACTGAAGCATAGTTACGGGGGTTGCTTCTGCAGCTCTACCATTACAAAAAGAGCTCGATTGCGACACAGAACCGCGTAAAGTAAAAGTTGATTTAATACAATGACATCTAATGAAATAATAAAAGGCCACCATTACCACAGCTAATAAAAATAATATTATTGCTAAAAATAAAAGTTTAATTACTGCATAAATTACTTGCTAAACAAAGTCTAATGTGAGCTTACTTATGTGCCAAACATGCTCTGTAATGTGAGCTGGATCTAAAAAGAAAACAATAAGAACTTCCTTCTTGAATTTAACTTATAAATTAATATGCATACCTGTTTCGTACGTTGAATGATGGTTTTCTAAAAAAATTAATTAATTCAAATATTTAAAGCAGTTTCATTAAATTCTATAATACTTACTGATAGTTACTTTATTGTACATTAATGGATCAACATCTGATTCTTTACGATGATGGCCTAAAAACAGATATTCTCAAAAAAAATTAATTTTCATATTAAATCTCACCATAAACAAGTTGCCAATGGACACAAAGCACTAGCAGTTCTAAATTCAACATCACAATTGTAAATTAATTAATTGCTGATCCTACACAAGATTTAATAATCATTTTTCTTCAACAAAGAGGGGGGATAAACTAATCAATAAGATTGTGACAGATTTTTAAATCTGGTCCAATTCTCTTTTGGGTTTTAGTATATCCCGTTTGATTAAAATTTTAAATAATTTATATATTCATAACAAAAATTTCATACAATAAAAACAACACTAACAGTTTTCCTATCAATTAGCTAAGCCTTGATTAAATGTTAACGTTTTTTGTGATGTTAGTTCTTCTTGCATTTCTAAAGCCATTTTTCTATACTTCTCAGCTAATGCTGTATCTTTCGTTACACCTGCAATAATCAAGTTTAATTAATAAGGAATTATGCTTTTATATGATTGTTTACCATCTCCTCTTGAATACATTTGGCTTAGATTAACACAACTATAGATGTGACCTAAGTTACACCCTTCTAATGTATATTTAAAAGCTTTAGTCATATTCTTTTTAACTTCGTACGAATCGTCAGTAAGCTTTTCAAATTCTTTGGCTTTAACGTTTGGTTTTCTAACTCCCGCAATGTACATCCCTGATAAATAATAACACGCATTTGCGTTTTTCGCCAGACAAGCTTTTTCGAGCAATTGCATTCCCTGTTAAATGATTTTGCTTAGTTAACAATTGTATTACGATCAACCTAGAATTATTACTTTCAGAACTTCTGTGGGAATGCCACTACTTTCATTTTTTGATGTTAATAGTAAGCCTTGGTGTAAACAAGCCTCTGGATAGTCCAAGTTACAGGCCGTTTCAAAATATTTATAAGCTTCCTTATAATTCTGTGACGGGACACCTCTCCCTAGCAAGGAATACGTGGCATATTTGTAACAGCTTTTTGAATATTGTAGATCATCACAATTTGCTTTATATACTTTTCCTGCTTTTTTGTAATCTTTGTCGATCGCTTCTAAATAATCACCTAACAGATGACAAACTAAAATATGCAGAATTAAGTACAAGTAATTAATTATGATAAGACAACTAAGTAAACCTTCTGGATTCTTCTCGCTATAACAACCAAATCTGTATTCAGTACCTAAATTAGTTAAGTACTCTTTTACATCGGACTCCGATTTCAAATTATAAGCCATTGATTTTATTCAGCAAAGTTTCACATAAATTATTAAGATTAGGGCACCCAAAACTTATTTCGTACGATTAAATAATTTATACATAAAAAACAATTCAAAAGTTTTAAAATGAACCCGCAACATTCACATTAATTTATGTAATAATTTGAGGTTAAGACAACAGTAAATTCCCATTTGTTAAATTTCACTCTTGAAGTTACCCCTAATGTCGGAACTCACTTCTCGGTGATTTAACTTGGCGTGAAATTCAAATGAAACGTAAATATTTATCTGAATTAAAATATAAAATAAAAATTCATAATTCATAATAAATTAAATACATATTAAGCATTATACAAAAGAATGACGTTTTACTAATATTAATAGTGAAAAATACAACGATTTGTAAAACAAATACTCTAATTGTACTTTGCTGTAACTGATCGCCAAATTTTATAATTTCTGATAAAACGCAGACAAATATATAGTTAAACAGTCTAACAATTATTACAAATAAACTCAATCAATGAATTAACTTCCTTTCTTTTTGCTGCCTTCTAAAAAGTTGTACGGTCATCAAAAATCTCAAGAAACAATTTCAAACCAAAGACGTATACATTTCATTCTTAAAAACATTAACTATTTTTTTACTTATAAAATTACGAAATACTAAAACATTCGTCTATCTATAAGTAAAAGCTGGACCATGTCAAAATTACAGATGATTAGAAAACAAACTGAACGTACACCTTAAGCATTAATAAATAGTTTTTTATACAAAAAAAACATGGCTCAGTCTTTACTTAACTTATAAATAAAATAAAAACCATTGTATTCTATACATCCAATTTAACTGGACCAAGCATTAGAAGGCGCTAACGATTTTAGATACGGAGGACCACTTGCTGGAGAATCGGGGAATCTTTGCATGTAGCGTTCTAATCTTAAATATTTAACGGTTACCAAGTGCCCAGCATACCTAAAAATGCAATCATAACATAAACACTTTTTAAATTAGAGATCCAAGCACTTACCACCATCCATGCAGATTCCTATAAGCAATAGCAGCATCGTTCTGATCGGCACATTTCAGATAAACACATTTCGAAGTGGTATCAACACCGCAATGCAAAATACGACACTGATGTGCACATTTGCTGAGCACAGCTTCCCTTATTGCGTTAATATTCGATTCGTTCTCGTCGACCATTCCGCGTATTTTCAAGCAAGGCGTCGGAGAGCACGGCAAGCTATTGACCGAGCCCACTTGCGTTTCGAAAGCCTGCCCTTGCCATGTCTTCGATCGCGGAGAACCGCTTGTATTTAAATTGGGGCTGCCGAGCCATCGCCATACTTCATAATGTTCCCCTTGAACAACCTGCACTTCGGTCCTTATTCGAGATTCGTTGTCTTTTATGAACTTCACCACTTTTTCCCAAGTCTTCTCCAAACCTGAAAATTAAGAGATTAATAAAAACAGAGTTGGTCATATAACTCTTCGGTAAAGAATTTGACTGAAAATTTTTGTTATTAGTAGCACTGTGATAAGAGAGACTTCGAAGTGGAACTGAACACGGTCAAATGTAAATAAGACAAGTGGGGACCATCTCAAAAATTCCCAGCCAACGAGTTTTAAGGCGAACCCCGTATATAACTTAATAAATAATTAATAGCACCTACGTTTACGATCTGTGATTGGTATAATCATGTCTCGGACATGATTTATTATTAAAAAACTATCTCCATCTTCTGCACTTGTGTTTTGTAATATTTCGACAATTCTTTCGACCATATTAAACACCTCGTCCTTCTGCTGCTTCTGATAGCGTTTAAAATACTTATAAAGTAAATTGCATAGATACAATAAAAAGAATGTACCAAAGAGAACAACCACAGCATTGAGGATTGCGTAGAATTTGTTATAGAGACTGCAGCGTAGAGGTATCGGAGGATTTAAAACAGCTAACCCTATGAGATTATTTGCTTTATAATGTAAAGCTTCGCCCTAAAATCATATTTTAAATGGTTATAAGACTTAATGAAACGCTATTAATACCATATTCTTAAAAGCATCTTCTTCGCTTAAGCCACTCGTGTCGTCTGCCTTAACAACAGAGATTCCCCATTCGGGGTTTTTGAAGGTAAGAATTTCCATGTTTTGTAAGTGTCGCTCGACGTTCGATACTTTCTAAAATTTGAATTTTTAAAACCAAATCAAAGGTCACTACTAGGGTGTTCTAAAAAAAATCGATATTTCTTTTTTTATTTTCACATGAAAATATTGTAGAGTACATCGAAATAGAAATTCTGTCCAAATCGGAGCCCTTAATTCCAATTTTAAGAGGTTTCTCGTCGAAATTTTCCATTTAAATATCTCCCGCAAACTATGTATTCATTTCTTTTCAAAAAATTAATTAATGTATTAAATTCTCCACAAAAAATTGACATCGTTAATTTTAATGAAACTAATGTTATTTTACATCGAATTCTAAGCGAGTCGTATTTTTTTGCGAAAAAGCATTTTTAAAGAATGAAATGGACCCACAAATTGCACCACCTCAGATTAAAAAATTACAAAAATAGCAATTAGATCTATACCTTTTTAACTATTAATGATACGACACACTTGTTGAGAATTATTTTGTAGGATTATAATATTGTCATTTAAATTTTTCACCTATCTTCAGTGGTTTAACTTTTAAATTGAAAAAAACCTGAAATTTCGACATATTTAAACTTTCTAAGTCCTTTACCAAGTAAAATAATAACAATAAAAAAACCGGTGGGTCTACTTAAGTACGCGAGTTAGAAGTTATACTTCTTTGGCGAAATGGGAAATCTTTAAGTACGATGAAGAACTTCTTAAAATTCGAATTAAGAGCTGTGATCTGAACAGAAGTCTCATTTCTACGTATATCATGATATTTCCATGTGAAACTGGAAAAAAATCAATTTTTTTCGAACGCCCTAGTCTCTACGTACATCTCTCATTGCTCTTTGGTGAAAATCCATTACATCGGCTTCTTCCATGTAAGGCTTAACAGACGGTTCATTGCAAACAAAGCCGATGGCTCTTCTCGTGAGTTCAGGTTTAACGGCTCTCATTATCTTAACGGCGTTGTCGATTTCGGAGTCTATGACACAATTCACACCGGGCTTCGAGTCGGCATCGCTTGCCACACACCGAGGAATAAAGTAATCTACAACAAGAAATGCTTCACTATCAATTTCAGAATTGTTTAAAATTCTAATTTAATAAGCAATAAATATTTGTTATAACTATGGGTCTCCTGAAAAACAACAAAAACTAATCCAAAATATTTATTGTTTATTAAATTGAATACAGTGTGCTTGTCTTGCATTAAAAATACAGGTACAGTGTTTTCGATTAACAAATACACGTTCAAATTTACATTGGTGAATTAATTTTAAAATCAGAAACCCAGTAAAAAAAGGTGCTCAATATTAAAAGAGGTAGTAGCAAAATTAGAGAGGTGCGAAGAATCTCAAATTCTGATACATGTTTACAACGACTTACTTAAGTAACCACACTCTTTTTTCTTTCAATACATAGCATGAAGAGAAAGTACAACAGCTTTAATTCTTACCAGTAGCTTCGAGCGAATGGTCGTTGCTGCGCATACCGTAATACATGACGGCTACCACAACAAAAAATAAACAAGCCACCCCAACTAAGGTAAAGGGTATTATATTGTTTCCCATTTTAGTGCTTTGACGTGGATAGTAATCCCTGTTAACGTCCCGATAGCGCATCGAACTAAAAATAAACTAATTATGCTTCCCAAAGTATCGTAGCAGCACACTCACCGTCCAACATAGTTTCTGTTAAAATTTCCCGCTCCGTTCGTGTCATGTTCCTTAATAATATCGTTTTTATAATCATAATCAAGTTTAGGACTATTAGCACTCGATAGCTGCGACAAACGTCGTGTAAAATTACTTAAAAATGGTGTTTCAACCTTATCTTCTGTTGTGTCCATCGGTGTTGAACAAGAAGGTCGCTCATAAGCTGAAGACGAACAAATTAACAACACATCGACAATTGCCATCCACAAAACTCACCCGTATTCCCGAGACTCAATCGCGATCGAATCTGATTCAAGCGATCCAAAGCTGCATCGCTATTAGCACTTGGTGAATTGAACGAAGTAAAACGAGTTGATAAAACTGGCTTATCTGCACCAACCGATGAATAACTACCACTTATATAAGAGGACGAAGTAACATTTGTTGGAGGCGCATACTTTGAGCTTGACGGTTGAAAATTTAACATCGACGATGGAGAGAAAGAATCTAAAAAAACACATAAATATGACATTTTAATCTCAGTCTCAATTTACCTCTTTTATAGCTGTGATTGCTGCCAATAGACGAAGATAAATCAAAATTGTTGTCCATAATCTCTGGTTCGGAATCTGAGCCGGTATCAAATTCATCTTGTACCGATTTGATTATTTTAGTAGTTGTTGTGCGTTTTGTTACTACCGTGTCTTTCGCAACTGGTGGCGGCTATAATAAATCGTTTATAATTCTGTAAAACTGAATAGAATCAACTTACTTGTTCCAAATGATCAGAATCATTAAATCGGTTGCTTTTACGTAGTGTGATGCCAGAAGCTCGACTAGTAACTTGCGATACTGGTGCTGCCATTGTCGTTCTACGACCTTTATCTTTCTTAGTAATCTTTACATCAGTATCACTGTCTTCTTCGCTTGAATAACGTCCCAGAGATCTAAAAAATAATTTAATTTTATTGCAAACAAAAGCTTCCCTTAACATACCTTCTGCCATCGGTGGATGACTTATTTTTGTTATCCATCAACATCTTTAGCTTTTTAACCATCAACTTGCGAGTCGTGCCAGTTATTGGCATGACAGGGAAGCCAAATTCTATGAGTTTTGTACGCAGCTCTGCGTCCGACATGGCATCGACGTCTACCATCCTGCTTACCTACAATATTAAAAAGAACACTGAAATCCATCCAAACTCGCTTATTAAATGGTATTCTTGTAGAATATCAAAGTAGAAGGCGGCAAATCGTAAGTAATGGTTGCCCTTGAACCAAAAATACCGAAAGCACGATTCCTTCGTGCAGTATGTAAAATTTTCACGTTTCTATAATTTTAAGAAATACTACTCACTTTTGATGTTGATTTAAGTGGTTGAATATAAAAAATTGATTTAAAATTTATCTTATTTCACTCACAAAATAACGGTATAGCGTCTTGTGGGCGCCATAAATAGATATGACGTAGTTTAACCAACACTACAAAAATTAATACTCTAGTATGATCGTTTTAAATTAACTAACCTCACTTTTATAAGAACTTGTTTATAAATGATACCGAAATATGGCTTCAAAGCTTACAATTCACGATTACTTTAATAAAACTTACGAATTTGTAGGCAACGAAAATTGGACACTACCCTCTGCAGCCTATAATTCTCCGTTATGGCAAATTGATAAGTTTCAGCGAATGAAAACTGAATTAAACGCAACGAAGTCCCAATTAAGTAAATTTGATTTAGATGAATGGTCGAATTACACAAAAAATAGAGATCCGTCGAGTTTAGTAATATTCACGTTGAGAAATACTGTGAGAATTGAGCTTCTGACGCAAGCATGGTGTAAATTTTACGAATGTCTCAGCAAATTTCCCATTTTGCCCCAGGATGCTTTACATAAACAACAAATGAGCAGCTTGCACTTGTGCGAAGCACCTGGTGCTTTTATAAGTGCTTTAAATCACTTTCTTTATACACATCACAGAAGATTGCAATGGCAATGGATAGCTACAACTTTAAATCCAAATTACGAAGGGAATAACTTGTCGCAGATGATTAATAATGATTCTTTAATTAAGCCAACTATTAATAATTGGGATTTTGGACTTGATAACACTGGAGATATAATGAAATATTACAATCACAACGCTTTAGTTGAAAAATGTAAAGGAGTTATGTTAGTAACTGCCGACGGAAGTGTTAACTGCATGCATGATCCTGGAGAACAAGAAAATTACGTACATTTTCTACATTACTGCGAAATCATAACCGGTTTAAAGGTACTAGCTAAATGTGGAACCTTAGTCGTTAAAATGTTTACCTTGTTTGAATGTGGAAGTATCTGTTTAATGTATTTGTTAAATTGTTGTTTTAAGAAAGTATTCGTATTTAAGCCATGCACCTCTAAAAGTGGCAATTCTGAAGTTTATATTATATGTTTAGATTATAAGGGCGTTACAGTATTAAAAGATCTGTTAGATTATCTCGTAGAACCGTACAAAAACACAAACTGCCAAAATTTAGCCATGTTTGATTTAAATGAAATCCATCCAGAATTCTTACAGCAGCTCGAAGAGTGTGCAACAGCTTTTATGAATTTACAAAGCTTCACAATTAATGAGAACATTAGTAACTTTAAGAATGGATCCTTGCCAAGTAATCTTCAGAGAGAAATAGCCGATTATTTCCTTTGCCAATATCTAATCGCAACTCATTTACCAAACCGTTGTAAACTTATTAAAACTAACAAAAAGTTCAAGACCAAATATCAAACTCCGAATTGGACCGTTAATAAAATAATAATAGATCCAAAATTAAATCACAATAATTTATTGGTCATCAAGTATGGCAGGGCAATAGAAACTGTTACAATCTCAAAATTTTGTAGTGTGAATTTAAATAAACTTGTAGAAGTCAATGATTCGATTTACCAAACAATATTTCCCTACGTTTCAGTTAATCATAATGTAATTAGTAGTGATATGATGGATTATAGTTTACCACAATATTTATTTCAAAAACGATTGTTTTATTTATTAAAAAATCAATTAGATTCTGAGATGGATACAATAATAACTGGTATTCCATTACTCACACGATTTCTGGTAGGAATTGTTTACATTTTAGGAACAGGCTACGAAACTGTTTTAGTTCATAAAGATGGAGTGTTAGTATTACGAGGACCCATCAAAAATAAATTAGAGACTGCTAAACAATGTTATTCCACAATAAATTCGGTATATAATGAAATGCCACAAGAGCAGTTTCTCAACGACATTCTACAAGTGGTACCCAATAGTTTACTTGAAAATAAAGCATTTTATGAGGCTATCTGTACATATAATAATGGATTATACTCACAATAAATTCGTTTATGTTTACTTTTCGTTTTCATATGCTTGTGCTATACCTCTTCGGCCTTCTGTCATAAGTTCGGGAGCATCTTCACCCAAGTTTTGCTCTAAACCTTTCCAACTTCTGTCGGATAAAAAACCAGCACCAAAATTACTGCTTAAGGCCACAGTTCCCTTACTTTTACTAACTAATTGCTTCGTATTAACTGCATCTTCGTTATTTTCTAAATCCATAGTAGGACCTCGCATTTTTCCACTTACAAGACTAACATCGTGTGTAATTTGCTCTTTTAATTCTTCTAAGCTCTCATTAGTTAAATCGTCTCTTGGAAGATACGTGTTAAAGTCATAAGAAAAACCTGCGTTTATAGCTAAAGGATTTAAAGCAAGTTCAACATCAAATGGAGTTACTATTGGTTTATAGAAGTCTTTACTTTCGAATATTTCATTCATAGCACACGTGATTACTACGTAAACATCCAACTAAAAAATATAATTCAATACAACAAATAAATTATTGAATTTAAGCAAACCTCTGGAAAATTAGCCAATTTGGCTACATTAGGTTTTCCCACACTTATCGTGTAATATTTCTTTCCATTGACATTTATTAGCTTTTTAAGCCGATCGATTACGCGTAAGTAATTTTTAACAGCCAATGTTCCAATTATAATTCCAATAGTATTGCTGTCTTTGATTTTTTCTATTAGAAAGTATCTTCGTTTTAGAATTCTGGAGTCTTGTTTGTAATTAACAATGTTCGGAGGATTATAATAAAAGAATTCTTTTGCTAAAAAATAGAGGGATAGATTAAAGAATCTTCACTTGGTAATACATACGGTTGAATAAAAGATTTAGATGTAATAGCTTCCTCTCGTGAGTTCCTATAAAAACGATTGTGTCCTCTTCAACTTTTGAGATCTCGTTAATTGAAATAATTCTAACATCGGTGCAGTCACAAAATACCACTTTTAATGGAACTGAAATACAATAATGAATAAATTTTAATGAATTAACTGAACTACACTACTCACTTAAATGCACTAGAAACATCGTGTCTAATATTAAAGCTATTCTATTATCAGTAAAAAAGAGATTATCAAAAGCTTGTCTTAACAGTGCTACATCTAAAGGCTTCTTCTCGTAAATTCTAAGACAGGCGATTTCATCGGAAGCAGTTGATAAACAGGTCGGCCCATAATGAACAACAGCATCTGCATTTATATGAGCCGCAGTTACATAATCTACACAACAACTAAAATTTGTGTTAAGCCCCTATGTTTTTGTATTTCTACTAAGTACCTTCCATAGGCAGTATCCCCCATTATGTATACTGTTTTATTTAAGAGCTTTTTTAAACGGAATGCTACCTCGGTCGAGTCAGACAACAGATGATCGGGAAACTGCAAGCACACCTAAAACACATTCGTCTTATATTGTCTAATAAAGGCACAAGAAGCTCGAACCTTTCGAAAATCATTCTCTTTTATCCAAGTTACACAGTTTTCGATTTCATAAACATCATCAATATCTTCTGCTCTAGTTTCCAATTGCACTGATAAGTTTTCTATTTGTTTTTCTAACGAATCGGTTTCACTTGAAGAAAATTGAACACTCATATTAGAAAACGTGCGTATCTCATTTCAAAATTATGATATCACTTATAGAAAAAATGTAAACTGCAGTGATGGTAGTAATGGATTTCAAGGTTTGTCACGTAGTCCACAGAGTGATGTAAACATAACCTTATAATTTAACGTTGTTGTGCATTTAAATGAGGACGTTGATAACCCCTTTAAAATGGACAAAAAGGAGCATAAACCAGTATGTTTAATAGTTTTAGGAATGGCAGGATCTGGAAAAACATCGTTAGTTAGTCGTTTAAGTACCACACCACAACAACCTTACATCGTCAACTTAGATCCTGCATGCATCAATTTACCATACTTCTCACACATAGGTATAAGAAATGCTGCTTTAATATAGACCACTAATTATTTATTAAACAGATATTAGGGATACAGTTAATTATAAAGAAGTAATGAAACAATACCAGTTAGGACCGAATGGTGCGATTGTAACATCACTTAATTTGTTCTCAACAAAGTTCTCAGATGTAATCGATTTCATATCGAAAACGGAACAAGAACATTGTGTCTTAGACACTCCAGGCCAAATTGAAGTGTTTACATGGTCAGTTTCGGGTATGTTATTATATTTTTATTGAATCAAACTCACATTTGTATTTTAGGATCTATAATAACGGAATCTCTTGCTTCGAGTTTTCCAACAGTTATTTTGTACGTCATAGATGTTGTACGAAGTATTTCGCCGATAACATTCATGTCGAATATGCTTTATGCTTGTTCTATTTTGTACAAGACTCGTCTTCCTTTTATACTTGTCATGAATAAAACAGATATTGTTAGTCACACTTTTGCGATAGAATGGATGAAAGACTTTGAAACGTTCCACGATGCCTTAGAATCAGAAGAATCCTACATAAGCAATTTAACCAGATCCATGGCTTTAGCTTTGGATGAATTTTATAGTAATTTAAAAGTTTGTGGAATATCGGCTGCTACCGGACAAGGAATTGATGAATTATTTGGTTTAATAAAGGAGGCTAAAGTGGAATATGAAACGTAAATTTAGTATATCTGAATGAGAAATTGTTTTAATGATCGATTTTAGGGAATATAAAGCGGAGTGGGAAAAAATTCGTAAGGAAGCCATTGCTAAAGTAAGTATGAGCCAAGATGAGGGTAGTAGTTCATTGATAACAACTGTGTCAGCGGGTCGTGAAATTTCTGATGTGTATTTGAGAAGACCACCCGATGAGAGCAGTTCTGATTCTGAAGGCGAAGAACTTAATCCACATGGTACTTTTTTACTTTTGAACCTAGATCTTTGATTTATCAATTTTGAGTTACAGAAGTGGAAGAACCAAAAGAAGATGAAACTTTCAGGAAAGTTGTTCAACAACAAAAGGAAATGCAGATTGGAAGAGCTAAAAAAGCCGAGGAGCACAAGAGGACAGGTCAGAAATAACATAAGTATAAGTATTAATGTATTTTTCATTTTTTATTAATAAATAAATGTAAAATTATTTAACAATTTCGTTATATAATAAATAAATTGAAACAATTTCCTAATGTTCGTGCGTACCTAATAAATAAGATAAAAAATAAAATAATGCTGTTTATTTTCTAGTTAAAAGTTGCATTAATCTTTCGTGGACAACAGTTTGCTTATTAATTGCCTCGGTTTGGTGATTAATAGCTTGAATGTGTCTCTCGAGTAAAGAGAGCTTCCTATTATAATAATCTTTCTTGATATTCAGTTTCTTTTCAGCAATTGATATATGTTTTTTCTTATATTTAATAGACTGTTTCACCGTTAAACTAGTACTAAACTTTGCTCTTTTACGAGGAACTACATTTGCAGATTTAGTGGCGACTGCCACATTTCTAATTTCAGAATTATCCACCTCTTTTTTAATACCGCTAGGTAATTCTATATTATTGTATTCTTCAAAGTTAAAAAAATTGAAATGCTTTGTTTCTTGTTCAACCTGATTATTCTCGTGCCCTTCAATTAAAGCTCTTACTTTCTCTTGTATCGGAGTTAAATCCTCTTGTAAAGGAATTCCACCATCGTATTTACAATGCTGTCTCAATTTGGCAACCTTCTCCTTAGTGTTCCTTCGCAGATCGTGCCAACACTAAAACAATTTCCTTATAATTACAAATAACGAATCAATTAGTTGCATACCTTTCGCCAACCACTTGCTGATTTTTTAGCACCTTCGAGAGCATTCAAAGTAATAGCCAGCTGTTCCCATAGTTTATTGCATTCCTTAATGTTGAACGTTCCTTCGCACTTTGGCTGAATCATTTTTATGTTCGTTTTAATAAAATCAATTAAAATAGATTTCTGGTCGCATGTTACATATTTCCTTTTATCATTTACCATACTTTTGTTAAAATAAAATTGTTTAGAAATATTTATAAAAGTTGTTGCAGTAAAAAAAAGATCAAGTGAACAATTTGCAAAAGTTAATTACGTTTCTCTTACAAAAATGGTTACCTTACCACCGATATCAGTTGAAAATTACGTAAAATGCATGATTTTAATGTTATTTAATAGAAAAAATAAGCCTTTCCTGTTTTTTTGTATTATGACGTTTTGAGGTTATGTAAATGTCAAAATTGTTTTGTATTTGTAAGATCACGTTCCAGCTAAAAAGAATGTTAAAATTTTAACTAAAATCAAGTTTTACAACCAACAAATAAATAATTTAGTTTTATATATTAATTAAAATTATTGTAAGTTTTAAAACGAACTTCTCTCTTAATGTCAGGAAATATCTACAATCACTTCATTTAAATGACAAACGCTGTTTGTGGATGACATTTTTGCATTATTATAACAATAATATATTAAACATAAGAATAGTAAAACTATGACGATTAATCCTGAGACGATGTCGTTGATCCGAAGTGTTAGAAACAAATGGGGTGCTTTAGATACAGGCATTCTACTTTTCGCTGTATTTTCTATGAGATTCGCTTCAGTTGTGGAGGTTGCAAAGGTGGACGAAGCAGCCATTAATAAAAGTACTAAGAGTATTTTGCAATGCATTTTGCTGGAGATCCTACAGCAGCAACTGATTGCTTTGGTAGACACAATGTGAATGAATTAGTCACTTGCATGTTTTTGCCTGTCAGGACACGTTATCTCCCAGACCCCACTTATCTCATATCTGCTAAAAATAAAGGATATAGAGGTAGTGTTTTTGCACGCCCATCGAAAGCAGGAAAATGAATCGTCCAAAATTTCTTAGCGGCAAAAAAATTCTCATAGCTCTGTAAGTACAACTTTAATTATAGTTATATCCTTTATTACAAAAAAGTGTTTTGTTTGTTTATAGAGTAGTTCTACTTCTGCTAACCTTTGCATTTAACGTTATCGGGGAACATCCGAACGATAAGGATAAAATAGCAAATTCGACCATTAGTAATTATACAATTGTAAAGGCAATCAAGAATTCTTGGGTTCCTGTAACTGTTGTCGTAGCTTTCCTATTGGCTGGTATAATGTATGGTATGTGTACGTTGAAGAAGTTTAAAGCAACAAAATATTATTCCATGCAAGAGGTTTCGCTTTTATAGTGCTTTTATTTAAATTATTCCACTATTTCGCTCTTTGTACTCGGTAAGTTATTATTTAAAAGACCTTATAAGAAAGTTAACTAAAAAAAAATATTAACATAATGCGTTTTTTGTTGGTTAAAGTTTATTCGATATATATATTATATTAAACTAAAAATATTAAATTCTGTTATGGTTGCAGGTGTTTGACAGCCCGACTAACGTGGTCTATTTCATCAAAGGACAAAGATTAAGCTACACGAAAGCATAAAAAATGGCTTTTTCAACAAAGACAAAGATTTTACGGTGTTTTATGAAAAAAATATTGGTTGTTCAAGTGGATCAGAATAATTTTAGATGTGCCTCTGGTCGAAGTTCTGTATTTAAGAACAATTTTCATGCTAAGGAAATGTGACTAATATCAATAGAGGAAAACAATAAAAGTTTCCTTGTTTAAATATTTTCGTTAGTACGTGTGTACTTAAGAACACACCTATTGTGTAAATATCCAAAGTTTGATGCTCTTCAAATGTATCAATAATAACAGCTATCTTATCTGATAAGAACGCACCAGAATTCCATATAATTGCCGTTTCAAACCATTTGTATTTAAAATATGCAACCTTTTAGTAAACACAATCTAAAGTTAACTATAATTATGTAAGTAACATTTAAATCAAACTAATCGAATTAATATTAACTGGGACCCTGATTGTAGAGTTGTTAGTATCAAAATACTGGCTGTACTTGTAATAGTCTCGGTGTACACATCGAAACCACAGAATCTCGCTAACACAACAGATCCAACAGAATCTGAGGAAAGCATACAATTAAAAATATTAAGGGGAGCTTATATATTTTTTCCATTAGTAGCTGTAATGGTTTGTTGCATTTTAAGTTGCACCATGGCAGATGACGACTATAAATATGTAGCTATGTCCAATAATAAAGATAGTATCGAAACATAAATCTTCAGTATACAATACGAAGTTATCCACTTTATCCCACTATTGGAAATGTTAATTACGAGTAGAAGGATGGTAAACTATTTAAAAGCGGTCATATGTGATAATTACATGTATTTTAAATTTACAATTTTTTGAATTTATATTTCTTTTGGCCTAATGTTATTTAAAATAATTGGGCTGGCCCCTCTTCAGCCGCCCCTGTTGACCCTACAGTCACCATTCCCAATTTAAAAAATTCATAATTAAAACCTAATAATCGACCTGTCCTAAATTTTTTTACATAGCTTATTAACACTATTCCATAAGTAAGTTGCACACTAAACATACTTCAAAATGTAATGAACAGCTGATCCTTCCATTTTTAATTGTCACTAACATAACCTACAACATTTTTTAAAAGTAAACCGTTCATGTCATATATTTTAAACAATAAGCTTTTTAATCGATATTTTATCAATAACTATTCATAATGGCAGAGGAAAATGAAAGCATGGATCGTCAAGATAGCGAAAATAGTAAAACGGAAAAAATGTTCACTTTGAAAAAGTGGAATGCAGTTGCAATGTGGAGTTGGGATGTTGAGTGCGATACTTGTGCAATTTGCAGAGTACAAGTGATGGATGCGTGTCTCAGGTGCCAGGCCGAAAGCAAAAAGGACTTTTATGGTAAACAAGATTGTGTCGTTGTGTGGGGTGAATGTAACCATTCTTTTCATTACTGTTGTATGTCTTTATGGGTAAAGCAGAATAATCGTTGCCCATTATGCCAACAAGAATGGTCAATTCAACGTATGGGCAAATAAGTTTTTTTAAACCAATGTATTCCTGTGTTTCGTACAGTTTATATTATTTATAATTATATTAATCGATTAAGCATTAAATGCATGTAATTTTACATAATAATAAAGTAGTAAAACAATTTCAATGTAAAAAAATTTCTCGGAGATAGATTCGAGGATTTAATAACAAGTTATTTTAATTTATATTCAATACGTATAAGGCTAACACTTTTCAGGATATTTAAAAAAGTATCAACTGGTCGTAATAAAGCTTCCAAATATGTATCAACATCGAAAGGACGAAATAAAGGCATAGCTTCTGTACTAAAGTGAGGATAAAACATAACCGTTTCGCTTAACACTAAATCATCGTGTTCTTCAACAAAATACTGCAGATTATCATATAAAGTGAATGGTATGAGTAAGTATAGCTTATATTTATATTTACTCCTACTTCGAATCTTTAAGATGTTCACGATTGTCGATACAACTTTTTCCAAACTCTCACTCCCTTTTTGATACATCAACATTCTTTTTGGTGCATAACTTAAATAAACATTTTCATCCACAGCCTCTATGTTAAGCAACGAATGAGGGACGGAATAAATATGACTAGTAACAACATCGTAATAAGCGTTGCGATTGAATTGCATTTCGTTGTTCAAATGCGAAATGAATCTCCAAATGCCTCCTTGGTGGATGAATCCATAGAAAATAGTCAGTGCAATGTTTATAACAATCCAAATCTTAAGTAAGTATCGTGAAACTTTCCTCTTCTTTGTGTTCGTACTTTTAGCATTTAAAGTGTTTGTTCGCATCACCGTCACATCGGTTTCTGATAGGATCTTCGAACCGTACAAATACACAAGTGGCAGCATTAAAGGAATTAAAAATCGTGGTTCTTGGTGAGGAAATATCGATAGTATGGCTAAAGGAGCCACGAAGGAAGTGGTCATTAATCCTTTGATACTCCTGATCGATGGAAGATAGTTGTATTTACTTTGAATCAAACTGGAACAACTTATATAAATAAAATGAATCTAATAAATGGTAACGACTTACTAAAGAATCAACTCCAACAAATTCAGATATGCAAATAATCCTAATAAATTGAATAACAGAGGCACATTGACTAGGGCATGTAAGAAACGTGGATGCAATCCGTGTAACGCTAAATTATTGGGATTGATATTGTATTTAATAAAATTAAATGGTGTCACGACGAAGTTATCGAGAGATATTCGGAGGACACCAATTTCGCCCCACGTTAAGTATCCAAAATAAAAAGAATCGATTAAAATAAACATCAAAACCATAGGCACTGTACTAAGAACAAATACAATTGTTCTTAAATGAAATTGTAAGGTTGCAATAGATTTGAAACCAATTCCTCGGTAGAGCCAAAAGAAAACTGGTCCTATTCCATATATAATAAAAGTGGGTCTATTAAAAAAACCCATTGCCGATATGCTTGCAATTATAAAATAGTTCCTGAGCGAATCGTTCTCCAAGTAGAGTCGTAATTTATGAAATTTTGCTCTCTCAACAGTCGTTTTTGCGTTGTTATAACGCTTATTTAGGTATTCACGTTGTCGAACATTTATATTTGAAAATATAACGCTCTCCGAAACATAATAAAGTAACAAAGAAAATAATATAAGCTCAATCGTATTAGAAAATGTGCGAGTAGCGTAAACTAACATAACATAAGATGTTGATAAAATTAATAACCGAGATTTATATTTTTCACTGTTTGCTGAACATATTTTGTATAAGCTCCAGTCTACGAGGAATGACAAGCCACACATTAATAACCGAGGAAAGACTAAGATAAAATATGATTTAAATAAGTTCAAGCCTAAGTAGTAGGATAAAAACATATCGAAGAACTTTAACAGTTGGAAACTTGATCCTATTGTTAAATATGGAAGCGTTACACTACGTATTGGAAATGTGACATTAAATTCCCAAGGTTTATCAACTTGAACTTGCAACGATCTTTCTAAAAGGTACATCTTGTAATTTATTGCAATAAACTGGTTCAAATTTACCTGCAACGATCTCAATCGATTGGAAAAATTCGTCCGGGTGAATATAGCCATTCTGTGGTAAACATGTTAGAATAACTCTAATCAAGGCTATACATACGTAAGTTTTGTCCATTGTAAATTGGTTTTGTGTATTACAGGACACCTAAAACTGAATTAATGTAAATAATTAAACATCTACATGGTGTTGAACTTACATGTCCACATAACAAATAACATAAAAGAATTAAATTTAATCACATATAGAAGCAAACTTTTATAAGCATCTTTTAATTTAAAACTTACACTCACTTTAGAAGCTCACATAATTTAAATCAAAGCATTGTATAAAATCCACCTTAGATAAAGAACATAATTTTAAGGTTAAGTGTAAACTTCGCTTTGATTGAACTTTTTGTTTATAGATGGCAGAGAGTGTATTTAGTTTTAAAATTTACAAATTATGAAAAAAAAATTATAATTCTGTTTGTGAGATTTACTGATTAAAAATATTTTTATATTATCCTAATTATAAACAAAAAACTATACAAATCTTTAACTATCATTAACAATGTTTTATATTTTTAAATCTTTAATTTTGAAGTGCCTTCTTATATTAAGTATGTTTTTATCTACATTTTTGTATAATTACCTAATTAATAATTTGAAAAACATTAAAGCTACGTTTTTTTTATATATATAAAATAATTTATCATACTGTTTATTTGTAATAAACGGTTTTACAATAATTTTTTACACAATAGGGATTTCATCACAATTAGAAAAACAAACTTATCTAAAGTACGTGACCCAAGGCATTTTCTTCTAAATTTATAAGAATATGACGGAGAAGGTCGAGCCTCCAGTTGTACAAAAATGCTATAATTAAATTAATCTCTTAGAATATTATCTGTAAACAGTTGTGGCCCCACTTTCACTTAGTACAAGGTCCAGTACTGATAACTAGAATCGAGCATTAAAATTTCACTTTGAAGCAGCCTGTTGAGTAGAGACGGTGTAAAATAAGCAGCTACAATGACTACATATTTCAATTACCCATCTTCTGCTCTTCAAGATGAGCTTCGCAAAATTGCAAATGAAATTGTTGCACCTGGTAAAGGAATCCTAGCCGCAGATGAATCTGTTGGAACTATGGGAAAACGATTGGCAAACATTGGATTGGATAATACTGAAGAAAATAGACGCAAGTATAGACAACTTCTATTTACCACAGATAAAACTTTGGGGCAACATATTTCCGGCGTAATTTTGTTCCACGAAACCTTATATCAAAAGGCCGACGATGGCACCCCATTTGTCGAACTTTTAAAGCAACGAGGAATCATTCCTGGCATCAAAGTTGATTTAGGAATTGTACCATTATTTGGTTCCGAAGACGAAGGCACCACTCAAGGTAAGAGCCTATTTTATTCATCGAAAATCATTTGTATTATATTTAATATTATTGATCAGGTCTCGATGATCTTGCTAAACGTTGTGCCCAATACAAAAAAGATGGGTGTCGCTTTGCCAAGTGGAGATGCGTGCTTAAAATTGGACAAAACACTCCTTCATATCTTGCCATCTTAGAAAACGCTAATGTTCTTGCTCGTTATGCTTCAATCTGCCAAGCAAATGGTTTAGTTCCAATTGTCGAACCTGAAATTCTAATCGATGGAGAACATGATATCCTCCGATGCCAGAAAGTTACAGAAACTGTTTTAGCAGCTGTTTATAAAGCTTTAAACGATCATCATGTCTACTTGGAGGGTTCATTGTTGAAACCTAACATGGTGACCGAAGGTCAATCTCATTCCAGTAAAAGTAGTCCCGAAAAAATTGCAAATGCTACTGTAACAGCATTGTCTCGTACTGTTCCCGCTGCTGTTCCCGGTATTTGTTTCCTGTCTGGAGGTCAAAGCGAAGAGGAGGCTTCCACTAATTTAGATGCGATAAACAGGTTTGAGAAATTTATGATACTCATTACTAAAGCAAATACAATCTTTGGCATTTAGATATCCGGGAAAAAAACCATGGGCTCTGACATTTAGTTATGGCCGTGCCCTTCAAGCTTCCGTACTTAAAGCATGGGCTGGAAAAGATGGTAATGTTGCTGCAGGACAAGCCGAATTACTAAAACGAGCTAAAGTATGATTTTTTTACATGATGCTTGAACTGTATTTATTAAGCGTATTTATTTAGGCTAACGGTGAATCAAGTCTTGGCCGATATTCTGCCGGCAGTGTTCATGGACAAGCTGGTGATCAAGGATTATTCGTTAAAAACCATTCTTATTAAAGGTTGTTTAACTATGAGAATTCTTACTTCTGGTTGCACATTATTCCATTTGAATCGAATAAATATATGGTTACCTAAAAATAAAATATCCATTAAAATGTAATTAAAAAACTAAGTACAACCTACCCTTAATTTTGTATATTTCCATTAATGTAAATTAAATTTTTTTGAATTGATCTTTATGAAAAGTATGTCAGCCGTAAACACGCTTCAATACCTCAAAACAAAATAACAATTATCAGAGCCAACTTTAATCAATTACTAAGTGTACTTTTGTTCTATAATATTATAGAAGTCATTCAAAACACTTTCCAAGTATTTACTTCAACCGTATTTAAGTTTCATTGTGTTTTAAGCTCAGAATGTTATCTGTTATAATTGAAGATTAATATGCTAAAAAAATATAAGTTAACGTTCCAGTTTTACTCTAAATTATCATAAGTATACAATAAACTAATTAAAATTGTCCAAACGTATTAATTATACCTGCATTAGATTTATTTTAAATTATACGGCGTAACGGCCATCTATGGACATACTACTGCACTGCAAAATAAAATAACAATTCTTTAAACCAGGTATTATTAATCCAATGGTTATGTTATTGCTCTAGAACATTTCAGGAGTATCACAAAAAACTATGAAGATCTTTGATCCATAGATAATTAAGTTTCAATGTATTTTATGCTCACTACGTATCTGCAGAAACTATTACATCCACAATAAAAGTTAATCTTGTGTTTCAAGTCTAAAATTTATTATTATAAAATATAATAAACTTACTAAAAATTGTCAGATGTGGAAATTATGCATAATCTTTATTTATTAGCTTTACTTACTGAAGTAGCTTATTATGAAACGGTTTTATTTTTAAATTACCGATATTAAATGTAATTCCTCCATATCATCACCAGGAGTGGATTTAGATTGTTGTTTGTAGGTTATAATAAACGTGATGAAAATATGTTATTAATTTTTTCGCACTTAAATTGACTAATAAATATGCTATAATTATTGGTGTAAATGTAGCTTAAGAAAGTGTTAGTCAAGTATTAAATTAAGTACAGTTTAATAATCACATTTTAATTAACATGAGTTATATTTCAAAGGTTTAGTATGATAGGTAATTACTTTAATAGTTGTTTTGTATTATTTGGGGATTTTAAGATTCATATTAAGTCTTTTTTCAGTATTTTCATCTCTAGAATATAAAAAGACTTCTCATACATGAGCAATGAAAATTAATACGAAACAATTACAATCATCTTTGGTAACCTGTTTGCGATTCATAACAAATTACAAAGTTAACATCATGCCTTCTCCAATACCTATAGATCATATTGATTCAGAGGCGCTAGCGATTGAATTACTACAAAAAGGGGAGGTGATTGGAGTGCCTACAGACACTGTATATGGTTTAGCATGTTGCGCTACAAATTTAGATGCTGTTCATAAACTCTTTGAAGTTAAATCGCGTAACTCTCAGAAACCTCTAGCTATATGTGTTGGTAAAGTGAGTGATGTACAACGATGGGCCATGGTAAGTCATCTACCGAACGGTTTATTATCTTCTTTGTTACCTGGACCTGTTACTCTAATATTACGGTGCGCTCGTAAATTGGACGAATGCTTAAGTTTAAATGGTAAAGTAGGGATACGTATACCAGATTACAAATTTATACAAAATATTGCAAACGGATTACAATATCCTTTGGCTTTAACTAGTGCTAATGTTAGCAACGAATGTAGTTCTGTTAAAATAGAAGAGTTTAAATCTTTGTGGAATAAAATTGGTGGTGTGTTTGACGGAGGTGTGTTAGGTACAGAAGATGCTAATCGAGAGGCTTCTACCATAGTTGATTTGTCGCAGAGTACTTGTTATAACATTGTACGAAATGGCATTGCAGTTGTAGAAACCAAAGATATTTTAGAACGGTTCGGATTAAAAGCTGTCTAATTTATGTTCTGATTATATGGATGTACATAAGTATTATGTATTTTATTAAATACCTAATTAGAAAAATTTGTTTATGTATTCGCTCAAATTTGTTAAAACATTTATTTGGTTATTAAACCATTAATGCTTATAGGGCAAATACACATCTAAAAAAAAATATATATATATACAACTTATTATTTAATAGAATCGTTTTTTTACATATCTGAATTGTATTTGGTTTAAGTTATCTACAAGAACATATCAAATATAGATAAAAACAAAAAATAACTTTAATTGCATACCCGAGGAAATAATACTTAAAGATATAAATAAAGTCCTAAAGGATGACCACTTTTTTGATAAAATTCTCCAAGCCATCAATTCGTATATGAACATAATGATTAAGTAAACGATTCAGTGTAGAAAATTTAATAAATGTTCTAATTAATTAATCATTAAGGCTTTTGCATAGTCATCCTTTAATTAATTTTAACATTTATCTTTTTAGTTACAACTAATATAATGTGGAAATTAACTTAAAAATGTATTATAGTAGGAACCAATTCATGCAAATTTTAACCTATGTTTAAATTATAAATGGATTTAAAATTGAAAAACGACCAATCAGTTGTAAGTTAATTACATAACAAAGTAATATAAAATAAATATATCAACGGACATCTTAAGACCAGCATAGGGTGTTTCTACACGATTTAAAATTCATTAAATTCATTTCAAATGTTTCATCGTTCCTTCCTTTCAACATTAATCAAATTAAAAAAGCTTATGTTTACTCACCCGATACAGATTTTTAATAATCACAATTGGGTAACAAAGATTTTCAACAAATTACATTACATGTATTAAGATAAATTAAAAAATACGCAGTCTCCAGCTCTATCAGATCTTATTTATAATTAAGATACTTTTTCATCCAATTGTTTGGAGATCTTATTGAATTTTCTTTTTCTATTCAAAGTCATTCTAAGTAAAGTATGCCGATTGAGCACTAATTCTCTAATTGTTGGTTCAATATCATCTAAATCGTGCATGGCATCATGAGGACTTGTTCCCAAAAAGTTACCTATTTTCGGTTGCGCTTTGTAATTCATCAACAGTCTAACCATTTCCACTACAAAATTATTTGATTAAAATATGTAACAAGATACATTGAATACTGTGCAATGTCTTAATTTTTTTTAAATAAGACTCACAAATACCTTCTGTTGGTTTAAAATCAAAAAATTAAACGGTATGATTTAAAAAAATTCTAATAAGCCCAGAAGCAAACAAAATAAAAGTAGTGTTACAAAATTACCATCGTTGGCTTCGACTGCATGAAATAAAGACGTTCGACCAGATTTTTTATCGGTAATATTGACATCAGCACCTGCTGATAACAGTATTTCTGCTTTTAACTGCTTTTGGTTGAGTACACATAGGATTAATGCTGTATCGCCTAGAAAGTGATTAAATAGTTTTATTATAATGCTTCTTTCTATTCTCACCTTCAAAATTGGCAGTATTTAATTGCATGTTTCCACAAGCCGTTAGAATTACTTGGAGAAGCAAATCGCTGGAATATAATACAGCTAAATGTAATAATGTGTTGCCATTTTTGTCTAATACGTTGCAGTCGGCATTATTAATAAACAAAGTACGAATTACTTCTATATCGACATCGTGAACTATAGCTAATTGTAAAGCTGTCTAAAAAGCAATTCAATTATGTTTGATTTGGTCAAATCATAGCACCTACCAAATTCATGCTGTTAATAGCATTGACGTTTAATTTTCGAACTTTCAAAGCCATACATTGTCTTTTAACAAGATTTACATCATTCTGTAGAACTGCCATATGTAAAGGGCTAAAATTGAGATCGTTAAGCATTTATTTTGATTAAAAATCATATACCTACGTATTTCCTAATGAATCATACTGATTGCAGTGTTTTAAATCTAAAAAAAATTGTATTTTCCAAGAATCGGCGTTCGATTGGTATGGTAAATTTGTCATTTGAATAAAATGTGGATTGTTCCAACAAACACGGTCCATGACTGGTCCCACACCGAAATTGGCATTTTCTCCTATAATTGGATGATCAATATTAGAACTATCTAAAAAGTTATCAATATTGGCTATTGGGGCTAGTGGCGTCAACTCTGTTGTTTCTTCAACATCTTCCAAGCTAGGATTGTTTTGGGGCAGTCTTTCGAGAACCTTCTGATTTATATAGTCGACTAATAAACTATCGTCAGTGTTGGTGCCAACGCTTTTCCCTTTTTTATTATTGGTTTGAACACAGTTATCAGTCATGTTTTGCACCTTAATTAATTTCCAAGAAATGTTGTGTTGGGGTTTTGGGATTTTTACAGTATTTTTCTTGGAGTCGGTAAATGCATAAGCTTCTTTTTCGATAACGCACTGAACAGCTTCCGTGGTTGATTTCAGAGAAAAATTTACTTTTTTATTTAGATTTGGTTCAGAAAGTTGCGCGTTAGTTTTTTCAGAATTAATATTTTTTTCAGGAATAATAATGTTATTCCGTACATAATTACATAGAGAGCCACTGTTACAACTTGATAAATAATCGTGCTCTCTTAAATGTTGGAACTGTTGAAAATTGGTTTTCTTTGTTTTAGCAACAATTATCTTTGTAGGTATTCCAAAGTATGCAGGTGGTCTCTCATGATTTCCTTTAAAATGAGAAGACAAACACACCTTGAATGCCCTATCGCTTATTTTTAATTCAGGTATTGTGTGACTGTTGTTTACGACAATTGGGATACTACGGCCTGTTCTTCCATTAAATACAATTAATTTCTTATTACTCATAGAGTCATTGTAATTTGTTATTTCTTTAGTTATGGCTTGGTTGCAGTTTACTAATTCCTTTTCGTTTGCTTCTCCAAGATCTAAAAAAAAATAATAATAATTCCTGTTTGATGTCGACATATGAAACCTTTGTTAATCGCAATAAAAAAAAAACTAGACGCCATATTAAATTTAAATTAAATTATTGAAATTCCTTTAAAAAAATTCTAGGTTACATAATTTTCGATGATACAAAAGTGGATAATGCCTACCTTTTGGTTCTCCAAACTTCAACATGATTAAATTTCAATTAAATATATATTTTAACCTATGATAATTAAAGAGTAATAATTATCTAAATAATGTTGGGGTTCCCCCCTATCTAACGTCCGAGTAAATTTACAAGCTAAAATGAAAAGAAACACGTTAACTTGCGAAGCATCAAACAAAGATGGCACTTCTACTTTTCAGATCAGTCAACCTATAAAAATTTATTATTCCTCCCAGAAAATCATAAAAATTAATTTCCCCACATTTTTTAAAAAGTTATTAAGTGTTTCGCAACAAGCGGAGATATAAATTCATTAAATGTTATGCAGCACAGTTAAAATTAAAAACTTACGTTCCAAATTTTTTATAAGCACGCTCTTCGAATTAACTGTGCACACACTAACGAAACACTTGCAACTGGAAAAATCGAAACGATTACTTTTAGTATGTTTAAAAGGTAAACCCCCGAAATTAAAGGAAAAACTAATTTCGAATAGTACAGGAATAAATAAATCACAACGCTTTTCCTGTTGGTTTATCGTACAATTTAGCAGTTTCAAAGAAAATAAGTCATACATTTAGAATTTCTTTTAAAATGATATAAACACTCTCAAAAAGGTAATATTTCAATTTGTACTTGAAAGATAAGAATATGATAACAAAGCTTTTCAGGATGTGGAATTAAAATCCTTATCAGTTGACTATAACAATTCCGCAGGGGCTTTTTAGTTTTAGTGTTATTCTTTTTATGTTGGCTTTCAGGTGTTGGTGTTCATGAATAAACTAACTTGAAGTTTGTCAAGGTTAATTGTAACTATATCTTTTCCTAAGTTTTGAGTTACATTTACGATATATAAACTTTAGTAAACATCTAAGGAATATGAAATATTTATATTAAAAATGCTTTAATCCAAATCATAATTATTATGGGGTGTAGGTAATGTTTGTCAACATGTAACAAAATGGAGAACGGCAAGTCAGTTAGCCAAAATGTTACCAACTAATTGTAAATGTTTATTTGTAGGTATTGATTATTGGGATTGTAAACAACTAAACTTGTTGTTGTTTGGTTCATTTCTACATCTTACATTTAATGATATCTTTAATTAAAGACTATCAGGGGTATGCTAATTTCAAGCTAAAGACCGGATATTGAAGACAGACACAACAACTTTTATTACTGACCTTTAATGGGTTAAATGCACAATAACTGATGTGAAAAAAATTAGCCGTACAGTTATTATTATATCTAACTCTTTGACGAAGAAGGAATTCATAGGAACGATGACACGAACAGTCGTGATTTGGTAAGAAGTTTGTTATGGATCAAATTCTAATTAAAAGTACACACGTTCTGGGGTTCCAAAACAAAGCATGGTATATTCTAAATGTATTTTTTGATACTAATCATAATTCTAAGAACGTTTCCACATGTGATAATATTGGTTCACATAAATAGGAATTATCAAAAGCCTATCAGTGAATAGTCTAGACTGAAGTACAGATTTTCATAAAACTTAATTTCCAAAATCAAAAAAATGTTGTTTATAGAATAATTAATTAAATCTTTTCGATTTATAATTTGCATAACGATAACCCGTGCATTAAGTAATAAAACGGTGTTACTAAAATAAAAATTATCGCTAATTAGCCAATTGTGTTAACCGAAATCCTGTTTCAAGTAACAGACTAAACATTTAGTTTTTTATCTTTTTAATAATCGTTTTAGGGAAGAAATAAACTTTCGAAGAAAAATACATTTATATAACGTCTGGACCAGATAACATTTGAGCTTTCGATTTTTACATTTAATCAACAATAATAATGTTCAAATTAGAACAGAATAGAAATAAATCAAAAATTTTATTAAAGCAGACAAAACGTCTATTAATAATAGCAATAATGACTTTATTATTAATTGTTTAAGCTTTAATTTTAACCTTTTATTTGAACCAAACCGATCTGTTAGATAATTTTATTTTTACAGGCTTTATGTGTCGAACGGCATGGAAATTGGAGGAAGTGGCTCGAAATCATCTTCGTCACCCGAAACAAATCTAATAAAGTAATTTATTAATAAAGATAATTGGTTAAAAACACAATTATTAGTTTTTTTATTTTTAGAAAACGCCTACGGGGAAAGATGAACAAAAAGAAAGCGAAGATGTATTTTCGGAAATGTGGGATTTTTTGAATTGGTAATTAATTATCATCTTATAATTAAATTAAATTGATTTGATAGGACCTCAAAAGCATCGCATGATCGTACCCATAACAATAACATATTATCAGTTAAAAAAAAGACGACTACGTAGCCTTTAAATGTATATATTTTGTAATCGTCTTAGAATGAAGATAGTTACAATATTTAATTAACACAGATAAGTGCTTGTCAGTTTTTCATATATTAATCTTTGCTTTTGATAATTTCACATTAATTCTTCTGCAGACTTCGTGCGAGGCAGAAGTGTGCTCAGTCTTGTGTCTTCTTTTTTGGGGGGATTAGTTAAATTTAGTGGACGATCAGTGAACGCAGTGTAAGACAATATGTCAAAGATATATCCAAATTTGGAAGACTACACAAATGAGGAAATGATACGCAGGTCTTCCTCGAACTTAGAGACAAATTGTGGACAAATTTTTTCAAAGGGGTCCGCCATTACTCGGGACATTATCGAAAAATTCGAAGAAACCGAATTGGGGCCTCAAAACGCCGTCATTTGTGGACACGAATTTAAAAATAGACAATTATGGGGTACGTGTACGTTAGTAAAATTAATTATGCATATAAAACGCAAAGTTTTTCCCCGTATTTGCTTATCAAATTGTACTATTTATCGTAGTAAACTTTGACATTTAAACTTTGGGGGCTTTCTAAATTTAATTTTTGAAAGTTAATCAACTAAGTTGTCCTCATTTAAATTTCGCGCTACAGAAATGATTTTGTGATGGCCAAGAACGTCATAACTCATCGATATCAAAAAAAAAAAGGAAATTGGGTTTTTATGAGCGTCAAAAAGCACTTTAATTTTATTTATAAAATAAAAGTGGTGTGATCCACGAGAAGTCAAAAGTTTATCGAGCTATTTTATAATAAACATAACAACAATTAGCGATTTTTATGTTACGATGATATCTTTGTTTTCTATGAATTAAAAAAAAACTTGATACTACCAAAATGACTTTCTTTACGCAATTCGTTCAGATAAGACTTGATTGTTCGTTAACCAAGACTGTTATCTGTACGCTTCTTGCCCTCGTCGGGTCCTTTTCGGAAGATTCTTTTGCTCTAATTTTAAGCCATAAATATATGTTTACAAAACAAATTTGTTGTTAAATGTTACGATTTAATTTGCGTCACCATTTGACGAAGAGAACGAGAAGAGCTCCAAGAACGTTGTTCGTCTTGCGATAACTTCAGGAAAACCAATAACAATTAGTAATTAACGTAATCAAGAATTAATAAGAGAAAAATCGATAGGAAACTGATTCGTATAGACGTCTAGACTTGGGGTTATCGCATCAACCTCGCCCTTCTTTGATATGACTTATGAAAGAACTTTTGTGCATGAATTAAAATGAAATTACACGCTGTTAATTATCTTTTAGGATAAGATCTTGATGCATAAGTCATTGTGACTCTTTCAAACGGAAGAAATGTTACTTTATGTGAATTTTCTCTTGCAGTTATATCGGGCTTGGTTTTGTTGTTTCTTTCGAGCTGCATCGGGATGGGGCTTATGTTCACCACCTCAATGTTTGACACTTACGTTTTATCGGTAAGACTATGGGACTTGGTTGTTTTAATTTGGTTTTAATTGAATTTTATGTTTAGAACATGGCCATTAGTAATAAATCGTTGAATTATAATTTGTGGAAAGGACCTTTTGTTAAAGCCTTTTTGAAGGTCCACATTTTCAACTACACAAACGTAGACGATTATGAACGGGGGTACGATACGAAATTGAAGATTGAGGACATAGGACCTTTCGTTTATGAGTAAGAATTATTTTATTATTTTTAAATTTGATTTTAAAAGAGATGCTTTATTCTGATTGGTTGATTTGTATAGCGTCTAGGGTTTTACAGACAACTAACCAATCAGAAAGCTCCATTTTAATAAATTCAAATTATACTCTTTTCAAATCTAATTTTCTAGATTTCTAAGATTTTGTATCTTTTAATATAATAAAAACAATTTAATTTGTAATTGTTAAAGTATATAAACTTGCAGGTATTAAATACTAATAAAGGTCTTGCGTTATTTTAGAGAAACGACAGAAAAAGTGAATATAGTCTTCCACGATAACGGAACAGTCACTTATCAGGAAAAACGTAGTCATCGATTTAGGCCAGATCTATCGAAAGGTCGAAAACAAAGTGACCGCATCATTGTGCCCAATTTGCCACTGCTGGTAAAAATATCATCGTAATTAATTTGCTTGATTTAATCGATTTATACTCTTAGGGAGCCGCTGCAGCTAGTCAGGACTCTTATTTTCTAACGAGACTAACGATGTCGACCATTTTATCAGGATTAAATTCTAAGCCTTTCTTAAATCTACCAGCTCATCGTTTTATTTGGGGCTACGATGATAACTTCTATGAACTTGCAAAAGGAGTTTTAAGTTTGCAGCACGACGTGCCCTTCGAAAAATTTGGTATACTAACTAGTGTAAGTTAACAATTACTTAAAATAAAAACATTCCTTATTATTGAATTTTCTAGAGAAATGGTACTTCCAGCGATAAAGTAACAGTTTACACAGGACAAACAGATGTAAACAAAATCGGACAAATAGATAATTTTAACGGAGATATCAGCATATTACATTGGTCCACAGACGAATGCAATAAGTAAACAACCTAATTAAATTCAAATAGCACTATTTATAATGATTGTATTGTAGAATTATGGGTAGCGATGGAACTGTGTTCCCTCCTTACGATGTTCGAGCTAAAAAACCAGTACAAGCTTATCTCAAGGAATTGTGCCGCAGACTGCCATTTAAGTACGATAAAGAAGTTAAGATATTAAATGGAAAGATTCCAGCTTATCGATATGCTCTTCCTGACACAGTTTTTGACACACCAGAGACAGTACCCGAGAATCAATGCTACTGCGATATGAACTCTGGTAACTGTGCTCCTAAAGGAGTTTTCAATACAACGCCTTGTTTTTATGGCAAGTATTAAATTGTAGTTCTAACGAGTTGTTTTAATTCAAAATGCTATCTTCGTAGGAGCTCCAGCTTTTATCTCGTTCCCTCATTTCTACAACGCGGACCCTGTTTTATTAGAACAAATTGATGGATTAGATCCACTCACGGCTGAGCACGAAAGTTACATCGATGTACATCCAAAGTTAGGCTTTGCAATGGCAGGCAAGAGTCGATTGCAGATGAACGTTCAAATAAAAAAGTCGTTTGGAATAACACAGTTGGATATGTTCAGAGATAACATGATGCTTCCAATAACTTGGATAGAAACTGTTAGTTTACTGATTTATTATTATAACGTCTTTTTATTCATGTTTATTTCTTTAGGGGTTGGATGTAGATGACTTACCCGATTTTGTAAAAGATCAGATTTACCTGGCAACATTTACGGTGGCAGCTATCGAGATGTCTTTGAAGTACGGTTGCTTGCTCACATCGGTTGTTACGCTAGCTGGACTTTTAATAATATTTAGAGGCAAATGGTACGAACGAAGGCTACAATTAAGATGTGCCTCTGCACAATCGAGGAACCAATTCGTTAGTTAAGATTAATTCTAAATAGGAATAAACGTAATTCGGACTATTTGTTCTAAAATGATCTGCGTTACAAACGGTATTCTATCTTTAAGTACATCAAATGTATTTAATTTATTAATGCGCTCATCTTCAGAAATCTTGTCTTCCGTCCATGGAAAATTTATAAAAATATAAGGCTTATATAGTGATAAGTAAGACTGACACAAAGATTATAGCTTTAAAGCTAAAATGCGATGTATTTTTAACTACTTATAGTTTTTACATTGTTTTTGTTATATAAAATATAATAAACATGTTGAATAATTGTTAGATTTGAATTTAGCGCTATTTGCTTAGAACGTTTGATTAGAGATGTCGCTTTCTCAACCTACAACATTTAAAACGCTCCTCCAATCAGAGCAAAGCTACAGTTGTTTAACCTTCGTTTTCTACTTGACTTTTAACGGTTTTTATTAGTGTTTATTTTATAGTGCAAAACGTTGAATATGAATTGAACTTATAATAAGAATTGGCTTGTATATAATTATTGACAAAAAATGGAATCTGCGAAGGAACCTATAAGCGTGAGAGTTGCTCAATTAAATTCACAACTGGTTTCGACAAAAAGTCCTGATAAGAAATCAAATCTATTAAGTAGAGAAGGACTATTGGATGCTTTAAACGTTTTGTACGAAGAATGCAAGTCAGATTGTTTGAAGAATAGTGATAAGCACATTGCATCTTTTATTAACAAGCAACAAACTGTTCTACGGGAACTGAAATCTATTCGAGTCAACACTGGCGACTTCGAACTTAAAAAAGTTATCGGACGAGGCTACTTTGGCGAAGTACATCTTGTTAAAGAAAAACAAACCAACGATGTGTATGCCATGAAAATAGTTAAAAAATCAGATTGTCTTTTAGATAAGCATGCCTCCTACGAAGAAGAACGTAACATCATGGCTTCGGGTAACTCCTTTTGGATTACTAATTTACAGTATGCTTTTCAAGACACTAATTATTTATACTATGTAATGGAATATCATCCTGGTGGAGATTTATCAGGACTTCTTCAACGACAAGGAGGAACAATTCCAGAAAGTGCTGCACGCTTTTACATTTCTGAATTGGTACAATATTAACTAACTCAAAAAATGTATATCATTAAGCTTTTGTTTTAGATCCTCGCACTCCACGATCTGCATACAATGGGCTACGTTCATCGGGACATAAAACCAGATAACATTTTAGTGGACTACTGTGGACATATTAAACTTGCTGATTTTGGATCTGCAGCTAAATTAAATTCTAAAGGCTTGGTGTGCGAAGGCATGCCTGTTGGCACACCAGACTATATTGCACCTGAAGTGCTGCAATGTATGAATAATAAAAGTAAAATGACTCCATACGGGGTAATTTTTTGTATGAGTTTTAAGTTACATAGGTAAACATATTATTTTAGATCTCGTGTGATTATTGGTCGGTTGGAATAATAGCATATCAGCTAACCGTAGGCAACTTACCGTTTGCCAGCAGCAACACCACCGGTACTTACTCAAAAATAATGAATTTTAAGTTAAATTTAAAGTTTCCACCCGAGATTATTTTATCGCAAGCTTACATCACTTTAATCAAAGGTTTCCTAACGGAAAGTAGTTATCGATTGAACTACGAAGAAATTCTGAAGCATCCTTTATTTATAAATGTAGATTTTAACACGTTAAAAGATCAGGTTCCTCCGTATGTGCCAAAGATTAATTCGGTGGATGACACAAGCAATTTTGGCAACTTACCACCGAAGAAAAACCAACCAAATATAGATAACTTCAAAAGTAAAACGAAATTCTCTGGAAAAAATTTACCATTCGTTGGCTTTACTTATGTACACAGTTTGTATGAGTACAAACGAGCTTATCAATCGCACGATATTCCAATGAGTCAACAACTGTTAGGTTTAGAAAAAGAAATCAGTAACTTACAGACGCGATTACACAAAGCAGATGATTCCCTAAGAGACACGGAAAGCTTATCGAAGAAATTAGAAGAGAAAACTTTAAAAATTGAAACCTTAGAAAACTTACGTAACAATCTTGAACGTGATCTTGCAAATAATATTGCCGAATGCTCGGTGAGTGTCTTTGTTAGTTTAGTTTGCATTGTATTTAAATTTTTGTTTTGTAGTCATTGAAAAGAACTTTGGAGTTGGAAAGGAAGGATCGTACCGACTTGGAACGGAAAGCTTTAGAATTAATTAAATCGGCTAAACTCAAATGGGAAAATTCTGAAAAAACAAAAGTGAACGCTTTAAATTTAGAAATAGCCCAAGAAAAGGAAAAGGTCACACAATTAACTGCGACAAATTCCTTGTTAAAGGAACAACTCGATCATGCTCTTCAAATGGAAAACAAACATAAGGTACGCCTTTTTATTATTAATAAGTTAAAGTTTAAAGCAAAACTTTTTGCAGACATCATTGGGGAATGTTGAGCATTTAAAACGACAAAGCATAGTCGGTCTGGAATCTCATCTCGAAAGAGTAACATCAGAAGCTAAACAAAAGATCACAAATCTTCAGAAACAAGTCGTACAACAGGCTGATAAAAGGGCTTCTTTACAAAAACAAATTATTTCCTTAGAAAATTCCGAGGTTTCTTTAACCGAGAAGCTGAAACTCAGCGAAGAGAACTGTAATGGATTTTTGATAAAATTAGAGGCGAATCAAAAACTTATCAGAGAACTAGAAAATAAAATTACGATGCTCGAAGAATCAAACAGAACGATGGAACAACACAAAACACAAATCTGCCTATTACAAGAAGAATTAGTTGTCGTTAAAAACAACCAAAAGGTAGAAGACTTGGAAGAGAAACTGGAGAAAGAGAAAACTGCTTATTCAAGACTAAAGGAGCAATTTAAGGTGACGATTCCTTTAGCTTAATTTGAACTTGATATTTCAAACACTATCGCGGTTGCCATGGTTACAGGTATCACGTAGGGTTTTAAGTATTTTTATTTCGAGAAGATGGCGCTTTGTGACACTAAAGTAATTGTTTCAATTTTGAAGCAAATTTAAACAATTTTTTATGCGTATTAATTATTTCTTTTGGCTTTTTTAGAAATTGAAAGAGGATTTTAATGCCTCTCTAGCATCTCACGAGGGCTCAATCGAAGTGGAAAAAACCAATTCCGAGTTGAAAATAAAACAAATCCAGGATCGGCTATCGAAAGTCCTCGAGGAGAAGAATACTCTTGAATCGAATCTCGAACAAGCTAGACTAAGCGAATTAAACAACAGATTAAAAGTTCAAACGTTAGAAGACCTTGTGAAAAGATTAGAGTGTGGCGTATCCAAGTTAGAAAGTGATTGTGATAAGGAAAATGTTTTAAAAGAACAAATCGAACGTTTAGAACAGCAATTAATACAGGTAACTCATTATGTGATGTAAACAGTAATTTAAGTAATTTGTCAATCTTCAGATTCACGAAAATGCAGCCGTCGAAAAAGAGGAGCACAGCAAATTAAAAACCAAGTTTTGGAGATTGGAAAAAGACCTCAGCAATGCAGAAATAGATAAAAGGATATTCAAAAGAGAAATTAAGGAAATCGAAGATCAAAACAAACAATTAATGTCTCAAATTGAAGAACACAAAGCGGCGATGACGGAAAACAACAAGAAGCACGAGGAAGCCGTCACGGAACTCAGTAATTTGAACGAGAACTTAGGAGATGAAATAATGAAACTGCAAAATATCGTTAAACAACTAGAATTTAAGTTAGAAAGCGAAAGGAGTAAATGTGACGACGAAAAAACTATAATTAACCAACTCAAAGGCACCATCGATAACTGTCAGAGCACTATTTCAGATTTGAATCGAACTTTAGAAGCAGTAAAAGAAGAAAATGCTTCTTTGAGCAACACAATTGAGCTTTTAACAAGCGAAAAATCTAATCTTACGAAAACTATCGAAGACATAATTAGGGAAAGGGACGTTTTATATAACGCTTTAGAAAATTGCAAAGGCGAATTAAAAAATGCTAAAGTCGTATGTAACATATTTACTAATTTTATTTTTAGTTCTAATTTAAAATTTTTGTAGAATTCGGAAGCTTTGAAAGAAGCCTGCATTATGTTAGAGAATCAGCTTATCGAATACGAACAATTACACGCAACGTACGAGAATAAACAACGAGCAATGAACAATAACATCGATAAACTAATTCACGATTTAACCAATGCCCGAGAAGAGATCCAAAAGAGCAAAAAAGCTGTTAACGAACAAATCTCACTTAAACTAATGGCCGAATCGAAATCTAAAAGACTGAAGGATGAAATAGACTTGTTTAAAACGAGAATGTGATACATATAAGGTTCAATCTAAAGATTTTCGTGAGTACTCTACTAAATTGAATGACGAGCTTGGAGTTGTCGAAGAGAAAATGACCAACTACGAAGTCTCCATGAAAACAAACGAAAGGCAGATTTCCGATTTATTGAACGAAAACACTATGCTTAAAGAAGAGAATTCGGAGCAAAAGACTCATTTACAAACTCTAAAGGAATCGAATTATAAAACAGGAAAAGAACTCGCAGATGTTAGGGTATAATTTATTTTAATTAATTTTTTAAATGAAATTTAAAAAATTTAATTTTAGAAAGCTAATTCTCTTCTGATTGAAAACATCAACGAACTTCAAGAGACTCTAACACAAAAAGATAACTATTTTAAAGAACGAGAGTTGAAAGCCGATGGAACCATCGTACAACAAACAAAGCTCATTGACTTTTTACAATCGAAGGTTTTTGTATTACATTTTTTATAAATAAAAGAAATTTCGTAACACTACTTAATTTTTAGATGGAAGAAGGCAAAAAGAAGAAGACTTTAACAGATAAACTCTTTGGGTCTTCGAAGAAGGAGAATCACACTCCGATAGCAGTTACTTTGAGTTATCGAGACTTAGAAAACCTCTTAAGTTCCGAACGAGAAATAAATAAAAACCTTAGAGACGAACTTAGCAGATTTAAATCTGCTTCGATTAACAAACACAATGCGGAAATTAAACAAACCATCGAATCGCAACAGGCTCGTGGTACACCGTTGTCTTCTCGAGCAAAGGTTGTTGAAAATCATGTTCGGTCGTCCAACGGCGTTAAACAATCCCCGACTTCGGCTCAGAAAAATCGACCAAATGAATTGCACAGGTTTTAACAGTTTAAAATCTTCCAGTTATTTTATTTTATTTTAATTAAATTTAATTGTAGATTTGAAACTAAGATGTGTACAAAGTCATTGAAATGTTTTCAATGCTCCAATCAGATAATATTAGGTCGTAACATGAAATATTGCACCGAATGCGACATTTCCTTGCATATGTACTGCCTCAAATATTTAACGAAGCCTTGCGCAGCGATCCAAGAAAAATTTGCCAGGACTAGTTCTAAATCTTTAAATCCTGCAAAGAACGAAGCTGCGGTACACGATTCCGATGTGTTGATTGAAGGGTGGATTAAAATACCTGTGTAAGTTTTTTTTTCCATAAAAAATATTACTCATCACATCAATAACAGATCTAATTAAACTCAAATTGATTTTTAGACGTGGAAATACGACTTGGGATAGACATTATGCAAGTCTGACGTCGTCGGCACTAAATATTTATGCTCAACCACCGAACAACTCGAATGTGACTCCGATCAAAAGCTTAGATTTAAATCCACCCAATAATTATGGTTGTGTCATTGCAGAGCCTCCCATATCAGAAGTTTGCTGTCCGATAACTCCAAATGATTTACCTTTCGTTATAAAACTCGACGTTAATGCGAATACGACTTGTTGGCCATCGAAGAGCATCATTTTCATGACTTTAAATAAGGAAGACAAACAGAAGTGGCGTAACGGTATTTTATTAAAGTCTAATTTAATAACTTTAAGTAAATTAATTATATTTATGTCTTTTGTAGCCTTAGAATCTACTTTTAAGAAAAGCGATGGCAAATACAACGGGGAACAAATAATGAGGATACCCGATGACTTAGAGATAAATTGTTGTGTGGAATTAAACAGCGATACGAAGCTTTTTGGGACCGATCAAGGCTTACATTCGCTTTATAATAACCAGTTTTTAAGGATAGCAGGACCCACACACGTTTATCAAATTAGATTACTTCCAACAATTAAATTAGTACTTATGATAGCCGATGTAAATCGTTACATTATCGGCAGCTATGCAAAGCACATCGCCAACTTAACGCAATGCTCGCCGTGTTCCAGCCCTACTCTTATGTTTAAGACGTTAAATGTACTTAATATGAACGGTTTTCATCTATTCGAAGCATCAGATTTTGTAAATACTTTTATAGTAGTGGCTGCAACAGCCAAACAAATAGTTATATTGGTCTACGAGCAAACAACAGGAGATTTTAAATGCATAAGGTCCCTCGATACAGCCGAGCCGACGAGCTGCTTTTTATTTACCGAGCACAGCTTAATTGTTGGAGCCAACAAGTTTTTCGAAATCGATTTGATTACTCTCGAGGCAGATGAGTACTTGGATGCTTCAGATCCAAAATTACACCAGGCCATAATGTGTTACAAAATGAGATCGTTCCCCATGGCAGTCATGCGAGTGTCAAAGGACCCGATCGAATATCTACTTTGCTTCCATGAATTCGGTATATTTGTTGACGAATTTGGACGGTGCTCTCGTTCAACCGAGATGAAATGGAATCGTTTACCTTTCGCTTTCTTCTTTTATGCGCCATATCTTTACATTGTGCATTTCTCCCGAGTGGAAGTTATAAAAGTTACTTCGAGCACTTGTGTGATGAGCGATAGCGTGGAGTCTCTACTCAATGTGGATAGCTTTAATATAACTTTAAACAATCCCAAGTATTTAGGACACGGAAAAAAAGGAATTTATGTATCCACACAGGGGATGGTTAAATATTTATTAGCAGAGAGCATAGATCCTGATTCCGTGTCCCTCAGTACCGAGACTAGCGAAGAGGGCAATGGATCTCCCCTCGAAAACGGAGAGTTTAGTTTTACAAGCTCTTTGGTCAATACTTTGGATGATTCCACCGAAATGGATAGCGACAACTTGGAAACAAACTCTGCATTGAAGAAAGTTACTTTCAATGCTCATACCACTGATTTATAAGTATCTCAATTTTTATTTTATATATTTATACTTATTTCTTCTACAGATTGTTTTATAAGGATTTTAATTTATGTGTCCGTACTTTAAGTACACTTATTTTTTTAGAATGTATATTTAAGTCTTGCCTTTAACGTCTTACAGTATTTGTGCGCTTATATGTATCGAGTTTAAGTAATAAAACTTTTATATTTTATTGAGATAGTAGCAATAATATTTGTTTTAGATAAGTTTGTTTGTTGAAGAGGTACATATAAATAGATTTGAATTTCCCTCGTAAACAAACCAGCTTCGTTGCAACGTGAAGTTAGTTGACATAAAGCCCACGTGACTTCATTGTAGTTTGTTGTAGAGTGCATTACTTTCCATGTTTTATGTTATTTCCGCAAATAATCAACAATTAAATGTAAGTTTTCAACAAGAATCGCTTTAGTTTTAATGCAACTATAACGTACGCATGAAAATAATCGAAAAGCAAAGCCCTAATGGTATTTTAACCTTTTAAGCAAGCATGCTCTTTAGCGATGATTTATTTTAATGAAAAAAACCCACTTTTTCTATGTGGTACACTGGAACACTAATCTGGTATAAGATTATTCTGATTAAGTTAAAATATAGGTGTCGAACGTCCACAGATTAGAGATACCTTTAGGTAATTAGTAAACAATAATGCGGGTCCTTGGAATTGTCTAATTTAAGCTTCATATCAATACGTATTGTTTATAAATTATAGGTAAGAAGATTACAGCTTAGTAAACACAATTAAGTTGGCAACTTTGTGCAAAGGTATTTTGATTTCAGATAAAAATTGATATTTTGCAATAACGATAATAAAAACGATGCTTAACCTTATGGATTGATAATGAGCATCTAAGAGCACCGATAAAGATATAACATACACACACATCAGTTGCTAACACATTTATAGAGATTGGCTGCATTCATTTTGGACGTTTGCCCATTGCTTTAAAATAAAATATGTATCGGAATATTACTGTCGCTAGAAAGCCATCGAGAGAATTAATGTAGGCCAGGAAGTTTTTAGAAAACATCGAACTTTAGGTTATTATTAGCCAAATTCTTCCAGTGTTTCGTTATATGCATAAACTGGAACGAATTAGAATGATGTAATTGAGAGGAGAAAGTACGGTCGTTTCTCGAACAATTAGAGAAAAAGTCAAGGACAATATTTTTGGATGTTTTGTGTTATAGCTATTATTATGTTTGTCCTATTACGTACTAATGTGACGTTCTATTTATTTGCAGGCACTAATCAGTTGACGAAATCTGGTGTACTCTCTCTAATAAGAAGATAATTAAAAAGCATCGTACAAATCGGTGGTAAATGGACCTAATTAACATACGTAACATGTTTTGTAAAGTTTGTGTGCGGTTTAATGAATTATTTTTGTACTCGATAATAGTCGTTATTTAATATTACAATTATTACTAAGCACATAAACTCAGAAGAAGGAACGATGGCTGCTGGCGATAGCAAATCATTGAGTTCCGGTATCTCGATTCCTCAGTGGATGAAGAATAAAATTACCGATACAAGGTAACCTTTTTTATTACGTACTACTAATTTCATTTACAATACAATTAGCATTAAATTAAAAGGCGATTATAGGGAGAAAGTCATTACCATTGACTTTTATTCCGAAACATTGTTGTATCATTCGAGTTATTAAACGTCGTGCTTTGAAAGTAACTCACGTGAGATTTTAGCTGCTATTTTTGCTAACATTTGTGTAAATGTAGAATACAAGCACCCAAAATAGTAACAGCGGCCAAAATCATTGTATCTGTCTCTTGTATAAGTCTGTTTTGTTTTATTTTTTCTCTTCGTGATCGTCTACTTAATAATTCTTTGCTAGACATGGATTTTGAGCTGAGGTAATATATTTATTTTACTTTATATAATCGGAGATGTAACTCTCACAATTAGTCTAATTAATTTAATTAGAAGCACCTAAAAAATAGAAATGTTACAACAGAAGCCGCAAAGTAGCTCGTGTTTTGGAATAAATTAGTAAATATTTAAATCATTAGATAAATACAGTTTTTATAAGTTATTTTGTTTACATATTAAAAGACGTACAAAATGTGATGTCATTATGAGTTATTATTGCAAGGATTCATAAAGGAAAGCTTCCGATTCAGATAACAGCCTCGGAATATTACCGTCGAGAAATTCCTTTTAAAAACGATAATATTAAAAAAAAAGTTGATAAACAAATAGTTTTAGACTAAACTTTATTAAATATTAAATCTGTCCTAAATTTTCTGCACGTAGGCCGCGAAATACGTTTCGCAAAGCCTTTCTTTGACATTTCATTGTTGACAAAACAAAAGAGATGCACTCCGCAGAGTTCATCATATGTTGTTTACAGCGCCTTTCACGTGATTTTTTGTTAATTGTCCTCCGGCTTTCGGAAGAGTTGCCAACGTCAAGATCGAATGTCAATGTCAACTAAAAAAACAATACCGCTCCGTCTGGAAGTTTTTAATTGTGTGGATAACATTTGGGAAAACTCGTTTGAAAAGTACTTCCAGAATTCTCTAGGTAGTTGTTGGCATGAAAAGAGAGTGATGCAAGATCGAAGTTTCTCAATCATTTATCGTTATTTGTAATTGGTATTTTTTTCTTTTATTAAGTGACGCTTTTATCGAAAAATTTAATACATATAAATACGAATCTACATAATGAACTGTTATTTGCATGTAAATCTTGATCATCTTAAGCTTGGGTTTGTTTTACGTTTAGTTTTATCGCTTATCGGTGTTTTAATAATTTTTTTTTCTGGTTTAGATTGGATTTTGATGAGAGCACATTTTCGCCGCCCGAAAACGACGACAGCTTCCTGTACATCCGTTATCCGCAAGTGTCTCAAAAAATTAAATCTCCCATAGCACAGAAGAACGGCAGCCTTTCGACCAAAGTTCTCGAAAAACTGGAGGTTGCGAACCACACGGCTCCTTGCAAACAGTACATCTCCACGGCGGGATGTAAGAATTCCTTTATTTATGTTGGGCGCTTTTAACTAAATTTTGGTAAAATTTAGATTCAGCCACGGCCGTAGCGCCGAAGTCTGCGGACGGAAAAATTAAGTCGAACGGCACGGACGACGGTTTCAAAGGCGAAGGAGCAGCTTGTGGAAGCTCCGTTGTGAGAGTGGCCCATCAAATGGTTTCGGGACGTTATCCGATCAATACCACCACGTCCTTCGACGATGATCCTTTGAAGCCGAAAGGATTTGATCCCATGCGACGAAGGGGCAGCAAATCGTTGCCCGTCACGCCGATCTCTTCGCCGCAGTCTTCGCCGAAGAGCCGGAGGAAGCTCGTCAATAAGTACTTCACGGGGCCGTTTGTGGACAGCGAGAATCACACAGGAGGCTGGATTTTGCAAGGCTTGCTTAATAAACGCGAACTGTCGCAGTCCATAGGTTTGATTGCGGAAGAAGGCAGTTCGAAAAGCGACATCGAGAAGTCGATTTCAGATTTACATTTAAACGATCATAAAATCGAAAAGAAAATTAAGAAGGAATTTAAGGCGCGACCGTCAGAATTGAGAGAGATGAATTTTTGGTCTCCGACATCGATGTGATTTTTTTTAGGATTAGTTTTTAGATAAAATTGCTAGTTTTTAATTAGTTTTGAGGACTTTTTTCTTATTATTTTGAATAATCGGAAGGCACTCGTTTTATTCCAGGGCTTCGAACCGTTATCTTCATCGTTTCAGTTCAATTAAAACAATATGGGTCGGTTTGGTTCCGGTTTTTGTTCCGCCCAATATATCGGTTTTCGGTACCAAAACATTAGTTAAGAATAAACTCAAAAATAAATTATATCAACACAAAAACAAACTAAATATTCTTGAAGACGAGTTGGGATTGTTTTACTAGACCAAGTAAATCCCAAATGACGAAACAATTTACATGTAGACTGAAACTTGTGGAATATTCTAAGTAAGCATTAATTTCAACACGTATCGTATGAAAATAAATCGAAATATTTTTTCGTTCCGGCAAAAATAACGGTTTCTAGGTTTTCGGTTCGAAGCCCTGTATTATTTTTAATAAATCCAAAGATGTACATATTTTATTAAAATTTTAATTGTGTAGGTATAGGATTTAAATGGAATTTAATTATAGAATCAACTAATTTATATTAGAGAGGTATTCATTTATAGTTAGGGCATTACTTTTAGTTTTCGCCATGAATTAGTTAAGTTGCTTTTTTTTTAAATGCACAAATGAGATCCGGAGACGTTATATATTTTTATAAATCTACTTAAAGGACTAATTAAAACTTGTATTGCACTGAACGTTGTTAGACTGTTGTAACTTGGAAGGATCTACAATAACCTCTCTATGTTTATATACCTTAAGATATATCGTAAAAGATTAGGATTTTTACAAAGCAACAATAAGGTAATCCTTGATTTAAGTCTTATTAAATATAGATTTTATCTTTGTCGATTTTGACATGTTTATGGCTTCTTCGTCAATTAATTCCTTTAATCTAAATATTGTTTTTTTCATTCGTTAATCTTATGTGTTTATTTTGTAGTTTAACACTATGACTTAATGTTTATGCATTCGTGTGAGGTAAATACAAATGATTGTAATGTAAATTTTCTAAATTTGAATATACTTGTGTATTCTTCCTGAATCGAATGAAAGACGGTAGGCTTTCTAATTGCAATGCTTCACAAATATTGTTATCTTTCGCTATCATTATGTAAAGCCTCGCATTAAAATTTATCCATCCTTCAAAATTAATGACACATGTGCCGAGTTAGTGTATATATATAAAATGAAGAGGTATTTTGAAAAAAAGGTATATAACATTATTGTCGGCTGAAAGATGTATAGAGGTGTATCTGTTTTACTTATTTTATGTTTGTTTGTTTGTAGTTTACCTCTTAGAGGAACAAGGTATTAATTTCTTTTATATTAGTCAATTTATTTAAAATATAATTGTAATATTTTACATACAAAACGATATTTGTATTTATTTAAAATTGGTGGTGCTTTGAGATGATAAAACAGTTTTCTTTACAACTGCAATGGCTGAAATTTGTTTGGGTTAGAATCGCTTTAAAAAATAATGTTATTATTAATTGAAATACTAATATCTAAGCTAATACAAAAAATGTGTAAGTTTTACATAATTCAATAATTTAGTTTGCATAAAAATGCAAAAACAATTACTTTCTGAAACCTACGATTTTCAGATGTAAATTAATTAAATCTTATTTTTAGCTTCAGTATTAAAAGAAATCACTTTGAAACATATTGGAACATACCGACGTTTCAATGTCTATCTCACAACATCACATTTGTGGAGGTAGCAAAGAAATACGGAATTCACCAAAATGATGGCGATAAATTCCGAGGTGATATCATGACAATCCTGTACGACCCTGGAGCATTCCCTGCAATCCTAACAACAAGAAAGACGAGAGAAACGGTTTTAAGGAATGGAGGAGTGCCTCAGGAAGGCAGTGTCCCTTTTCATTTAACAGAATTCAGTGAGGCAGTCGAAAAATTAATTCCCAACCGTAAATTTGCAGGTATTTTTATTTCTAATAAGGCCCTCAATGTTTAAAAACAAGTTTCTCTTTGTAGGCGTTGGCATAATTGATTTTGAAAGTTGGAGACCAATATTCCGACAAAATTTTGGAACTTTAACACCGTATAAGGAATTATCAAGACAGATCGAACGGGAACGGCATCCTTTATGGCCTTCAAACGCAATTGAGAAGGAAGCGGAGCGCAGATTTGAATTACACGGACGTGAATTTATGGAAGAAACTTTAAATTACGTTAAGAGAGTGAGACCGAAAGCTCTGTGGGGGTATTATGGATATCCTTATTGTTTTAATATGAATCCTAATACGATGCAAACTGATTGTCCTCTCCAAGTAATCAAAGAGAACGATAGGTACAGTATTTTTAAAGTAATTTTTTTTGTATAGGTTTATTGATTTTTTATAATTTTAGGATTGCCTGGTTATTTAATAACGTCGATCAGTTGAATCCTTCTTTATATATAAGAGAAAACAATTTAAATTCAACTCAGAGGCTGCAATTGATTGCAGGGAGAATTAATGAGTCACATAGAATTATTGGAAACTTACAGAAACCTGTGAATCCACCGATTATTCCTTATTTTTGGTATAAGTACCAAGACAGCGGAAACTTTTTAAGACAGGTCCGTTATATAAATCAATATTGTTGCATGTTGATAATCGAATTGTTTTAGGAAGACATAAGTAAGTCGTTTGTGCTCCTAAGAGATTTGCAGGTGAACGGCTTAATATTATGGGGAAGTAGTAACGACGTAAATACAAAAGCCAAGTGCCAATCTTTGTACGATTATATCGACACAGTCTTAGGACCTGCACTTGTAAATTTATAGACTGGTTTTGTTTGAACTTTTGTACTTAAGCTATTGACAACTTCGTATGTGCTATAATTAAATACAACAATCAAATATTGTTTTAAATCGCCCAAATTATCTTCTAGTTATAAAAAGAAATTACGTTTTAATCATAACTTTAGTTTAAATAAAGATATGAATATTTCATTTAGATTAAAAATGAGGTAATCACTAAATAAAAACAAAATTGTAATTTATAATTGGTTTTTGCCTGCATTTCCAGTTTATTTACCTTCCGTTCTTAGGGGCTTCCCGCTCGAATCCGTATTTATTCTCGAAACACATCCTGTGATTTACATTATATTTTCGTTCATCGTCAAAGATTGAAGTCTAATAATTTAAAATTAAACTCTGATAGGAAGGTGGTGATATCACGGATAACTTCTATATTGATTCTTTCTGGTTTACCTTGCAAATATTTTTATTTATCCCAACAATTACTGCAATAATTTTAAGGTAAAAAAAACTAAAACTATCATATCTAGCTACTTTACAGTGGAATCGTTTAGTTATTTTATTAAATCTCACGATTAGTTACAAATTTAAATAAATGTACCAAAGAGTGGGGTTATGGTTATTAGAAGACTGCAATACATAATAATGCATGTGCACTTAATTTATAGAACTAGTCGTATAACTAACGTGTTTTATCAAAGATAATGGTAAGTCTTAAGTTCTTTATGTTATTTTTCAGATTAGTTACTTCTAATGGCACAAACACAACTCAGAGTTCCTTCGGTGGAACGAAGACTAGGCCAAAATGGTATCGTACAACCACTACTCACAGATCTGTATCAAATAACGATGGCATACGCGTATTGGAAAGCAGGAAAGCACAATGATAATGCAGTATTCGATTTATTCTTTCGTAGGAATCCTTTTCAAGGAGAATTCACAATCTTCGCTGGACTCGAAGAGTGTGTAAAGTTTTTAGAAAAGTTCTGCTACTCCCAGAGCGACATAGAGTATTTACGCGAAATATTACCTCCTAGTATTGAAAATGAGTTTTTTCAGTTTCTAAGCACGATTACAGCTCGAGAGATAACACTTTACGCGATCGACGAGGGATCTGTGGTTTTTCCAAGAGTCCCTCTTGTGCGAGTCGAAGGGCCTTTGATCGTAGCACAATTACTAGAAACCACATTTTTGAATTTAATTAATTATGCTAGTTTGATGGCTACAAACAGCGCTCGATACCGAATGGCAGCTGGGTCATTAAATTTGTTAGAATTTGGTTTGAGGAGAGCTCAAGGCCCTGATGGGGGTTTGTCCGCTTCTAAGTATGCTTATATAGGAGGCTTTGATGGCACAAGTAATGTCTTGGCAGGGAAACTGTTTAATATACCCGTCAAAGGCACTCACGGACATGCTTACATCACCTCGTTTAGTTCTTTCAAAGATTTAACTAATAAGATGCTTGAATCAAAGCACACGAACAAGCTCTGTGATTTATTAGAGCTTGCGATTTTGTGGAGGACCAAATTGGTTCCAATGTTTCGAATTGTAAGTGCTGAGGTGAACGATGGAGAGCTAGCCGCTTTTGTTTCTTATGCGATCGCTTTCCCTGATCAATTTATGGCTCTTGTTGATACTTACGATGTTGTAAGGAGTGGTTTACTTAATTTTTGTGCTGTAGCTTTGGCTATGAATGAATTTGGTTATCGAGCTATAGGGATTAGGATCGATAGTGGAGACCTAGCTTATCTCTCTATAGTTGCAAGGGATTACTTTATTAAAATCAGCGAATTGTATAACGTTACTTGGTTTAAAGATTCAATGATTATGGCTTCAAATGATATTAATGAAGAAACAATTTTAAGCCTGAATGATCAAGGACATAAGATTGATTCTTTTGGTATCGGAACCCATTTGGTGACTTGCCAGAAACAGCCTTCTTTGGGAGGTGTTTATAAATTGGTTGAACTTAATGGACAACCAAGGATAAAGCTAAGTCAAGATGTGAGTAAAGTAACTGTGCCAGGTCGTAAGGATTGTTATCGATTGTACAGTGAGAGTGGGCACACACTCCTCGATCTCTTACAGAAGTTTGATGAAGATCCTCCAATGCCTGGCAGAAAAGTTTTGTGTCGACATCCTTTTGAGGAATCGAAACGAGCTTTTGTTACTCCGAACAGAGTTCAAAGGCTTTATAAAGTGTATTGGCAACATGGGGAGATCTGCGAACTGTTACCGAACATGCAGGAGATTAGGGAAAGGGTTAAGCAATCCATGAGGAGCTTGAGGCCTGATATCAAAAGGAATTTAAATCCGACTCCTTACAAGGTTTCGCTCAGCGACAAACTTTATAATTTTTTGCATGAATTGTGGTTGGAAAATGCACCCATCGGAGAATTATCTTAACAAGCAATATAAATTTTAAATCTTATCTCAGAGCTGTAGTACATTAAGACTAGAATTCTTAATGGTTTTTATTAGATCTTTCAACTTAATTTTTGATTTTGAAAATATTTTATTTTGATTATTTACAAATAGTACTTATTGTTATATAGAGTTTTATCTATTTTTGTAAAAAGATTTTTAACATAGCAAATGTAAAAGTATTAAGAAAAATTATAACGAGATTAACAGTCTGAAAATTAGTTATTCGCTTAAATCTTACAAGAATACATATTTGTCGTGTCTCAGCAAAATACAGGAAGATGGGGTAATTTAAGTAATTAAATAATTGCTCCTTTTGAAATAAATATATGTTTTATTTGTAGGGTTTGCTACTTTTTACATGGATGATGGTTCCAAGATTACCTTGCCTGGTCAGATGTCCTTTGGGAACTTACGAAATGAGAATTAGAGCTTCGTATGGACTAAGTACAACACTACTTGTAGATATCGCATCACTAGAAATGAATAATCATTAATCTAATCATTAAGAAATTTTAATACCCCTACTTAACACTCCGAGACGACTCGAAACTTGGAATTTTTACATACAAATTCGCAGGCATTCCTTGGAAATAATTTAAGGTTACATTTTGAACTTTATTTTGTGTATTAACCAAGAGTACGTAGGTTGATTTATTTTTTAGTTTTCTAAAAAGAAGTCATACGTTATTATTGGTAAACGATCAAGTTATAACTTACCGAACCAGACCTAAGACATCGTTATTCAAAGCAATGGTTTCTAGGTCTCCATATCTCAAGGTATCGGTTTTTCTTAATTTAATAATCTCTTGATAAATTCTATAATGACTTTTGAGATTGGTAACGAGTTGTTTTTGTAGATTTAAGTCGATGTACTTATTACTAACGGGCAGCCACGTTTTCGCCCCGGCATTAAAGCCAGCATTTGTGGCAGAGCTCCATTGGAACGGCGTCCGTTGAAAATCGCGACTGTTTTTATAAAAATCGCCCTTTTCTCCGTTACAAGCCTGAGGATCTTCGGCTTCCTCCCAAGTGACTTCGCCGTTTTCCATTCCAATTTCTTCTCCATTGTAAGTAACAGCAACACCTGGTAGTAGCATCGCAAGCATTGTTAGGCCATCTACTCTTTCGGAACCATATCTCGTAGCCACTCGATGCTGGTCATGGTTTCCAAGCTTAAATCAAAAAAAGATAATCTCGTTTCTTATTGGAATATTGTTTAGTAACACTCACCACCCAATTGGGAGTGTGTTGTACAGGTAAATATGTAAAGAATTTATCAATAACGAATTTTATGTCTCTAGCACTTGAATCTTTGGTTAGTTGTGTTATAAACCAAAAATTGAAGGTGAAGTGAGCACCATTGTGTGTTTCGTTACCATAATAACCGAACAATTTGTCTTCAGATGCATAGGATTCCGTCATCATGACTCTGGTGTCACCTCCATGTTGTTTTTGGTAATCATCTAGGAGTTGTCTCCATTGATACAGCATGTCGTAGGTCTCAGGTTGATCTTCGGTGTAAAGGTGGATGAGGTAGTCTCGATCGTTGGAGGATGAACCAGGTTTTCCCGATAGGGGTTCGTTAGGGAAATCTGCATGTTCAAAGAGTGTCGAGATTATATCGACTCTAAAGCCATTCACTCCTAAATCTAACCAGTAGGTTAATACGTCCTGGAAGAGCATTACAATGTAAAAGTTTTGTTTTAGAAATTAAATAACTAAACACCTTCATTTCTTGAACGAGCTTGGGATCCCTGTAATTTAAGTCGGGCTGGCCTTCGGCAAATTGATGCAAGTACCATTGTTGGCGTTTTTGACTATATTTCCAAGCCGAACCATGGAAGCTACTGATCTGTTTTTATTAAGTTACTAAAGGAGATTAATATGGCTATAAAATGAGTTGCTTACCCAGTTATTGGGTGGTGTCGTTGGTGTGCCATCCTTCCAAACGTAGTAGTTCTCGTAACCTGCTATTTTGTTTTCAGATTTTATAAACCATTCGTGTTGGTCGCTTGAATGATTTGGAACGAAATCGAGGATTACTTTAAGTCCTAAAATATGAAGTGGAAATAAAAAATTAAGTTGTCCACTGTAAGTGTAAAACCTTTTTGTTTTGCCGAGGCGAGTAGTTCTTTGAATTCTGTTAAAGTGCCAAAAATGGGATCGATATCTCTGTAGTCGCTGATATCGTAACCGTGGTCGACCTGTGGGGATTTGTAGATCGGAGAGAGCCAAAGGGCTGTTACTCCTGCATCGACTAAATAGTCTAATTTGCTTGTGATGCCTTCGAGGTCTCCAATTCCATCGTTATTGGCGTCCTTTAATTAGAAATAAATCAGAATTTAGTTTACTTTTTGTATTATTACTTGCCATGAAAGATCTTGGATAAATTTGGTAAAACACTGCGGTTTTCCACCAATCATCGGTATACTGTGCGATTGAAAGATTTAGGAAGACGCTTAAAATTAATAACGGCCACATTGTTATTAATATTATAAAATTGACCTTGTGGTTGCAAATTTATATACAAATCGAGTGCATATCTATTATGTGCAATAATTGATAATCATTTTTAAATTATTAATGTAATGATGTAACGCGTTTTTGTGTTCAGTATTGACTTGCATAAATGAAACATGATGAGTTTTTTTTAAATTTATTTTAGTACTTTTAAAATTATTTTTAATTAAATATTTGATTACAACTATGGCTTAAGCACATCGGCATCCATACTAGTGGTTCCAGACACTCTTCCAAAAAATTTTAATTAGAAATTATTTTCTAAAATAAAATAGTAAATTATTTAAAAGGGTTGTTTTCTGAAGGGGGTACAAATAAATGACATAGAAGAAAATACCCCATATTAAAAAAGCAAAATATAATTAGTGATAAGGAAGGGATTTTTAGTATAGAAGTTAGAATTTAGTTAGAAATTAGATTTTGTATAAAAATATTCAAAATCTATAAAAGAACACGTTTGTGTTATTAAAATAATTAAAAATAAACTATTATTTGTTATTAGATTCTTAATTTTAATCTAATCAGATAAGACCTTTATTTTTAGTTTATTAATTTATGACTTCTTGTAATTTTGAGTTTTAAAGTTTTTTTAGTACGTTATGATAAGATTGATTTATCTATCAACAAAGAATGCCATTATTGAGATAATTAAATCAATGACTTATGGAATTGTTTTGCTCTCGAGAATTTCAAAAGCCAAATCTTTAATGAAGATAAATAAAATTATGTGCAAACCATTATAATTTGTTTACGTTACTTTTAAGGTGCAGCTTCAAGAATTAAAGCTTCGTAAGGCTCCAGCGTAACACTGTCGGATTTAAGCTCGTCCCTTAAAAAAGATACATTTAAATAATTCTCGAATGTATTAAAAAGACAACTTACCCTTTTTTTTTCTTCGATACTAAGCTTGGAATTAATACTCTTAAGACTTCTGGTATATTAGTGAATTTTTGTAAATCAAATTCCTCGACTCCTTCACCGACGTTTATCACAACCACATAAGTAGGATGGTTCTTAAGAAACCTAAAATGTATTAATTAAGTTAGGTAATCTTTATTTTTAAATAATGAGGTGTATTTAGTAAACTTTTAAAGCAGCGCTGACAAATCTGTGGCACGTATGACAATTTTTCTGGCACGTTATTCATTTTCAAATTGTATCTTCGTTTTACAACGATAAACGAAAAAAAATTGTCGATTTAAGGAAGGTACAGTTATTAGACACAATTAAAAAGAACGTATAATTTTAAACACGAAGAACCTGGAATAACATTTCCGTGATTTTAAGAATTTTTAAGTAAACTCTTTAATTTGATAAAATTTTTACTGTTTACTTCCTATGGAGGATTTCTTGGCACCCCAGAATTTGGACAAAAAAAATAATTGTAATACAGTGAACCCTCGTTCTCATAATTTAAAATATAGAATTTGAATACCTTCATCAACTTAGTTCTTAGTTTAATTGTTACCTTGTAAGACCTAAAACGTTGTCAGACAAAGCCAAAGTTTCGAACCCTCCAAATTTAAAGGTTTCGGTCATCCTAAGCTTAACAATTTCCTGATAAATGCGATAATGACTTTGTAAACCATCCACTCTTTGATTTTCTAAATTTAAGGTCTTGTACTTCTTGCTTACAGGTAACCATGTGGAGTCGCCTTCACTAAAACCCGCATTTTGGGTGGCATCCCAATGGAAAGGCGTGCGTTCGAAATCTCTACTGTTTTTATCCCAATCGTCCTTGTTACCGTTGCAACCTTGGGGATCCTTTCCTTCAATCCACGAGACTTCGCCGTTTTCCATACCAATTTCTTCGCCGTTATAAGTAACTGCTACACCTGGGAGAAGCATCGTAAGCATTGTGAGACCGTCGACCCTTTCAGGTCCGTATCTCGAAGCTACTCTGTGTTGGTCATGATTACCGAGCTAAAAATGATTGCAGTTTAACGAATATCACAAGTTTGATTGGAATTAATTTATACCACCCAATTTGCTGTGTATTGCTGCGGCATAAAAGTAAACCATTTATCAATTACTTCCTTTACGGCCTTAGCACTCGAATGTCTATTTAATTGAGTTATAAACCAAAAATTGAAAGTAAAATGAGCTCCGTTTCGAGTTGCATTACCGTAGTAAGGGAAGAGCTTATCTACATCGGAATAGGACTCGGTCATCATTACTCGTGTGTCTCCTCCATGCTCTTCTTGGTACTTATCGAGGAGCTCACGCCATTGATACACCATATCATAAGTTTCTGGTTGATCATTCCGATACACATGCTCGGGTAAATGTCCATCGGAGAAGTCTTCGAAGAGAGCTGAAATAATGTCGACTCTAAATCCATCCACTCCGATGTCGAGCCAATAAGTAAGTACGTCCTATGTAAAAAGTCGATTAATTTTCATCAACTTTCCTGTTTAAGAATTCTAACCTTCATTTCTTGTACCACTCTTGGGTTTCGGTAGTTTAAATCTGGCTGCCCAGAAGCGAATTGATGTAAATACCATTGTTGGCGTTTTGTGCTGTACGTCCAAGCAGGTCCGTGGAAATAACTCGTCTAAAATTAAATTATTAGCTCCATTAAAATAACAAAATGTATTTGGTAGGTACCCAGCCATTTGGTGGCTTGTCTGGTGTTCCATCCACCCACACGTAATAGTCTTCAAATCCTTCGTCTTTATTTTCAGATTTAACGAACCATTCGTGCAAATTGCTCGAGTGATTTGGCACGAAATCCAGAACAACTCTTAAATCTGAGGTAATTTGTTATGTGTGTTGTTGTTTGTTATCTTTTACGTTTCTTACTTTTAGACTTCGCTTCTTTGATGAGTTTTTTAAAGGTTTCCATATTTCCAAATAAAGGATCTATATCTCTGAAGTCGCTGATGTCGTATCCAAAATCCACTTGAGGAGATTTGTATATTGGGGAAAGCCATAAGGCTGTTACTCCTGCATCGACCAAATGGTCCAATTTCTCGATGACTCCACCTAAATCACCTGTTCCATCTTTGTCGCTGTCCTAAGATTTTTCTTATTAGACTTGTTTAGTTGATGAATTATACGTACCTTGAAGGAACGTGGGTATATCTGGTATATCACAGCATTTTGCCACCAGTCTAATTGATTATCTTCTTTGGGAATTACAGCAGCTTCTAATAAAGCTGTGAAACTCAATGCTACTAATAAGAGTAACATTTTAAATGTGAGCAATTTAGTTTTTTGCAAGTTACTTTATAAACATGCTATCTGTAAATCTTGATTAAACGAAAATAAGTGGCACGAAACCAAAACATGATGCTCTTTAATTGGAAATTTTAGATAACAGTATTTATCTCAATGGTTCTAGCATATTTCGTTTAATTGATAAATCTTAAAGGAATTGTTAGATTTTGTTAGGTTACCATTGTAGTGCTCACCATCTAGATAACATTGTTCTGTTGCCATGGTAACAAATTTAATCATATTTGTTATATCTTTTAAATATTATTAATTTATTTATTTTAAATTAGTTGGTAGAAATAAATTAAAATAATAGTTTTTTATTTATTACCCATTAGTAAAAGACTTTTATGTTACACAATTAAAAAAATTAAAAGTTGAATTTTTGAAGTTAGGGACTTTGTCCCATATTTGAAAAGAGTGGTAACGCCGATTGCTTCAAGAATTGTCAATTTATTTTTGTAGGTTCTAGTAAATAATAGGATAAATAAATAAAAATGGAAAAGACTGAGGTAGTAGAAAGACTAAATTTAAATGCAATCTGTAGAGCTTGTTTGGGCGACCACAAAAACATGAAAAATATGATTAATAACGAACAAAACATCAAGGAGATGTTTGCTACATTATTAAACATCGAGGTTTGTTAACGTTTAATATAATCAACGGATCTTATTCGTTTTTTTGCAGCTTGTTCAGACTGAAAGCATATCAAGTTTTATTTGTAATCTCTGCGAAGAGAAATTATATGTATCCTACGGTTTTCTTCAACAGTGCCAGAAATCCAACGAAATATTTTTGGAATATTTAAAAGTTAAAGAAACAAAAATTGAAGTACAATTTCTAATTGTTGTTTATTAATGTCTTGGGTTATATTAACAATTAATATTATAGGAAACTACTGAGCACAGTTATGGTGATACCTCTAATCTTAATTGTGATATAAATTCAGAGGATTCTGACAAGGAGCACAGAAAGAATAAAATTGGGAGAACGAGAAACAAACAAATACGACGTTTAAAACAATACTCATTTGAAGAAGTGGCAAAAGCAATCGAACGCTGTGGTAAAAAAGAGTTTGAATATGTTCAATGCATACAGTGTGGATTTATCGGAACTAATTCGAGAGCAATATCAGTTCACATGTCTCACTTACATAAGTAGGTATAGATTAAAAATAAATAATTACAACTTGACATCTTGTTATTTTAGAGAATTAAAGAAACGCTGGTGCCCGCATTGTAATGCAACATTTGAAAACATGGAACAACATAACGACAATCACAAAAACGACGATTTTAAATGCCAATTTTGTTCTAAAGTTTTTACTGGAAAAGGACATTTAACAGAACATCTGCGTTGCCACTCAGGTCTATTTAAAATAAATCTTTTTAATGTAAATCAATTTTTTCTTTTAGACGTCCGTCCTTACAATTGTAAGACTTGCGGTAAATGTTTTATTTCACAAAGGCATCTGAACGTTCACCACAGAGTACATTCGAATGAGAAACCATACAAATGTAGAGTCTGCACCAAGGCTTTCAACCAATTCAATTCCTTAAAAGTTCATTATCAACAACACGAAGATAACGTGGGATTGAAAGATGATACAGAAAATAATATGGAAAATCAAATTATGCATGTTTTGATTGTTTAATATTGGTGCTTTCTTAAGTGATTTATTTTATAGGTGTGAATCTGCACAGAATTATTGTGGCAAATGTCAGAAGAAAGTACGAAGTTTAGTTAGACACAACAAACAAATGCATTGTAAAGTTCTTGACGAGTTTGGTGACAATGTGCTCGATAATAAATTATGTACTGTGTGTGGGAAGCAATTTAAGTAAGAGTTGTGATTAATTAACTAGGAGTTTTAAGTGTGTGGACTGTTTACTAGGACTTCGTCGAAGTTGAAAGTGCATATGAGAATACATACGGGCGAAACGCCCTACAAATGTTTCTTTTGCGATAAAAGAGTTAGTACTAGGAATCAATTAGTCGTTCATGAACGTGTACACACTGGAGAACGTCCCCACGTCTGTCACGTTTGTGGAAAAGTAATTTGTTCAATTCTAATTGTACGTTTTTTGATTGTAATTGGCTTTAGGGTTTTGCTCAATCCAGTGTGTTAAATACACATATGAAACTCCATACTGGAAGGACTGAAGTTTGTAAAATATGTGATCAAAGGTGTTGTAGGCCAGCCGAGTTAAGGCTGCATATGAGAAAGCATACAGGTCCTTTCGTTTATTTAATCGTGTTTAAGGCAAAAGTTTAATTGTGATATAATTTTAGGTGAGAAGCCCTATTTGTGTACGGATTGTGGTCAAGCTTTTATTCAACGTAGCCATTTGGTGGAACATCACAAAACTCATAGTAATTTAAGGCCATACCAATGCACCTATTGTGATAAAGCATTTAAACAAAATTCAACTCTAAAAACTCATATTCAAATTCATCTTGGTTCGTTTTTAATTTTAAGGGCTTTATAAAAGGCTTTTAAATCATTAATTTGTAGGTTGTAAGCCGTTTAAGTGTAGTCAGTGCCCCTATGCTTGTCGACAAAGCTACAGTTTAACTCAACATATGAAGCATCACACTGTCGATGCCCCACAGTTGGATCGGCCTCATGTCTGTTTAATTTGTAATAAAACATTTTCGACGCTTGCAATGCTGACATCGCATGTAAGAAAAACACATAATGTTGATACTAACTTATAAGAATAATAAAAAAGGTTTTATTTTAAGTAAGGGCTTTGTGTCTTTAATTTTATGACAATTTGAATACAGCCTTTTTTACTTTCGAAGCAGTAGTGTAGTGTTCATATTGAGTTAAGTCCATTGAAAACTAGTAATCAATATCTAAAATAAAGCAAAAACAATAAGGGAAGCTGTGGGATGTTATGATATAAATTTACGTAGCGAAATTTTTGTTAAAAATTTTTGTAACTCCATCTATGACGTAATATGACGGCGTCCAAATGGCTAGACGTCCGGACGCCCGAAAATCTTAAATCAAAGAAAAAAATAACATATCCTGTGATTTAATACTTTTCTTTCCTTGTTAACGTTCTTATTTAATTTTGCTTTTGTGTTTTTTTTATTGCTGGGCACTTAATTAATTTGCTGTTAACGCCTGGAGTTGGTGGAAGAATTGGTGTTCCACTTGATTTTAGTAGAACAATGATAAAATATGTTTTTTTTTTAGTTGTTTAAATTATATTTTAAGTTTTGTTGTATTTTAGGAAGAAGTATTTATCAAATTTTGTCCATAAAATATCACAGGCTCCTCCTATTGTCCTAATTTTTCGATGTTCTCGTCGGAAACTAGGAAGATACATTGTAAATCCTTCTGGGGTTTACGTAGAGAAATTTCGTCGAAAATTGTTCCATTAACTATTGCGCCTTCGCGAAATTTGGGGGTATATATAGCAGCAGAACGGCTTCATTCCTTATAGTTTCCAGTTTTCAGTTGTAGAAAGTACTAGAAGAAAATATTTTTATATAAACTCCTACAATTCTTAAGTTATTTAAGTTAAAGTAACTTTGTATTTAGTGTTTGTTGTTTATTTACAATGTAAGTACACAACTTAAGTTAATATTTAAAAACGCAAAATTGCACTTGGAAATTAAATTTAAAATAATTCATAAGCGACATCTATTATGACTTCTTCGAATCACAACTAAAATGAATTAATTGACGTTGCTTCGTTCATAAAACTAAATTTATTATTAATAAATTATAAACATTATAAGTTATTGTAAATTTATTATTTTGCTATAATTATTTTTGTTTTTATCTTTTGTTGTAGAACTATAAGAACGACTGGGATGTCTGCACAAAAAGCATTATTAGCAGCTTTCTGTTCAGTTATGGTTATTTTCCTATTAAATTCCTGTGTCGTGGAGGGCCGTTACCTTCCAACAAGGGCAAATACGGATAGATTAGACAAATTGAAAGAGTTACTAAAAGAAGTGAGTAAAATATATAAGGTACCGTCGTAGTTTTAGATCTATGAGCTAATCGATCGTTCTCCTAACGTAAAAACGTGAAATGAAAATAATTTTTGCAGCTCTTAGAAACGGAGATTGAGAAAGAAGAAGTTCAGCCAGAAGGACCTCCACGATGGCACCCAGAAAGCAAATTGTTTTACAAAAGAGAGATTCCAGCCCATTAGCTGGAGTATACCGATTCACCTCTTCAGCAAACGACTTTGCCACGAAAATGGACTCGATTTCGGAAAAAACGTATTTTAAGTGATATTTTATAATAACAGAAAAAAAATATTTAATAAGATTACAACTGTGAAGGTCACGTTCCGACCTAATATGTATTTGCTACAAAGATTCTGCATCGTCGTGAGAAAAATCTATTTTATGATGTTTTTGGACGTTGGGACAGTCTTAGAAATATTCCGAATAGTAATGCTGTGTCTCCATGTTATTAAAAAAAACGTTATTTATTGTTTAGAACTTTTGAAATTTTGTAGACTGTCCCATTCACACTGCACGATGATGCAGATTGTAGCAAATTGATTATTTCACGTAAAGGTTGATTTCTGTCGGAACGTTTAAAAGCAAATATTGTAACAATATAGCAATAGGTAATGTTTTAATTATTTAAATTTTTAAAATATCTGTCTTAAAATTGAAAAAAAAATATACTGTTTGAGATTAGTGCCCATCCCGTATATTTGTACCCAACTTGAGATTAACCATTATTTGTTTAATAAAGAACTAAATATCAATTACTGAAGCATTTAATCGAAAAGCAGAGAATTATTTTACCGCCTTACATATAGACAACTCTCACGCCATTTTTACTAGGAGCGCTGAAACAGTCGAATAGCGTTGGCAACTTAATCTATAAAGCGCGTACTTTTTATAAAATAAGCGAATAAATATTATTGATTATTTATTAATTCTTGTTTCTTTTCGTGACAAGATTTTGTGGAGAATCGTGACTTGTTCTCCACTAATTTGACCTATATTTGGAAAGTTGCCGTTCGCTTCGCTTTTAACAGGGGAATTTGGCTACCTCAAAATACCATTCTGTAATTGTAACCAAAAGTGGACGTTAATCTTTTATTGTAAGGTCTACGTCTCCAATTAATTTAATTTGGTTAGTGTATGTCGATGTCTTTTAATGTAAACCAGTATTTATATAGTCCAAGAGGATATTTTATTATTAAATTTAATAGTGTAAAGTGTAGGTCGTGTGCGTTTCGATATTCGTGATAAAATGAACAGGGGATCCCATTATTGTAGTGCTCCATTTTGTTTGAACAACACATACGATAACACACGCTTAAGCTTCTTTAGGTTTCCCAAAGATCCAAAAAGGTATTTTGCTGCATTTTTGAATTAACATAATTTTTCACTGGAAACATGCAAAAGTTGAATTGCAGATTTCTGAATTGTTTACAAATAGAAATGGCTTATGTGCTACAAAATTTGCATTATTCTTAATCAGTTTTAAGTTATTCCACATTACTTAAATTTTAAACTTTATCATTTTGTTTTGTTAACTTTTTGCAGATGTCGAATTTGGATAGAAAATTGTGGTCGAAATGATTTAAAAAGATTTAATGCTCTTCATCTACACGCTAACTATAGACTTTGCTCCATACACTTTGAATTGGACATGTTTGCTGGATTATCAGGCAATCGTTTAACGAGAACTGCAGTACCTACACGATTCTTTGATCCAGGTAAATATGCTTTTTGTAGAACCTTGTCAAATAAGTCTTATATGTGTTCTCTTCAAATAGTTACAATTACTTTTAAACAATGACGGAGGAGATCAATTTTTACATTAACACGAAGTTAATTGATTTTTAATATAACTATTTGCTGTAATAATACATATGTAATATTTAGTTTTGTGGTTAGACTTGAGCGATCAGGGCGAAAAGTTAAATTTATTTGTTTGTGGCACATCCACTAAAACCGACTAAAAAAGTGTTACAATTCTTTACGAACAAGATGCACAATATTTCTGCTATTTCATTTGGATTATATACATCGTAAGGTAACAAAATAGGTAAATTTTACTTTTTGTCCTGATCCCTTCGGTCTAACTAATTTTGTTAACATGCAAAAGTTGTGGTTTACTTTAAATTTATTATTACTGCAGATCATCTTTCAAGAATTACTCAACCACTTAGACGAGGCATTTTGGTGGAACATTCGTATTCCTTGGTGCTTCGTAAGTAAATCGAATAATATTATTTTTCATGGGTTCATAATTGGAGCTGTCGCCTGGCATTGGTAAATATAATGTTATTTTGTCTATATACATTGTTATATTTTAAAGTGTTTTAGGAATGAGGAGGAGCATCAAGTCTCATTAAAGTTTGTGAAAGACTGGGGCAATTTGATAACAAACACGATACAATAATAACAAATTAGGTTTGTGAGACTGATTTAAAAAAAAATCAAATTAATAAATTGTGATTTTAAAGGTGCTTGTCTTTAATTATTAATTTTGATTAATATAAAATGATTCTTTTAGAACCTGGTAATAAAACATTCTGGTTGCTACCAGTAACCATACCAACCTCTCCGATCAGATCCAATGAAATAAAACAAAAGCATTAAAATAAAGAATATATTTCAAAGATGAATTTGATGATTGTCAAATGATTTATAATAAATAATGTGCAACTTAATCTTCTACAAGTAACTTGCTTAAAACGTATTTGGTTATAATTGTGAATAGCAAAGAATCACGGTGGACGTTGTCTAACAATTGAAATGCTGTTAAAAATCAAAACAACGTTGGCCGTTGAATCAAATCAAATTTTATGTGATTGATGGGGCTTAGAAAAATTAATTTTATTGATCTTATTTACAATGAGGTTTGTATAAAACTTGGCATTTTCACTAATTTCTTTTTGATTCCCTAACATAATATTTTACTTAAATTAATTAGAGAATGAATATAATTCCCTTTTGTTAACCGAATGTTTGTAAAAACAAATTAAAACCTAATTTTTGTAGACTAATTTACCATATCGTAAGCCTGAGTAAAGCGTACATGGATAATAGCTGAATAACTTTATTCGTCCAGTATAATCTGAAGCAAAGAACGATGTTAGTATCCCATCAAAATTAAGAATGATCTACCCACCTGTTAAGTCTTGTTTTTGCACGGCCCAAGCTGGAGAGGTCGTCTTTGAGTATGTACTGTCTAATTCCTAGCAAATAAGTTTTAACGTACGGATCCCAATCGAATCCGTTTTCGGCGCTAATGTCTAAATTGAAGTTGCCGCCGTCTTCAGTGTTCCCAACCGCGGTTATTAAACTCTTCATGTTTGCCGTTTGAAAGTTCCATTCGTTTAAGGCGAAGAATTCCCCGTTTTTAGCTGCTCTTGCTATTTTGCGACAGATCCGCACCATTCTACAAATTGGTACAGTAAGTAAACGTTTTTGTTAAAATAAATTTTGTTTGAACTCACATGGGCTTGTGCTTTGTACAGTATAGGAATATGTCCAACAGGCAAGCCGGCATATAATGTAGAAATATGTGACAAATCCAATGCATAAATCGATTAGTACGATATGTGAAACCTGGATATAGACTAACGTATTTACTTGGGTACTCAATGGCATATTGTGTGGTTAATTCACCGAAACGTTTCCAGGATATTCCATTTATTTGGCTTGATGTGCAATTATAAACTCTAATCGAGTTTGATCTAAAATTAATCGTTTGTATTTGTAGGTCAACATTGAACGAAGAGTAGTACCTGCACGCAGCCGTGTGCCAGGCTGCCGACACTAAAGTATTGACGACTATGTCCACCGGAATCAGATCCATGAGAAGTTCTTCGTTGCACACGATGCTTTTGATAGTTCCTCGACCGCATTCCATCATGATCCCAGTTATGCCGCTTATGTTGTCTACCCACCCGGGGAACGGTTCCTTCCAAGAAGCGGTAACTACGATTTTTATTTATTAGAATAGAGCTTACCGACACAGATCGGCAGAAGAAAATTCTCATTTTATAGTTTTAATTAGAAATTTCTATAATTCATTTTTCTATTGCCCGAAAAATTAATTATTGTTTCTTAATAATTTTGATCGGTGAAATGGTTAATATTATCGTTTGAAAATGATTGAATTAGTACGATAATTGTCACCCGATAATGAAAGTTTCTTTTAACAGCAATTTTCCATTATTATTAAGATTAATTTTATTTCAAATTTACGGGGTGTCAATTATTTCAACGATTATGGTTAGTAAGAAAAAAAATTAATGTTTTATGTACTGAAAACTTGAATAATAGAAATTTCTAATTAAAAATAAAAATAATTGAACTTGTAATTTTAAATATTTAAATAAAAATTACATTTTGAATTAAAGAAAATGTAAAATGAGAATTTTTTTGTGCCGATCTCAGCTCAGCAAAAAAAAATAACTTACTTATAGATGGTCGAACTATGGCAGCAGGAAGTACAGCCGAATATTCTAAAATTAAATGTTCAGCCAGTGCTTTCGTTAAGGTGTAGCTATTTGGATGTTTGCCCTAAAATTTAGCCAGAATTGAGCACATCCTAATATTACACTTTGAAAGAATTTTTAAATCAATTTACTTTATATAGAAATTAAGATTACCACACCAAAAACTTACAATTAATTTAGGTGCAATTATTTTTAGTGCTTCCGGTGGCAATGTTTCGATGCAGTTGATTATAGCCTTGGGGTCATGAGGGGGCTCGTAGATCATCTCTTCCACGGTTTTTTTGTCTGCATTACTGTAGGCCGTCGAAACGTGGACGAAGCTCTACGGTTTTTAATTGTTTATTTAATTTTTGAAGTTATACTTATTTTGGTGGATTGAGATGCAACGAAAAGTCGATAGTTGAAGTTAGTCGTCCAAGAAAATAAATTAATTATTGTCAATAGTGCTTATAACTGAGTGTGCACATTCGAGCTCAAAGTGGCACATTCCGATCTCGGAAAATGAAGCGCGCCGCTCCGCGTCGCGCTTCATTTGCCTCCCTCGCTCGGAAATGTGCCACTTTTCGCTCGAATGCGCACATCCTCGTCTTTATTGAATTTATTTATATTAATTTTTGCACGTGGTTATATTTAATTTAGTCGCGCCAAAGAAGTATAACTTCTAACGCACCGGCTTTCCTTTAAATGTTATTTACCTTTAAATTTGTCATTTCCTTGCATAGTTGTACGACCCTCTGTGTCCCCAAAGTGTTCAACAGGACAGAGTCTCTTAGGTCTTCTGTAAATCTAAAAGTGGACGACTTTAGAATTTTAAACGGTCGATTTAATCAACTATTTACCTAACGGTGGCCGCTGAGTGGAAAACAATGTCCGTTTTTTCGACGAGCAGCCTTTTGTCGTACTCGTTCAGGCCCAAGTTCGGTTGCCCTACGTCTCCGCACAGGGGACGTATTTTCTCCAAACTTTCGACGTTTTTCTCGCGAATCTTTTCGAACACCGGATTTTTTAACAGTTCTTTCAGGCGTTGATCGGCGCCGAGGCCCCTCTTGGGTCGGACCAGGATGTAGATGTTTTCGATGCCATCGCAGGTCCTCAGGAGCTTTTCGATTAGCGCCTTTCCGACGAAGCCCGTTCCGCCGGTGATGAAGACGTTGGTGCCCTTGTAGAAGTCGCAAATGTTGGTCGCCGTGACGTCCCTAACGTTCGCGTTGTTGTTCAACGTTATGATGTTGTTCGAATTGATGGTCTCGTGCCCGCCCAGACTTGCCGGGTCGATGTATAAGCTTTTTGATTTCACTAATGGATTGGACGCGACCATTTTGATAAATCTATAATGATAGAAGTAATGAATGAAACGCTGTGCATTATTTAATGCGAGGATTATTTTTAGGTTTCGTAATGCGAGGAGCACCGAAGATGACACGCACACACGCCATGGTCACCAAAAACTAATTTGTTATTGAACGGACTTGGTCATTTCGAAGATAGAATTTGATTAACGGTTTTTTGATTCAATTAAAATTCGAATAGAGCAGTTTGGCGCTTCAAGTTTTATCTTTCGCAAGACACAACTCGAATGTCGCACCTGTTAAGTTGGTGATCTAACCGTCAGGTTCCCGAATAAAATCAAATTCGGGAATTAAACACAACGAACTGTTTCATCATCAACTGCGTTCCGGTTTGGGCCTTTTGACCTCCTCCACTATCAAATTGTATAAATATTTATTTTTGGTAACTATTTAATTAATGGTTTTTTTTAGTGATAAAAAAGAAGTCGATGGCTATGTTGAAATTGACACAGCTCCAAAGTACTCACCTATGGAATTAGATATGAATAAAAAATGCACTAACGAGTAGAATAAAAGTATAATAACAACTGGAGTTTACTGATCATTAAGTGTAGAGCAGCGACGAAAACTTGGATACATTTAAATAATCTATGGACGCAAGCTTTTATCTATAATTAATGCCGGATAACGTGGATTTGAACAGATGTTTTAAGTAAATTATTTTTTTCTAGCATATAAACGTTTCTTATCGATTAAAATTATCTTTTTTTAGAGCCCACGTTATTTGATTTATGAGTCGTGCAGTGGTAATTATTTAAAACTCATTGTTCTTTACTTTATGACACCAACGCAAACATTACTGGATTTGTGCTGGCGTCCGTTAAATATATCCTAACACATTTCTCTTTAAAAAAACTTTAAATTGACGCACTAGAAATTTCTTTAGCTTAGAACTAGGAGGTGGTAGTTCTAGAATTTAAATTTTGTACTTTGGTTTTGGGTGGCGTGCAAAAATAACGAGTTTTATTAATGAGGATTCGTTGTGATAATATTTATTGTATTTAACGAAGATTATGGTTCGTTCTAATTAGTAGGAAATGCATATCCTTGCGTTTCGCTAATTTAAATGGAGCTTTTTGAATGTCTATGGAAAGCTCGGCTCACTTTTAAGTTCATTTTCGCGAAGTTGTACTAGCTTTTATCCGCGCCTTCGCTCCAGTGGACGAACTTGAATCCCACAGGAACCGTGCATTTATCCGGGATAAAAAGTATCTTATGTCACTCTCCGGCTCATAAGCTATCTCTTTGTAAAAAATCACGTCGATACGTTGCTGCGTGAAAGAAGGACAAACGAACACACTTTCGCATTTATAATAATTAGTATTTAAGTTTAATTTTATGGATAGAAGTTACCTCCGCTATTTTATTTCTCAAAAACTCTTCGGCGGCTAACAGAAATGAACCCGCGGTTACTGTTGAGCGGACGAAGACACGAAGAACTACCACCTTGAATTGTACAACTGAATTTTATGTAATGGGTTAGAAATGTAAACAGAGGATCGTGTCGTTTGAGAAATGGCGTAAACTGTAATGTTGTCGATGATATGAGACAAAGGCGCTTTAATTTTTAATACTGGGAAACTCCGCCTGACTTGTGCTTTATTAACCCACATTATTTATTTATTCCCGATGTTCGAAGTTAATTATTCTGGAAGAACGGACTCTGTTTTGATTTTGATGTAAATCGATCAATTTTTTTCAATGGCATGTTCTTAATTATAGTGAAAGCAGTTTTCTAAGCTCTAGATATATTTTTTAACGGAAGACGTAATCGATGTCTTTTCCTGATAGTTTAAAAATTGAGCTTATGCCACCTTAATCAGAAAACTAATTGATCGCTTAAATTCCTAATTGATCTTGGATTTTTATTCGAGACACTTTTTCTAAATTTTATTACATTATTAATTATTTTAGAATCAATCTCCAAGATTAGGTATTGAGGGGGTGAGCACACTTACAGGGTGTCCCAGATTGAGTACGTTATCGTGGGTATCTTTCCTGTTCGTAAAGATTTGATTAAATCGGCAATTTTTTGCAGTTTTGTGTGTTGATTCTAATCGTAAGAAATATTGAAAAAAATAATATAAAAATTTTCAATTTTTCTACGATAATATCGGCAGTATTCCAAATTTTAAGATTTTCCCAACGGCATCTAAATCAGTACGTAAAATTGTTAAATATTGTCCATGACTTTTTTCTCCCATGAAATAAATATTTTTTATTGTAATTAAAAAGACCGACCCACGTGGAATATTTAATTGCTATAAAATTTTTTAAACAACAACAATTTTTTTTCGCAGCCGCATCAGAGCACACATTCCAAGCCGCGACTCGAAGGGGGACCTAATTCATGCAAATTTATTTGAATTTTATTAGAAATTTTTTTGGATTGACGTACGGAAGACAAAAAAACAAGAAATTGGTCTTTTCCCTAAAACAAAAAATAGCCATAAATTATCTCCCTTTAAGAACAACAAAGATTGTGTAGTTTTCAACTTAATTAACTACTTTTTTAATCTTAAACCGACAAAATACAAAATGTGATTATTTAAAGTAATTAATTCGACAAAATAATCTTAATTGGCGATGTGCTTTGAACAATATCAAATTAAAATTGAAAGTGCGGATTTCGGGTCACTTTTTACTTTCTCACATCTCACCTTGACTTAGAAAGTGCACACTCTTCTCTTCGAGAATTTGAAACGAGTCGCGAAAAAGGAAAGCGTTCACTCAAACTTAAATTTAGAAGAAAAAAAATGTATAAAACACAATTTATTGGAAATACGAGCGCAATTCTTAATAGGATAATCTTAAATCGAATTACAACTCACGTGTTTTGTTGTTCTGCTTAGCTGGCAGTAGTTCTGGTCAATAAAACTCTTTTTTAATTCGTCTCAATTGAGTACAATTCAATTTGGCATTTTAGTTGATGGAAAGTGAATTCGTTCTTTAGCAAAGTCTGCGAGACGACTAATCCTTCGGTGAAATTAAGGAAGTGGACATAAGAGAAAGTTAGGAAGAAAGCTTATATAAGCCTCTCTATGTTGAGTTAATTCATACTTCTTACATCACCTCAAGTTTCTTTATGTTTAACAAATGTTTATTATTTAGAATAATTACATAAAATACAAAGGTATAAAACTTTGTCTAAAACTACTTCATTTAGGTATACATACATATATAATATATATATAATTCTCTTTGGAAAACATACGCTCAACTGCGGGGAGTAAACACTCCAAAAAAATATGCGTTCTTCGATAAAAAAAAACCTCGACGTAGTTCCCGAGTGTTAAAACAATAACAAGCAATAAATACGAGCTGTGCTTACAAAAAATGTAATACTTTGATATCACAAATTTGTGAGACTTAACGGGGCCCCCAATTCACAACGGACTTACAAAAATAAATCCGAATACCAAACAAAAGGATCAAACAATTCTCAACTATCGATTCGAACCGACCGCTTAGCTGTAATCGAACAGCAAATATTTAATCAAGCCCTGCGGCAATTCAAAATCGTAGGCCACCTCCATCAGCTTCCTCCCCATGCATCTCCTCAAAAACAGTCTCACTTGGCGACGCAGGCTTAAAGGGCACTGGGCTATTTCTAAGAGGATCTCTTTCTGTTCGGGCAATATGACGTTATTCCTTTTAATCATGCACGTGTCGAACGCTTCGGAACCCTCCAGAAGTAAGAAGAAGACTGATTCAGCTTTCGATGCCACCACATTTTGAAGGGAATTTAAAATTCCATCGGGGTCTCTAAATTGAGTCTTCATAATCACCTAAAATTACTCAAGTTATTAATTGTTCCATGAGCTGAGTCATTAAAAACTTTTACTTTGGCTCCGTGTCTGATCAATAAATTAACTATGGCAAAATTGGGTGTTTCGTTGCTCGAGAGGTATTCTGCTAGAACCGATCGCAATTGGGAGTTGCGATTTCCTATTTCATTGTAGACTTTGAGATTGGGATCGGCGCCAGCCTGTAGAAGCATCTGGAAAAAAATAGAAATTTATGTCTCGCATTAAAAATTTTAATTGGTTGATCAAACCTGTATGATTTCGTATCGATTGGGTATGTTATCTGCGCAAGCAACGTGCAAAGGTGATCCAATGATGGGCGAACTACAGTTCACATTTGCTCCTAAAATTATAAATTTCGTATAAAAAACGCTTAACCTTATTTCAAGTGCGACTGTACCAGAGGTTATGAGAAGTTGTATAATTTCAGGATCTCCTTTCAGTATTGCTAAATCCAACGCGCTCGGTTTTCCCAGATCGAAGCCTTCTTCGTAATTTAATTTCGCTCCTTGTTTTATAATAAGATTAACAATTTCTATATTTCCAGATAAAACTGCATAATGTAACACCTAAAACTTTCATTTTTACATTTGCATAACATTAAGCGAATTAATTCTTACCGTTCTATAATCGTGCCTTTCATCGGCCATTGCATTCACATCAGCCCCATAATGCAGTAAAAGTAGCACTGCTTCCATGCTCTGCAATTCATTATTTTTTATTTAAGAATTTGCGAAGGTGTTGATGGACAAACCTGTGATTGCCGAGCGGCTTTCATTAGAGGTGTCAAGCCAGCTCTATCCCTGCTATCGGGATTTGCACCAAAAGTTAACAGCAATTCTAAATACTCCAAGTCGTTTACTAAATTAATTTCGGAGCCGAAGAAATATCTTTTGTTCGGATCCGCACCATGTTCTAGAAGTAATCGTGCTATATCCATGTGTTTATTACGAATAGCCATACGAAGAGGTTCATCGCATAAAGTAGTTCGGGAAATAGTTCGTCGGTGTTTTCTCTATAATCAACTTTTGCTCCAGAGAGTAGTAGGAGTTTAACTACTTCTGTATATCTGCAAGTTATTAATTAGATTGTGCTATTATTAGTGAATGTATGTGTACCCATGCTCGGCTGATAAATGTAAAGGGCTGTATCCACATTCGTCAACTGCATTGACATCACATCCTCGTGTTAATAAAAGTTGTACTGCCTCGTAGTACTTCTGCCACACTGCATAATGTAGAGGTGTTAAACCTTGTGTTACTGGATCACTGACCTAAAATTAATTGTTGTACTGGTTGTGTTTCCGATGTTATAGTTCTTACCTTTGCTCCACAAGCTAAAAGTATTCTAATTTCGTCGAGAGGTACCATACGAATGATTGAATCAGCCAGCTCCCTTTGTAAAGGATTTGCTATACATTCCGTAGGCATTTTCTGTAATTTAAAACCGTGTTTATTAACTTTTCCTTTTAATTAAATCGAATTAAGTTCGGCTTAAAATCATAGGTTAGAAGTAAACAATTCAGAGTGACATCTTTTGTTATAACACCAACCTTAAAATTAGAAATTCTTACAATTATTTTTTAAAATTGTTTGGTTAATTGTATACCTATTTATTAACGTTAATCAATTAATTTAATGGTGACTTTTTAAATTATGATATGCACGCAAAAAGCAATTTAAAGCTTTAATAATTAACTGTTGGTTGAATGCAACTTAAATATGGATGATGATTTGGAATTAAATTAATGTAAGGTTAAGTTGATGTTTTGATAATAAAGTGTAAGATTAACTATTTGTTATTAAAAATAGTGAATATCCTTGATCTGTTTCAGATGTTCACAGTATTCTATTTATGGGATCATTAAAAACAGCTGTAATAAATGTGTGTTTGGCAACAAAGATTATGTTCCAAATATAACACAAAGTCCAGACCGATATTGGAATCCTATGAACTGAATTTACCTTTGCCTTAACTTTGCTAATTGTTTTTCAGTTCGTGGAAAGGTGAAGAAACTTATGTTAACAATGAGCCAACTATTAGGAGTAATGGTTTTTAAAATACAATAATAGACAAAGAACTTTTAAATAAACTTAATCGATTATTAATCTATGGAATCCTAGAGTTATGAATTAGAGTCTTTGTACTTGTTAGAAATATTGAAGCAACAATGATTTACTTAAGCAAGCTGCCAAACGCAAAAGGAAATCTAATGTTAGCTTATGATCTAACACAGGTATTATTTTGTTAAGAAACAACACTAACAACCTATTATTATAATTATATTTTCAGAATTCATATAATATTGCAACAATCTTGTTATTTTTGGATGACGTATCCGAAACAGTATCGACTTTGTTAAAAGTTACTTTCAACATCGAAGAATCAATTAAGGTATTTAAAACAGATTGTTGGAATCAGTCCAATGCATTCATCAATAAAATATTATGAATCGATATGGTGTAAGTTCTTAGAGTAATCTATATTATTGTTTTTAATAATTAATTATTATCGATTAATGTAATGCTTTTGTTATAGTTTATTTTAATTCTTAACGAAGAATAATATTTTACTACAAATTGGAATTGGTATAAATAATTGATTACCTGGACAGAGAGTAGCCAATGCATTATAGAAAAAAACTAAAACTATACCTTTCGATTTGGCAAATAGTTGCAAACTGGCACTGACGTCGTATTACGCGTTTTTCAAATCACAAATGACAAAACGTACGTTACACCGCCTTCAACTTTGAATGTCCACCTTAAAACTAAAGGAATTTATTTTGGACAAATTATTTATATACGACAAACAAACCGCACATGAAAACATCGATTGACAAACAACTCAATGGGCATCTGCTTTAATTTGCTTCAAAACTAGTGCAGTACAGCAAAAGAAATAAGGCGAAAGTTTGATTCGAAATGGTAAATTAGTCCTTTATATTCAAATAAATACGTTTTAGCACGTTCATCACGAGAATGTTTTTTGGAAAGTTATTAGACGATACACTGTTTGTTTAATGTAAATTCCTATTGGCTTTAAGCCAAAGACGAAGTTTGCTCTTTGTTGATGCAAAATGCATGTGGATTTTGATTTGCGTTTACCAACAACCACGTGGACTTTGTTTCTATTATTCTGATCACTTCAGATTATTTTTTTCTGACGCACTTTCGATTTCGACTTCAACAACCGCGATCATGTCTAAAATTAATTCGACCAAATCCACAATGCTTAATTAAGAAAGACTTTTTCATTTCAAAATAACTCCTTTTGTTAGGAATGCGTATTTTTAACAACGGCGTTGACCTCTTGCAAAAAAATTTGAACGCAGTTTCTAGTGAACGCAAAAACTTTTACGACGTTCTATGCACGAGGTTGAATTAATAAAGTATGGCACCTGTTGCTGGTAATTAGTTTATTTTTGCTTGGCTGATACGAATGTTAAAATAGATTTTCGATTTACTAGGCTTCTGTGTAAAGGGCGCCTTGTGCTTAGGCAACTTTTATAACTTGTTTTAAAGGAGGGCGAACATAGCCGAATTAGGCCAAGTGCATTCCGAAGCCTTGTATTTGGGATACAAGGGTGTGACTATTAAATTAATTTTGATTTTCTTTACTTAAAAAATAGTGCAATTTATTAATGATAACTTATTTTAATAATCTAATCTAAATGTAAACGATTAATTATATTTAAAATAGTATACAAGATAGAGTAACTTTTACAAGTGCTATGTAAATATTATTGTTTTGCTTAAGGTTAGTTTAACGTCCAGGAAGTCTCAAGTATTAAAGTAATTACCAGGCACTTTACTGAAGTGGTCTTTAATGTGCTTGTTACAGTTATTAAGGAACAATGCCATCACTTCGAAAACGAGTTTCCAGCTATTTTCGACAACTTAGCTTCTATAACGAGCCTCGTGAGAAGAAGCACAACATCAATGAAAATACCTTTATTAATAAATATTTAGAAGGGTAATACAGTTAATTTTACAAATAGTTTTAAGTACTCAGCTGTATTTGTCATTTTAGAGACATAACCTTAAAAGAAGGACCTCAAATATTATATGGCAAAAATCCGACCGATTTACCGAATTATGATCTCGATACTTTTTCTGTAGGTTCTAATAGTATTATAGGGTGTTACACGGGACCAAATGGTGGACTTACTTCAGTTAAAAGGGTAGAGAAACATTTATCGATTTCCGATACTGATATCGATTACATCGATACCCTGGACGATGCAGAAGGTAAATCTATTAGTTTTTATACTAAAGGTAGTCAATAGGGTTTTAGTTACTTAATAGTTCCAGTTAATGATGCACCAGTATTAGAGAAATCAACTAATTTAAATAAAAATAAGCAAACTGTAGATAACACAACAATGCTCATTAAAGTAGCAGGGCAAGAGTACTTAGTCACAAATCGTAAATCCAACGATACTAAATCTCATAGTTTGGGTAGTTTATCAGATCTCGAAATTAAAATTGATAAAACTAAAATTTGTTCGAATAACAATAGCGAAAGTGTTAAATGCAAAAATTCGTCGAGCGACGTCCAAAAGAACGAGACAAAAAGAGAAGGGCACGAAGTGAGTCATAAAACCAGCACTCTCCAAAGGAGTAGCATTAGTAGTAACAATTCTAGTAAAAGGAGTACAGCTGATAAAGGGACGCATGGAAGAAAGACCGAAGGCTCCAGACGTAAATCAAAGAGTCCCGATACAAGAGATAGCAAAACGCATGGTTTATCGAAATCAAAGAGCGAAGGCAATCCCTTTCAACACAAGAAGAAAGGGAAAATAATTAAAATAGCAAGCAGACCCATGACTCATGGTAATTTAAGTGCTCGTGCATGAGTAGTTTATTGTGGCACTACTGTCGGTGCCTCCTTGATGTAAGAAGTGAGAACCTTCGATCAAGGGTGCATGCATTTCTTTTGATTTGGTGTTTTATGTTGTTTTTTTTATGTTTATAACTGTTTTAATCTACAATTTAAAACGGATTTTTAGATCTAAAATGTTTTAGTTGACAACGGAGCCCAAAGCTCGGAGATGCAAGGAAACTCTTCTTCGAATGTCCCGGATATTTGGAATAAGGGATCCGATCATATTTATGGAATCTCGGATTCCCTCTACGATCGAAATCAAGTGACCAAAGTTAAAAATGGCGATCCCATAGCCGATTGCTTTGGGATCGTGGCTCGGAACGATTCTGCGATACTTGCCGTTGCCGATGGTGTCAATTGGGGTGTGTTATAGATCTAAAATTGCTCTAACAACTTTATTTAAAAATTTTCAAATTGTTTTTATTAAAAGTTGGTTTGGAGGTGTAATTATGCTTGGGCGCCATTGAGAAACTGATTTATTTTTTTTTAGGTGAAAAAGCGAGTGTTGCTGCTAAATCAGCGATACATGGCTGCTTGTATTATTTAAATAAAACGATATTTGACGATACGAAGCCCTTCGATGAGTTGGATTCGAAAAAAGAGAAGCCCAGTGGCCCTACGATAACTCAGGCTCGAATAACTAACACGAGAGAAGTTTTTGTCTGTCTTTTACGAGCTTTTAATTGCGCTCACGATTTGATCTTGGAGAACGAAGGGATGCTGACGACTCTCACGGTAGCTGTGGTTTTACCTTTAAAACCTAAAAACGTTAAAACAGGAACGAGAGGAAGCTTGAACAGGCGTTCGATTAGTCATAGAGATAAATCTTTAAGCAAAATGGCAACGGAGGAACACACGGAATCCTACGTGTGTTGTGTCTGTAACGTTGGCGATACCTTGGCGTACGTTTATTCGCACAAATACGGGGTGCGCGAATTGACGAAGGGGTCCCACGATATTAATTGTAATAGGGACATGCGAGATGCTTTGGGGGCTTTGGGCCCTGTCGATGGGATCAATCCTGAACTGAGCAACTTAACCTTGTCGATTACCGTCGTGCAAAAGGGCGACATAATAATGGTCGCTAGCGATGGGCTCACGGATAATTTTGATCCCAACGTTTGTAAGTTTACGGTGAATTCGAAAGATGCCATGAAAGTGAAACCAGTCGGTTCGGTTCAAAGTACGAGTAAAGCGCCAGTTAAGCCCCCGCGCAAAAGTCGACCAGAAAGCATGAAGATGCACGAGTCTTCTAGTCAAACAGCCAAAACTAGTAGTGATAATAATAAAGCAACCGAAGAGGAGTTGAACAATCCATTAGTCGCTCAATTTATGCGCGAGAATTCCTTGGAAGAGAAGGAAAAGATCTCGGGAAAACCGTCTAGTCAAATGGGCCATTCCAAAGCAGCTACCCCTAAAACGCTCCCCAATCAGTCGTCCTCAAGGATGCACGTCCATAAAACCGCAACCAGAAACATCCCAATTAAGAGAACGCAAGAATCGAACCTTCTCCGTTCCAAAACGGCTCTCGACATGAGAACGAGCGCCAAAACGATTTTGCGCAACGAAGACGGCATTCCGTTCGTAACTCCGTTGCAGCGGTACGAAATCTCTTTGCTCTTGATGGAGGACATTTTGAAAAGGGGGATTTCTGGCCACGACCTGCAATGCACCACCGCGAAGCAAGTCTGCGAGAACTTGGTCAATTTTACTTTTAGCATTTCCTCGGCCAAGCGGCACACGCTCGAAGATAACGATTTGTATTTTAATAACGAAAACGGCGTCCTGGTGGAAGTTTCGCAGCAGGAGAAGAAGATCAGGAGGCGGAGGGGGTTGGAGCGCGTCCAAAGTTTGCCGGGGAAATTAGATCATGTAAGCATCGTCGCTTTTAATGTGGGCAACTATTCGAATACGTTTTGAGATTATTTTTGTGCAATACTCTTTTATGTTGTGTTAGTTTAAAGAATTAATTAAATTGTGATAGGTTTGAACAGGGTGTTTCGGAATGTGTCGAATAGGTTTTTTGTTTTTAGTCAAAGCGTAGTTTGTTGTTTTACTTTTGTATAGATTTAGTTTGTAGTTATCAAACACATCAGTGTATGCTAATTATTTAGAACTTAGAGATTAAGTTTAGTTTCGAAGGCCCTGTCAGTCTTTACTAATGGTGTATCGCTTTCTTTTCTGATCGAATTGGTGCTCGAACTGCTAACTTCCGTCTGTATAGGGTTGATTCTCTTTGTGAGGAATTTTGGGTTGCTTTTTTATTTATTATTTGCGCAATTAAATGTTTGAACCCTCAAAGGGGGGTGTGGATTATACGATGCCCTCTTGTGTCTCGAATCGCCTGTAGATTTTTATCAAAATTATTCAAGGTTGAAAAGTGCGCTTGTGATAATTTGTGTAATCGTTTTTGGATAAGAATCTTCTCCTATCGGCTTAATCTGCAAAATACCAAGTCCATAAATTGGAATTAATGCAACGAAAATGCTTTAAATCTTTTTTGACTTAATAAAAGAATTAAATTTTTATTTGGTTTTACGATTTTTTTTTAAATTAATTATTTTTCCATTAGAAGAAAATTGTATCATTCAATGGATGTTTAAAATACTTTTTTTTTAATTTTGCAGATTAAGGTTAAGAGACTATTTTTTTTATAATAGTAGACATAGTTATCGTAGCCACTATTTTTACAAATTCCATAACTCGATTTGAAAAAAAAATAAATAAACGCTGGACGTAACAGATAATCTAATTTTGTAAGAGATAAAAATGATCTCTCCAACTTTTTCTAAGACTATCAAAAGATATAAAATGTAATCTTCCATTAATTTAGAGAATAAGTATTTAATTTTTGATAATTTTTACTAATTGTTGTGTTTTATTTCCAAATGTAATTATAATTTGATAAAACTTCGCATTTAATTATTCGCCCCCACTTGTGGATTTATCTTATTTTTTAATCAGTGAAGATCAGATAATTTTCGGGCTTTAAAAGGCGATGCAAAGGAGATACGTACAGCAGAGCCTTACAATGTATTTTGGCACAGTATTTTTTGTATTTTTTTCCTGTGCGGTTTCTGTATTGGGCCAACAATGTGAAGAAATTACAGGTAATTGAATATTTTAATTGTTTAACTTAATTTAATAACTATTTGTTTTGTAGATTTTTATTGGCGAGCTTTCGAGGGACAGGTGCCATGCGACGCCTTCGTAGGCGCCATTAGCGCAAATGGGGATGTTTCTTATCCCGCACAAGGTCCTCACGATGTACGCGAAGGAATTAATGTTCCCGGAGAAATACGCAGCAGCGAATTAAAAATGTTGTTTGAATTCGAAAAGTTGCCTTACGAGAAACCTGCAGGTGGATCTTTGGTATGCTTTATAAGATAATTAAAAACAAAATAATGGCAGATTGACGTAAATTTGTTGCAGATATTGTGTACTAAAAATCCCAATAGATTTGAATGGGTTCCCACTCGTACTGGTCTACTAAAGGAGCTTGCAAAGACTACATACATAATTAGGGGTGGATATCAACCTAATACTCTTGTATATGTTGGTAGGGTCGAAGTGCAACCAGGTGTTATGCTGGTTGGAAAAGTATTACTCCACGACTCTGATATTACCGTGAAAGGGTTCTATGGAATGCATCCCACAATTGGATATAATTCAACCCATTATTTTGATGTATTAACTTATAAATGAATTTAATTAAAAATACTTAATTATTTATTTTTTCTATGTATATTGAGATAGATTAACAGATTGTACACTATTGGTCCACCTTTATAAATCTTTTGTGATAAATACAATAAGAGGAATTAACAATATTGTAAACTATCAAAGTTACTCGTGTCCTAAGATTCAAAGAAATAATTATTTTAGAAAAATTAGGCTTAAAGCAATTTATCGTCGTTCAAAGCACCACCTAACTTAAGTCGACCGGGCTACGCGTATATAATTGCTCATTTTCGTTCTAAAACTGCAAATTAAAAAACGCTTATATTTCTACAGTTGCTTCGTTTTCACCATTAACATTATTACATTTATAATCTATCCATAAAGACCCAACTAAACACATACTTTTTAAGGGTAGCCCTTCATTACTAAATCTGACGAAAAGGGTCGGCTTTAAGAAACCAATAAGTCAATCATAAAAACACATTCCAGACCTACAATACAGTATTATAAAATGTGTACAAACTGATTAGAAACTCTCGAATGTAATATTTACACTTATTTTATCCATATATTGTAGAGAAGTATAGAACAGCTATTCCGCCATATCAACACGAGACGAAATTATTTTTAGCGCATTACATGGGGTTTTTGTTCTTCCACGATACCTGCACTGCGGTAGGCCATTTTGTTCTAAAATACCGATTGGGTGTTATCTTATTTTCATGCGTGTTCATTTACCGATTGAAATTTAACTTTTTTTAAAAATTGAAATAGTTTTGATAAATAAGTTTAATTTTACTAATTTTTAATAGCAATTTATGGCAGTGCACCGTATCCGATTCCAGCAACGATGGACTATGAAGTGAGAGAACTGAATCTTCCCTACATTAATTCAGAAGTGGTAGGGAACGATGATACTTCCGATGCAATGCAGTTTGAAATTAATTCAAGCGACTACTGCATAAATGTATACATAACATAATATACTAATCAAATACTTTGGATAATATTTTTCCTATTTTATAGGTAGCTTATGCAAACGACAATGGAACATTGTATTTAGAGAATGGAGAGTATATTATTCCAGTAAATGGCCAAACACTTTTTTTACAAGGTGATAAACAGCAGTATGTTCTGGAAGACTTAGGTACCAGTTCACTAAGTAATTTAACTACATATAACTTTATTAATTTATCAGATAATGAAATCAAAACAGAAGTTGTTGAGCATCCAATTGATAATAATTACGAGCTGATTGAGCTTCTAGAAACTACCACTGACGCTAATAATGAAAGTACAGATGAAAATGCATCTTCTCAGATTCAATTCATTTCAAACAGCGACAATTTAGATGAATTAGAACAAGACGAAGAAGGTGCTTTATTTTTAACCACACATTTGAACACTCTGTATTAACCTTATTTGTTGCAGTTGCACTGCAGCCTCAATACCAATTTGCTATATTAAGAAATGGCAAATTACATTTGCAATCTTTAAATGTAATGGGGGAGGATCTTCAGGTCATACAAGACAACGACCATCAGCAAGAATTAGAAGACCAATTGGCTGCCTTGCAGCAATCAATTAGTTTAGATGATACATTACAAACTGCTACGATAGACTTAGAAAAAATTACTGGCCGTAATTTAATAACAGGCCAAACCGTCACTCTGGATGGCTACTTTGAAAAACTACAAAAACATATTCATACCATAGACCTAACAACTCCACCATCTACATGCAAGGGAAGTAGGGAACAAAACAAAAGGAAACAGGCAGAATCAGAAGATATCATTAATAAAAAGTTTATGGTAGGAAAAACATCCAAAGGAAAGAAAATCGTTGGCAAAATCGTCCACATTCAAACAAACACAGATAAAGACGACTCACTCGAAACATCAAACAATAAAACGGTACTGTAACACGTTTAATTTAAAACCAAAGACAGTAAAATTAAAATTTTAGGAAGAAACGTCCATTCAACCACAGATTATTATAAAAAAACACATAATAACTCGGGAGAGTTTCGATCACATTAGGAAAACCCTTTCGGGCCTTATGAAATTTGAATCGGTCAATCACAGACTTCTCAACAAAGATTTAGTTGTAAAAGTAGTCGACAAAAAATACGACCACGAGATATCCGGCTTTAAAAGGTCCGCTTCGTTCGTTTATGGCAAAATGAAGCTCGTAGAAGATAACAACGAAATCTTCGATGAGAAATGGGAATTTATATTGAATTCTGAAAATAGCAAAGATGACCTACCCGAGAAAGACGCAGGTATTTAATTTTAAAAAGTAAAATAACTAGTAAAATTAAATGATTGATTTTTAGTTAATGCGATAGTTACCGATGATTATGAAAATTCCAATGTACATATGTCTTTAAAGCTGAAAGGCTCAGAAAATGATGTAAAAGATACTGTATCCTTGTCTGTTATTAATACAATTGATGCCAACGGCACGAGATCAACAAAAGTCAATTTAGCACCACCGACGTTCGAACATTGTCATCTCTGCGATAAAGTATTTAAAACGTCTGCGTTGCTCAAAAGACACATAAGTGTTTCACATTACAGTGGGAAGGAAACCGATAGTTATGCTTGCGAGTACTGCGAAAAGCTATTTTCCAATCAAAAGTTTTTGCAACGACATATGAAAATCCATACTAAAGACAAGAGGTAAGGTTAAGTTAGCGCATTCAATTATTTAATTTTATTGCATTTGTTTTTAGATGGTATCAGTGTTTAAAGTGTCCCAAAGCCTTCAACACGGCGCGAAGTTTAAAAAGACATTTTACAGTGCACGATCCTTCTCTGCGACCATTGGAATGTACTTTGTGCACGCAGAGATTCACCGACGAATCTAGTTTACGTAAACATCTGCTGATTCATACTGGTATTCGTGCTTATGCATGTAATGTATGTAATCGGTCCTTCGTTTATCAAGGGGACCTCAATTACCATCGTCGTATACACGACCCAGTCAAACAATTTAGCTGTGAAGTTTGTGGACGTGAATTTTCACGACACACTAATCTATTAAGGCATACGGAAATCCACAAAGGTAGCGGCGAATTGTATCGCTGCGATCTTTGCGGATGCTCTTATGGTTTTGTTTCGTCTCTTACGAGACACATTGTACAGAAGCATATTAAATAATTTTAATCTAGATATACAGTGTAAACTCTTTGTAACGAACTCCTTTATAACGAAAAACTTTATAGCATAGATATTGCTGGAGATTGATTGGTTTACATTATAAACCATACCTTAAAACATTATAACTTCATAGTCTTCCTCTATAACGAAATAATACTTTTTTTAGATGTCATTTAATTACTTTTTGCTTACATTCTCTAAGAATTGTTTGCCATTAATGTCCTAATGGGTTTGAATGCATTGTGAAAAGTTTTCATGGAAATACTAACTTCATACTGTCGAATTTTCGTTGCCTGCTAAAATTTGACCATAAAGCGCCAAAAGAAGTATCACTTCATAAAATACGGCGAAAAACGGCAGAACTATAATTAAGGTATCTCCATTTACCAAAAAGGTATTTCTGCTATAATAATGTCTTTCTTTGTCAATTTCTATATAACGGAAACTCTATAACGAAAGTTTCGTTATAGAGAGTTTACACTGTATTTTTTAAAAACTAAACGTATCATAATCGAATTTATTACCATAATAAATTAATTGTTCATATAATTATAAACACCAATAAGTAGAAAAAGGTGACAAACATGAAGACAAACACTCGACAACTCAGTGCTCGGATATGTATTCCAACATAATTCAATAACGCCTAATATTAAGAATATTATAGCTTGTTTGTATTTCGTACAAAATCCTAAATATATCAAACTGTGAAAGTACCAACAATAGAACTGGTAATGTAAAGACCTCGCGCAAGCGATTCCAATTAAATTTGTAACAAAAAATGGTAAAACCATAAGCTGTGCATTTCTGTCGAATTTTATCGTTTTAGCTGCATTTATTTTCGATTTATCGACGTCTTTTAATAAACTGCTTTTTATGTGATTAAGCTTGGAATAGCTGTTAAGGTACTTTTTAACAGGTAATAAAAATAGTAACAATAGTATAACATGTAAAATTAGTAAGCTAATGTGAAAGTAAGGGTTTTCGAATGTGTTCCTATCCAAAAATCTGTAGTTAACAGTCCATTTATGTTCGAATATTCGCCCTAAGTCAAAACTTCCTTGTAAATACGATACAAAGTTTTTGCATAAGAATGGAGCTCCTAAAACGACTTGTACAAAACCACAAATAAATAAATAGAATAAAGTCTCTAAAACTGTGAGATTTGTTAAATACACCATCAGTAAACAAGGGGCGTACAGTAATATGTTCATCTTAACAGATACTGCTAAGGAATAAAAAATACTGCCCCATAACCACTTACTCGATAAAAACAACGTTAAACTTATATAAAAGAATAAAACTGCTATAGGATCGTTGAACAATCGCAGAACATAGATCGAATGTATCCTGTAAGAAGTCAGAGTACTTATAATTAGAGCATACGGTGGTATCTTAGCAGTCTTGATATAAATTTGGAAGACGAAATACAATTGCAGTATATACAATCCAATAAATATGTATTGAGCTAATCGGATGTTTTGACCCTGGGATGTTATGAAGTAGAAGGCACTATAAATATATACAAATCCAGCTGGGTAGACCAAGGGGCCTGTGTCACCTACGAAAGCAAAATTTAGATCATTGATATGTAAAACAACTACTTTCCAACCTTTTAGTTGTTTATAATCTAGGGTACCATTTAAAAAGCCTTCGATTTCTTGCATGTAGGCTTTCCAGTCTATTTCCGTGTACTTAACATTGTGAACTATAAAAATATTTAGAAATACCTCAAAAATTAGAAGCACCCAAGATAGTACATTGATTCTGTTCGGATTACAAAGTAAATCATATATAAAATCTTTGTTTAGATATTTCCGTATGTAGTTTTTTAATCCTGGGTTTGATTTCATAGGCTTTGCCTTGGCCATAGCTCATTATTTATCTATTTTTAAATTTCTTAAGAATCCCAGCCGACAAAATTGAGGTTATACTCGTCAAACATAAAAAATTATGGAATTTTTAAAAACGTTGGTGTCACTGCTTGTTGATTTTAGTTTATAGGTTAATTTGCATTGAGACATTTATTATCCATCAATACATCTTAAATACTTTATCCATAATGCAGGAAGAAAGTAGTAATTTAAAAATGTTTGGACCTCTGGTGTTTAATAATATTCAATGTGATGCACAGAATGATCAGGAAACGAGTTGTCTACTGTGCGAAGAACTTTTCAATTTACAAACTTCTTTACCTTTATTTTTAAAACACATTTTTGATGTACACAACATTGTTATAGAGAGTGTTGAAGACATCGATAATTTTCGAGAGTAAAGTGATTTTGAATAATAAAATTTATTTTTAAAGAGTATGGTTTTAGGTATCTCGGCTATTGGAAAGAGAAGTTTAAGAAAGTTGCAATCGATACTATTATACCAACGGTTCAAATAAGTTCTAGCGATTGTAAATATTTTGTTTTATCCACGCTTTTACAAGAAGATAAGCAACTGCGCCACAAACTCAAATTAGAACAGATGTTGAAAATACAAGAGCTTGAACGTACTGATGATTTATTTACAAAAGATTGTTTGTTTTGTAAACTTCATTTTGAAGGTAATTAATTAGTATTTAATTGATATGAGTTAAAAGCGTCTTTTTAGGTAAAAGAACTGATTATGTGGGGCACTTGACCAGTGATCATAATATCAGACTTGGAAATCCTCAAAATTTGGTGTACATAGATGATTTGATTAATAAAATAGAAGAGAAATTAAATGCTCTACAATGTTTATATTGTGAAAAGACGTTTCCTGATCGTAACACCTTAAAAGACCACATGCGTAAGAAACAACACAAGAGGATCAATCCCACTAATTGTGCATACGATAAGTATTATTCAATTAACTATTTGGATCCCGATAGAAAGTGGTCGAAATCTGATCATACAATTGATGCAAGTCAACCTAATCGTAAGCTCGTAATTTCTAATAAAATTGTTAAAATTAATTTTTTTTAATTTTTTCTGTAGAAGACGACGAAAATTCGGATAGAGAGTATGAGGATTGGTACGAGCCCGAAGCTTCTATAATATGTTTATTTTGCACACACAAAGAGACTGATATTAACAAGCTTTGCTTCCACATGAATAGCAAACATCAATTCAATTTCTACGAAGTTACTCGAACTTTAGATTTTTATCAAAAAGTAAAATTAGTTAATTACGTTAGAAGGCAACTGCATGGCTTATGCTGTGTAATGTGTGATACAAAGTGTAGCGATTTATCAGATCTTGTTGAGCATATGAATAAAAACAAACATTATGCTATGCCAGATGTAAAAGTTTTTAATCAACCTGAGTAAGTAATTAGAGTATGCTTTAAACTGTAATATATTAGGATTTGTTTTAGATTTTATTTTCCTACGTATGAGAATGATTACTTCTTGCACTATCTCGAAGAGATTGAAGATTAGATTACTATTGCAAAGTCTTAATTGTATATAATAGATTGAACATAAATTGGAATATATATGTAAATCTTAATTTATTGAGTAAATAATTGTTTGCTATACCTACATCTTATCGATAATTCAAAATTATTTTGGTTTATTTGCATATGGTAATGTTGAAAATGTATGTGAAATTAATACTTAGAATGTTTCACAAGTTTCTATACACGAAGTATGACGTCACAACCGTTAATAAATAATTATATGTATAATTAAATAGAGACCTGTTTTAAATCAAACTTTTAGTTAAAAAGTTAAATTTTGTATATTCAAATTTGAAAAATTATATTATTTGAGAGAGACGTGACAACACTGCCTTTTTATAGTTATTCTTTTAGTTAGCAGATTCATCACTAGTCCAGTAGCTCGTATGATCGAGAAAAGTAACGTATAAAGTGTGCTCCTTTTGTAAACATTTAATGTGCTGGTTAATATTAATTTACAAATAACGTAAGTGTTTTATTAGTTTTTTAAATTATTTACTTAATTTTATAATATATTAGCAATGATATTTTTAATTTTAAAACTTTATTTAATTGACAATTTCTGAGTTAATGTTTATACTAATTTAAATGTTACTTATAGTACAAATGCAATTCAGGCAGAAAGACCACCACGGTGAATAACTTTTTCATTTTTTTTTTAATATAAATATTTTTTTTTCTCTCTTTCTCTCTCTCTATTAATAATATAATATATAATTGATCTTGCGATTGAATTTTTTTTTATTGCTTTGGTTTAATTAGGCTGGGAGAGGCCTATAATTTTTGGCAAGTATAGGACTATCAGATGTTGGTGCCTTTTCATATGTGCCCTTGCCCCGGTCCTGTGTAATAAAATGAGGGCTTCGAACCGAAACTGAAACCGAAAACCGAAAAAACCGTTATTTTTGTCGGAACTGAACCGAAAAAATTTTTCGGTTAATTTCCATACGGTACATCTTGGAATATGCGCGTGGAATTAGTGCTTACTCAGAACAGGTCTGCCAGATTGTGCGTTTTATGGCGAATTGAACGATTTTCTCCAAGCACAATTTAAATTTGAGCAACAAGCTACAAATTGGGCTTTTTTATTTTTTAGCATTGGGAACTATTTGGAATTATAAAATTATTACAAAATTAATTGTTTTACTATGAGTTTATTTGATATATAAAAATTCTGTATGTGCTGGTTTTTATTGCTGTGAAAAATAATTAATAATATGATTTTTTTAGAATATTTGGCCAGTTTTATTTAGTTTTGAGCATCCGACCCATTGTCAGTTGTTCCTTCTTTTGGGGATTACACGGTCTAGTAACACAATCGCAACTGAACCGAAAACCGAAAAAACCGGTATATTTGATAGAACGAAAGCCGGAACCAACCGATAATTTTTTTTTAATTGGAGCGGAACGAGAACCGGAATGACGAGGACAACGGTTCAAAGCTCTGAATAAAATAAACTCATTTAGATTACATTTTCTTGTTTTTAAAACAAATTTAATTCTAAAGTATATAGGTAGATGATAATTAAACATTGCGGATATGGCAAAAATATGTCTGGTACAATGTTAAAATAATTAAAACTATTAAAATTAAATTATAATATGGCTGGCAACAGTGGTCTAAGGTTATGGTACATTCACAACCACAACTCGCCTATCGGCCGGTATGTGTACTCTGCATTCTCGATCTCGTGGTGAATGCGTCATAACCTTGGCCGCGCATCGTCCAATTCAAACCTATCGAAACCCCTGGCTTTACGCACACGTACCGAAAATATCTATTGTACAATTGCTCTAATTTTCTCCTCATTCATTTTTCTTGTTTCAATCTAGAATGGGCAGAAACAGAACAAACACAAGCAGAAATTTTTTTACGTATAACGAAACGGAAAAAAAGAACACATGCAACATATGCGAGACGACCATAATCGGGGATCACGCCGCAAATTTGGAAAGGCACTTAAAACGGCACCACGAGAACGAGTTCAACCAGGTCCAGGCCAACAAGAGGGCAAAGTGGGATTCGAAAGATGCCCTTGCTCCAATCGTTGGCGCCCCAGAAAAACTTCAACAATGCCACTTTGATCACAAATTCGTTAAACCCGAATTATTAAAAGTGAAATTGAGCAAGGAAACCGTGCTCAGCGCATGCGTCGAACTTATTACTGTCAATGGCTGTTCGTTCGAAATGCTCGAATATTCGGGCTTCAAAAAGATTTTGAATCCAATCGTTAGTGCAATAGGTGACAATTTTTCCGTAAATTCCGAAAACATTAAGTTACTGATACCCGAAACCGCCCTTAAAATTATTGCGCAAATAAGCAAAGCGCTCGAAAAAAAAATGGTTTCTTTAAAGATCGATATTGCGACTCGGCTAAATAGATCGATTTTGGGCATCAACGCCCAGCTGGTAACGAACGGGAAAATAAATTTATTTACGCTGGGAATGATCGAGTTGAAAGACCGACATACGGGAATTTATATTAAAAACATGGTCGAAAAAGTGCTACAAAAATACAACATAGATATTCGCCAGATTTATTCTGTCACGACAGACAATTGTGCCAACATGCTGTCATTTGTCAATCTGTTAGCAAACGAACTAAAAGACGAAAAGTCGGTAAACGATTTGGTCGATGAAACAGGAAACTGCGTGGAAGATAAAAAAGAAAACTTCGCCTTTAATAATCTTATTGGGATCACGTGTGCTGCGCACACGTTGCAACTTGCAATAAAAGACTCTTTGGAAAACGGCGATTTGAATGGTTTTATCTGTGAGGTTAGGGAACTGGTGAAAAAACTGCGAGTTCCGTCTCTAATGCTAAAATTCAAGGACGCGAAGATAAGACGACCAGTTCTGGCGTGCCCCACTAGATGGAGCAGCACGTATAACATGCTAACATCTTTATTGGAATGCAAAGACTTTACCTTGGCATTAGCAGAAAGTAATTTACATTATTATTTTGCCGAAGACAAGTGGACGATATTGAAAGTGGTCATCGACACCCTGCAGCCCCTGACGGAAGCAACATTGAAGTTGCAAAGCGAGCAATTGACGTTAAGCGACTTTTACGGAATTTGGATTCAATGCAAAATTAAGTTGCAAAATTTGAATAATTTTTTCGCGGACATTTTGTACAACGCATTAGCCAATAGGGAGACGTCCTTTTTGGAGAACAATAGCTTGTTGGGGGCGCTTTATTTGGATCCGCGTTTTCAAATTGTGTTGTCGACGGCGGAGAAACGGCAGGCCGTCCAACACTTGAAAACTATTTGGAATAAAATTCATTTTTTGGAGAGCGCGGTGACGCACCAGGGCGCCTCGTCGTCGGCTGGCGGGTCGTTTCTCGAAACACCGGACGAGCTGGAGGATTTTTTGAAAAGAAAAGAGTTGGCAATGGAAGCGAACGCGTTACATACGTCTTCGGATATTGATATAGAGTGCCAATTGAATAGTTTCGACCACATTCAAAGGTTGGACAGCAAAAAACAGATATTGGAATTTTGGGAAGAAAACAAAAACGTCTATCCGCATCTGTTCAAAATTGCAATGGTGGTCTTGGGGGCTCCCGCGACACAAGTTAGTGTGGAGAGGGCGTTTTCCAGTTTGAAATTTATTTTGCGCGACAATAGAAGTAGTTTAAATGAAATTATTTTGGAAGATATTTTAATAATTAGAGGGAATTTTCATCTTTTTTGATTATAAGTAAGGTAATTTAAAAATCCAGTATTGTTATTATTGTTTTTGAAGTTATACTTCTTTAGGCGCATTGAGAGTAAAAATTTAGCAGACATCGGAAGTTGCGCGCGCACAGCTAACAAAATTTTAACGGTATAAAGTTGGTAATCTAAGAGAGTAAATGACTTATTGTGAATCATGCTTAAAACCGAGTGTGCACTTTCGAGCTCAAAGTGGCACATTCCGATCTCGGGAAAATTAAGCGCGCCGCTCCGCGTCGCGCTTCATTTGCTTCCCTCGTTCGGAAATGTGCCACTTTTCGCTCGAACGTGCACATCCTCGTATTTATTGAATTTAACTAAAATATGCAATATCAATTTTTTTTTAATTTTTCATTGGGTGTAAGCGAGGAAAAAGATACGATCCCCCCATGTATACAAGTTAGAGAAAATAATTTAAAAATATTACAATCATGAAAGTTCTTATTTGTATTATTCCAATGAGTGGGACAGAGCGAAAAGATACAAAAAAGTCATACGTGCAAGTGAGAGAGATCCATCAAAATTCGTTAAAAAAATTGTAGCATTGTTATTTGTGGACGGATCTTTAAAAACTATACAAATTCGGATTTACCAGCCTTTTTGGCTTCGGGTAGGCTTAAAAAACCATAGGCGTACCATTTGAAATTTTCGAGAAAAACGGGTTCGAAGAGTTCGACTTCTAATAATTTTTTTCTAAATTTCCACTTTGAAAAATCGCAGCTCGGTTATTTGTAAACGGATTTTTATAAACTTTTTAGATTCTGAAAGCCCGTTTATCTGAGCGTAGGATCAGCTAAAGAAATCAACAGGGCCCAATGTTAAGTCTTGGAGAAAAACGCGTTCGAAGCTTTCAAAATGTAAATTTTGCTAAAATTTTTAATTTTCAAAATGCTATAACTTCGCCGTCTTTGCGAATTTCGTCAAATCCTTTCATTTCTGCACGTTTCCAGCCCTTAGACGTCGAAAACCGGCGCTAACTCAAAACCCTTAAAATCGGACAAAATCGAGAAAAAACATGGATTAACCCCTTGCGTATTTTTGAGGAAAAAAAATTTTAGGTAATGGATTTGCTTTAAATTTTTACTTTGAAAAATCGTATCTCAGTTATTTGTAAACGGATCTTTAGAAACTTTTCAGATTCGGAAAGCTCGTTTATCGGAGCGTAAAATCAGCCAAAAAAATCAACAGAGCCCAATGTTAAATCTCTGCCAAAGAAGTATAACTTCTAACGCACGTACAGAAGTATATGTATTAGTACATACTTTTTATGATATTTTATATTTATATTGTACATGTATTGTACATATGTGTTATTTAATAAATCAGATCGAAATCGATTTGTAAAATTGATTCCCTTACAATTATTTAAATAACTATTGCTACTGTGTGCCGCTTAAATGAATCGAAAATTTTTAACTATTTTTGGGGATTTTAGATTCATCAGGTTTGATTGTCAACAAGGTTAAAAAGTTGGCCAATGATTAGCATAGGCTATTGTTAGATTAATGTTTTTAATAATTTAAAAGGAGAAAATAAAAAGGGAAAAGAATGCTTGAGGAAACAACCTAGACGGTTCTATTTAAACAATTCCACAGTAAATTGCATAGTTGTTATGCTAAAAGTGAGGACAAAATGAGGATACATTGGTTCAGTCGCACTTCTAGGATTGTAGCACTATGTAGTGCCGCAAATTTTATAAATAGTGCAGATAGGGTAATAATGCCCATTGCCATTATACCTATGACTGATGAATTCAAATGGTCACTGCATTCGCAAGGCTGGATTCTATCAGCATTTGCTTGTGGATATTTTACAAGTCAATTATTAGGTGTTTCTCTTCTAATCATATGTCTTATAAATCTTTATTCATTGTTTAATTGTAGGTAGTTTCTGGGTTAGTAAGTTAGGAGCTAAAAATGTATTGATTTGTAGCGTTTTGCTATGGAGCATCGCTACTTTTATCACACCTTTATTAGCTGAAAGCGTTACGGCACTTATCTGTTGTAGAATTCTTTTAGGATTTGCCGAAGGCTTAGGTGGGTTGATGTACAATCATGTTGTACTTTTGTACAGAAGTTATTTTTGTAGGCTTACCAACGATCTTTCATTTGTTTGCTCATAGTATACCAATAGAGGAACGTAGTAGAGCTTTTAGTTATTTATTGGCATCGGGATCTGTAGGACAAACAGTGGCTTCGGTTGTAAGTTAAAAACTAATACAAATTAAAATTTTGTTTTAACCAGTTTTTGTAGCTTTGTCCCCATTTATCGTGGCAAGTCTCATTTTATTGGTTTGGTGCGTTAGGTTTTATGTGGGTCTTATTGTGGTGTACCTTTTATCCGGGAACACGCATGGGACTCGGTACTGAAGAAACAATTCCGTTACATATGCCCAAAGTATATTTATTCAATTCTGAGACCATTTAATTAAGATTTAAATTTTAGGTGACGAGGAGTATCAGATGGGCTGATTTCATTTTGAGTAAGCCATTATGGGCTATTTACGGTGCACATTTTGCAATGAATTGGTCGTCGTACATCATAATGCAATGGTTACCGACGTATTTATCGAGAATGTTGGGAGCGAATGCACAATCAATTAGTTTAACAGCCGTACCATACATCGTAAACTCGGTGTTTGGTGTTGTAAGTGGGCATATAGCCGATAATTTATTATCGCAAAGCGCTTGGTCTGTGTTAAGTGTAAGAAGACTTATGACGAGCATTGGGTTAGTTGGACCGGGCTTATTTTTAGCAATTTTCTGTGTGGTCGATGAACTACCGCTTGCAGTCGCTTTGGTTTCTATATCGATGGGCTTACTGGCATGCAATTCTGCTGGTCATTTGTCTAATCACGTCGATGTGGCTCCCAATCATTCAGGAACTACGTTTGCCATCAGTAATACGATTGCGACAATACCCGGAATACTCTGTGGCCCGATCACAGCAGTCTTAGTCACATCGGACGATGGCAAATGGATGAAGGTGTTCTTAGGGCCACCTTCATAAATTTAGCTGGCGCCCTTTTATATTTCACCAACAGCATCGCCACGCAGGTTTTATAAAGGACTGTGTCTTTAATTTGTACGAAAAGTTGTACATTATTGTAAATATTAATGGAATAAAAAAACAGGTAATCGAAGCACGTCTTTATCACGTTCCTTATGTTAAGTAAGTTTTATCTAACTGATAATTTATCAACTCGTTCACGTACAAAGTGTGGCTGTCAGTTATTCAATGGAAATGAATAAGAAGGTTATTAAAACGACGAAGGAAGTGCCCGATGGTGGGTGGGGGTGGATGGTGGTCTTAGGGGCTGCAATCACAAATGTAAATATTTAATATATTTTTGTAATCTCAAGTAGACTAATGGTTATCTTTCAGATGGTGAATCAATCGTTATTTTCGCAGTTAGGGCTTATCTATGGAGACAAATTGAAGCGAATCCACTATGGAACTGTCGGGGCTGCATGGATCGTAAACATAAGCAGCATGATCACAAATTTTTCAGGTTTAATAATTGGACCTTTATTGAACAAGTACTCGGTTCGAACTATTACGCTTCTTGGTGCCTCCCTGACAGGCACAGGAATGATATTATCTAGTTTTGCAACGAGCTTGATGCAGCTGATTCTTAGTTGTAGTGTTTTTACGGGTTCGTATTAGAATGTGTTATTAATCGATTAAAAATTGGAAATACGATCCAATAATAGGATTAGGTTTGGGTTTTATAATGACACCCACTTTCGTGGCTGTGAATTCGTACTTTAGAGAGCGAAAAGGTCAAGCCGTAGGTTTATCGATGGCAGGCACAGGTATAGGACAAATGCTCATGCCTCAATTGATTAGAATCCTATTAGATCGATATGGCTTCGAAGGTACTACTCTTATTTTGGGGGCTCTTTGTTTTAACGGAATACCGGCTGCATTATTATTTCATGTACGTGTTTTAGAAAACATGGGCAACTAGGTGTGAATTGCCTACATTGAATCGTTTATTATTTTTTAATCTCTGTTACCGTTTCAGCCAGTGGAATGGCATTTAAAAAGAAAAAACTCGGCGGAAAACGGAGAGGATAAATGCTTACTAATAAAATTGAACGAGGAGGAAAAGGAAACAGAAATAGAGAAAAGCAACCACAATGATGTCGAAGCGAAAAGCGAAACCTTAAACATATTCAAAAGAATTGGAAAGATGCTTCGGTTGGATTTATTAAAAGATTTCATGTTTGTACAAATCCTTTTAGAGCTGTCATTGGTTTACACATGCACCGTAACATTTACGATGCTCTTCCCTTTTTTCTTGCAAGATGGGATCGGTTTTACTCGTTCGGAGACTGCTTTGGCAATGTCTATTTTGTCAGGGGCTGATATTTTTGCCAGATTAACCCTACCGGTGATCATAAAAAATTGGAAATTAACCTGTCGAAGTACCTTTATTATTGGAACGTTCTTTTTAGCAATCTCAAGAGCAGGTATTGTATTATTCGGTGTAATTTGTTTAAAAATTAATTATTTGTTGCAGCAATTACGTTGGATGATAATTTTTACTATGTTATTGGTGCATCGTTGTTCTGTGGGTACATGCGAGCAGCTGTAGTAATATACCAGAATCTAACAGTATCTGAATATTGCACGATTCAATCACAATTACCGTCAGCGCTGGGGCTGAATATGGTAACTAAAGGCTTAACGGTGGTTAGTGTAGGTCAACTATTTGGTAAATATTGTATCGTAGTGTTTGTTCTTATGAAATACAATTTTGTACGTTTTAGGATGGGTCCGTGATTATTACGAAAGCTTTGCCATATGTATATACGTACAAAGCATCGTCATGTTATTTGTTGTTTTATGTTGGAGTATAAGTGCAACAATTCGTACACTTCTATGACACTGCTGTTATACTTACAAATAAAAAAAATGTGATATATCTACTTATTGGGCAACTTAAAACAAATAACTTAATTTAATTACTAATAATAACACTAAATATTAATAAATTTTGCCACATCATATGTGCAGAAAATAGATTGATTTAGTTATATAGGTTAGGTTTGCTTTATTGTAGAGTCCAAAATATTTACGAAAAATGGCTATTTATTAAATACTAAAATGGAATATTTACAGGTATAAAACATGCATCTTAAGTTAATGTAGCAATATTTTATTTAATTAGCATTTCTAATGTCTATGGTATATCTAATACAAAACTTGTAGGTCTTGTTTATAATTATATATATACAGACTATTTTTAAATTAATACAGGATTTTTTCATACAATTTAGTAAAATTGAAATTGTATTATATAAATCATATAAAATATCTCGATATTTTAGTAAGGAACACGTACTAAACACTGTTAGAAATATGTTTAATATACAGATCAAAGCATGCTCAGATGTATCTCGATTGTACTTTCTTCGGAATACTGGAAAATACTTGTATTACATACTACGGAAGCTTTTATATTAGAACAAATGTAGCTATTGCTTGCTGAAGAGACATTCTCAATTTAAAACTGAAAACCTATATAAGACGAACTTGATAAATTCACAAGACACGGTTTCACATCACGAATGTGTTGATTGAATCTTACGACAGCTGCACTTGCAACTCTGATATGTCGGTTGTCATATCGTCATTCATGCCCGAAGTCGCACCCCCATCTTCAAACTTGGGTTCCACAAATTTTTCTTCGTATTTAGTTTCTGGAATATCGTCGGGGTTCTCTGAAGACTCCTCGTTCGGCCCCACAGAAGTACTACCGTCAGTTCCTAAGTTATTCTCGGAAGAATTAGTGCCATTGCCTTGAGCCAAGGGAATGATGGGCTTTGATCGGCCATATTTCTCGTGAATATTGCGATGTCGTTTCAAGGCAAATCGATCTGAAAATCCAACACTACAAATGTCACATTTAAATGGCTTCTCCCCTGAATGCACTTTAGCATGGTTCTTTAAATGTGTGGCTTGGTTGAAACGAGAAGTACAAATGTCACATTTGTAGGGCTTCTCTCCTGTGTGGATACGTCTGTGGTTCCATAAAGTTGAATGTCGAGCAAAGGACTTCTCACAGACCTCACAAACGTAGGGTCTTTCACCAGAATGAATACGTTCATGGTTTTTCAAATGGGGAGACTGGGAGAATTGCATTCCACATACGTTACACCTGTACGGCTTCTCTCCGGTGTGAATTCGAGAATGATTCTTTAAATAAGCAGCTTTAGCAAAAGCTAATCCACAGATGTTACATTTAAAATTCTTTTCTCCGGTGTGAAGGCGCTTATGAGACCATAACGAAGAGTAACGACTGAAGGAGCCTAAAATTTGTGGTTATGTTAAATTTAAATGTCAATTGTAATTATAAGTGGCTCGTTACCGTTACAAATATTGCAATGGAAAGGTTTGTCAACATTGTTCTGTTGATTTTTTGAGCCTCCAATAAAAATTATACCACTACCATTACATTTTGTGCACTTCGTAACGGAGGCTACACCACGTCTCTTAACAGGATGAGCATTCTTAACGGCTAACGGAATAGTATTTTGAGTTCCTACAAAGTTATTTATAAATCAAATTAGGTGAGGGGTAAAGGAACGGTACAAACCTAAGTTAGATGTAGTTTGGGTGCCAGTGGACTCCTCAAATTTTACAGTTGATGACGAATCGGGAGCTGTGGCCACAACATATATCTGAGGCTGTATGGATTCGGCCGATAAGCAAGTCTCACATTTCACTTTCATTACGGCTCTCTTTTTGTTAGTGTCCTGGGGTAAAGGTCCCCCGCAAGATTCACAATCTTTAATTTTTAACGTATTTTGGGCATGAGATTGGGGTGGCGGGAGCTGCTGTTGCGGTTGGTGTGTTTGAATATTGTGAGACTTCAGATCTGTCGGAGTATTAAACGTGAGTCCGCATTCGTCACAGGAGAATCGAATGCGATCAGCCGGGACGATTTGGATTTGAGCCGGCTGAGGTTGCGGCTGGCCCTGCACTTGAACTGTGATTTGTTGTCCTGCTTGTTGAGGATCGGCCGATTGTCCGGCACCCTGATGCAAACGTTTATGGTGATTTAACAGGCTCAAGTGTGCAAACATTAATCCGCACACTTCACATTTAAATGTTATGTTCGAGATGGTGTTTTGCGCTAAGGACATCTGATTTACTAAAGCATAGTTGTAGGAGAACGGTTGTGTGATGTAACACTTATCGTCGGATAGCTGAGACATGTTAACCGTAGAGTGTTGCGTTTGTGCAACACCCCCAGTATTCGGAGCTGCAATTTTATGTATCATATTTACATTTGCATAACAAAAAGAAGGAAAAGTGTCCTTTTGGCCTCCATCTTGTACGGATTTATCTTTATCTTGCTGGGAATTTTGATATTGTATTTGGGACTGTTGAGTAGTTATAGTATTCGGGTCGAACATTGTACCTCAGTAATGTTCTTTCCAAGCAACTTATAAACCTGAAAAAATCCATCGTGATTAACAGGACTAACCAAAGCCTGGGTGCGGCCATAACATAAAAAAAAATAATTAGATATTTTTAGCGGACATTCTCATTTTAAATCGAAACGCAATAGAAAACAACACATTATGCGAGATTCGAAAGTTTTTCATCTCTCGCACAAATTTATCTCTTTTTACAACAAAGATGCTGATAAAATTGAAATGAAATAAGGATATAAAGTAACAAAGAAAGCCATTTACCTTTGCTCTCACTCGAAGTAACTATCGCGACGCTGATCTTTAAAGCAGTCAACTTTAAATATTTTCACTGCAAGCACATGTTACATTGTTTTAGGACGTCGTCCTCTTTCATATTTTAGCCGAATTTGACGAAATAATTCGGAAAAAACTCCGAAAATACGTAAATTACCTTAAAACACTTGAATCTATCTCACTTTAGAAAATGGCTGACGATCGTTGCCATCTTTGTCCTACTGCTGTTGCATTGCGCGCGCGCATTACTTACATCGACTTCGATGAACATCGTCTTTAGACAGAAATTAAAAAAATCCCGTTTTCTTTAATTTCAATCGTAGCGGTAGCGCATCGATTTTTGGATTAGTATTAATTAGGAAAAGCTTCGAATTAGTATAAGTAACGATTTTAAAAATTGCCAGCTCGGAGAAAGACAAAGATATATGTCGTTCTATTTTTAAGTTGCACCCTGTATATTGAGGAAGATTATGGTTGATTTGAGTCAGGGAATTTTGCTTTTAATTCTGACAGTTGCGGGCTGTGTGTGGTGGTTGCGATGTCGGATTTAGGCAGTGGAGATGAGGGGTCGAGTTCACAAAGTGAGTAAAAACTATATTTTATCAGCTTAAAGATGTGCAAAATGTCTTAGTTTTGATAAATATTTGTGTTGTGTTTATTTAACAGACCTTTCGTTAAAAGTTATCGAAAGTCGCAAGTGACATAGAAACAAAATGGCGAATTGGAACTCGCACGTCAAAAAAGTAAAAATGAAATCGTAGCTTTTTGGTCGACTGCGGACAAAGGATTTTAATAAAAAAAAAATTCGCATCCGTCCAGAATCGTTGCTAGCAGTTGTAAATTGGTTTTAAAGGCCGCATTCGCGGAAAAGTTGGTCTAAATGTCGTAATATGTCGTGCATTGTGCTAGGCCAGGATGACCTTGGCCAACAGCCTTTAGGTTGCGTTCATTCCGCAAACGCATTCGCATTTTCTTCAAAAATGACCCTTACGTCTTCGTTTCTCTTGTCTTCGCTGATCAATTTCGGAATCGTTTTTCGGTCGTAGCTGTCAAACACAAAAAAAAAGATTTTTTACACGAGCAACGTTTAATTTTCGCTTTTATTTTAGAATACCACCAAGGGATGGAGCAGGGCAGTGCAGATTATGACCCAGGTAACATTTATGCGTTTCCTAATCGCAAAATTTCTGCTTTGCGAATTTTATCTTCGTCGACCATGTAATGCACTCGCACGCATACACACACCAGAAATGATTTAATGAATGGGAATCTGTCGATGATTCATGCAATTCCAAGAATGTGGTGTGTAGTAAGGTTACTACAAGCAATCAGTGATTCATTTCTTAGGGTCCTTTTACGTAGATAGTAGCTGCGACGATGTTAGATAGTAACCAGTTCGAATGGTCTTTTAAAAAAATTCAATATTGGCATGATCCAGGTGCGAAGAGAAAATTTTGCACAAGTCTTAGGGCCGGCTGCGAACAGTAAAACTGTACGATCTTTTGTTTTAGGTCAGCAGGGACCAGCCGAGCAGGAATTGGCTACAAAAATGTTACAAATTCAAAGTAAGAGATTTTATTTGGACGTGAAACAAAATAGACGAGGCCGATTCATTAAAGTAGCCGAGGTACTATTTCAAATACATTCGGTTAAAGTAATTTGTAACCTAGCTTTTTTGGAAACAGATTGGTGCGGATGGTCGGCGCTCGCAGATCTTTCTTGCCCTCTCTACTGCTGCAGAATTTCGAGATCATCTCTCAGCTTTTAGTGATTATTACTCTTCTTTAGGTGAGTCGATTGGTTCGTAGTGAGTTTGGTGTAAATCGGTGTGCAATTGTAGGTCCACCAAACCCTGAGAACGTGCCCGAGGACGGAAAGTTACGGAGTGAAATGATGGTGAAGGATAATCGACGTTATTACTTAGATTTAAAGGAGAATTCGCGTGGTCGTTTCTTGAGAGTCTCTCAGACGATAACTCGTGGTGGACCTCGTTCCCAAGTTGCCATTCCGGCACAGGGGATGATTGAATTTCGGGACGCACTCACTGATTTGCTGGATGAATTTAGTGCTGATGAACATGCGTATAAGCCGGATCTGCCCGAAGGAAGACATGTGCACGTTGATAATAAAAACTTTTATTTTGATATTGGCCAGAACAATCGAGGAGTTTACATGCGCATCTCCGAAGTGAAAACCAATTTTCGCACCGCAATTACCATACCCGAAAAGAGTTGGCCACGTTTTCGTGATATTTTGGCGGATTACTGTGACAAGATCAAGCCTAGTGGAAGCTCTTCTGGGACCGCTGCTTCCGAGCAGCCCCACACATTGGTAATGGCATAGTTTTAGTCTGTTGTTGTGCTTTTGTGTTTTACGTTTTGAGGACGGTTTAATTTTAGATGGGAAATAGTAGCAACAGTGGCCAACAGCATTTACATGATTCTTCTGGGGGCGGCGGTGGAGGCAATAGCTCGAGTATGAAATGAGGCTGGCAGCTCCTCTAGGCTGTATCTAGGTCATATTAAACTAATTGTATGAAGGGAATTTGGCGCGGCGGCTCCCATATTCTAACATTGTTTTTTAAATGGAAGGTGATAGTGAGCCGCTGCGTCTCAGGTCTTGTTTCGGTTGATTGGTTTCTGTGCAGTGTTCCAAACACTATAAATGTTAGATGATGATATATTCTATATTCTATGTTACAAGTTACTAAATTATTTATTATTATTATTACCATTACTATTAACAATTTTATTAAGAGATTACTTTGAGCCTCAGTTTTAATTGAGCACTGACTTATGTAATTAGTGGGTAGTGGTTTAGAATCCTCGAGATTTGTGAGGGCTCGGTGCTGGTCTTACATCGAGATTTAAATTTGGCTCGAGGAATAGTCGTCTGTCACCCTCTCTTATAAGGGCAAAATATTTAAAAACAAAAAAAAGCATTCTTATAAAGAATTGTGATTAGATCTTATTAAATTATTTTTTTAAGTTGGTCAGATGTTAGCCTCGAAATTTTATATGTCAACTACTTACATAAAGAAAAAATTATGTAGATTTTATAATTTATTATTATTATAATTTCTTTTGTGGGACGTCTAGTTACAAGTTTGTTTTTCGTTCGACGTTTGCTCGTTGATATTATCTTTTATGATTTCTAGGCTTTGTTCGTAGAAAAGACACTTTTACAAAAAAAAAAGTACAAAACGCAGGTGGCGCGTGTGGTTAATTAAATTTTAAAAATGCTAAAAAAAAATAAATAAATAACATAGTTCTCTTGCAGCATGACGTCCAATTTTCCATGTGTTAAACTTTATTGATTTGTTTAGATTTTTATTTTTATAGCACTAGTCAAGAGTCGATCTTAAAAAGGTCCAGCGTGTGTCGGCGAATCGTAACACTTCCACATTCGGCAGGCACACGCACCTATTTGGACTTGAGCTTTTAGTAATGTAATTATTACAAGAAAATTAATGTTGCAAAGAAATTAATGAAAGATTTTTAAATCGTGTATTAAAAATAACTGCTGGACATTTTTAAGTAACATGCACTAGTTTCGATGTTATCCTTTTTCTGTAACGGTCGACGGTGGTCTTTCGATATTCTAACGAATAACGAAGGATCGCCGTTTTAAGATATTCACATAAGCAGCCGTTTTAGAAATAGGTCAATTTTCCAGTTTGCGTTACTACGTTTTACGTTCTTTTCGGTTTGAGGTGTAAAAAAAAGAAAAGAAGCCTTTCATTTTTATTGTGACTGTAGTAACGTAAACGTTTTAGTACCTAATTATTATTATTTAATCCATAGTGAGTTGTGGTATGGTTCTCGTATGCCCAGCATACGAGAAGTAATGCTACAACGGATGCATGATGGACATGAGTGCTTCGATCTGATGTTATCGGAGAGACTCATGCACTGATTGCATCCGTGATAATAGATAAGGTGATGTGTTCTTTAACGATTCATAAATGTCGTAAGTACATAGGTATGCTTCATAAAAGCTGGACACGAGGAGTTTTTGCTCACGTTTGTCGTTTATCAAAAACACACTGTGGCATGCATGACTACGTTAGTGCTCATACTGTGATATACAACTAAAAAAGAAAAAAATATAATCAAATTGATTGGGATTCCTTTGCATTTGATCAGTCCCCTTCAACCGCAAGGTTACCGATATCTCTCGTAAGAATGATTTTGAGTTGATGGTGTCGATGGTGTAACCGATATGATTTTTTTGATAATTTCAACAAATGTGTTGTCAAAAATAGAACCGAGTGTTGGCCGTTGTCATCGTCATCATAACTGCCATGTAAAAGGTGTACTTAGCGCGTGTCTGGATTTTTGGTAACCCATCCACTTCTTACTCTCGACTTGCATGGGTTGTCGTAGTTGGTTCACCACCATGGATCCTCACTGTTGCGCTGCTAATGCGCCTTCAATACACTGTCATTATTTATATTGAAAAATGTTATTTTAAAACATTCAGTTACAAAAAATAAAATATTTCTAAAAAAAACCACTACCCTTTAATTGTGAAGACATTATTATTCGTTATACACATAAATCGTTACACGGTGCTAAGAATTATTTACATACATATGTAAGATTTCAATTTAAATCACACTAATTCCTTCTAATTACATTTAAATATTTTATAGAGCTGTGTTTGATTAAAAATTAATTCAAAATTACGAAGTCAACACTCATCGAAGTACTTTCCACGGAGACAGCTCCCATATGACCTTATTCCGATGACATCTCAATTCTAGCACAAAAAGGAAGATTGATTAAAATTAACAACAATACAATCACAGTTTTTTACATACATCATACAAAATACTGTTTTCTTTTTATATATAATAATTAAAAAAAACAATTGTAATACTTAAACTAACTTAAATTTTAAGGGGATAAAATGTAACGATAACATTGTTGGTTGTAAACACGATTTAAAGCTAAATTTTCCTCGGGAGCTATAACAAGTTTTCTAAGCTTTTTTACTAATAGAAATTTTATATTAATTGTGTTTTTACAATCATCGCTGTTTGTAATTATTGGTTTAATTGTTATTGATCGATAAAAGTAATATTATAAACTTCACCACTGTGCTTGTCTTGCTGGAGAGTTTGTCATGCCTGAAAGTAAAACAAATTGCTTCAATCTGTAGTTTTGCATAAATCATTACAGACCTGTCGTGTAAACGGGAACGTCCCCTTGATTAAGAGCTGCACTTTCGTTTAAATTAGTAGCGGTCTGAGGAGGTGGTGGTGGTGGCATAGCGTAAACAGTAGTATTGGGTTGCTTCGCAGGTGAAGGCTGGTGTGTTACGGGCGCCCCACGTGCAGGGGAATCTCCTGCTTCATCCCCTGATACATCCTCCTGCAATAAACAAATCCTATAACGCCTCGCTTGATTTCTTCCTCTAAATCACCTTTTTTATCACATTTTCCATTTATTAAAACCCATTACAATCATTTTCTTAAAAAAATAAACTAACTCACCAAATTCATTGATTGGCCTGTAAATTATAACCACAAACAACGATTTTTAGGTTAGATTTTGCTATCGTTAAGCTCTATTTTAATTAAAGTATTAGAAATTAACTTACTCTGCTTCTCGCAGGTTGTTGCATCACCGGCTGTGCAGCCTCCCTTTCCTGAGCTTCTCGCTGTAAACATGATGCTACGTCAGAACATAAAAATAAATAAAATCAAACATATGAACATGAAAAAATCAACATAAAGCCCCACCTAAGAACACAAATGAAGGTGTGTGTGTATGCAGAAACAACCATACTTACCTCAATCAACAAATCCTTCGAGCAAACTTGACTAACCATGCATGAACTATATTAAAACTAGTGTCACCAGCAAGACTTACGTTTAATGTGTGGTAATCCCCTGTGTCTTCAGGGGGACGTGGCTTACATTTTCCGCAACAGAAGTTGCAGCAGCAGCACAGACAGCAACAGCAATAGCATCCGGTCAATATCCCACATACGACACAAAATACCTAAAATATGAATAAACAAAGTGAATCATCGAACAGTAATCTTATCAAGTCTAAAAATAACGTTTACCTTGCACCAAACAGAAGTAACGACAAAATAGGCATTGACGTTCTCTTCACCGAATTGTTCGGCAACGTAAAGCCCTAACGAACCGTAATTATCGTAAATATTACGTTTGGTAGCATCGTTTAATATAGAATGAGCACGATTGACTTCTTTGAATTTCTCTGCAGCTTCCGGGTTGTTAGGATTTTTATCTGGATGGTACTGTAGGGCTAACCTTCGATAAGTTTTTTTAATTTCGTCAGCCGTTGCAGTTTTTGGGAGAGCTAGAGTTTCGTACAACGAATCCCCTTGCGTGCTGAAATGCACAAAACGTAAAACTTGTTAAATTATAGATTTATAGTTTACTTACGATAATTTTCGTTTTGAATCCATTCTTTTGGTTTTTTATATAAATTTAACAAGAAAAATGCTAAAACTAAATTAAAATACGGAAACTGTTAACAATTATAACGAGCCATTACCCCAAAAGTGACACCACACCGTTTCAGTATCACCCCCAGCTGATATCGTCAATATTTATCAATGACACCACCATAAATTTTTTTAATGTATCAATAATTACGATTAATTACTCTTTTATCATTAAGAATCATAACCCTTTGAAAAACTTGGATAATAAAAATTATTATTTAAATAATATTAATTGTTTTATGCCGCTGATTTGTTGAAAATTATTTAACTTAATCGTTTAGTGGGTTGGTCAAACTGTCACCTTTGAAATTGTATTGTATAATACATGTTCTGTTATGTTGTATGTTGCACCAAATTTAACTGCAGTGCATTATTCCCTTTAATTGAATTAATAATTTGTTCTAATTACTTTTAAACCGAGCAAATTGTGATAGATTAAATATAATTAATAATTTTTTGTAATTTAATAAGTTTTAGAATCTATTTCTATGTCGCTAAAGGATAAATCGAAAAATCTAACCTAACAAATGTGCAATTTTAAAATATAGCAACTTACTTTTAAAGAATTTATCACAAAAACTAGTTATGCCTTTGGAAAAATATCAATGCCTTTTGATCGCAATTATTAGCTAGATTTTAAATGATTTATTGTGTGGTTGTAAAGGATTCGCTGTCGTAGAGAAAACTGCGTTTAGGTAAACTTACACTTTATTTCTAACTACAAATACGTACATTACTTTTTTAAATTTAGAGTTTTACCAAACGGAAGAACCACAACACCTGTAAAAAGAACGATGACTCCTACAGCAAAGGATAAACGACATGGTGCAGAAGTAAATACCCAAATAAAGCAAAAAAAAGGGCTTTGGCTAATTTATCGACACACCACATTCTGAAAAAGAAAATTGTTAAAATACCATGTGGCAGAAACGTGTTTACTTTACATTTTCATGTGCCTTCGAGCTGCTGGAAGACTTTCGTCCGATTCCTTAAGTATGTACAATCGAGCCGAATGAATACAATTATAAAAATATTCATCCATATCTAAACCTTGCCCGTCGACTTTATAAATGGCTTTTTCTGTTTCATTAAGTAAGTTTCTGGCTTCCAGCGATCCGTCATTATTGAAATCCCATTGGTGATTTGCGTAATATTCAAATATTTCAAAACCTTTAGTAATCCTTTGTTGTATTTTCCATACACTTTAAAGTAAAGTTAATAATCAGTTAAACTCATGCAAATGGGTCACTTACACTGGTTTATTTCCAGAGAGATATATGATCGCATCTAAGAATATTGCTGGAACGTAGTGGAGAAGGACGACGCATATATTATGAAGAAATAGGGATTTTTTCATGGAGCCTCCAGGATACCAGACAACTCCATTTAGGGGCATTCTTTCTGTTATGATTTTTCTTCCCATCTCGATAATTTCGGCCCATGTTACTTTGTATTCGTAGCTGGTGGTGCAGTTGTAAACACGTCTCTCCCTTTATTTATAATTGTGTTAAAATTGAGGTTAAAGTGTCGGATTGAGACAACTTACTTATAATACATGTAATCGAAGGTTGCTAACATAAGTATATTAACAGCTATGTCGACTGGTAGGTAATCGGCATAGGATTGTGAGTTACAATGCATAGTTCTTAGAACTCCTTTTCCAGCGCCTATTAGAAGACCTGCTGGTCCATTTATGTTGTCCGTCCATCCACGAATTGGCTCCAACCAGGCCGGAATGACTTAAATTAAAATTGTTAACTGAAGCTCCACAAGAGAATCTTTTAACATACCAACTGACGGTCGAAGAATGATAACAGGGAGATTATCCATTTCATCGTTCACTAAACCTTCACTCAGCGATTTCGTAAAGGAATAAGTGTTAGGGCAATCGCCTAAAATCCTAAAGTTACGCAATTTAGAGATTTTATAAATGAATCATTTACTATTGCGGAATAACACATTAAATTTAACTTACTTCTTTGTAATTGCATTAATGATGCTCTCGTCCATCCACTCTACGGCTTCTATTAACTTATTCGGATCTGCCAAAGGGGGATAAGTCTTCTCATACAAAACCCTCTGATTGAGATGGCAATAAGCTGTAGAAACGTGACTGAAAACCTTTCGACAAAAATAAAATCAGATTTGAATCATCGAAGAGTACACAACAGTTACCAGAAGATTTTTGCATTCTTTTGCGAGCGCCAGCATCAATTTGGTGCCCCTCGTGTTGAGGAGGACGGCTCTTTTTAAAGGCTCATCGAAACGGACGGAGGCTGCTAAGTGGAAAATGACTTGCACTTCGGACACGAGCATTTTACGATGTTCAGGGGACATCCCTAAACCTAATTCGCTCACATCACCATCGATGGCTGTGACCTTCTTTAAGATATCTTCTCCGTGCGTTTGTTTCAACAAATCGTACAGCTTAAAATCGTAAATTGTAAATTAATTTAAATTATAATCGGAGAACTTACTGGCGTTTGAAATAATTCTTCGAGGCGAACGTGAGGCTCTTTGCCTTTTTTGCTGCGAAGAAGCACGTAGATCTTTTTGATCTTAGGACAAGTACGGAGAAGTTTTTCTATGAGTACTTTACCGACGAAACCTGTGCCGCCCGATATAAAAATGGTTTTGTCTTTGTAGCCCTCAGCTTCGGCTAATCTGTTTGGAGGCTTGTCGACCATTGTTCAAAGTGACCACCAACGATAAGCGAAAACGAATTTGTGGCAGTAAATTGTGAATTCGAGCTTTTAATGTATTAAGTGTTATCTTTTCACTTTCGTAAGAAGGATCGATGGAGTGGGGCTCGGAGCCATTAGAAATAATAAAGGTCAAAAATTATTCAATCAAGTTCAAATTTTTCTTTGTATGTATGTGTTAAATGGTAATTATTAATAAGGAATTTCTAATTGTTTTTATTTTCAGCTAAACGAATATAATGTGTTTATGAATGGAAATAATGCTTCAAACAGGTTTCTCGATGCAACTGCAAGTGCTCGATGCAACTGCAAGTGCTCGATGCAAGCTTACATCACACTTTTTAATTGCGATATTAAAATTTATACTAAAGGGAAGATCGCCGAATGCTTTCTTAACCATCTGATTTGTAATCGAAGAAGCTTACATAACTATTTGTTTATGTTAATAAACGCAAGTAGCACTCGTATGGATGTACTTAAAACTATTACAACTCGCTTTCATTAAATATAATTGTGTGTTAAGTAGTCCTAAATTCTACAGTGACCTTTTGACTTTGCATGCCTAATTTATTTAAAAAGTGAAAAGAATCAATAAGGCTATGACCGTAGTTCAGAAATCTCGTTGTCATGGACACACAAGTAAACAATGCTAGGTTCATGAACGAAACGGATTCCCATTGCCAAAATGCCCGAATTAACCGAAGACATGTATTGTTCGCAACAAATCTGCATTCCACCTTCTTTTCCGTATCTTCTGCGCCAATATGCGAAGGCTGCCATTAGGACGCAACCCATAGATCTGTTGAGGTGAGGGTTTTATCGTTTTTTATGTCTTCATGAACTGATTTTTTTTTTTAGATGGTCCACCGCTTATTTTCGATGTCTGTCCCTCAATTTACCTCCTCCTGTCAAACCCAGATTGGAGTACCCCATTCCTAAGTCTCACTTTGGCTTAACGCCGGGATGGCTAAGGGCCCTTATGTACCAGCTTCAGAACAATCTGACTGTTCCGTTCAAAGTTTTGTGGGACCGTTGGATTGGGGCTTGTTTGCAACACGTTAACCTAATAGAAATTCTATGTTTGGGAAACTTCAACGATCCACAAGCAGTTCCTTGGTTTCGATTTGTTGCGCTCTGTGCGGGACATTTAACGGAAGTATTTCAATCTTAAGACCTGGTTCTTAGTGGAATTACAATGTGTTTTTTTTAGAACTTAACTCAAACCATGATTATGATTTGTGAGATTATAACCGAAGAGCCCGAAGGGGGATCCGCAATGATTCCCGTAGAGGTTTTTAACGATGTTTATCAATTTTTGGCGGCGATTGAAGCCGCGGAACCGCAGATGATCCGCAACACTCGGTTTACTGATTCGCTGCTGAGTTTGTTCCGAGAGCCTCCTGTCATCGAAGCTAAGGAGAGCACCATTGTAATTGAAGAGGAGGAAGAAGAAGAGATGTAATTATCGTTGAGAATTGGAGCTTATTATTAATTTGAGCGTTTTTAGGCCTGAAATTGAAGAAGAACACGTTGAGGAGGTGATTGAAAAGTCTGTCGAAGATCTGACAGGGGTTGTGATTTCATGTCCCGACATAGCTGCCGACGATTATAAAACCGAAGAAGATTTTTTGGCTGACGATTTAAAGCAAGACGAGAGGTAACGATCTTATATATGTTAATTTTGTTTAAGTGTCCAATCTACCAAATTTCGTGCTCTATACTTCGAAAGTAAATTGCAATAAAGGCATATATATATTCGCCAATTGCCCATAAATAAAATATTTTGTTGATTAGATGGGGTGTAAGAGTTATACGTATAAGTATATAGCGAGAAATTTGGTACCCAGGACCCTTAAATTAACGTTGTTAATATAGCGAGACGCGCTTGGACGAAAGCGAGGAGCCTGCCGACGAAGAGAAACAGAAAGAAACTCCATCAACGGTTACAGAAACAGCAGAGAATGAGAAACGAGCTATTGTCAAACGTAGCAGTGGGGGTTCAATAGACACTTTACTCGATTATAGACCTGAGAAAGATGGGGTTCACTCCGATATGGAAGCTTATTTAGCTCAAATTGAGGTGCATTCCCACTCCTCTCTTTAACTTAAGTTTAATACGTTTTTTCTTTTTATAAACAAAGGATGGTCAAGCAGAAGAGGAGGAAATGCACGAAGAAAAATCCGATTCCGATATTTTAAAATTAAAAGCAGTGTTAGAAGCAGCTTGGGGCCCACCGATGTATCCATGGCACCTTCCGAGCTATTCCCTTCGGACGAATCTGAAGAGAAGATGGAAGAAGTGGAAGAGGAAGAGATCGAAGAAGTATTAATTCTAATTAACGTAAGATGAAAACTAATTGATTTTCTTTTAGAAAAAAGGCGAATGTGTGTATATTGCTGCTATTCCTGGGATAGGTCCGACAGTTCCCCGATGTCTGGTAGATCAAGTGGTTAAGTACATGAAGGAATGTTCTTACATTCAGCATGGAATGGTAATGCCCAGAAATATTCGTCATTTCACCTGCCCACCCCTGGAAGTAATGTCTTAGTCTTTTTAAACATCCTTTATTATTACATCGTACAATGTGACTAACTACAATCGACTTTGGTGTTTAAATCCATTCGTAGTTGTGCTTTCTTTTCATTTAATACGATATGTTTTTTTTTTAAAGAAAAGTACATAAACAACTAATCTTTTTTTACATTTAATTAAGTTCAGAGTTTTATTGGTGTAAAAAGAACATTATAACTGAAGGAACCTAAGAAATTCCCAAATAATTGTACATCTTCTTTTTACATCACACTTGATTTCAATTAACTCTTAAAAGTACCTTATTTGCAAGAGATTTCGAACATTACGACACACCATTATCGAAATAAGGACTTTGTACTTTTAACATTAGTTTTGCCCCTTAATTAATCTTATAACAAGTTTAAAAAGCCGAATGCTTTATTTTCTCAACAACTTTTGGCACTAATAAAAAAACGATTGAAAGCATTGGCTTTTACACTTGCCTACTTACAAATATCTTAAGCACATTTCTTTATTTTACACCATTATTTTTTTTAAAATAAGTAGTATATAGATATAAAAGAACATACGAAAAATAAAAAATATATTTAAGAATATTAGCTAATTGTACAAATTATCACATTTTAAAATAATTTAACTCTAGGAAAAGTGATTAATTCCGATGTCATTACCGTTGCATTGGAATAACATAGGAATTGCTGGCCATTTTGATTATGCCCCTTTTCTTATGGCACAAACACGCAGACTGACGTACCTGAGTCTGAAGATGTGAACTTTACATCATTTCAGTGTACAAACTTAAGACTCGATGTATGAGTTCGTACTGCTCTGCGGTTTGCACCATCCCACCTCTATTTAATCGTAACGAACATAAGATAGCTAAGATGTCTACGTTAATATTGTTCCTAAGTTGTAGAATACCGTTTAAAATGGCTAAGAAACATCCTGTACGACCGATGCCAGCACTGCAGTGCACAACGAGAGGCAACCGTAATATATCGCAACTCTCTTTTAGCCTTCGAGGAGATTTCGGTGACGATTCTTGTTTCTTTTGTACAACTCTCAAATCGTGGGACGGCTTGCTTACAATAATACTGTTTTCCTTTGATTTGTTACGTTTGAGGTTACATTTATGGTCCAAATTATTGTCGGCACTTTTGTTGATTGTATATTCTTTCAGTAACCCCAAGATGTGCAAAGCAATCTGTAGAACTTGTTCAGGATTCGCCATTTTATGATCTTGCCAGTTAGAAAACCAGTAATGGTAAACTGTACGACTGTCGTACCCTAATTTTTTTAATTCTAACTCCCTTATAACGCATTCACCTAAATTTTCTTTTCTACGATAAGTGATTATGTAGCTACCAAATTGTAAATGATTAAGTTCCTCAAATGCCACCGTTTCTTCTTCGTACAATTGTGAGCTTTTTGTGTCGAAGGTGAACTTATCCCTAAGCTTCGTAGTTGTTACATAAAAGTAGGATTTGTTTGCCTCGGGAGATTTTCCTAATGGGAAATACAACTCACACTTACTCCTCCCCTTTTCTACCAAACCTGTTAGCATTACGATGCACTTGCACTGAAATGTTCTTAGGTTAGCTGAGTAAAATTTGAATAAGTCGATTTACCTCATTCGACCAAATCATATCCCAAAAATCATCACATGTGTGTTGCATAGGTCCTTGAGTTGCGATGTATGCAGACTCCGCGTAATCAGGTCCCTTATTAATAAAATTTCACATTATTTTGGGTAAACTTAAAAACCTGGCAAGAACACCAACCTTAATGTAGTTAGCATGGATATAGCTCTGCGGTCCTGGAAGATGCACTCGACTATGTTCGTTTGGTAAAACACCTTTATACCTATTTTTAGCTTGGCTTCCAGAAACTAAGCATTTCTCTTGCAGATTCAACGGCACCTCCCAGAATTCCTGATGAAGCTTTGGTACTCGATGAGGCTACAAATGTTGTTCAATGAATGCAGGTTGATAGAATAAAAATATACTTACTTCGCACGAAGCTCTTAAATCTGCCACCGAAAGAACACTCCCTGCCGTTTGTAGATATTGAATGTTTTGTAAATGCAATTTAAAATCTTCAGAGAGTAGTTGTGCAGGTTCTAAATCGGGTTGTCGTGGATAAACAGCTCTGCGGCAGCCTTTGCACCCCCTCGGATTACGATTGCAGTCTTTGGGCAAACGTGATTGACAAAAACTGCAGGGGGGCACGTATAAATTCTCATTCGAGAGTGACTTGCGTCTGCATTTGAAATTGCAAAGACAATTACATTTTTTATGAAATGTGTAACAACGGTTCTTGCACGATGATGTTCTCGTCGGTGGAGCACCTTCAAATATGCTCGTCTTGACGTGAGCCTGAGGTTCTTTTTTTATAGATTGTCGCTCGCACGTGCATTTACTGTCAGTGGAATATGTTGTTAAATTAATGTGTGATGCACTTTTTGCTGCATTAAGGCGAGTATTAACAGTGGTTTTAGTTTCGCTGATGCTGGAATTCGATCCTAAATCTATCGTAAGACTAGCATTTGATCCTCTACGTTCTAATAATCCTTTAGCTTTAATCCTAATAGGTTCGGGCTTATTATCACTAAAATCTTGTAATGTCATAACTTCAGGTAGAGTTTTTAAGGTTTGAGATCCCGAAATACTTGTGTTTGATGCAAATCGTTTCAAATTTGAGCCAAGCAATGGTTTGTGGTTTTCATCGAATTCTAAGCTTTGTTTTGCTTTGATTTGTTTCTTCGGTGTGTTGGGCATTGAAGAGACATCTCTCCCTACTTCTAGACTAACTTGTACTTTAGAGGGTGGATCTGAATCTAGACTCACGGCTTTGAGTTTCCTCGAGAGTGTCGGTGTTTTGGGACTTTGTATGACCAAGATTGGTTGATTCGCATTCGTGTTTAGCATTGTTGTTGAGGAGAGATCTAAACTGGGAAAATTTCGTTCTCTTCTAGTCATAATCGATCCATTACTCGACTCGGACACTGTTATTTTCTCAAGCTCGACTTTGGTTTCGCAAGATGGTATCATTGTTTACTGTTCTAATTTTATTTCCAAGACAACACTTCCTTCCAATTGAGGAGATTCGATGTTTCTTTCAAAAACCTTCAGCACATAACCCTAAAATTGTAAATTTTCATTATTTCACTATTCACCACTAAATTAAAGTAAACTTGGCTCAATTTTACAATTACAATATTTGCAAATACGGCAAGAAGACGTCGGCCATGACTAACATAAACAGCTGGGCCCCTGTGGGTCAATCGTGTACAGAAGGTGGCACAATTTCTGTTATTTTAAAAAAAATCTTTGCAGGCAATTTTGTTATTTACTATTTTAAAATTAAAACTTGATTAATTGCATATTAATTATTTTAATAATAAGTTTATCAAATATTAACTTGGTTTTATAAAAAATTAAATAAAGGATTTATTAAATTTGGATGGACCTGTATGTAGAGCTTTTTGCCATCTCTCAGAATAACTTAGCACTAGATTTCTTAGAACCAACTTCATTCTACGTCTCTTTTGTTTTTTTGAAACTTAATTTATTGGTGTTTATAATTAAAAGTATTATTTGCATTAAGGGGCTTAGAAGAAGAAATTAATTAAAGTAATGTGTGTATTTGGAGAGATGTAATATTAAGCTTTTCGAATGATAAAATTGTTGATTTTGATGTTTCCAAGTGAGATGGGATTGGAAAATGTCAAATCACGTGTACGACATTTTGACAACACAAAAGTACAAATCCTCATAATTCTTTCTAAAAGTTTCGTTTAATATTTAATAATGCTGTGAATTAACAAGTAAGGACGTAATGATCAATGTGTAATACTCAAAAGTGCCAAATATGGACTCTATGACAGCAGATCTGACTCTACAAGATGTACTTGGTAAGTTCCACTTTTGTTGTTTTCTTATTATTATTATTTACAATTAAGAAGGTCATTATTCATAAGAATCTAGAAACATTCCCTATAATTTGAATATAAATAAATACACAACGAGCTAAATTGCGATAGTTTCCAAACATTTAAAACATTCATCAACCACCTGTTGATTCGCAGTGGTCGGAAAGAACCCTAAAATATGTTTACGTTCCGCTGTACATTTAAGTCAATATTTATTCATGTACACAGTAGAGTAATTACGTACAGTTTTACTACCTAATGCTTTAATTACCAAATTGTTAATTTATATGGTAATAATTAAATAGGACAGGTTTCTGTCATTCTTTTTTTTTGGGCATTTAATATTGCATATACAGCAGGCGCGCGTTATCAATGAAACTTGGTTTTTAGTGTTCTCTAAAAATAGTATTTACCATTGATAAAGCATTCATCTTCTTATCAGTCACTGGAATTGATACAACTGTTTATTTTCTCGTCGAAAAACAATCCTCTACTTATCAAAATGATTTATTCGATTATTCTATGTGTATATTATAAATAAATTAGTAAAAACATAACATTCTAAGTTAGCATCTTACAAAAATATACGTTTTTCTTACTTTTAGTATTTACAAATTTAGTGGATTTAATTGAACCGTGCCACCAGCTTCACAGATGTTCTTTCCGATAATACTCAGTTTCTTAAAAGATTCGATACTTTCGCCAGTACGCGCTGCTCTCAGATTCTGTTTAACTCTCTCGGTTGCCTAAAAGTAGATTTCCTTGATTTAAAATTTAACGTTAAATGGATTAAATCACCTCAAACACCCAGGCTTCGGCCATTAGTCTCTCGTGTTGAGCACTCGATAGGTTACTATTAAGCGATTGTGTGGCCCGGGACAGAACCACAGCACTCGTGTAAATATCAAACGTGGCATTAGCTAATCTGTTTAGAACCGATTGCTCATCCACAATATTCTTTCCGTATTTAATCAAAAGTGCTTCGACAACTTGTCCAAAGTCATCGATCGATTTAGCCAGTTGTCTCGAAGACATAGCCAAATTATTGTGAACTAGATGATCCATAGAAGGAGGAGAGCTTAGCCCAACCGAACGGACCACACGTTTCGAGGCTTCTCCAAATATCAACCCTAAATTGGCTGTGGGATTTTGAAAAGCCTTCTGCAGTTCTTTTAAGTGGGCTCCGGCGTGTTGAATACCTACAATACTATTTTTGTAAATCTCTTCTAATTGCCTTTAATTAAATTTGAGTACCTGTGAGTGCAACGAGCAACCGTAAGATGTCATTAGTGCCTTCGAATATTCTAAAAATACGTAAATCGCGAAGTACCCTTTCCAAGCCTGTTTCTTTCATAAAACCCATGCCTCCCATGATTTGAATAGCTTCGTCGCACACATACCAAGCCGACTCGGACGATATACACTAAAAATTAATAAGGTTAAAGTTTGCACCACAAAAATAGTTTTATAAATGTACTTTAGAGATGGCAGTCTCCAAATGGTAATGTTGCGAGCCCCGATCCATGTTTCCTGCAATCATATAAGCTAAAGACTCTGTCACATATTGCAACATGGCCATTCGGGCTAGTTTCTCCTGTACACCTTGGAAAGACTCCAATTTTTTACCAAATTGTACACGAGTCGTTGCAAATTCGGTTGCTTTTTTGATGCAACCTTTCATAGTTCCTGCGAGACAAGCGGCCATTCCAAAACGTCCATTATTAAGGATATTCATGGCCACTTTAAACCCATTCCCTACGCCTCCTAAGACATTCTCAATAGGCACTTTAACGTCTTCAAAGAAGACCTAAAAATTCAGAATTTAACGCCACTTTTTTAAAAAAATTTATATTAAGAATACTTCTGTTGTGTTTGAGCCTTTGATTCCCATTTTCTTTTCGGGTGGGCCGTTCGTAACGCCGCCGAAGTCCCTTTCAACTATGAAACCCGTCACTTTGTCCTTGGTCCCGCCTGTTTTTTTATCGGGCACTTTGGTTTGTGCGAAAACAGTCATGACGTTAGCCAAGCCTCCGTTACTGATCCAAATCTTCGAGCCATTTAAAATGTAATGCTTTCCATCGGGGGAGAGCACCGCTTTAGTTCTAAAAATCTATTTTTATGACAACAGTACGCATTTTAATCAAAATCAACCTGATTGAAGCTGCATCCGAGCCACTAGTAGGCTCCGTTAAACAAAACGCAGCGAATTCTCCAGCTGTTAACCTCGGTACATATTTTTCTTTCTGCTCTTTCGTTCCATAAAGAAGTATACCTTTAAATCCAATGCTCTGATGTGCGGCTAAAGTAACAGCAACACCTACAATAATTCCATTAAGAAATATTCGTTAAAAATTAGAAAATTTAACCAACCCAAATCGTGAGCACCGACTATTTCAACTATTCGAGCCAATTGTGTGTTAGTAAGACCTAAACCTCCAAGATCGGCAGGTGCTTGCGTTCCAAAGAAACCCAAATCCCACAGCGCAGCTAATGACTTATCCTCGATCTTCTCCAACGTGTCGTTCTTAACAGGATCGTTGACTTCTTCGAAGAACTTTTGTACAGGATCCACGAGCATTTTGACCGTGTCTTTTTGGTCTTCATCGAGAGGGTTGGGGAATGGGAAGACTTCTCTACCTTCGAGCTGACCTCGGAAGAGATTTATAGTGAAAGAGAGATTATCAGAAGCTGGGGTTTTCTCAGTTTCGGGTGCACTTTTTGGTTGTGCGACAGCGCTCGCCAGATATCTACAAAAATAAGTTTCGATCGATTACCTTAGCAAATTGTGAGGTTAGAAGTTTTATTGTCTGGCACTTACTTTACATTTTGATTGATCAAAGGTGCTTTTTGCAGAAATTTTGCTAAACGGAACATGTTGATGCGTTGCATTTAATGATTATAAAATGAATTCTCACTGTTTGTCACACCGAATTGAACTTTCTACTTGTTATTTGTACTTTGGACTAATAATTAGGATGCCAGAGGTGGATTCGGTGAAAATTTAATGCAGTTAAAATGGCGGACGATACGTGGACTCATTAAATTAAAATTAATGTTAATTCTTAATTCGATATTAATATAGTCAATGAACTTCGTTTACTTCCCTGTTTGGGTTTACTGATTTTTGAGGTTAGAGGAATATTTTGTACAGGGACGTAATTGTTTTGTTGATCATTTCCGGTCAAAGTACAAAATTTGATTTGGGTGTAAAGTCTATTTACGATAAATATGGGAAGACGTCACAACGTGAGATGGTACAGTGTTGCCAGATTATAATTTTTTTCTTGAGCACAATTCGACTAATATTTTTGCATTTTAATGCTTTGTACAACATACGTAATAATTCCTCAATGACGTGCTTCTAAACTTTTTCTGGATATTCTATATTTACAGTAAAACCTCTCTCCAACGGACAGTCGCGGAACCAACGATATTGTCCGTTGTAGAGAGGCGTGCGTTGCGAAGGGGGCTTAAAGCTATTGTTTTCCTATACTTTTCTCAGCCGGGACCTTTTAAAATTGTTTGTTGAAGAGGGGTGTCCGTTAAGAGAGATTTTACTGTATATTGTATTTTATTAGACGCTTTAAGCGAACTTCGACCGAGAAAAAATGTTTAAAGAGCCGTTTATCGATGGGAGGAATTAACATAAAAAAATACACTATAGGAAGTAGGAAATTTGTTTCTTCAGCTGTTATTGATCAAACAACATTGTCATCACCTATAAATCAAGCAGCACGCAAATAAAGCATTATAATGAAAATAAATCCGTATATCTTTGGATTCTGGCGCTTTTCTTTTATCATATACAGGGTTGCTTCGATGAACCTTGAAGTTTTGCTACGAGGAATGGAAAAATAAATTTTAACCAAAGTACAAAGGATAAGCTAGCCGGGTTTTCGCTAAATTAAAATATATTAAATCTTGCGTGTTGTTTGTAAGATGGAAAGGGTTTCCTTGAAGTGGAATGGCCGACATTTACAGAATTACTTTCTTTAAATTTTTGGAAACTCAAAAACAATTTTTTTTTTAATTTTTAGAACTTCCATTTGGTCTTATTTGTGTGACGAAAAATTTATTTTAAGTAGAACATTCGGCGTGGATTAACAAATTGTTTATTTCAAAAAAATGAAAATAGATTATTTATTGTATATTGGTGTCTGAAAAGTAATTGGCAAGCGCTTGGGGGAGGATAGGGGATGAAATTCTGGGTCGAAAAATTATTTGGCTTTTTTCACTTGACGCATCCATAATTAGTTATTAATTAAAAAATAAAGTAGCCAATCGGAAATGCGCTTTAAAGGTTTTTTTTTTAAATAATTTTTTTCAAAAAAAATATATTTGCACTGTCAAGCCACGTCTTGCCTCGTTCCTCTAAAGCGCGTTTCTATTTGGTTATTTTAGTTAATTAACAATTAATTAAAGATGCGTCAAGTGAAAAAACGTAAAAGGGCTTTTTTTTTGAAATTGTATAATCTATCCCCCCTTTCCCGCTTGGGAATGATTTGGGACACTCAATATTTCCTATTTTGAAGTAACCCAATGGCAAATATTGGAAATATCGGCGGGAAAATACCACAATTAAAATAATTGCCAACTGTTGCTAGTTTTGGAAAAATAATTTTTAAATACTTGTTCCAATTTTTTGATATTTTTTCGAATTATGTTAACTCATTAAAATCTGCTGGGGTTCGTTTAGAACAGAATAATTATGTTCAATACAATTTTTTTTTTAATAAAAAGCATGAATTTCGTTAAAAATAAATAAGTTAATTGTCAAAAATCAACTTAAAAGAAAAATAAACTTTTAAAACAATTTTTATCGAGATTTTTAGATTTTTTATTTTATTTGTTCTTCGCTTAAGGCTCTACAGCACCTAAATAATTTTTCGTTTCTCTAAAATCTGACCTGGTCGCTCCAAGTTTCGAAGCGAACCCTTGTTTAATCAAGCATAATCAACAATAGCTAATCCTCACAGGCGCTTCTTTTTGTTACTTTTAATACTGACTGACAAATAAGTCATATTTTAGAGTTTATTGACATTTAAAAGTCTGTTACAAAATTTCTGGAAAATATTTAGAAACTAAGTTTGAAACTTTCAACATTTTAGTGTTCGTTTGAGTGGCTTACTGCAAACGTCTTTACATTTTTAACCATATTTTGCACCAACGTTCTTATTTGAGTACATTTGTTTATAACAAACTTCTTTTTATATTGTAGTCGTAGTATTTTAATATTTGGTATTGAATGTAGAAATAAAGTTTTTGCATGCATATTTTTAAAATTTATACATAACAGCAATAGTTTTAATAAATAGTGTTAATTTTTGCACATATCCTTTTATATAGTAATTGGTAAGTTTTATATCTACATAGGTCTTCTTCTTCTTTATCTTCACCTTAATGTAGCTTTATTACTTATATATATATATATATATCAGTAGGTACTTCTCTATAACATTTTTATATGTATACACCTAGCTAATACCTTGGTAGAAAATTGGTTTTTATGTGCACATTTAAATGTATATATTTTAATAGTTTTTTTCTAATTTTTTATCCAAATAGACAAACTTAAAATATTATTTAATTTTACACATAATTATTTCTTTATGCCTCTACAGCACTTTAGAGATTGATATCTCGGATGAATTTTTTTTCTGCCGGACGTTCTTTTGTAATATATTCACAAAAATAGTTTTAGTAAATAGTAAATCGCAGGCGCATTGTACATACATATATACTAATAGTATTTCTTTAAAATTTTTTTCTTAAATTACAAATAAAAAATTTTAAACTGTTTTGTAAATAATAATTTTGTACATATCAATTTTAAACAATTGCTTGCTTGTATGGTATATCTAAAAATTTAAATCTATATAAGTACTTCTTCTATATAGTCATACTTACATTAAAATTATTTTACATGAAATTTTGGTAGAAATTATTTTTTGGATACACTGCTATTTTTTGTAAATAATATTTGCAATAACTTTGCATACTATTTATATATAGATCTTTAGTGCTTGATATCTCGGATGGAAATTACTTTTATGCTTTACTTCCTTCTCTAACATTAGTAGCTTTTAATCATTTTTGTATTAAGTTTGTTTCGTAGATAAAAAATTACTAACCACTAATTACTAACATATACAACAAAATAGTATTTAACATTTTTGTGATTGTGTTCCACTGTTTAATCAACTTCATTCCGTTTAAAAATGGGAATACATTCCAAGAATAAAAAACATGCTCAAAATGGAGAAAAGTAGATCACTTCAAGTAAAGAATAATAGAAAAAAGAAAGGTATAAACATTGTAGTTTGAAATTAATTTATAAAAAAAATTGTATTTAATAAAATAATACACAATATGAAAAAATTATACTAAAATAACTACTATAAATATTTTATTTTTAGTAAAATGAATTGTCAACTTCACCACATTTTGAAGCATCAGAGGATATTGAAGAATTGTCAGATTTAGTTATAGAAAACGAAACTGAAATAGAAAAGAATTCTAAAATTTACGGAAGACGTATTATTAATTTAATCCCCTTTTTAAATGCACTTAAATCGTTAAAACACGTTGGGTTTGACTGCTCTTTTTTTAATATGGAACTAATTTCCGAAAAGCGCATAGGATTTAAAAGTTTGTTAACCTTTGTTTGTGAAGTTTGCAAGAAACAGGAAACTATTTCTACAGAAGGCGATATCAAAAGTTCATATGGTATAAATTTATCAGCCGTTTCCGGAGCTATGGCTATTGGTATAGGTCATAGTCAAATCACAGAACTTTGTGCTGCAATTAATATACCACTTATATCAAGCAAAACTTATTTAAAGTATCAAGAGGATTTACACAATCACGTTAATCATATAAATTATAAAAGTATGAATGAAGCTGGTGCTGAAGAATATCGTTTAGCAAAAGAAGCTTGTGATATAGACGAAGACGGAGTTCCTTTTATATTTGTGATTGTAGACGGAGCATGGTGCAAAAGATCCTACAAAAACAACTATAACGCATTATCTGGAGTGGGCTGCATAATTGGATATAGGACAAAGAAGATATTATATGTTGGTGTAAAAAATAGGTATTGTTCTATATGCAACCAAAATAAGAAAATACAACATAAATGTTATAAAAATTGGATAGGAACATCCACTTCAATGGAAGCAGCAATTATTTCTGAAGGATTCAAAGAATCGATGAAAACTACAAATTAAGATATAAATATGTAATTGGAGATGGAGATAGTAGTGTTTATAAAAGATTATGGAAAGTAAACCATACGGAGTAAATTATTATATTCATAAAATAGAATGTAAAAATCACTTATTACGGAATTATTGTAATAAACTAAGAGAACTCATTAAACGACCAAAATTAAATAATACTTTAAAACAGTTTATCGAAGGATCTATTATTAAATTTAGAACAGCCGTGGTATGTGCTGTACGACATAGAAAAAAAGAAGACACTTCATTGCAAGATAAAATTCTACAATTAAAAGAAGATATCCTAAACGGGCCACGACATATCTTTGGTGACCATCGATGTTGTCACAAATATTTTTGTACAGGACCTAAATTAGACGAAGCTCATTTATACGAGGAGTTTAAAAATTGTTCAGTATATGACGAATTTAAAAATGCTTTAATACGTGTTGCCAATAATTCAGCAAGTTTGCTGCAAGATGTAGAGAACAATGCCGTTGAAAATTATAATTCAATTGTTAATAAAGTAATAGGAGGCAAAAGAATAAATTTCAGTAAACGTGGATCTTATGAATTAAGATGTAAAATTGCTGCTGTTAGTTATAACAATAAAGGAACACATATAGATATAATTCAAGAACAAATTTGTAGTCAAGAAGTTGGAAAATACACAAAAATGTTTGCTGAAAAAATCAGAAAAAAAAAAATATATTTATAAAAGAAAAATATGTTATAATAAAGAAGATGAAGATTATGGAGCAACAGAAGATGTTATGTGTGATAAAACCCATATATATTAGCCATGGAAAAAATTCTTTTTAATGCAATTCGAAAAAAATAGATCCGAAGAAATATTTAATAGCACTATCGGACAAAGTTGCAATCCGATATGGCATAAAGAACGATTAAACAGAATAACAGCTAGTAATTTTGGAACTATATGTAAAATGAGAGCAAATACCAACACCAAAAATTTAGTAAAGTCATTATTGACTCCTAATTATCATCAATCCGCAATTAAATCTATAAAATACGGAATTGAAAAAGAAGAAATTGCTAAAAAATTATTTACAGAAAGAACAAATTTACAAGTTCAACAATCTGGCCTATTTGTTGATACAGAATATTTATTTATGGGAGCTTCGCCCGATGGAATAGTTGAAGATGGTGCATTACTAGAAATAAAATGCCCGTTTTCAGCGAGAGATGACAAAATTGTAGATGCCATAAAGAGTAAAAGAATTCTATGTTGTCAGTTACTAACAGTTAATAATTGTACAACAATAACATTAAAGAGGAATCATAATTATTATTATCAAATACAAGGAGCTTTACACATAGCTAAAAGAAAATATTGCTACTTTGTTTTATATACAAAAATAGATTTGCACATAGAAAAATTGAATATGATGACGTTTTTGGAAAAATAATATGACACAAAATCTAATACAATTTTATCTAAACGTACTTTTACCTGAAATAGTGGATTCTCGACGAGCAAGAAACATGCCTATTCGTAACATTAAACTGGGTGATTTAAAATAAAAAAATCTGTTATATAATTATAATTATGTATAAATATGTTTTGAGAAGAACTAAACCTCCGATGAGTCGATTAGGGTGATAGTTCTTACCGCGAAACATATATCATAGAATCATACAAATTCTAGCGATTCGTACAATCAACGTGACACTCAACGTATTAAATAAAAATAACACCAACAAAGCATTCTATCTATTTTTCGAAATCATATTTTTGTTTACATTACACGTCGCTTCTATTGTAGCAATAACGTTACTCAACCTGTAATTCGATTTTCTACCTGATTATCTTTTTACAACCTTCTTATTGAAATTTGTGTATTAACTATACATTTAATGTTTTAATCGTATGAATTATTTTTATTGTACTTTTGTAGGATCTTTATTAAAAGATATATAAATATGTATATCCACATATATTTGTATATATTGATATATTATTATATATGTGTATTGTAAAATAGTAATATACACTTGTATATAGGTACAGTTATTGTATGTAATAACAAATAATAATTATTTTTGTTTTTGTAACTTTTTTTTTTATTAAAACAGATTGTACAACAGTTTATTTTCTGTAGAAAATATTAATTTAAATATTTTTCAAAATTTATGTAAAAAATATTCCACTAATGTGGATCCCCAATTTTACATTTGATCATTTAGGTTTACATCTTTTAATTATAAGTAATCATTACCAACAATCAAACCCTAAAACAGTTTTTAAAATTTTTATTTTAATAATTTTTTTTGCAATAAAAATTTATGAGATTTTAAATTAAAAAATTAATTGTGGAAAAACTTTTAGAGATAATAAAAATTTTAGAACTTATTGTAAAATATTTTGATAAAAAATTTTAAGTTTATTTCTTTATCATCATATTTTTAATTATGTTTTAAATAAACAAATGAATATTTTAATAATTTCTCAGTCAGATATTTAATTTTTTTTGTTGTATGTGTCATATATTTAATATCTATAATATTTTAAAATACAATTTTACTTCCTGTCATTAGTTTAACAACATAAATCTTTATATAGGATATCGACATTATTTTTATTAATAAAGACAGCACAATGAAAATGAATAAAAATTGTAAATTTTTCAATATTATAGTAGGTACCTACGTATTAAAACTTTATTTGAAATTAATTGTTTTCAAATTAAAAAAATTGGGTTCCGTTGTTATTTTCATTTATTATTTACATCCATAAATAAATATACATAACAAATAAATTTCCCAAGCTAGTGAATTTAATTCGTTATATCGATATTCAAACATAAATTGATAAATATTAAAGAAAAAAAATTAGTTTATAAAATTTGCGGTTTTATTTTACCTTTCCCAAGTTCTAAGTAGTTATAATTTTGATTTATAATTACTTGAATGAGACAAGAATAAAAGTAACAATTTTTCTTTTGTAACAAAAGAAGAAACCGTGAGTAAATATAAAAAATATATCGGTAGGACCTTATTGGGACACCTATGTCCAAATAAGGCTCAAAGATTTCTTTATATATAAATCAACTTAATATCAATTTAAATAATCATTATTATATTTATATTAAATTATTATTAGTGTTATTAAACTTAAAATAATAAATTATTTGGTTATAATTTAATATTTTCAATAAAAATTAACTTGTAAATTTTTAAAAACTATTAGTTAGGTTTTTTTTATCTTTATCTTTAAACAGTTTCCTGAACAATAAAATTCTTTGTCTGCATCTGTAAGAACATTATTATTTTCAAATAAACTTAAAACTGAATATGTTACACATATGGCCCACAAGGTTTTTTTGTGGGCATTATTAGGACATATCATACATGTAATAGAAACATTTGTCACATAACATATACTGATAGTATGGCTTTGAAATACATATAGGAGGGTAAGTAAACATATAATAAACAATAAACAAAAGAAAAACTAGACGACGCATGCATACAATTAAAAATATTAACCCTTTTTGTAGCAAAAATTTTATAAAATCCAGCCTGCACTTCGCGTCGTAGTACGTTTCTCAGTGCAAGTCCCGACACACTCAAGACCCGGGGCTCGCGTTATGCAGTTGCGCGTAAGTTATGGTCACGTACATTAATACGAGCTTTGGCAATGATTCGAAATCAGGAAGCGGGAAATTTGAAAACTAGGCCTTATTGGGCACTGGGCCTTATTTGGGTCAGCTACCTTAGTAGTAAAGAATACGTGCCAGTTTCAATATTAAAAGTTTTAGATAAAGGATCAGTTCAACTTAAATTTTTTCAGAAGATGAAGAAAATATTAACAATAAAATTTTTAAAAAACAATAAAAAACGATAACATGTTACTGTAAAATTTATATTTATTTTATCATTTTATTTGCGCTATTTTTTTTATTAATAAAATAAAAATATAAGAATTTAAATTCCAAGATCAAGTAGCAAAGGTGGGGTTCACTTGTATTAATAATAATATAATATTATATAAATTTTAAGCCCACTAATCTAAGAATAACTTGTCTAAACGCCATTACAACCATAAAATTCACTGCAGTTAAGGTTAAACTATTCTTCTATTGTAGTGCACTTGTAATACCTTAAGAAGATTAGATATTGACACCTCCCCCCAAACGAGACTCAGGTATAGAAGTAAATTTAGAGACTCGTTTGACCAGTTTTAAAATTAAATTTTAATTACTTTTTTGGTTTTATAGCTTGATGAGACTAGATGAAAAAACTAAATAGGATGTACCCTAGAAAATTTTATTACCTATCTACGGGTTAAAAACTTATGTCGGTAAAGTAATTCACAAGCGTGATATCTCTTACCAAAGAATATGACTTTTTATCAATTATAACGATTTCAAATCAAAATTTTGAAAAATTATTGAGGATGCCCCCTAGAGCTCAATACCTCCTACACACTGAGCCTTTGAGAATTCGGTAGACTATAACAAGGCGTCTATTATCTCGAAAAGAAAAATCAAATATTTTACATTGACTGTGAAATAGGTGCTGTAGAGCCTTAAGGGTTGTTGCGCGCCACATTTCGAAAGAGCAATAATCTATTACGCACGCGCGGCACGGCCAACCTGATAAAATCATCTCTTTTTTTCATTGGCCAAATTTAAGGGTTGAAAGTAAACAATTGACCAATCAGAACAAAATTAAATCGATATTTATTTTACATTGGTCGCTGTTATGTATTTCCACACAGGGGTGGCTTTGTTAATTATACACAATCTAATTATGCAATTGTTTATTTATAATTTTTTAAAGAAAAATAACAAAATTATTCATTGTTTTTTCGAGAAATAATGCTAATAACAGCACCATTGTTTCGCTCTAACAATGCCTTTATTATTATTTATTTCGATTTAACCGAAATTCTCTTAAAATCGACCGCCAACAAAGAAAGAAATCGAAGAAGGCCTTTTCGCCGACGAACAACACAAATCGGCGTGCTACATACTTTTTACTTAGCTTAATTAAAAAAAAAATAAATAAAATAGAAATAAAATGTGGTTGTATAGCGTTTATTACATGTACCCCTCTTATTTATTGTAACCATAGCAACCGGGTGGGGATAAATAGCGTTTAACTTGTTAAATATTTTATTAAATTTGCTATCGAATAGTATTCGCACTTGTTACTTCTTCGGCTAGCGATTTTTTACGAATTTTCGTGCGCCTTTTCGCTTTTCGAAAAATGTTCAATGTTCTTTCGTCGAAGTGCCTTTGCGATGGGACAGTGATTTGAAATAATGGAATACGCTTGGACCATGGAAGAGCGCAGGGAAATCAAATGTCGAAATTTACAAGGTAACTTGATCTTTTTGCCCTTTATGCGCTTGTTTTCTCTTGTCATTTCGGCGAATTCGAATTTCGGCCCACTTGATTCGCTTTACAACTTGCCTAATGGTTATTGTTCCGACGCAAAAAAACAAAAGTAGAGACAATTTTGTTTTTTGCGATTTTAAAGGAAAGTGTTGGGAAAGAAATGGCGGCGTTTCTTTTCTCTTTTTTGCCGAAATTAAATAAATAAATAAAAATAAAGTGTTTCTTTTGTGACGCTCTGTTAAGCGCGGCTTTTCTTTCGCGAAGCTTTGCATTAGGGGCGTGCAATTTTAATTAGCCGGCATTAGGCTGTTTTTTTTTGGCTCGTAATCAAATGTGCGATGCAAAAAAGAAGCGATTTTGGGACTGCATTCTGCGGTTTCTTTTCTAACGACGCTCATCCACATTCTAAAATTCGAAGGCAAATCGAGCGAAGCCGATATTTTTGCAAAATTTTGACCACAACACGTGCTCGTTGCTTAATCAAGCGTCGATAAACTTGTTTGTGTATGTAAAATAATTGGTCGGACTTTTTCCCCCTGTGAAAGGTGCCTCAAAAAGCTGGTGAAAAGCTACGAGGCTGGAAGTAAATGGATTTTTGTTGTCATAGCGACTGGTAAATAGCGATTTCGCGCTGTTATTGACAAAACAACCGTCGATGATGACGTGATTATTTTTTTTGGCCATTTAACACGAATGATGGGGTTTACAGGGTGGTTTCGTAAACGCAGTATTTGTTAATCGTCAAAATAAATGTTTATTTTGATTTAAAACCCTTTCAGATTCTGAAAGTGCGTTGATCGGAGAGTAAGATTAGCCAAAAACATCAACAGGGCCCAATGTTAAGTCTGTGAGAAAAACGAGCTTTCAAAATGTAAATTTTACTGAAATTTTTAGTTTTCAAAATGCTGTACCGCCGTCGTCTTTGCCAATTTTGTCAAATTCTTTCATTTCTGAACGTTTCCAATCCCTACGCGACGGAATCCGGTCCTAACTCAAAACCCCCAAAATCGGTCCAAATCGAGGAAAAACATGGATTAACCCCTTTGTTGAAATTGAGGAAAAAAATAATTAGGTAATGGATTTGCCTTAAATTTTTGCGGGACGTTCATATGGATCCCATATATACATAGCAGGAACCATTCTTCCCTGTTACCCCTTCAACCCCCAAAATTTTCGAAAAAACTAAATGAAACGAAAAAAATACACTTCGTCTCATGAAAATGATTGTAGCGCCCTCATTGTCGATCCGATCATTACAAACGACCCGGATTCAGAAATCTGAGACTTTTTACCATAAGATACGTGCAAAATCGGCATAGGGCGCAATGATAATTTTTCGAGTAATTAAAGGTTGAAATATTTGTTTCATTTTTATAGCACAAAAATTACGTTAAAAAAATTATAGCGTCGTTATTTGTGAACGGATCGTTAAAAACTATACAGATTCGAATTCGTCAGACTTTTTGGCTTCGGATAGGCGCAAAAAACCATAGGCATGCTATTTGAAATTTTCGAGAAAAACGGATTCGAAGAGTCGGACTTGTATTTATTTTTTTCTAAATTTCCACTTTGAAAAATCGTAGTTTGGTTATTTGTGAACGGATCTTTAAAAACTTTTCAGATTCTTAAAGTCCGCTTATCGGAGCGCAAGATCAGCGAAAAAAACCAACAGGGCCCAATGTTAAGTATAGGAGAAAAACGCGTTCGAAGCTTTCATAATGTAAATTTTGCTAAAATTTTTAATTTTCAAAATGCTCTAACTCAGCCGTCTTTGCGAATTTCGTCAAATCCTTTCATTTCTGAACGTTTCCAGCCCCTACGCGTTCGAAACCAGCGCTAACTCAAAACCCCTAAAATCGGCTAAAATTGAGAAAAAACATGGATTAACCCCTTCCGTATTTTTGAGGAAAGAAAATTTTAGGTAATGGATTTGCTTTAAATTTTTACGGGACGTTCCTATAGACCTCAAACCGACATAACAGGAGCCATTCTTTCCTGCTCTCCCTTCTAGTCCCAAAATTTTCGATTAAACTCAATAAATCGAAAAAAAAATACACTTTGACTCACAAAATTTTTCGTAGCGCCCTCATTTTCGATCCGATCATTAAAAATGAGTCGGATTCAGAATCCTGACACTTTTTCCATAAGATACGTGCGAATTTAGCATAGGGCGCAATGTTAATTTTTCGAGTAATTAAGGGTTGAAGTTGTATGTTCACTTTTGTAGCACAAAAGTTTACGTTTAAAAAATTGTAGCGCCGTTATTTGAGGATGATTCTTCAAAAACTATACAAATTCGGATTTGGCAGACCTTTTGGCTTTGGATAAGTTTAAAAAACCATAGGCGTGCTATTTGAAATTTTGGAGTAAAAGGGGTTTGAAGAGTTCGACTTGTAATTAATTTTTTAAATTTCCATTTCTAAAAATCGTAGCTCGTTTGTTTGTGAACGGATCTTTATAAACTTTTCAGATTCTGAAAGCCCGTTTATCAGAGCATAAGATCAGCTAAAAATTACAACAGGGTCTAATGTTAAGTCTTGGGGAAACACGCGATCGAAACTTTCAATATGTAAATTTTGCTAAAAGTTTAAATTTTCAAAATGCTGTAATTAATTATGTTTATTGCTTTTGTATATAGTTTAATACAAAACTAAAACCGTTGCACGTCATCGATGACGTCATTGAAGTGGATCAGCACTACCAACCTGCCAGATAGTTCGGGGCTATACGATTGTATTCAATTTTGAATTTGGCGGCTATTAAAATATTGGCTGCCATGATCTCAAAGTTGCGGCGTTGCGTTGTTGTTATTGACAGTTCGCCACGATCTGTCTGTAACTGTTTTTCGCCTTTTTTGTGTTTATTGAGTTTTAAAAATAGAGCACAAAACGATCAAAATTACTATTCTTTTTAGAACAAACCATTTATATCCTATAAACTGCGGCAAAACTCACAGTTTCACAATACTGTACGAGGCGTGACGTCATTTATAGTAATGACGTGCAACGGTTTTAGTTTTGTATTAACTAATATATGTATAATATAAATATATAACTATACCGACTACTCTATTTATAATACTTTTGATTTAATAGTGATATGATAATAAATGCATTTAATCTAATATAGCAGAGGTGGCCAAGCTCCTTGATAGTCTGAGCTATTTTTCAAAATTTGAAATTTTTTGCGAGCCGCAATTAAATACGTATTTAAAAGGTATGCAAAACAGTTATTAAAAATTTTTTTTTTCACGAATTATATTGAAATATAAATAAAAGTATAAAATATGTGTATCGAATTTAAATATTAAAAATTAAACAAATTTATTTTACTTCTCTTGATAATTCTTAAAAAAATTTCGAGAGCCGCATATAATCCGTCAATGAGCCGCATGTGGCTCGCGAGCCGCAAGTTGGCCACCCCTGTAATATAGTATTAGTTGACCATCTTTGTCTTTCTCTCTAAGACGACCACCTCTACAAGAGACCAATTTGTACCGAATCTGGTCGTGTTAGAGAGGTTTTACTGTATTATTATTTTTTTTATTTAAGGAGAGAAAAACAATATGAACAAATTCAATAAATACGAGGATGTGCGCATTCGAGCGAAAAGTGGCACATTTCCGAGCGAGGGAGGCAAATGAAGCGCGACGCGGAGCGGCGCGCTTCATTTTCCCGAGATCGGAATGTGCCACTTTGAGCTCGAATGTGCACACTCGGTTTTAAGCACGATTCACAATCATTTAAGGCCATAAATTCGAGGAAAACGCAATTGATTAATTTTAATCGTTCTCTCTCACTCGCACTGACAAGATTTTCGTATCTTTTCGCTCCCTTCCACTCATTGCTATGGTAAAAACGGTTTTCGAACATACCTGAAATATTTATTAAATTTAATTTAATATTTTGATTTGAAAGAGGGGAGGATAAAGCAGATGAATTTAGTATATACGAAGATGTGCGCATTCGAGCGAAAAGTGGCACATTTCCGAGCGAGGGAGGCAAATGAAGCGCGACGCGGAGCGGCGCGCTTCATTTTCCCGAGATCGGAATGTGCCACTTTGAGCTCGAATGTGCACACTCGACCTAAAGCACGATTCACAATCATTTAAGGCCATAAATTAAAAGAAAACGCAGTTGATTAATTTTAATCGTTCTCTCTCGCTCGCACTGACAAGATTGTCGTATCTTTTCGCTCCCTTCCACACATTGCTATAGTAAAAACGTTTTTCGCTCATAAAATCAATATTTACTAAACTAAATTTAAATTTTTGATTTGAAAAAGCGAAGAATAAAGTAGACATATCTAATAAATACAAAGATGTGCGCATTTGAGCGAAAAGTGGCACATTTCCGAGCGAGGGAGGCAAATGAAGCGCGACGCGGAGCGGCGCGCTTCATTTTCCCGAGATCGGAATATGCCACTTTGAGCACTTTTAAGCACGTTTCACAATAATTAATTTATTTTCTTTGACGGCTAACTTTAACTATCAAACTTTCGTTAGCTGTGCGCGCGCAGCTCTGACTCTTCACGCCAAAAGAAGTATAACTTCGAAAAACAATTTTTGATCTAAAATCGTTAATTTCACGTTTCAGGAAGAGGAGATTTCGTTGGCGGCATCGACAATGAAGCTTTGGATTTTTCTCAGCTCGAGGCCTTCATCAACAGCGAAGGCACGCACGCCAACGGCAACTACTTCAGCGAGTCCCTCACGTCGACACCCACAACAGGAAAATTACTTAATGTCATAGTTGAAAACAAAAGGACGCCGGGGTGAGTCACATACTTAAATAAACTTCGAAACTAATTTCTTTCCATTATAGGCATTCCTTACCGGAAAGTCCCCCGGACAGCAGTTCGGAGCATCCGTACAGTCCCCAAGACAGCTGCGATCCTCCGATTCCCACGTCGGAGACGATCTACACGACCCTCGGACAACCCCTATACAAGCCAAACCTCATCAATCCGATCATAACCGATAATTTAATTTTAGGCTCACATATTGTTGTGACAGACCAGAACAATGATTCGCAACTATTGGAAAACGGCAGCATTTTGGTGAACGAAGAGCTCAGAGGTACGACGGGCTTGCTGAACGTGCACACCGACTCAAATTTGCTGCACGACAGGATTTTGATGTCGGACTCGAATATTACAGATGGAAGACCGATCTTAATTCACAACAATGGGGATTCGAATCATAATTTTACGGAGAGACCTGTTTTGCTCGAGAGTTGTCCCCGAGGGGAAGTACGCAGGGGCGATCTCTTATTGGTTAAGAATGGGGAGTACGATAAGTCGCATTTGGTGCATTTGGGGTTCGATTCGAATATCGATATACAATTAGCTCAGAGGACTAATTTGGATAATGCCATCTGCGATAACAGCATGGAGAATATGCAAGCGGTGTATACAAATCTTCAGAGTGCTCCGAAGAAGAGGAAGCTCTCGCAGGATGTCCCTTTGGTTAAGAGCGAACCTGGTGCGTGTTTGCGTGCGATGTACAGGGTGTTACACGAGAAATTGTACATTTTTTTTGTTCATAAATCGATGACCCTTGGCGGATTTCAAAAATACAATAACTTCTAATGCCAATTATTGCTAAGTTGATTTTTCTCATTTAAAGATTTGCTAATGTTATCAAGGACATTTATAACAATACCAAATATTAGTTAAATAAATAAAGCAACTCGCAAATAATTCGATTTCAAAGTTTTTAAAGCAATTTACCATATATGAACGTTTTTTGAAACTAACGTACAGTTCTTCGCGGACCACCCTGTATTTGAGAGTTGGTAATTAATTTTGTATTAATTTTAGAGCATTGTTCCCCGAGTCAATTGAGCCCCCCAGGTCCTCTGTCCGTTTCCGTGGACGACGACTTCGCTGGCTCCGAAGGCTGCTTATCGGAAGCCCAATACCAATGCATACGTTTTAGCGCTTTCCAACAAAACTCTTGGCACATGTTGTGCGATCAAAATCTCACAGAATTGTAAGGTCTAATAATGCGCTCGTAAAAAAATGTTCTTTAATTATTTACGGTCGTTTGTAGATTAGTTCCTCACTACCGCGTAGATGCCGATAAAGGTTTCAATTTCTCGAATGCTGACGACGCATTCGTCTGTCAGAAAAAGAATCACTTTCAGGTAAGTCGAAAAGTTTTGATTTGGTCTTGTATTAATTGTCTTTCGCCGTAGATCACTTGCCATATCCAACTTTTGGGAGACGCTCAATTCGTTAAAACTGCCGAAGGCTTCCAGAAAATCTCCAGCTTCCATCTGCATTTTTATGGGGTGAAATACGACTGTCCGACACAAACGATAAGAGTCGAACAAAGCCAGAGCGATCGGAGTAAAAAACCCTTTCATCCAGTCTTGTATGTAGGTCAAATAATAAAACCAATTAAATCCTAATAACTAATTTCGTAGAGTCGAACTGGTTAATTCCCAAGTGACTAAAATCACAGTAGGAAGGCTACATTTTAGCGAAACAACCTCGAATAACATGCGTAAAAAGGGCAAGCCCAATCCCGAACAGCGGTACTTCCAGCTGGTGGTCGGCCTGCATGCCCATACCAGCCACGGTAACTTCCCCATAATCAGTCACGCCAGTCAAAAAATAATCGTGAGGGTAAGATTTGTAGTTCTACAATTAAAACAATCTCTAAAATTATAAAAACAGGCTTCTAATCCCGGGCAGTTTGAAAACGACGTCGAGCTCTGCTGGCAAAAGGGGCAAACACAGGTTAGCACATTTTAAAACCAATAAAAGTTCTTTTGTTAATTGTAGTAAATTTTAGGAGTCGATTTTTCACGCCGGGAAAGTTGGGATTAACACAGACAAGCCGGACGAATCTCTTGTGGTGCATGGTAATCTCAAAATAACAGGACACATTATTCAACCCAGTGATATAAGAGCTAAAAAGAACATTATCGAATGTGATACAGCTAAGCAATTGAGAAACGTACAAAGATTAAGAGTTGTAAGATACGACTACGAGCCCAGCTTTGCCTCGCAGCTAAATCGAACCTCTGAGAACTCCGACACGGGTGTAATAGCTCAGGAGGTGGCAGAGATATTACCTGAAGCCGTTAGTCCTGCCGGCGATCTTATTTTAGACAATGGGACTTCAATAGATAATTTTCTAGTCGTTAACAAAGTAACTTAACCTCACTTTTAACTTTCAATCTTTCTTAACTCATTAATCTTACAGGAAAGGATATTTATGGAGAATATAGGAGCCGTAAAAGAATTATGTAAAGTCACCGATAACTTAGAAACAAGAATAGATCAATTAGAACGGATCAATAGGAGATTAACAAAGTTGAAGCGAGGAGATAGCTTAAAATCAAATAGCACAAGTATTATTAGTTAGTTTCTCCGTAAACGATAAGTTTTATTAAAAATTAATTTGTAGTTAACAGCAGCATAAAACATATGCATTCGCAGAAGTGCATCAAGAACCATCGCTACTGCCAAAAAGAACAGGAATTGTGTACGAACAAGTTTATTCAAATTATTATCGTTGTGCTCGTTTTAATAATGGCGTTTTGGTGAGTTGTTGTTGAACTGTTTTTAATTTATCTATTTTTGGGCGATTTTAGTTTGGCAGCAATTACAACTTTGTACCTAATGGAGGCGGCTCGACACACGCAACTTACTCAAGCTAGTTTACAAATGGACAACAGATGGACCACGAAACGACCGATTAAAAACGTAAAACCAAGTTTAAAACAAACAATTTATCAACACCAAACGGCAGTGCCTTACAAAGAGCCCGGTATAGTAATTTTATAATTAAAATCACCGTTTGTTATTGCAAAACTATTTTTAGGGATCGTAAAAACGACCATCGACATTTCTAACTTGATTAAAAATCCCTCAAGTGTGATCGGTAGGCCTCCGAATTGTTTCGGTTTAGAACCGGACTTGGGCAATCCTCATCTGCTTTGTCAGACGTACTGTTGTCTTCCCTCTTCTTTAGAGAGCTCCGAGGAACTAGAAAGCACCCTCTACAATGATCGGATACAAAGACAAACTCATAATCGAACTAAAATTAGTTCCTTATTAGATGTCGAGAAGAACAAAATCGTTAAGCCTTTCCATACGAACAATATCGATAAGCAATTGCGACAGAAGAGAGACAGTGATGATTGGAATGATCAGGATAATATTTTTGATCCCACAGGTACGATGATCGAAACTATTTTTTACACTTAATTTTAAGCGATTGCTTATTTTAGATGATCATCTGTTTTCTGTTAACGTTCAAGGGAAGAGTTTTAATGCTACACTAACCCACAAGTATATGATAAGCAATAACAATCTGTTTAATTTCTCTTATTATGTTCCTATATCGAAGTTTATGCCTGATGAGTACCTTAACCTCATTTTTAGGTAAAACGTCTTTAAAACTATTTCGTAAGGTGATCAATTATTGTTTTAGATCTCTACAAGCTAATGTGAAAGAAATTGAGCATTGTTACAATAATTTTAAGCAACTCGAGTGTCCTTTTATGGGTTCAGTTCTATACGATGAAAATCATAAACAAGGGTCTCGTAAGGTGAAAGAGAACATTCCAAACCCACAGATCAGTTCACAAAGTGTTACTTTTGAGGTGGACATGGTGGGTTTTCAATACAAAGTAATGACTTATCGTGCTTCCCTTCGACAAACACAAGTAAGTGGATATAATGTTTTCCTTTTTAGTTTAAATTGATTTAACTTATTTTTGTTAGAATACTTGTAAGTTGTCGGCTACAAAGTTGGGTTTAGAGTTTATGGAATATAATTTTTATTTTTATCGGCACTGCAGTGAATGAGTCGAATGTCGTACGATCCTATTATTAAGCGATGATGAACAATTTTTTTTTATTTGTTATACTTTGAACAAAGTTTATTAAGTTTTTATTTACTTCCTACTGTAAGTAATAGTATAAATAATTTTAAGCATTAACAAAATGGTAAATTGTACAGAATATTATTTTTTGAATGAGCCGTAACTGAATGGTACTTAAGTATCTTTATCTAATCTATATCCGTCCATGTACAAGAATTGTTAGATATTAATTTGAATAATGTGCAATCAATTAAAACTCAATTTGCATGTAGATTTAGAATATTTACAATTTAAAACTTTATATAAATTATTTAGAGACGTACTAATGGTGGTATAATTATTTTTTAAATTATAAGCAAATTCGTATATTTATGATAGGACTTTTGCCTTATATACATATTAAATATATATATATATATATGAAAGAATAATATATACATTTCTGAAAAGAATATTTATTATGCAAAAGTTATAGCATATTTTTAAATGTTTTAAATCACTTTAGATATATTAATGAGAGTCTCGTAACATAAATAATTTTACTTATGCGTAGATCTTTTTTAATCTTAGCACAAATGTAAAAGAACTTTGTTATAAATCAATAATGTGCGTACCTTATATAGAAATGTATATATATTTTAGATTTGTGTGATGTTTTCGTTTGTGATGTGAATAAATAGGTGTTGTAAACTCCGATTTTGATGCTATTAATATAGTATTTGTTTTTCTCTTCGTTCGTAGAAAATATAATACCTCGAAGTTAAAAAATGAGGAATTGAAAGTACTTTTTCAATTTGCCGGCACTAAGATATGACGTTGATGTTTTTGAACCACATTAGCTTTTATCAGAAAACAAATATTTTTAAAGGAAATGCCTTTGTTTGTTAATGATAGTTATAATTAATGTTTGCTTTTGTAAAAAAACAATTTGTATGATTTACGATGACTTTGCTCGAGGAAGACGGTTGTTTTTCACAAATTTTTGCAAACACATCAATTTTCTTTTATTTCGCTGTTACTTTGAATATTCAGCTTTATTGATTAATTTCAAACTAAATTAATTAAATAGAATTAGAATATTAGCAGGATCAATTTTAAATAATTTTGTAAATAAAAAAAAAAGGTACTGCTTGTTTGTATTTTAACATAAAATTAATTGTTTAACATCCACTAATGTACATTGTTATATTATTTACATAAGCAAAGCTCGATTTACTTTAAGATCAGTTTTAAATTTAAAGAATTGTTTTTAGGCGATGTGTTCTTCCAAAAAATCAAATCTAATAATATGTAAATATCATTGAACAAACAGTGCCAAAAATTCATATCGTGCAAGGTTCAAAGATTAACAATAGATTAAACTCAAGTTTGCATTGAAACCCAACAATTCCAATGTAATTTTTCGAAACATTTATTTTTTTTCATTCTAATAAAAATACAATAAATTTCTTTACATACAGCTAAAATTAATATGACGGGGTGCAAAAGACAAGGCAAATTACAAGCGTGAAAGCGACAGCTCCACGCCCGAATCGATTTTAAATAGTAAAAATAATATAATGAAAAAAATAATACAACTGTAATAGTTTGCAAAAGCAAATCTATTTAATAATTCTAATATTTTGTAAATTTTCCAAAAAGGTGTAACATTACTTATTGTCGAGAACAAGTTGTTTGAGTTTGTCGTAATTAGCACCACTGAAAGATGTTATGACATTTTTATTCTTTATGAAGACGAAGGTGGGCATCGAAGAGATGTTGTACTCGGCGGCGATCTCTTCGCACTCTTCCACATCAACCTTCAGTACGAGCACAAACTGCGACATTTCCTTTGCAAGCTCTTCGAGCTTGGGTGCGATCATCTTGCAGGGACCGCACCATGTAGCGTAGAAATCGACCACGATGAGTTGGTCTCCTGCATCGTTCAATTTGGTCTCGAAATCGTCCTACAAAAATTATCAACAATCAAATACGCAATTTATAACATAATAATCGATAAAAAAATGTGTCATAATATGTAAACTTTCACGTTTAACCTTCAAACGATGACGTGTTCAAAACTCCCAAGCTTTTTTTACACCTATTATTTCTATTTAATCGTGACTTAAAAGGCATAAAAATCGATTAAAAAGGTTACATATTTTGCGGGGGGCACAGTTCCTTTTAGCAAACCCAAGATAACCACGCCTAATCAAGACGGCCTTGAAGACGTCTTCGAAAATCCTGTAGAAAAATTAATTTATCGAATTATTTACCTTGTCGTTAATGTGGATTGCCATTTTGCTTGGATAAGCGTGAGTGCCACAAAATCACGAACGAATATTTTGAAAATGTGGAGCGCGCAAAACACTTCCAACCGCTCACGTTTTTAATCTAAAGTGATGAATGTGACGAGAATAGCGATGAATGCAATCGCTCTATATCTGTCCTCCTCTTTCCTTAAACAATAGAAAAAGACAAAAGACGAGTTGGCAACGGCTATTGGACCTACTGTTCACATGAACTAATAGTTTGTTTGTAATCATGATTTCCAATCGTACAAAGAAATGTAAAAAATGTAACTTATTGATCTTTAGCTACATCCCAAATTCCATCGTATTTATTAGATTAATATGATACGTGAATAATAAATTTCAATTTTCATAATAGTACCGAATACTAGATTCGATATAATTGGATAATTGAACTACCCTTAGGAAATAAAGGAAATGAGTTCTTTCTTTTTCCAGGTCGGGTCATGGAAAATAACCCACATCTTCGGCGACTGCGTTTCCATGAGAAAATCCATAAAATAGCGAAAGAAACGCTTGCGCCTAGAAAATGGCAGTTCGTGACAATTTAGAATATTACATTAAATTTCCAAGCCCAGCTTTACAGAATAATGACACAGATTTTGTATTCGTCGTTAAAGAGGAACAAGTACCAATTATCGTCCTCTTCGGATGGGCTGGCTGCCAGGATAAGTATCTTTCGAAATATTCCCAGATCTATGAGGACCGAGGGTACATGAACCATTTATTGCTGGTACAATGCGAACTAACCCGATTTACTTCCAGGCTCATAACTCTACGATACACGGCACCTGTGAAGTTTTTGTTCTGGAAGAGACATCAATTGAAATACATTGGAGAGAGGCTTGTAAAACTGTTAGTCGATATGAATTTTGAAAATCATCCGGTTATAGTGCATTGTTTCTCAAATGGAGGAGCCTTTATGTACCAAAATTTTACCGTAGCTTTAGGGGATAGTCCGTCAATTAAAGTAATGCGTTTTGTTACAAAAGAAAAATGTTAAATCTGAGTTTTTCAGGTAAAGGGTGTGATATTTGATTCGGCTCCAGGGCCACGTAGGATTTTAAGCTTATATCGAGCAATGTCTGCGATTATTGGTGGTAGTTTCTTTTATAACTTTCCGCTCTCTATTATTGTTACTGTTTTTCTAATTATTATGTGGGAATACGATGTGAGTGCAATGCCTTTAATTTTCTGTTAATCTATCTTTATTATTTGTAGATTATCAAAAGTTATTTTTACTCGGACAATTTCCAAACTGATCCCATTGAGTATTTGAAGAGACAGCCCAACATGTGTCCTCAATACTTTATATTTTCCAAGGCTGATCAGTTGATTCTGCATCAGGTAATTTGGATAAGCATCCTGTAAGTTATCTCTCATGTGGTGTTTTAAGGATGTTGAGAGTTTTATGCAAATTAGAAGATTAAAAGGGGTTGATGTTTCGTCGTTGAAGTTCGACGACAGTCCTCATGTTAAGCATTATGCAAACCATAGGGAGAAATATATTGGTGGAGTCTGTGATTTTATAAGCCGATGCCTAAAAAGCAAGGTTTTGTGAGTTTCTGTTTGAGTTAGAATTGTCTAAAGCAGCAAGAAGTATGTATACACCAATTCCGTGAGTATATTCGATTGATCTTCAACCACTAAACTAAATGATTTTGCTTAAAATAGTAGCGAGTAATATTTCACTCATCCATTATTGTGTGATGCATAGTTGATATTTAAACAGAAATAGTTTACACACATAGTTCTTTTAGATTTCTTAAAGTATATGCAAATTATAATGAATGTTTTGTTCAATTTTAAATATTTTAATAGACGATTATTTAGATGAAGATTGCATTACATTTTGTATTTAATTCTACCCACATGAATCAAATAAATTACAAATTACATTGAAGATACTTTATTATTTTTATAAATTACGTAAAAGATAATCAACTGTACTAAATTTAAATTGTTTAAATTATTTTGTATTAACACATTCAAAATTTCTTGTTTTAATTCAATAATAAAGGTCTCTATTTTAGCGACATCTCTAACCAAAACTAGGGACTTTTTCCTAACTCAACGCGCCTTTTTATTTTAATTTGAATTATGTTGTAATTAATCGATTTTGAACTCAAATCTGTTGTGACAAAGCAAACGTTTTACTAATTAAGTGAAGAAGAAACTCAATTAGGCCAGTTTAATTATTGCAAGTTGAAAGACCGATAAACAAATGACTACTTTGACTTTGAGAACCGTTAAGAGTTCCATCAAAGTTTGGAAATAAATTGGAAATTGAAATTAAACAAACTAAATGGAAAAAGCTTTTCGTTCTCGGAAATTTTTGTCGGATAATATTATCAGTAGTGGGAGATTAACTCTGAAAGGAAAAAGTCCGTGGAAGATGTGCACATGACGTTGAGTTTCGGTGGCAGTTTACGTTCCTGTGTTTTAATTATTGTACAATTAAGCAAGTTTAAAATGTCCGTTGTGCCACAATAAATATATAAGAAGTAAAGGTAATGATTTTTTAGATTTTCGGAACCCGTCAAAGGATTACTTGTGATTTAATGCGTACGTCCTATTGTTGCGTAAACCTAACCTATAAAAATAGATTAAAGTGGTATTTCTTCAATTTTAGGTTTTATTTTTGTTTTCCTCGCTTTTATACTCAGTCAATACAAGAGAGAAGGTCAAAGTCAAGATTATTTATAAAAATAGTCTGAATCACGAATTCAGAATTGCAATTTTTGTAAAATTTCTGTTATCAACTGCTAGGTTTAGGAAATTGATATGCTAATTGGAATTTGACTTATCTTATTTGTTTTAGAACAATCAGAAGCTAATCATTTTAAATGTAGACTGTTTACTGTATGAAGTACAGTTGAGCCACAGTACATATCTCCGATTGGTTCTTATTCTCCGATTTACCTTTGTTCTCGACGAAGATTACTAAGTATTTGTATAAAACTTTATTACTCTGAGAGAAACTACTTAATTAATAGCCATTTATCAAGTAAGCATTTGAAAAGGATGCAACATAAAGAAAAGCATTCCACAAACAAGGATGGCTGTACTTTAACAGTTTTCTAATTGCAGACAGTATATCCATTTTATGAACCTATTATTTTATTTATTTTAATATTGCGACAAGTACTATGTTAAAAAGTTTGAATCATAGGAAGTATAAACCATAATTGCAATATTCAGTAGTTGTACGAGGGAAAAACCGATGTATATTAAGATATATCATTTAGGAATTGTAATTGCAGATATAAATTTAGATGTGGCGAATATAGTTATAAACAAAGTGATTTATTATCGTTTCTTATCTTTGTTAACTTTTCTTTATTGTGTAACAATCGGAGACCGTGAATTTACACGTATTGATAATTAAAGTAAATATTTAATACTTCTTTTTTTTTAGTTTTTAAATTCAAAACATTAATATGGAACGTGTTCAAAATCGTTCAATTTGATTTTTAATCGTTAATTAAATATTTAACAAAGACGATGCGTCATATTCTTTAAATTATTGTACTTTGAGTACAAATCGAAAGTTGGAAATGGTCGATCATATGCCTTATTCACATGCCTTGCACTATTTAAAAAGAATGTACATTATCTATTTGAAAATTTTTCTTAAGCTTAATGTAGTGTATAGCAAAACGTGCGAGTTTTCTGTTATCGGTTAAGTTTTTTTTATCAAAGAATCTAATGTCGTCATCAGTAATCGAACAAATAAATTCATTTTGTTTCGAGACTTGGGATTATAATAGAAATCAAAGTAAATATCTGTAAGAATAAATTTTTTAAATTGCAGATGGCAATCGGCACTAAGGCTGGCTCTGGAGACACAGCTGCCGACACAGAGACTCCTGTTGCCGTAGTTGGATCCAGCTCATCAATCCCTAGCGAAAACACCCTTCTAACACCAGCTCAAACTTATTTTGCAGATGAAAAAATTCAAATTCCCGATATCGAAAAGGTATTTAATTCAATTGCATTTCTTATTAATAATTGTTTATTTTTGTAGACAGGATTTAGCTTTAGGAAATTATGGGCCTTTACGGGACCAGGTTTTCTAATGTCCATAGCCTATTTGGATCCTGGAAACATAGAAAGCGATTTACAAAGTGGTACAGTAGCACAGTACAGATTATTATGGGTGTTACTCAGTGCAACAATCCTCGGTCTGCTTATGCAGAGATTATCGGCACGATTGGGTATAAATTTCTTTTGACTACATAATGGAGAAACTAATAATGATTTTATAGGTGTAGTAACGGGGTTGCATTTAGCCGAAATGTGTTATAGACAATATAGGAAGCTGCCTCGTTTAGTTTTATGGATTATGATCGAAATTGCCATCATCGGATCAGATATGCAAGAAGTTATCGGAACAGCAATTGCTATTTATTTGTTATCCAATAAAGCGTAAGTGTTTTAAATTTAATAGTATGTTGTGGGGCGATATGTTTTGGGGCATATTTAAGAGGATCGTAAGACATGGAAATTATTTGTTAATTTAGCATTTAAGTGCAACGATGATTTTGAGACAAGAAATTAAGTGTAGAAATTTGTTTTCAAATTGCTTAATTATGTTTGTTAGATTTTAATTTCTTAAATATCTGGTAATTATGGTAGGGTTTCAATCTTCAAGGTTAGTATTATTTTTGAATTTAGTACCAACTTTGAAAAATAAATGAATCATTTATTTTTTAAATAGTTATGCTTATTGCTAATTTTATTTAATTTTTAGAATTCCGTTATGGGGCGGTGTTTTAATAACAATATTCGACACGTTCACGTTTTTATTTTTGGACAAATACGGTTTGAGAAAGCTCGAATTGTTCTTTGGATTTTTAATAAGTGTTATGGCATTTACTTTTGGATACGAGTTCATCATGTCGAAGCCAGATGGATTGTTAGTTATAAAGGGAATGTTTTATCCGTGGTGCTCCGATTGCGATTCAAACGCCCTTTTACAAGCCGTTGGAATAGTAGGTGGGCTGATTCATCTCGGGACATGAATTAATAATCGATTCAAATTAATTATTTTTTTAATTTTAGGAGCTATTATAATGCCACATAATTTATATTTACATTCGGCTTTAGTCAAATCGAGAGAGATAGATCGAACAAAACCAGAGAAAGTTAGAGATGCGAATTTGTACTTTTTTGTCGAAGCTGCAATTGCTTTGTTCGTTAGTTTTATTATAAACGTATTTGTCGTGTCTGTTTTTGCTCACGGATTGTATCATAAAACAAACAAAGAAATTGTGAGTTCAAGAGAATTAGTATTAATGATTTCATTGTTAATTTCTTTGTTTAATTTTTAGAGAGAGAGTTGTAATCATTTTCCTTCGATGAACGCCTCGGTATTTCCAGTAAGCATTTTTTGATTAATTATTAAATAACGTTTGCATTATTATTTTATTAAAATTTAAGGATAATTCAGAGTATGTAGATGCTGATTTGTATAAAGGAGGCATATTTTTGGGATGCACTTTTGGTGTAGCTGCGATGTACATTTGGGCTGTTGGAATCTTAGCAGCTGGGCAAAGTTCAACAATGACCGGTTCGTACAACATTTCTTTACAATTTTACAATCGACAACCTAAGCAATTGATTATTTTTCTTGTAATTCGAAGAACTAACATGTTTGTTTTAGGCACATATGCGGGACAATTTACAATGGAAGGTTTCTTGAATTTGCAATGGGCTCGATGGAAGAGAGTTCTCTTCACTAGAACCATAGCGATCGTGCCGACGTTCTGCTTAGCTTTCTTTAGTCGCATCGAAGATTTAACGGGAATGAACGATTTACTCAATGCTGTTATGAGTTTGCAGTTGCCTTTCGCAACAATTCCTACGATAGCTTTTACGAGCAACTCACAAATAATGGGAGAGTTCGTGAACGGCCTGTAAGCCTAGTCTTATTGCAATTTAATCGACATTGTACTTATAGAGTTAATTTTTAGGGGTAATACAATTGTTGCAACGTTGTTGAGTGTTGTCGTAATTAGTATAAATACATATTTCGTAATAACGCAAGTGAACAACTTGAATGGATTTGCTTTGGCGCTGGTCGTCTTAGTGGGTATCTTGTATTTGCTATTCTGTTTCTATCTTGTAATTCATATGGCCGTGTCGATTGGAAACACTAATTTATTGCGATACGGTTTCATCAATCGATATGTGATGGGTCCTGTAGATGGACAGTTAACTAGTGATCCCGTCAGCTATTCAAGGTATGTTGATTTTTTCTGTTTGAAATGGTGTTTTGGGTCTCCTACGTGCACTGTTTTAAATGTAACACAATGTACTTAATTCTGAAAATACATCCAATTATGTGTCTCTACAAGCTTGACGTGTATGGCGTTGTATAAGTGTTTAAGTCGAGGGAATGTGAGATGGCACTATTATATTGTTTTTTTTTCTTTTTTTGAGATTTTTAAGTAAAAGTAACACACCGGTGGAGGGCACATACAATGATTCTTATAATGTCGAAGATTGACCGATGTGCATTTTTCAAAGAAGTTGCATACAAGGAAGATTTTTTACTTAAATTTAATAATAATCGGACACGTATTTTTTGTGCGAATTACAAAACGAAAGTCTTTTTGACAATGGTGTCGTCAACATGAGCCACGTCAGGTTCGTTATAAGAATCTGCAAGCCACATGTAAAAATAAGGTCTTAGCTATTACACTTTAATTTCTTAATGTAACTTCGACAATAATAAGATTTAGTAATTTTAATTTGAACAATTAGTTTTAAAACGTTTTAAATAATTGATATCGATCAATTGCAAAAAAAATAGTAATGAATTTGACGAAGCTGTTGAATTGGATGTAGGTCGGTTTTTTCACTTAGAATTCCATTCTTAAAATTAATATTGATAATAAAGATTTGTTAATGCAGTGTTTTATGATTTAACAATGTAAATAAAGGATTTATGGGTACTTTAGCCGATCATTATAGGAAGATGACTTGATTTATGATGTAACCATGGTTACATACTAAAATGATAAATAATAAGATCGTTATATCAGATTAATTTGATAAGAATTACGTACTTTTATGTAATTTGGCTTTTGTAATCTGGATTTTTATAACTTGAAGGGCTACGAAAGAAATTTGGTGATTTTAATCTTATCGGAATGATGTCTTGTGATTTAGTTTGTTGTTCTTTAAATTGCATACCTACAAAAGGAACTATTTAACTGAATAAATGTAACAGAGGTATATATAGCTTCTACAAAACTCAAGTTTGCTTTTGAACGAATTAGTTAATAATAATTTAAAATATGACACCTTGAAAGTCAGATTTGCTATTATTTTGTTGTACGTGTAACCATGGGAATCAGCTATTGGTGTTCTTTTTTGATTTTTTCTTGTATATTAGTTTATATGAGTACACTTTTATTAAAACGTTTTAATAAGTAAGTCTTCGGAGAGACTTATCTTGATGTTGTTTTTTAAAGTTTTATGGTTTGTCTTGGACAATCGTGCGTAGTTTAAATAAAGTAAAACTCCGCACTTTAATAACTCATAGGTAAATATTTTTGATTTATTTAATAATAAGCATGCCTGAAATTGTTAGTAAAGCTTGCATGTCGATATCCGAAGACCGAGCTTTTATTTAATATACTGGCCGGATAGCATGGATTATTAATAGTTATCATATAAGACATATTGTTAATGTTAAATTAAACGTCTTTTCTCTTTCAGTTGGACTTTAACGCAATAAAAAAAATCTAAGGGCGATGTGGAAGTTGTGTCGTCTTTGTTGTGTATGTAAATGTCTATCCTCTCCTTGCCAGATAACATATTTTAGTACTAGTTTGGATGTTACTTAAATTTTTGTATTATTTGTATTTTAAAATATATTTTTTATTAATCGAAGGGCTTTTCCTTACAGTCTCATTGCTGCTGATATTAAAAACCTAAAAATACTAACCAGTGATGTTTATATTACTAACAAATAATTGCTTTTGTTATTTTGTAAGTATTTTCTTAATTGTTGTTATATATAATTATCTTTAATTAACACTTTGTTAGGTTTTGAAGTTGTTCGTAACAAGTATGTGGTATTCTGTGAGGTATTGTTTTATATATAAGTACTTTACATTTACAAATCTTTTAAAAAAACAGAGTACCACATTAATAATGTTAAAACAATTTAATCAAAGTAATAAGTTTCCATGCCTACGATGCTAGCGGCATGGATTTTAATTTTTTTAGCATCCTATAGCTTGTATTTTTTTTAAACTAATTTTAAGATTGATCCAAATTGAATAATTGTTTTCTTATTTTTGTAGGGATTCTGTGTTAACACTAAGTTATGGAGGTAGTTTATCGACAATTATACCAAAAAATTACAATCGACAAGTGGATTGATGCCCACTTATTGAATGCAAGGGATTTAAATCAATTTTATATAAGTTAAAATCGAATTAATAAATTATAATATATATTACTATTAAATTAATTGTATTTATTTAACATTTTGGTTTTCATACAAGGTAACTTTAAATTAAGTTTCTTCTACTCCTATCGAAGAAATTTAAATATAGAGACTTGATTGGTTGCGATCACTACTTCAAGCTAATCAAAATTCAATGAAATTGTCTCTCAAATAGGAATCGACATTTAAAATATTTAACATTCATTACATTTAAAAATCAAGCTTTTGTATGCATAAAAAAATCAAATAACTTTGTTGCGTAATCCATATACATACTCCCGGCTTCATTACTAAATTAAACAAATCCCCATTCAATCACCTTTACGTATTTCATTTTAAAGAAACAAAAAAAATCTAATTAAAGTACAAATGTTGGGAGAAATATTTGAGATCAGCTGTGATAACATTTCTTTCACATCAAAGATATACACTGATTAACGGTTAATATATTCTCAATTTGGAGATCTATAGTTTTTCTTAATAACAATAAAGGCACCTGCAACAGAACTTAAACGTCTTCATCGGGCAGTCTTATGTAATCATGTTTTTCTCTTGGTTTTTTCAAGCAAATAATCCCGATAATAAAACTACTAATCAACACAAGCAGCAAAACAGTACAACCAACAATAAGGGCGGCTTGTAACGATGTAAAAGGCAAGAAAGCAAAATAAGTCAGTTTACATTCCTCATCCCATTGTTTCCGAGTCAAACGAATGGGTTCCAGTATCTTCGCAAACCTTTCCAGTGGGCAATTGAACGTGCAATTGCTTAAAATAATCTCTTGAGGAACCGAAGAATTTTTATATAAAACATTAACATAAAGACTTCCATTTAATGCATGCAGTTCAAAGATGACCGTTGATGAGTATGGTGGAGCATGATATTCAAAAACTCTCAAAGAATTTAAGATGTTCGCTATAGTGATATCGTGTGCTGAAAACATTAAGAATTTTTGGCTAAGTTTCTTGGTTCCATTTACAAAATGCTCGAAAATTTCGTTGAGTAAAGTTCCTGCTTTCAGACGACCTAATGAGGGTGTGTACGTTGGCACAGCAAATGACATAGCTGTCCATGCCTTCATTTTCTCAGGGTAAACACTAAGAGTCCAATCTGGTAACGTGAGATTATTTAAAGATTCAATAAATAAGATATTATAAATGGATTCTAAACTTTCGAGGCTGGCAACTGTAGTTCCTGTGTTTCTACTTAAGTATGCATATAAATCGTGGTTCGTTTTTTGAATGTTTCTAAATTCTGGAGTTTGCAAGAGCTCCTTCAGTAAATAATCGTATCTGTCGCAACGTTTACTCATTGCTAGAAGGTTATCGTTTTTCTCTGCAGTCGTATGGATGGGGATTGGCTGCCAGGGTATGTTTTGGTTCCAAATTTGTTTGGCTTTAGGTGGATATAAACCAGCTAAATTTGATTCCGCTGACATTAAGGTACGATCGACGTCGGTGGCCCTAACATAGATGTCTTTCTCAGAATAGTCTTCAGATAAAAAGTCTTTGTAACGATTCCTCAGCCATTGACCTAATTTGTACTCTTGCATTTTCCCAATCTGAAATTAGTTATTTATAATAACAATATTCATTAAAAGAAATAAATCTAATGTAATCCCTTAATTGCTATAAATGTTGAAATATTGCTAATGATGCAGTCAAATAGCTTTTTCTTAAAAGAATTGATTATAATTGCATGGCATAGATTGTTATATTACATTTGTGAGTTGTCCAAATCCAACAGGCCAATACGAAGCATTTTTGTATGGATCTTTAGGATAGGTTCGTACTGGTGTTCTATCTCCATGCCGATATATCTAAAAAATGATAACATATGGTGTAAATCTAAAGACTTATGCTAACAAACATACCACAGCTACGCTAACAAGACCATCATCTATGATAAAATTTAAATTACTCTCACTCCTACAAAGATCTTGCAAATTAATTAAAATCAGTACTAAAAAGAAAATGTACAACATTTGGACTATAAAATTAAGTACTTCAACGTTGATTATAGCAGTTAGTTGCTCATTAACAACATTTTTTTGTGTTTCAAATTTTTCTTAACCTTTACAAACGCATTGTTAACATTTGTTCAAAGATTGGCGATAAAAATCTAATATTATCACATTTTTTAATAAATATATAACCTAAAGGCAAAAGTGTAAACAGTGTTGCCAAAAAGGAAAAAGACGTCATGGGCAAACTTTTAACCGCAAAAATGCTATTACGTCTTATTAATTGAAGTTAATTTAGACTAACCGAGTTTTTTCTAATCTTTAAGTGTTATTTATAGGTTGAAGATGTTAATTCTCAACTAGGAAATTATCTGCTTAAGACAAGCTTAACTTTAATCTACTTCTTATCGAAGTTTGCTTGCTTTGGGAACGACTGATAAGTAATGTGCAAGAAACATATCGAAACTTAATTATCTGAGGTTAAATGAGCGTCATAGTGTTTTATAAGACTTTTGCAATATTCTACAAGCGCAATATACATAATTATTACTCTGATTAATATTAGTTCAAAAAATTGTCAATTAGTTTTAAAGTGTAGCAGAATGTTCACAGATGGCGCAAGCAAGCATTTGTTTAAATTAAAAATATAAATGTATTTGAAAGTTTTTAATCGGTTTATTAAATTTTAATACTTAGTTGATACTAATTTTAAAATGTAAAGTTAATTTTTTTTTTGTAATATTAGGCTTTTTTTAGCATATAAAGATTGAATAGTGGCAGATGCCAAAACGATGCATTAGTGGTGGTTATTAAAAGCTTGGAAACTTAATTATTTGTGATTTGAGTAGTGTCATAGCGTTTTGTGTTATTGTCATGACGTTCAACAGCTGCATTATCACGAATAAATGAATTAAAATGGACTCAGGAAATTGTTATTTTATTTGGAAGTGCAGCCTAATATTTATAGATAAAAGTTTACTTAAAACGTTAAATTTAATACAATCAATTTACAACGAACAATAATATATAGTATATTTAACTATGTTGTACATATTAGACTTTTTAATTTAACATTATAATTACTGCATGCATACAATTCGTAGAACAGACTAATTATTTTCAATCGTAACCTGTCATTGCTTTTGCTAATAAGATCGATTCTTTTTATATCCTCTTCTAAATCATTTTCCTTGTTTTGTATTAGATTCGTACAAGCTTTTATAAAAACTTCTTCATATATAAAACTACATTTTTCCACTAATTTATTTACAGTTTGTTCTGGAATGTTGAAAATGTCTGTAAAGTTATTAATTAGAAACTTGGGAGCATTAGTTACTGATTTAGTGATATACCATGATTCTTCCATATGTAAGACATGAATTGTTCTTCGTCTGTTGTGAGAGGTCTTTCGTCGTTAGTAAGTAGATAATTAATAATTGGATTTATTAGGTCAAAATTGTTTCGAAACTTTGCTAGATTTAAGAGAGAATATAAGATTGTAATTCGACTTTCTTGTAATCGTACCGTCTTTTGTGGTGTGGCATTTTGATCTTTAAATTTCTTCAAATTTTTAAGTCTATCACAACAACCTCCTTCTTTATATAATGAATCTAATTCTATTAGTAATTCTGAGAATTTAATGTTTTCCTTCTTCTTAAAAGGATACATATCATTGACTGCCGTATGCCTCCTGCTATCTTCTCTTCTTATAAAATTTTTAATACTGTTCCTTTTATTTGTAACTACTTTTAGTTTATTAAAATAAGTGAGCAAAGGGTCAACATTTTCGTTTGGAAGCGGACCAAAGTCTTCCTGTAGAATCGTATCATATTTCTCCCAATTTATACAACCAAGAAAACAATCGATATTGTCGTCGTCAATTGCAAAGTGAGCTCCTCCGTTCCTACACCATTGTTGCAACAATAACTAAACCAAGTGTAAAAGAATTTACTTGTATTGTTTTAAACTTACCAATATTTGTAATCGTTGATTGGTGCTAACACTGCTATTTAATGAGTCGTATAAGATATCAGTTAAGTGTTCCGAAAGGACGTTCGCATTATCAAATTGTAATCTATCATACAATGTAACTTTATTCATTAATTTGTCTTTAGAATACATATCTGCCATCGGTAAATATTTAAAGCGAGGTTAGGTTTAAATAAAAAACTATGTTGGTACTTCTGCTTGGCTGCACTTGCTTTTGACAAATGCCTTTGAGATAATGGCGTCGATACTGAAATTATCCAAAAATCTATCAAAATTCCAAAGAAATGATGCTTTTTCACATGTAAGTAATTAACAAAATCCTTCTTTAACATTCTTTAGACTCTCAACTTTAGTAAATGTGTATATCTGATAAAGATAACATCAATGATTACGTAAGTCTAATTACAACATGCCCTTAGATATTCAAACAAGTACGAGCTGCATCAGCCGCCCCTGCAGAAGCACTTGTAAACGTCCCTCCTACAAAATGCACCACGTTGGATACAGGTAAATTATTAATTTATTGATCGTAAGTGACTACAGTAACACTGTGTAGGTATGAGGGTTGCCACCGAAGATTGGGGTTCTCAAACTGCGACTATAGGCATTTGGATCGACGCAGGAAGTAGATATGAAACGCCTCAAAACAACGGCGTCGCTCATTTTATGGAGCATATGGCTTTTAAGGTTGTTATTATATATATAACTAAATAATTATCTAATGTTGTGTAAATCTTAGGGCACTGGTAAAAGATCTCAGTGTGAATTAGAGGTTGAAATTGAGGATATGGGAGCTCAATTGAATGCTTATACAAGTCGGGAACAAACCGTCTACTATTCTAAATGCTTAGCAAAAGACGTACCTAAAGCTATTGAAATCTTATCGGATATTGTACAAAATGCCAAGTTAGGAGAGCCTGAAATTGAAAGGGAACGCGGTGTTATTTTAAGAGAAATGCAGGAAGTCGAATCAAATCTTCAGGAAGTTGTTTTCGATCATCTTCATTCAATTGCATACCAAGGCACGCCTTTGTCTAATACGATTTTAGGTCCTACTGCCAACATTCGTTCCATCAACGCCTGCGATTTGCGCCAATACATGGACAGACATTACAAACCAAGTCGTATGGTTATTGCGGGTGCTGGTGGAGTGAATCACGATGAATTACTTCGATTGGTAGAATGCCACTTTCCACCTAGTTCCAATGCATGTTCTGCAGAAATACCTGAACAGGCGCCTTGCCGGTTTACAGGATCAGAAATTCGTGTTCGGGATGACAGCATTCCTTTAGCTCACATTGCTATTGCCGTTGAAGGTGCTGGTTGGACTGATCCCGATACTTTAAGTCTTATGGTAGCAAGCACCTTGTTAGGAGCTTGGGACAGGTCTCAAGCCTCGGCGAAACAAAACGCTACCAACTTGGCTCGATATTCTGCCGAAGAAGATTTATGTCACTCTTTCCAAAGCTTCAATACTTGCTACAAGGTGCTGCAGGTTATTTTATTGAGAAGAAAAGTATTAATTTGATTTTTACAGGATACTGGATTGTGGGGTGTTTATTTTGTCTCCGATCCTTTAAAAATCGATGATATGATGTACAATGTACAATCTGAATTCATGAGACTTTGCACAACCATAACAAAAGCGGAAGTAGATAGAGCCAAAGCCCTTTTAACTGCCAATACTCTTTTACAATTAGATACGTCTACAGCTGTTTGTGAGGATATTGGTACGAGGTTAAGTAATTTTAATTTGAATTAATTGTAAGTTTGATGATTTTAGGGCGTCAGATGTTGTGTTATGGAAGACGTATTTCTCCAGTGGAATTAGCCCATCGCATTAATTCCATTAGTGTACAAAATGTTCGTGATGTTTGCTACAAATATCTGTACGATAGATGCCCTGCTGTTGCTGGTGTTGGCCCAGTTGAACAATTACCCGACTATAATAGAGTACGAAGCTCTATGTACTGGTTGAGAGTATAATATGGAATTTTGTAATAAAGTAATATTAATTGTTAATTAACTATATAGCTCTTGTTTAGCATCTTGGTTTTTTTTAAATTATTTGGTTTCTGAACATCAAGAGTATAGACGAATTTTAATTTATAATGTATCAAGTATTGAAAGCTGTGTAAAGATAGAAAATAAAATCTTCGATGGTTCAATAATCAGTTGCACATTATTAATTTATTAAATTAATTTTTTTAATTAAGAATTTTTAATTTTAAAAGTATTAGTGTTTTTTGTTGTTTAGGTTGGTCACAATAGATTACGTTGCTTCGTATCTTCAATGCCATCAATTTAGCTGTCAAATATTTTTAGGAAGTTTATTGATAATAAAGGGCTTGGAATTAAATTATTAATTTGTGTACATAATAGATTATTAAAATAATTATCGGAATAGGGATTTGCCTCTTACAACATTTCTTTGGGAACTTTGAACAATGGTAAGTGTCAAATAAGTAAACAAAAGTTTGTGGTAGGTGGATCACAATTTAGCTCGAATTTTACGAGTTAGAACTTATTGAATCTGTTTTAATTGTAGAGCTTTTTTGGTTTCGGTCAATCGGCCGAAATCGACATATTCTTGGATGGGCAAGATGCTAGGAAGAAAGTGGAAGTTAAAACTGAGGATGGCAAGAAGGAACTTATGTTGCTCTACTACGATGGGGAAACGGTTTCCGGCAAGGTGACTAGGAAATCCTTCGTTATTTGATTATAAGCATTTTGTTTTAGGTTAACGTTAGTCTAAAGAAAGCAGGGAGTAAGCTGGAACATCAGGGTATTAAAATAGAGTTCATAGGTCAAATAGAGCTCTTTTATGATAGAGGCAACCACCATGAGTTTACTAGTTTAGTTAAGGAATTGGCAAGACCGGGAGAAATGATTGCACATACCAGTTATCCTTTTGAATTTAGTTGTGTGGAAAAACCTTTCGAAGTGTACACAGGTACGATTTTTTAAATGCTAGATAATTTTGATTAAAACTTGTTCAATTTTAGGTGCTAATGTACGATTGCGATATTTTTTAAGAGTAACAATTGTCCGAAGATTAGCAGACATAGGAAAAGAAGTGGATATAGCAGTTCATACGCTATCTAGTTATCCAGATATGAATAATTCTATTAAAATGGAAGTTGGTATAGAAGACTGTTTACATATTGAATTCGAATACAATAAGTCTAAGTACGACATACTTAAATACTCATCGAGAACCTTTAAAATAAATAATTTTTACAGGTATCACCTTAAAGACGTAATCGTTGGTAAAATATACTTTTTGTTAGTTAGAATAAAGATTAAGCACATGGAAATAGCAATTATAAAAAGAGAAACCACAGGTACAGGGCCTAATATGTTTACTGAAAACGAAACCATTGCAAAATACGAAATAATGGACGGTGCACCTGTTCGAGGTATCAAAATTAATGAATATCTTTTCTTTTTAATACAAAACGAATTTTTATAGGCGAAAGCATTCCAATAAGGGTATTTCTCGCAGGGTACGAACTGACACCAACGATGAAGGACATAAACAAGAAGTTTTCTGTAAGATACTTTCTAAACTTGGTTTTAATGGACACAGAAGACCGCAGATACTTCAAACAACAAGAAATTACACTTTGGCGAAAAGGTTAGTCTTAAATCTTTTGTTATACATTAGAAAAAAAATAATTTTTTGGTCGAGAGTACAAATTGTAGTTAAGGAAAAAAGGAAAAAAGATTTTAATTTTAACATGTCTCATTAATTTTTAATATTGAATATGATCATTTTCTACTCAATTTTGACTCTAATAAAAAATAGGGGCATGTTATTTTTTTATATTAGTTTTTAAAATTACAATAATCATAATGAATTTTTTTTTCTTTTTAAGGGGAAACTTTAGAGTCTAGAACAATTTTTATATATATATGATGAATTTTAAAAATTAGTGCACCACCTCAAGATTATTAATTCTGATATTTTTATTAGGTGATAAAGTTCGGAAGTTAAACTTACAAAATCCCCAAACGGAGGAGGATGCTCAAGTATCTCATGAGACTATTGGAAATAGTTCACAAATTATTAGAAATCTACCGGAAGAGAGCATCAGCAAACATCAGATGTTCACTCAGGTTAAATCACCGATGAACGAGAACACGACCATCGATCCATTTGCCAACGAGCAGGACACCGAACAAATCTCAGATAAACAAATCCAACACATGGAACGTGAAGCTGGTGATGGACAAAACGATTTAAGTAACGAAAAAGACGAGTGACAAGATAACTAATATGTTGTAGATTGAAGAAATTTGTTAAATAAAAAATTCAAAACACGTATGGTAGAGTGAAAAGTCTAACTTTCACAACAGTTCCAAATGAACAATACTATAATATAATCTTGTGTATAATTTTATTATTATTATTGCAATTATTTGTTAGATTTATATTGTAAAAAAAGGCATATTGATTATATATTGATTGTTAAGATCTGGAAAATAGTAGCTTCAAAAGATTGGTTTGTACGACTAAAGTACAAGTGCAATTTTATAATGTAGAGTTGATGTTTTTTCAATTTCTTATTAATTGTACATGCTATAAATTTTATATCATACGAAGGCCATAAAATTAAACCACTTCAACTCGACTTTATAAAAAAATATATATATTTAAATTTATAAATCAGCGTATGTTTATAATTTAATTTTAAATAGTTATTTATGCCTCATTATATATGTTTATGTGAATTAGACTATTATATAAAAATTTAATTAATTGATTTGTTAATAATAATAAATGTGTTTTTAATTTTTTAAATTCATTCTAATTCTGTTGTTGGAAAGAGTGCGGTGAGATGGCGCTGAGCGATGCTTGATTGACAGCTGGAGGTTTGACGACGAATAACAGAAGGTTATGGTGTTGATTGCATTTCTGATTAATAGTGTTTAACAAATAGTAAAGTAAAATGCTTTTGGAACACAAAACATTGTAAAAACGTGTAGTGTTGACGTAGTAGAGGACATAGTAAATAAGGATGAAAGCAAAGCCATCGAAAAGGGTTGCTGGAATAGTTATACGATCGAGAAAATCAATTGCAAAAGATGGGGTAGTCACAGTAAGTTTTGACGGTTTTTCCATTCGATTATCAACAATCTTATCATAATTATTACTTACGTCACAAATTATGGAAAATACACGTTTGCTAATGCTAAAAATCGCATGTTTTACCTTTTAAGCAGATATCAACTCTTAAAGATAATAATGTTTAATTTTGGAATTTTATTTGGGGACGTGTACTTGAAATTTAATCATTTCTATAGTCCCACTTAATTCGGAAACATTTATTTTAATTCACATATAAAATTGGTTTAAATTGTCATTACATATGCATCGTTCAATTATTTGTAAATTACGAAGCTCTTTGTTGAGCTTTCAATAAATCTCCAATTTATTGTTTTAATCCTAGGGATATGCATTAATTAATTATGCAATTTTATCGATTTTTTAATGAATGACAAGTAATTTCAAGGAGAAGTATTTAGCTTTCAAACGATGTGTCTAATCGTAATATATTTAGTTTGTAAAAACTATCTACGAACTCTTAGGAGAATAAAATTAAAACGTTTGTTATTTAGATTTCTTTATAAAGATGTTGTATTTCTTTTGCAGACGTCGGGCATTGGAAGACCAAGCTTATACCATGCGTTGGTTGTGATCTTTTTGGAATTTTTCGCATGGGGCTTACTAACGATGCCTGTCATTCAGGTGTTGAACAACACATTCCCCGACCATACGTTCTTAATGAACGGTCTTATAATGGGGATTAAAGGGATTTTATCATTTTTAAGTGCACCATTAGTGGGAGCTCTTTCCGATGTGTGCGGAAGAAAGTTGTTTTTACTAGTTACAGTATTTTTTACTTGTTTACCTATTCCACTAATGACAATTAATACTTTTTGGTTCTTCGCAATGATTAGTATTTCTGGAGTGTTTGCCGTTACTTTTAGTGTAGTCTTTGCTTACGTAGCCGATGTAACCGATGAGAAGGAGCGATCATTAGCATATGGGCTAGTTAGTGGCACTTTTGCCGCCAGTATGGTTATTTCACCAGCCCTAGGTGCTTATCTCATGGAAAGGTGAGTACGTGACTTAACATCAAAGCTTATAACTCACTTTCGATTGTTTCAGATGGTCGATATCTCTAGTCGTAGCTCTAGCAACTGCTGTTGCAATATTGGACGTATTTTTTATACTAGTAGCCGTCCCGGAAAGTCTATCCGAAAAGGTCCGTTTGCAATCACATTTAAATTGTTTATTTGACATAAGTAATTTTAGGTAAGAGTTTCTCCGATTAGTTGGGAACAAGCCGATCCTTTCTCGTCACTTCGTAATGTCGGACAGGATCCTACAATACTCCTACTTTGTATCGCCGTATTTTTATCATATTTACCCGAAGCAGGTCAATATAGTTGTATATTCGTTTATTTAAAATTAATAATGGGGTGGAGCGCTCCTATGGTTGCGGTGTTTGTCGGACTGGTTGGGTTGCTGGCAGTTATGACCCAATTGTGTCTCGGAATGCTAATGAAGAATTTGGGTTGTAAGCATACAATTATGTTGGGGCTGCTGTTTGAGATGCTGCAGTTGTTGTGGTACGGCTTCGGCACAACGACGTGGATGATGTGGGCTGCCGGGATGTTGGCTTCGATGAGCTCCATTACCTATCCTGCAATTTCTGCCTTTGTTTCTATACTCAGCACACCTGACAGACAAGGGGTTGTACAAGGTATTTGGTTTTGTTATTAAAAAGAACTGAAGGATTTAATTGATTGGTTTTAGGTATGGTTACTGGTATGAGAGGTCTTTGTAATGGTTTGGGGCCTGCAATGTTTGGTGTAATATTCTACATGTTCCATGTTGATCTCAATGAGAGCGAAGGTTCTGAATCAACTCATGCCACCGAAGTGCAACATCCAGAAGTTTACTCACAGGTCTGTTTTTTTAGAGTAATTAAGGTTTGAAGTTTTCGGTTCACAATCGCGCCACAAAATTGAAAATTAGAGATCTATAGTGACGTTATTTGTGAACGAATCTTTAATAACTTTGTAGATTTGGAATTCTCGGACACTTTGGCTTCAGGTAACGGTGTCATTTGAAAGTTTTGAGGAAAACGGGGTTGAAGGTTCGAACTTCTAATTTACTTCTTGGAAATAGAGCTCGGTTATTTGTCGAGATTTTAGGTAATGGATTTGCTTTAAATTTTTTGCGGGACGTTCTTATGGACCCCAAACCGACATAGCCAAAGCCATTCTTCCCTGCTCCCCCTTCAACCCTCAAAATTTTCGAGAAAACCAAATAAATCGAAAAAAATACACTTCGACTCACAAAAACGATCGTAGCGCTCTCATTTTGGATCCGATCGTTAAAAACGACCCGGATTCTAAATCCTAAGACTTTTTTCCATAAGATGCGTGCAAAATTGGCATAAGGTGCAATGATAGTTTTTCGAGTAAATAAGGGTTGAAGTTTTAGTTTCATTATTTTAGCACAAAATTTTACGTTAAAAAAATTGTAGCGCCGTTATTTGTGGAGGAATCTTTAAAAACTATACAGATTCGGATTCCTCAGACTTTTTGGCTTTGGATAGGCCCAAAAAACCATAGGCGTGCTATTTGAAATTTTCGAGAAAAACGGGTTCGAAGAGTCTGACTTGTAATTAATTTTTTCTAAATTTCTACTTTGAGAAATCGTGGCACGGTTATTTGGGAACGGATTTTTAGAAACCTGTCAGATTCTGAAAGTCCATTTATCTGGGCGTAAAATCAGCCAAAAAAATCAACAGGTGCCAATGTTAAGTCTGGGAGAAAAACACGCTTGAAGCTTTCAAAATGTAAATTTTGCTAAAATTTTTAATTTTCAAAATGCTTTAACTCCGCCGTCTTTGCGAATTCCGTCAAATCCTTTCATTTCGGAACGTTCTCAAGCTTCACGCGTCGGAATCCGGTCATAACTCAAAACCCCCAAAATCGAGAAAAAACATGGATTAACCGCTTGCGTATTTTTGAGGAAAAAAAATTTTAGGTATCGGATTTGCTTTAAATTTCTACGAGACGTTCCTATGGACCCCAAACCGACATAACAGGAGCCATTCTTCCCTGCTCCCCCTTGAACCCCAAAAATTTTCGATCAAACTAAATAAATCGAAAAAAATACACTTCGACTCACAAAATCGGTCGTAGCGCCCTCATTTTCAATCCCATCATTAAAAACGATTCGGATTCCGAATGCTGAGACTTTTTTCCATAAGATACGTGCAAAATCGCCATAGGGCGCAATATTAATTTTTCGAGTAAATAAGGGTTGAAGTTTTAGTGTCATTTTTTTAGCACAAAATTTTACGTTAAAAAAATTGTAGCGCCGTTATTTGTGGAGGGATCTTTAAAAGCTATACAAATTTGGATTTACCAGACTTTTTATCTTCGGATAGGCCCGAAAAAGCATAGGCGTGCTGTTTGAAATTCTCGAGAAAAACGGGTTCGAAGAGTCCCACTTGTAATTAATTTTTTCTAAATTTCCATTTTGAGAAATCGTGGCACGGTTATTTGTGAACGGATTTATAAAAACCTGTAAGATTTTGAAAGCCCGTTTATCCGAGCCTAAGATCAGCCAAAAAAATCAACAAGATTAACAAATATGCGAGTGTCGAGGAATCCCAATGTTGCCAAAAATGGTCCACGACTTTACATGTGTATTTTTGAATTAAAATCCGATAGATATATTTACGATTTTTTCTTACAGTTAGTACCTGGTCCTCCTTTTGTATTTGGAGCTCTGCTAGTTGTCTGCGCCCTTCTGGTTGCCTCTTTCATTCCTTCCAAAACTAATATTGAAACAAGTAAGTAGTTACAGAAACGATCTGGAAAATATTCATTTTCGTAATTAACTCGATTTTATTTTAGCAATCCCTCTGGATAGTCATTACGAAATAGAACGGGGTCATAAAGTGGCGGGCACTTTAAGTCCACTGATATCGAGCAACAGGAGTTTGGAGAACGCAGCTGCCATTTTGTAATTGAACACTCCAATTACTTGCTTTGTCTGCTTAATTTATCCGCCACAACTCTGCTGAAATAGTTGCATTTAATTGCATGTGCACAAATGCAGGGATCAAACCGTATGAAGTCAACTAAAGCCAAGAACTCTTCGATGTTCCAATTCTTCATATCACGTGGTAAAATTTAATTTAATTTTGTTATTTATAGTACTCTTAAGAGATTTTAAGTATTTGTTTATAGTTGTGTTACGTTTTAATTTTAATTTCTGGAAGTGAATTTTATTAATTTAGGCAGCTGATCGTACACCAACTGAACAAGGTTGCTTATCTTTTAAAAGGCCATTTAGAAATTAAAAATTGAATGTAACGTAAATGTATTAATCGTTATGGCTCTATACAAGTCGTGATTCTATTCTTCTAACTTTTAAGGCAAAAATCTACGTAATTCCTGAGAATTAATTTACAGCCGAGCACTACTCATAATGTGTTGCCATTTGTACAAATCGTTTAATTAGATTGATTGTTTTAATATTAGGTGGAGAGAATATAATTTCGAAAGGTAAGCAGTATTAGTAGGATCGTCCAATTTTTACAATAAAAATGTACATTTCCACCGATATCAACGTGGATAGATTATATGTACTAAGTCTTTTAATGAGTGAGATGGGTCAAGAGACAAAAAAAAAGCAGCTGACTTTGTTAACGATAACTTTCATTGATTTGCATTTACAATTTGGGAGAACTTTGGACGAGAAGTAAATTTGTTATTAGGTTGTTCGAATTAGGCTAATTAACTATACATAAATCTTTAGCATTTTAATGCGTATTCGTAATTAATTAAATTGTACAACTTAAAAGCATATTTGTGATGAACTATAATGGCGCTAGAGAAATATTTTATGAGGCAATAAGTGTAAGCACAAAGTTTGAGCGTCATTAAGAGCAGTACTTTGCTTGAGATTAAGAAAAACAGGGAGTATTTTAGAAACAATATGTGAATGACGAGAAAATAAATATTGTTTATGTACTTTTTTTTTTGATTCGCTTCAAGAACCTTGACATATCGCAACGCTTAATGCTTAAAATAAATTATTGGCGAATAAGTTCAAAGAGCTGTCTTTCATGAACCCTGTGAAAGGTAAGGCGTTATCGGGGGCCTCGAAGTTGTTGAATGGCTGTTGATTCAATAAAGGCGACTTCGGGCGTTGGTATGGCCTCTCGGCCTGTGGGAAAATCTGCGGAGCCTTACAATGATCAAAAATATTCTGGAAATGGTTTTGATGGGCGGTGTTGAGTGACGAGTCGTAATAATGAAAACCCGTATCAGCGGGCACAGAATTTAGTTCAATTAAAATCTTCGAGTTTCCATCGTCTTTCAGTAGAGCTGGCATCAAATGTGTGTTGTAGCCAGGAGTTACATCTAAGTTCTTCCATTTCTTATCGTTGGGAGTTTTATAAACCCATTCGTTCTTAGGAATAATGCAGATGGCTTTGTTATTTTGACTTTTTTCCTTTGATTTACGTGAATTTATTGAATTATTCAGGGGTTCCTGTTCCTTGCCATCTAGGACTGCGTTAATCTGGGTAACATAGCTCTTAATTTTTTGCACAATCTCATCCTTTACTTGTGGCAACGTTACGTTCCGCATTTGGTTTTTTAAGTTCATGCAGAAGTTTTCGTCGGACGATTGGTCTGCTTTCTGGGATTTCTTCGCAACTGCCATGGTTACATTAAATTTCCGATTGATTTCCTCGAAGAGACTGTTACAGTTGCAGACTTGTACGATGGGTTCGACGTGGTCTTCCTCTGAACATTTCTTTTGTGCATTGTTGTAATATTGGGCCAAATTGTCGAATTCTGTGAGTTTTAGTTTCTTGTAGTGCACACGTTTGGATCTTCGAAGAGGGACTTGCTTATTTGCCTCATTCTCACATTTACCTGAAAAGGAACAGTGTTATCGAAGTAGCAATAAATATAGAAAGAAGGCATACGGTTTGGATTCTTGCAATCTGGCAAGGATTGTGATAGATACACTGGAGGTAACTAAAAGTACAAGGATTAGCATTTTGAAATTTACATTAAAATGGACTTACTGAAATACGGCCCTCCTTTGTATTCTTAACCAGTTTTTTTAAGAAATTGTCTTGTTTCTTATTTGGGCGCTTTCTAACTCTTTGTCCGTTATTGTCTTTAGGTTCTTTACAAAATTTAGCATTATAATTCATTTTTTACAAGAAAAAAATAGCTTCTTTTTGGGAACTCTGAAAGAAACAAACTTCAATTGGTTAAAATTCATACAAGCGGGCAAAATTTATATTTCGAAATGAAAATGATTTCTAACCACACTTGCAATTCTTATCGTCTTCTAAGTTTTGAGTGAAGATCTTTTGAGGTGGTTAGCGACAATGAAACCGTGTTTTAAATACTTTCAAGTGGTGCAAAACAATAAAAAAAAATAATTTGAGGGTGTATGTGTGTTGGCTGTGTCACCCTGAGGGAGGTGTACAACCCTAAATTACCAAAAAATCAATACAGCTACCTATCTCATCCCTCTTTAACCCATTGCTACTTCATCAAACTTAGAAAAATGTTCGATGCTAGTTTAACAATTCTGAATTATTTCAGTTGCTGTAATAAGTTCGTGTGACAGTAGTTTTAAATTGCAGAGCAGCGAACTACATGTTTGTGATGCAGTAATCTAAGGGTTGTGAAAATAACATACATTCTAGAATGTATTACTTATTAATTATTGAAATTATCGTCTTATCTTCGCTGCTAACAACATGCAAGCTACAGAAACCAAACGTAGATAGCAGGAGGCACGATGTCTACATTGCGGGCTTTTTTCCTTTCGGAAAAGGAGTCGAGAATGCAAACACAGGTACCATTGTATTACCTAACAGCAATTTTTAATTTCTATCGAGTATTCTTGCAGGTCGTGGAGTAATGCCCAGCGTTAAATTAGCTTTGGATCATGTCAACGAACATTCTACTATACTACGTAATTACCGATTACACATGTGGTGGAACGATACTATGGTATTTATACAGAACACCTAATTTTCTTTAATTTTAAACATTCATTTAATGATTAATAGTGTAATGCTGCCGTTGGAGTGAAGGCTTTCTTTGATATGATGCATAGCGGGCCACACAAACTGATGCTGTTTGGTGCTGCATGCACTCATGTGACCGATCCCATTGCTAAAGCATCGAAGCATTGGCACTTAACACAAGTATATTTGTCTTATGATCGATTCGTTATTTTTAATCGTTTTATAATTTAGTTGTCCTATGCCGACACACATCCAATGTTCACAAAAGACAGTTTTCCTAATTTCTTTCGCATAGTACCATCTGAGAACGCTTTTAATAAGCCTCGTCTCTCATTATTAAGAGAATTTAACTGGACCAGAGTTGGAACGATCTACCAGAACGAACCTCGATACTCTTTGGCACACAATAGGTCGTATATTACATATTTCTTTCACATTCATTTTTTCATTAATGTTAACACAAATTAAAATAATTCTAATTTTAGATTAGTTGCCGATTTGGATACATTGAACTATGAAGTTGTCGAAACACAAAGTTTCACCAACGAAGTCTACTCAGCCCTGTACAAATTGAAACAGAAAGACACTAGAGTTATTTTAGGTTAAAAACACAAACCCAAGTTAATAGTGTTCTAACTAATTTTCTTGAAGGTAATTTTAATGAATACTGGGCTCGAAAGATCTTCTGCGAAGCTTACAAGTTGGAGATGTACGGCCGCAAATATCAGTGGATCATTATGGGCACTTACACGGAAGGGTGGTGGCGTAAATGGGACCCCGATGCCAATTGTACCGAAGAAGAAATACAGACGGCCATGGAGCAAACAATTCTCACCGATCTCTTGCCTCTTTCCACAAGCGGAGAGATCACAGTTTCAGGAATTGTAAGCTCCCATACGTTTCAATTAATTTTTATAATAAATAGCACAAATTTAGACTGCCGAAGAATATAGTTCTGAGTACGATTCGAGAAGAGGGAAAGAGTACTCCCGTTTCCATGGTTACACGTACGATGGCATATGGGCCGTGGCCCTTGCAATCCAACATGTGGCACACAAGATTAGATATTTCAGACGAAATCAGACTGTGAGCGATTTTAAGTATCGGGATCCGTTGTGGGAGAAGTTGTTTTTAGACGCCTTACAGAACACTAGCTTTGAAGGTATATAGTGCTTTATAATTAATTTTAATTGATGTCACAAAAGCGATTTTAAGGTGTCACAGGACCCGTTCGATTTTATGACAATGAACGTAAAGCCAGCATACTTTTAAAACAGTTTCAAGGGGGTAAAGAAATAAAAGTTGGGGAGTACAGTGCAGCTATGCAACACTTGGATTTAACGCTTGGCAGCGCTTTGAAGTGGATTGGAAGGTAAACAATGCATTACACCATTTTGTCCAGAAATTAATTTTGGTAAAAATCGAGATTCTACGTTTCTAAATTAATTAGTACTTACAGTTTTCTGTTTTCTGGGACAAGGAAAAGTCAAGCAGTCACTAATGTCACTATTATAATCGATGGCCTTTTGTTATTGCTTTCTGCCATATTGATTTTCATGGATTACTATTTTTTTTATTATTAAAATGAATTTTATTTGTAGGCATCCTCCGAAGGATAGGACTTTGGAAATAATCGAGCATACAAGAGTCAATAAAACGGTGTACGCAATCTTGGCGACTTTGGCAGTTTGTGGAATCATTATGGCTGCCGTTTTTCTTGCATTTAATATAAAACATCGCAATCAACGTTACATCAAAATGTCCAGTCCTCAATTGAACAATCTCATAATAATAGGCTGCATGTTAACATACACGAGCATCGTCTTTTTGGGTCTTGATTCTGGCTTATCGAGTGTTGGTATGATAAGGGAGGTCAATAATAATTAATTCCCATTTATTTACGAGCATTTTTAGATGCATTTCCCTACATTTGTACAGCTCGAGCTTGGACACTGATGGCAGGTTTTTCTTTGGCATTTGGTGCAATGTTTAGCAAAACTTGGCGTGTCCATTCCATTTTTACCGATGTCAAATTAAATAAGAAAGTCATAAAAGATTACCAGCTCTTTATGGTCGTCGGTGTCCTATTATTCATTGATTTAGCCATCATGACGACTTGGCAAGTGGCCGATCCCTTTTACAGAGAAACTAAGCGCATGGAGCCTTACGTAAATATATTCAAAAAGAAAAACTTAAAACTTAATGTGATTTCTAGCCTCATCCATCGAGCGAAGACATTCTCATAATTCCCGAGAACGAATACTGCGCTTCTGAACGCATGACGCTTTTTGTTGGTTCAATTTACGCTTACAAAGGACTTTTGATGGTGATTTACTTACACACAATTTATAAAATGTTAATCGTTGAAATTGTAGATATTTGGGGCCTTCTTGGCTTGGGAAACCCGTCACGTTTCGATACCAGCTTTGAACGACAGCCGACATGTGGGTTTGTCGGTGTACAATGTCGCAATTATGTGTATTTGCGGTGCAGCCGTTGCTTTAGTCCTGGTGGACCACCAAGACGCCATGTTTCTCATCATAGGTTCAACTCTCGGGGTTTAATTACTTGAAAGCATCTGACGGTTGTAATTTTAGGTGTTTTTGTCATGTTTTGTACCACGGCCACTCTGTGGCTTGTCTTTGTTCCGAAGATGGTGGAATTAAAACGCAATCCGGGGGGCTCGATTGATAAACGTATAAGGGCCACTCTTCGACCGATGTCGAAGACTCGACGAGATTCCAGCGCGACCGAATTAGAACACAAATTGAAGGAAGTAAAAGCTAACAATTCTCGTTTTCGCAAGACTTTGCTCGAGAAGGAATCTGAGCTGCAGGTATTTAATTGTTACTCGACGCTTTTAAGAAGTAATTTTTGCTTTTACGCAATAGATGTTGATCAAGAGGTTAGGAAGCGAAGCCAGAGATATATTGGATTCAAGAACGGATTCTATGAGCGACACCAATCGACTTTCTGTCCCCCTATTGCGCAAAGAAGCCCCGAGCGCCACAGAAACCAGCGATATCACTTCGATGTGCAGTCTTAGCTCCCAGGATTTCGCATCGTTGCATCACTCCGATAGCCAAAAGTATAAGTCTAAGTGGATCTAACAATGTTTTTAAGTTTATTGTGTTTTAGGAAAAAGAAGATGCCCATCGGTGGCGAATCTCCAAAAATTATAACTGTGCCAACTCAACCGAAAAGCCAAGACGAACAAACCGTTCAAAATGGTAGCATTAGCAAAGAGAGCTTAAAATTAAACGGTAACTGTACCCCTGATGTGAAATTAACTCCCGTAGCTAAAGCACAGGAGAGCGTAGATCTATCGAAGAGCGCTAAAAGTGTAACTGATCCTAACTTGGAGTTAAAGCAATCCAAAACTCCCGAGCATCACGTTGAAAAGAGACGAGCCAGTATGAAATCTGATTACTTAGAACGGCAGGAAAGCGTTGCTTGCAGTAGAAGAGTCAGCGTGCCCACTAATCGGAGCACTCCGAAGAAGAAACTGGAGTGTGCCCAACATGTGGTTGCTAAAAGCGAATTGTGGGACACCGGAAGCCAGCATAGGTGCAACAAAGCGCACCAGAAAGGCGGCAGCAGGGTTAGCGTGTCACAGGATGAAGGTAATTCTATACTTACTCCTAATTTATAAGTTAGTCAATACCTATCCGTAGTAGATGAAAGCACGATGCATCGTTCTGTCTCAGAGAGAAACAGACATTCGATACAGAAACGCGAGAAGAGTCCCAGCAAAAAGGACACTCGTCAACCGGGGATTTGCAATCAACACAGCAGTAAATTAGGTTACTATCAATCCACTCCAAATGTGGCCGCGCTGAAGCCAGGGGCCACGATCGGAGCACCCATTAGAGAGAAGTCTATACACAATGCAACCTCTGAATCAGAATTATTAGACCGCGAGATTTTACCGATTTTCCAAAAATTATTGACCGAAAAAAATAAAAGTCAGCACAACATTAATTACTCTTTCGGGCGTTCTTGTCCAAACATTTCGATAAAATGCGATATTGTCGAGTATTTGTAAACTTTTCTATAAAAAAAAACCAACAAAAGACATTCCGATAGATTTTTTAAGATCTCTGTTAGGAGTTATTTTAGATTTTTATTATTATTAATTACTGTACGTATAGGTGCACCAAACAATACTCTAAATCAGCGATTCCCACCTAGGGAAACGCGCACCCTTTGGCCAAAAAACATCGGTAACAGGAGAAAAGCATGAATTAACAATATCAACAATACGAACGGTCTAATTTAGGAAAATGAGCTACCAAGGGGTACGCAAGTTGGGAACCACTGCTCTAAATGGTTGTGTTGTAACTCTAGTCAATGTTGTATGGTTCTAAAGTTTAGATTAAGTGTTAATGTATAACTATTCATAGATAAATTATTAAGAAAACGCTAATCATTGATTAAATCTCCTAAATGGATAGTGTCGGAGAACTTTGATCAATATTTGAGATAAGGTGTTCTAAAACAATTAGTTTGGGTATAAAACGCGTCATTAAACAATTATAAATGTTAAATCACTTCTCGCTGATTTTAAACAATTTAGAAAGTTTTTCTGATAGTGGAAATGTGCTAATTTATATTTGTATTCTACACTCTATTGTTCCTACTCGGTTTACGTCAATTAATAGTTTTTGCAACTAACAATAAGTAGAATTTAATTTACTTCTCTTTCTTCTAGAATGATTTTGAATAATCGACTCTTCCAAGTCGAGTAAGTGCTTAAAATGAATTGTTTCGAAGGTACATCTGCAACATCCCTCGAAATATCATTGCAATCTAATTATAAAATTGAATTAATATACAAATATCTGCAAAACATTTCTTAATCAAATTTTTGAAAAAATTATCTATTTTAAGGACAATCATTTTAGGTCAAAACTTATAAAAACAGTTGTATAACTTCTGATTTCAAATTTGAACAGAACTTAACCTCACTTTTTTTATGCGTGCTATTGGGAAGGTTTTTTAGGTAGCAGTTTTATTTCGTCACACTTTTAATTAGCATATTTTTTATATTTATTTATAATATTTACGATTTAATTGTTGATGTTAGATTAAATATTATGATGAAATCTACAACGTACGAAATATGAATGTTGGCATTCCTTTGCCTTTTGTCAAATGTAAAGCAATGGTGCGGGTGACTGTTTGTCGTATTGATTATGCCGAAAGAAACGTAACGTAGTGATCTCCAATGCAGAAATCTAGTATTATTAATGCTTCATTTGCCCATTAATTCGCCGAGCATTGAAAAAATGACCTCTATTCCGTCAGAGGTTTTAAAAGAGTGTAGAGTTTTTCTAAATGCTCCAAAGGTCGTCCATTCAAGGAGCAGCCAATCAGTAAGCTGTCGGTTTGAAAAGAAAGCACATGCTGCACAGGTAAAGCAGCAAATCTTATTAGTTTTTTAATGCTTAATAACGAGCTTAATGTTTTTAGAAGCACGCATAACTCAGCTTATGCCTCTATCAGCTAAAGTGAGTTTTAATTGAAACTGCTGACTGGTTTTAATTAATTGAACATATGATTTCATAAAACATTAATGATCTTTATTTGGCAGCGTACAAGATAAGATTACTTCTGCAAGAGCACTAGTTCCTGATAAATTAATGGATTAGTCATTGGTGGATGCTAACTATGGCCATAAACGATAATAACATCTTTGATAACGAGATGACATACCCTAAGCCCGAAAACAAATGTCTTTTATACAGATTATTTGGTAAGTAGTTCATTGAAGATATATGTTTTTGATGCATTTAAATTCATAAACGATAGCCTTGACATCAAAACTAGTTATTGCATTGCGTAATAAATTATACATTCAGATTGATACGGTTTATTAGTCTTTCATTATAAATGACTTAATTGCTTATATTATTCTAGGAATGATTTATCTTTGTTTGTTGTTAGGACAGGTGCCGGCTCGCTTTGTGTTATATCTACTATCATGGTCGGGTTTCCTCGTTTCTTTTATGATGAGGACCGACATAAATCTTGCCATTGTGGCTATGGTTGAAGATCCTAAGAAAGCCGACGTAGAGAACGTTACCGAACAGTATTGTTATGAAATTATTCCATCAAATAGCAGTATCGAAGACTCATCTGTGGTACTCCGTTTTGTAAAAAATTATTAATTTTATTACAACGATTTTATTTTAGGATTATGGAGGAACGTTGCAGTGGTCAGCCGATGTGCAAAGCTATGTCTTAGCTTCTTTTTATTGGGCCTACATTGTGTCTCAAATTGTCGGAGGGTTAGCCACTCAGAAATTAGGAACAAAGAGAGTTTTTGGTTATGCACAACTAGCTACTGCTATTTGTAGTTTATGCATTCCTTGGGCAAGCGAGACTCATTTTGGTTTAGTTATAATGCTGCGAAGCATCCAGGGTTTTGCTTCTGTAAGTATTAGAGCATTATATTACAAGTGATCTGATTGGTTAATTGCTTAATGACTGTGCGTTTTAATTTTTTTAAATTTAAGGGTTTGACATGGCCTGCTATGTATGCTTTAGTTGGGCATTGGATTCCAGTTCCGGAGAGAAGTCGTTTCATGTCAAGTTTCCAAGGGTTTAGTATTGGGATTGGCATTACGTATCCTTTGTGTGGTTTTTTGATTGCAAAGTTAGGTTGGAGATCTGTTTTTTATACAACTGGTTCCACAGGTAATCTTTTGGAAATTTAAAGTTATTTTTTGTGGTTTTTATGGTTAGTTGATTAATGTAATTTATTTTAGGTTTGGTTTGGTGTTTAATTTGGTATTTGTTGGCTTTTGATAGCCCCGAAACACATCCCCGTATATCGTTAAGTGAGCAACAGTATATAAGAGAAAATACAGTGAATACTTATCTTGCAAGTAGGCAACAAAAAGTACCATGGACCTCGATCTTACGCTCAATGCCAGCTTGGTCCATCGGCATAACAACTTTCGGTCGTATTTGGGTGCATTACACTTTTATAATACCGGGACCAAAATATATGAAGAGCATCTTGGGATTTAGTATAGAGAAGGTTGTTTTTATTTAAATTTTAAACGTGTCTTAAGTGGAAGGTGTATTTTAGAATGGGTTGTTGTCTGGAGCACCTTTTTTGTGCAGTTATCTTGCGTCTGTTATGTTCTGTTACATCGCAGACAAATTGGTTACTCGCCACATCTTATCTTTGACCAACGTCCGAAAAATCTTCACGGCTTTGGGTAAAGAAGTCGAACATAAGTCTTTTATTAAAATTTAATAAATCTTTTGTAGCTCAAGTCGTACCAGGCTTTCTGTGTATTTTGATTGGATATCTGGGTTGTGATATAATTTCCATTTTAATTCTTTGGTTTATTGCTGTGACTATTATAACTGCGGCTTATGCTGGTGCCATGGCTAATGTTGTGGATATTGCTCCTAATTTTGCAGGACCTGTTCTTGCATTTGCTCAGACCATACACATGACGGCTAGCTTTTTAAGTCCTTTGGTTGCTGGGTATCTTACGAAAGATGGAGTACGTAGTTACATATTTGCATAGCCCGTATTTAGTAACTCTTTGTATTATTTCAGTACTCTCTGTCGGCTTGGAGAAATGTATTTAATGTGACCGCAGCTGTGAGTATAAGCACTTATGTTGTTTATCAAATTTGGGGAACTTCTGAAATACAATCGTGGAATTATGTGGGCGAAACTAGACCAGCAGAGAATGAGAGCATGCTTGAGAAGGAAACCGTGAAGACTGTTATTTCGAGTAAAAAGAATAGGAATAGCATTGGGTGAAGAGATCTTTATTTTACTTAAATGTCTTAGTATTATTAGCGATAGTTTTTTCTTTTCTCTCTGAGTAAGATAATACTTATTATTTTATATATTTTGATACGATTCCTTAGTATTTTTAAGAAAAGTTAGCGGTACTTAAGATGTTAATGGTGCTAGATTTTGAGTATTCATTTTTCATGCGAACTTGGGCAGCACAAATTTATGTGCCACAAAGTACGATATATACTTTGATAGTATATTTCATGCAGATTAATTGGTGCTGTAAGTTTGTAATAATTTGATGTGCCTTAAAATAATTTTATTTTAATAATAACTTGATTTCAAGGCAACTATATATATATATATATATACATACACATGTAGATTGTTCTAAAAAGTATTTGATCGAAGTTATAAAGTTATTAACATTCCTATCGATGTTCAGATTCTCTTAATGATTAGGACCAAAAAATATGTAGCTATGTTCTGTAGTGAAAGCTTTATTTTTTAAGGTTTATCCATCTTACACACACTTTAATTAATGTAAATCTAATATAAATCATTGTCCTGGTCCGCTTAGTGATTTATCCATAAATTTCTTTTTCGCAAAGCACAACCACCACTTACTCGGCTTACCATCCTCACCATACACTTTCTCAACAATCCTAATTCCAACTTCTTGTCTCAGTTGAGTTAAATAAGCTCTTAAGAAATCTAAATTCAAGAAATTCATTATGGGACATTACAATTTAAATTTTTACCTTCGTCTTGTGTCGATTGTGGTTTACCGTAAACTGAATTCAAAGGAAAACCAGCATCTCCAGGGATATCAAAGCGCGATATTGCTAACGAGTACATTTCACTTTGGGCTTGGTTCTTATTTGAACATCTTTGTAGTTTTTTTAAACACTCTGTTATGTATAATGTAATATAAATTAGTAATCGATCAGCTTCAGACTAAAAGTGTACCTTATTATTGACATGTTACTACAAAGCATTGGGACTACAACACCTTAATTTCATATGTTCGAAAGAATACATTAGCTCTAAAGTAATAAATGGCTTCGTCAATGATATCCATGTCTTTGCTGGGTTGTATTATAGCAGGACCTCGAAATTGGGTCCTGAGTGGCAGAATAGCCGTATTTCCTACTATTTGTTGGCATTCTAAGAAACTGGAATGATAAGCCTATGAACAATGATTAATACAGGTTACGCCCAATAAATAAAATGTATGATTTTACCGGCATCTCTATTAAAATCGTTTTATAATAGTTGAAGGTAGATACTATTTGGTATTTTAATTCACTTTAAACTTTTTTAATTATTTAAAAATTGTATTTTACAAATTTTCATTTCACACTCAACATAACCTATAAGATAACTACGAGCTTTAACGATTAGTCTTCGTGTTTGGGTCCGTTGACTTGCGTGCAACCTGCAGTTTGAGTGGCAGCCATCTATCGTACGTTGTCCGAATTGAGGTTCGTTTATAAGGTGCAGTTGCTTTAATGGCGGATGGTTGTTTATTTTGTAAAGAAAATGCATCACAAAGGTATTTAAATTACTATAAATTGTCAATAAACATTTTAAATAATGTCTAGGAGATTAATATTTATGTTAAGGTAGTGTTGAAACGCGCAACTTTAGTGAGTGATTGCTTGTACGTGATGTTCGGAAAATGTGTTATGGCCGCTGTTAGCTAATGGTTTGACTTTCATGTAAAATTTAATTTCGTGAAGTGAACTCGTGTACAAATAATAAAATTAGTTGTAATTGTTATAAAAATTAATAGGAAAATGACGGAAACAAAAAATCAGCGTTATCCCAGGTAAGATCTGTTTACATCGTGCTTCTTACATCATTTTGCATATATTTGTTATTGTTTAGAATCATGGTTTTTCGGCCAACTTGGGAAGAATTCAAAGATTTCACAAAATACATAGAATATATGGAATCAAAAGGTGCTCATAAAGCAGGAGTCGCAAAAGTAACATGTTGGTTAATTATCATAAATAATCATCATAACACTCTTTGTTGTTTAGGTAATACCACCGCCAGAATGGGTTCCGAGAAAATCGGGTTACAATTTAGAAGATTTAAATGTCACAATTCCTGCTCCAATTTGTCAAGTGGTTACGGGTAAACAAGGATTATATCAGCAAATTAATATTCAGAAGAAGTCAATGACTGTTCAACAATATCACGACTTAGCAACCTCGGAACGACATAACACTCCCAGGCACTTTGATTACGAAGATTTGGAACGCAAGTATTGGAAGAATATAACTTACATTGCACCCATCTATGGCGCCGATGTATCTGGGAGTCTGACTGATCCTGATGTCAATGTACGTTATTATTTAGGTTCATAATTACTCCTTTTTTAATTTATAACTTTGTAGGAGTGGAACATTAATCGTTTAGGTACTATTTTGGATTTTGTAAATGAAGATTATGGTATTTCGATTGAAGGAGTTAACACTGCATATTTGTACTTTGGAATGTGGAAAACGACTTTCGCTTGGCACACAGAAGATATGGATTTGTATTCAATTAATTATTTACATTTTGGTGCACCTAAAACTTGGTAATTTTTTTTTCTTTGTTGGCAGTAGGAGATTAACAATTTTAATTATTTCAGGTACTCAATTCCTCCAGAGCACGGTCGTAGATTAGAACGTTTAGCTAATGGCTTTTTTCCAAGCAGTTATCAAACATGTCAATCTTTTTTAAGACACAAAATGACACTAATATCGCCTCAGATCTTAAAACAGTATTCAATTCCGTACAACAAAGTATGAAAACTATTTTTACTGTCGCTGGAAATTTAAATTGTTGTTTTGTAGATTACACAAGAACAAGGCGAGATTATGATAACATTCCCATATGGATATCACGCAGGATTTAATCACGGATTCAACTGTGCCGAATCTACAAATTTTGCTTGTCCCAGATGGGTGGAATATGGTAAAAGAGCTTCACAGTGCACTTGCAGCAAGGACATGGTTAAAATCTCTATGGACACATTTGTTAAACGTTTTCAACCGGAAAGGTATGCTAGTTGTAAAACGAGATCAAAATAATTAAATTCAACGTAAACTGTAGGTATGAGAATTGGTTACGAGGAGTAGACATAGGTCCACACCCGGAAGAACCCAACAAACAAGTCGCTGCACCACATCCTTTACCTCAAGACATTTTATGCAACAAACACAACACTTCACTTCCACAAAGTTTCTTAGAAGCCCCCGTAAAGAAAAATCCTTTTATCAAACGTGCTCGAGCAATGGGGTACTCCGGACAGTAAGTTTTTTAATTGTCCTCTAAACTAGATTTATTTATAACTTTTTTAGGTTTTCATTGGCTGAATTTCCTGCTGAATTACAATTGGAACTAATCGAAGAAGATATGAATGCTGTTCAAATGGAAGTGGCGCCCGACGAACAACAGCTTGAAGTTCTTGAAGATATTTGGCTGAAAGCTGGAGAAATTGGTGAGTGTTTATTAATAATACAAAGGAAAGCAGCGGCCATGTTTGATATTGAAACCATGGCAACGTGTTCGTTATGGTTGATTTGAGGGATTTAGTTATAAAACAGAAATCGGTAGTTTTGTATTTTGTTTAGAATTAGAGATCATAAGCAATTATAGATGGCAGCAGCAGTATTTTTTAAAAGACAAAGTGATTTATGATGATTATAATGGGGGCAAAAATGAAAATGCAGCAATAAGTAAACCTACTTCATTTCGCCCTATAAATTTTAAATATTGTAGCCCTATTTAGGATTAAGGAAGCGTGGCGCAAGTGGTTTAGTGTTTGGGCTGCTGCGCTAGCGAGGTGGATTCGAAGTGGTTCGAATCCCCGCGCCGACCATCGAAAATTTTTCACGCTCCTCTTCTCTTCGCAAGGCTGAGCACCTGGCAAGAGTAAAACTGCTCGAAAAATTTTCCCTAGAAATTGCCGTGGTTCGCAACCCACGTAAAACTGTAGGTGCCTTGAATCTTTGAAACACTACAACATTCACAACAAAGTTTCAAGCGGGGAAAACGCCTAAACCTGATACAGGTATAAAAAGGCGCCAACGAACGATGTTTTTCATCCCGAACATAAACTGACTTGTTGACATTTTCAGATGTGGATGAAGCAACGATATATGATTCAGGATACAATGTAAATGCACGAAAGCGACAGATACGAAGGAGGAAACGAAAGAAAGCAGAAGCAAGCCTAAAAACCGGGGAGAATACAATTAAAAAGAAAGCCAAGCCCAAGTTTGACAAAGATGGTAATCCTATTAAAGTCCAACGTAAACGTATCAAACCAACCGATGGACTTAGCGAAATTGATTCGGCATTATATGCAGCTTTTCACAATAAAACTAAAAAGGTTTGTGGTAAGATCGTAACACCTTTGGAGCTATTGAAGACCTCAGATGAAAATAGTACTAGTAGTACTAATACCGATGAGTTAATCAGGAATTTGGTTGCCGAACAAACAAATAAGCTCAAAATAAGTCAAGAGAATCAATTACTTAAACACAAACATAAACACAAGCATCATAAGCATTGTAAGAAATGTAAGTATAAAATTGTAAATGAATTTAATACTACCTTTTGTATGATTTTAGATGGCTTATCTTCAAACGAGCATCATTTGAACAAACCAGTTCCCTCCGCAGATCATGCAAGCGTCAACACAGTCATCGATGACATCATAAAACGAGCTACGATTGAGCACGAAGAGAAACTAAAACAAGAAAATGAAGCAGCGGCTTCATCTTCGCATGTTATCCCTGTCGAATTTAGAGGTATAAAAACACCCCCGCTCAGTTTTAGTCCGGATACAACTGGAAAATGTGAGATCTTAGAAATTAGAAATAAGCGCGGTCCTTACGGCAAACGCAGCCCCAAGGATACCAACAAAATGAAAGGCAAAAGACCGCCGACAAGCGTACAATCCAATTGGATCAAATTCGATTCAAAATTACCTGTTTACAAAATACCTAAAGTCGAAACTAATAATATAGAGAGAATACCAGCCGCTCGGGGCATTGTCAACGTTGCCACCACTAAACCAGAGAATCGCGTTAAAAATCCTCCGGCTCCGTCGAGTACAGTTCAACGTTCAAGTTACGAAACGGCTTTCTTATCGTTTTTGCAACAAAATACATTTGAGCCGCCCGACGAGAGTTATATTGAACCGATTGTAAAGAAATCGGAGCCGACGCCGAAACCTTTGGGCAAGAGTTTACTCAATAAAGCCCTCGAGAATTCCACGCGAAATGCAAACGCGAAGTCTACGTCACTTGTCTCTTTGCTGGTGCAAAAGAGTCGCGCGCAAACGCTTCCTTCGAATTCGACTTCTTTGAGCAAAACCGACAATCGCAACTCTAAAACTAAAAACGGTAGTTTTGTTAAGAAGAAGGAGAATCGGAGCGCTCCGATGCCGCCGCCCATTGTTCAGAAAGCAGTCCCCGTCGAGCCTCCACCCTGTAAAATAATCCAACCTCCAGTGGTAGCAGCCGATGTTCCGTTGCAGAGTGATGCCAATCTAAAAGTGGAAGTTAAAAGCGATCCCGTTGACGATGTGACGAATAAGGAAGTTATGCTGCAGATCCAAGAGACGCCACCGATTTTGGAACCGGTGGAAACTAACAACCTTCAATACACTTACGTGCAAACGGTGCCCATGCCTCAGAATGTGCAAATCGTTCAGCAAATCCCAACCAACTTGTATAACATTCAAACGCCGAACGTTTATCAAATCGTTCAAACTCCCACCGTTTACAACGTTCAAAACATCTATCAACCCGTACAAAACAACGTGCAAATCATGCAATTAAATTCAAATCAAATTGCGACACCGCAGCCCGAGGTTAAGCCTCCAAAACGTAGCATGATTTGGATGAACCAGAAGTATTACACTGTAAATACTTGCGCGACGCAGGAAACCGAAAAAGAGAAGTTCTATCCCATGAGCCACGTTCCCATAATATTAAACAAACGTTTGCCGAAGAAGCCAAACGTAAAGACTGAAAACAAAGAACCCAAACAGACGAAAACAGTCGACTTAAAACATCAGGCTTTGATGCAAGTCTTGAAGCGCTTCTGCACCTTGCAAGCGACCCGAGACACCAAAAATAAAGATGTTCGAATCAAAAACTTATCAAAGCTCATCTCAACTTTACCGAAAATCTGTGAGAACATCTCGAGGAAATTGGATAGCAATTGTAAGTTACAGGAGAAATATACGAAGAAAAAAGAGAAAGAAAACTCGCCTAAGATAATCGTGGAGAATTCCCACGACTACGGTTACAATTTATCGAGCTTGGCTGCTAAGTACGACGATTATAAATCAATTAAAAGTGAGGATGCGAATGTGCTAGAGGTTCGATCAAATCTCAACGATGGGCAGCTAGTGCGAAAGAAGACACCAAACAAGTTTGGCGAACTTAAAGCAAATTTTAATCAAATGCTTTTTAACGTTGGGCGGATCCCGGCGATTTATGATCATGTTATTAAGAAGATCACTGACGAGGTAGAAACGTGTAAAGAGAAGGGTAACGATAGGATCATAAAGTGTAATGAGGACCGACACATTTCAATAAGTAAGGTTATGAAATCCAACATTGCCCAACGCACTTCTCCGGAATTACGAGTTATTGGCAATGATGCCGATGTAAAATCTGTTAATTTAAGTTCGATATCTAAGCAAATTTGTGAAGAGTACTTCAAAGCTGGGAGTATCAAAGGTCTGGATGTGTCGAAAAGTGGAAATGAGGGTGCCGTAGCAAATCCATCCACATATTTAACTCAGCGTTTCAAAGAAATAACTCCTTTGATGATCAAAATTGTATTAAGGGATTGTATGGAAGAGTTTCCAAGTCTGATGCATTCGAAGGTTGTACGATTGAAAGTAGAGCCAACCGAGAACGATTTTTCCTTTTTATTGGAAGAGGATTTTAAGTCAGATAGTATCGGGGAAATAGCTATTCCGAATTTAATCGTACGGTGAGCTTATTTTTTAATAATTGGCATGGTTTATATTATTTTTGTATATTTAAGAGCGCACTATTAAAAACTTTGTGCAATTAAAAATTTGATTGTGCGATTTGTTATAACTTTATTCGAATTACAATTGTTCTATTTGTAGAATAAGATTGAGCTGAATGTGGATGATGAGGTTTGGGCCAAACATCGTAACAAGCGGTATTACCGAGGTACAATAATACGAACAAAAATTCAACACGATTATAGTGCATATTTTCCTTCTGATGGTACGTTTTGTTATAATTTAATGTTACACGATTTTATTAATTGGGATTGGACTGTCGAGCCTGTAATTGGCGAAAAAGTAAAAGTACAATGGATAGATGGCAACGTTTATGATGCTCGATATATGGGCAAAAACTCCTACAATTTATTTACGGTAATTGGTTTTCTTTTTATTTTCATTACAGAACAGAATTTGAATTAATAAGTGATAAGTGATTTAAAGTCTGACTGTTTTTGTTTGCAATATAAAAAAAAGAGAATTCTAACGATCTGCTTTTTAGGTATTATTCGAAGATGAAAGCGAATTGGATTTGAAGGACAATGTAATTTATCGCGTAACAGAATCATTACCTAAAAGAATACGTTCGAAATTAGTAAGTAAGCTGTAGAAGTTAATTTAAGATTTTATTTACATATTTTTTTAGTCCTACGCCACTGAAATGAAGAATCGGGAGCATTTGTATGCCCTCGATAGAGAGCTACCTGTTCGGCGACCAATGAAACCCAAAGCAAGAAAAATATAGGATTACGTTAGGATTTAGTTGAGTATTTAATTTGGTGAAGTTATGTTCTTCGTGCGTTCAATTGTTTTCAAGACTGAAAAATTGCATTGTTTTGATTCCGAAAATTGACATGTTTTGTGATTTAGTGAGTTGGCTTAATTTATTTGGTTCTGTAGATTTTTTCGTATTATTTGCGCTATTTGTGTTGATGTGATTTAATTACTACATTTTTTAATATGTTCTTTAGTGTTATAGTAGAAGGTATGTACATAAGTAAAATACGTAAAAGATTAATATTATACATACTTCAATTAATTACGGAGAGTAATAAGTTAAACATAATTAGTAATTGCTTCGTTTTAATAAATAAAAAATATACCTCATGTTTTGTAATTACTTCTTAAGGATTGTTCGCTGTAATATTACTGCCACAATTTAAGAAATATTCATGTTTTAGTGAAAAATTATTTAGATAAACTTAGCTTTTATCTACTTCTTTTTTGAAGTTTGTTTAATTTACGAGAACGTGTAAAATGATATATTTGATAATGTTTACAATTAGTATAAATAATTTTATTTTGTAATTTATTTGAGTCTAAAATTAGACAAACTAACTCGGTTGAAGATGGCGCCTTGAAAAAAATTAATATTTTCAAGACCGATCGTAGCGATCTGGAAGTATTTGATTATATTCTTAATGAGCTATCTATTAGGCAAAGCATGAACTACACTTGTGTGAAATTTGTATTGAAACGAAACTCCCTATATTATCGACAGTGTTATTAACATCAATTTTGAACATAACCTCAATAGCTTTATTTTGTTTGTAGAATTACTTTTAAAATGAGCGACGATGAGCCAGACAACAAAAAAACAAAACCCGATGAATCTAAGTCGGAGGAAGACGAGAAAGAGCCTTTGGTAGGTCCAATGCCCTCTAAAGGAGCCAAGATAAAAAAACGAAAAATTTTACTACACGAGAAACTTTATCTAGAAAATTTACCATGTGCAGAGTCCTACGAAAGGAGTTACATGCACCGAGATGTGATAACACATTGTTTAGTAACAAACAGCGACTTTATAATAACAGCAAGTTGCGATGGTCACATCAAATTTTGGAAGAAGGTTGATAATGGCATCGAGTTTGTTAAACATTTTCGAAGCCACTTAGGTATTATAATATGACTTACTGTTGTTTAAAAACTACTTTTAATAACTTTACAGGCCCTATCACACAGATTGCTTCGAACACAAGAGGAACGCTTCTATGCTCTGCATCTTCGGATAAGTCACTTAAGGTATTTGATGTTTTAAATTTTGATATGGTAGATATGATGAAACTCGATTACACACCAAGCGTAATTGAATGGATCCATAAACCAGGTGATCCCATACATGCCCTAGCAGTTGCCGATGCAGACTTACCACATATTTACGTATACGATGCGCTTGGCGGCAATAAAATCTTACATGTCATTCAACATATACACAAAGAACCTGTTACTTTAATGAAATATAATCTGAAGTTGGAATTTGTGGTATCAATCGATAAAAAAGGTATAATGGGTTAGTAGAACATAATTACAAAATATTAGCTAGATCTAATCACTTTTAACTTGTAGAGTATTGGACTGGTTGCAAACATTCATTTTCATTTCCTCATAATGTTTTATTTGATAGTAAATTAGATACAGATTTATTCGAATTTGCAAGGACTAAATCAACTTTATTCGATCTTTGTTTTTCGCCTGATGGTACTCGTTTTGCTACAATAGCCAGTGATAGACGTATTAGAATATTTAACGTATTTACTGGACGAATGGTAAATATTTTAATCGCTCCAAATTGAAGCTAACCGAAAACAATTTTTAGGTTAGGATTGTAGATGAAACTCTGCCGAGGTTCACAGAATTACAACATGCCACTCAGCAATTACCAAACATGGAATTCGGACGACGAATGGCCGTGGAACGTGATTTAGAAAAATCAGACTCGAGTAGCTTGGCTACAATTCAATACGATAGCAGCGGCAACTTTATTTTGTATGCAACTTTATTAGGAGTTAAATTGGTAAACTTGCACACAAATCGATGCACAAGAATTATTGGAAAGAATGAAAATTTAAGGCTCCTTCAAGTCGCTTTGTATCAAGGTAAAATGTCACCACTCATATAACAGTTAAAATAATGATTTCGGTTAGGTTCTGGAAAGAAAACAAAAGCAGTCGTAACTCTGGAGATGGAAGGCTCCGATAATCCAACTTTAGAATCGATTCAGGCAGATCCCACGCTTTTTTGTACTGCTTACAAGAAATCTAGGTTTTATTTATTCAGTCGGAGAGAACCCGATGATCCCAGTAGTTCAATGGGAGAACAGCAAGATAGAGATATTTTCAACGAGAAACCCTCGAAAGAAGAAGCGATGGCTGCCACTGAAAACTCGACAGTTCAGAGATTATACGAGAATGCAATTATACATACTGTTTTTGGCGATATTCATATACAACTATTTCCTCGAGACACTCCGAAAGCAGTTGAGAACTTCTGCGTGCATAGCAAGAATGGTTATTATAATGGCCACATTTTTCATCGTGTTATTAAAGGATTTATGATTCAAACCGGTGATCCTACGGGGAATGGGACAGGTGGCGAAAGTATATGGGGCGGAGAATTTGAAGACGAATTTAAACAACATTTACGGCATGATCGACCGTATACAGTCAGCATGGCAAACGCAGGTCCTAGTACAAATGGTAGTCAATTTTTTATCACTCTCGCACCAACGACTTGGCTCGATAACAAACATACAGTCTTTGGAAGAGTCGTCCGAGGCATGGAAGTCGTACAAAACATTGGTAACGTTCGCACTAACGCTAAAACAGATAAACCTTATGACGATATAAGAATTGTTTCTATTACTGTTAAATAAGTTTTAATATTTCTGTAAAAACCATTTTAAGTAAACAAATATCGTGGAATATATTATTATTTATGCTCAGTTCGTTCTAAATCAACTAAACTACTCCTTCATTATGCATTTTTAACCTCTTATTTCTAAATCACAAAAATAATCGGATTACTTATCAATTAGGCAGTTTTCTTATAAAAAAAAGAAACTGAAGAAATGCAGATTTAACTGTGGTCCCTCGTCGCACACTCATTACAATTTAATACTTTGTTGTACACCTCTAACGCATTCACACACAAATAAAAGCATTTTTCAAACGTAAAACAGTCGCACTTTCGAAGTAGAAATGAGCAAATTCTCATCAAAGAATTTCGTTTCGATAACCACGTTCCCACTAAAATTTAATGTATAAACATGCATTTTCATACATCACAATGAAAAACTTACTTTAGGATAGAAGCGGGCATCATCTGTGATTCCGGGGCTGCCTCCATAATCGACTGCCAGGTATTTGTCGATTCTGGCATGACGAAACCAAAATCAAAGTACCACTCTTCTAGAACTCTTCCTTTAAATAGCACTTTCTGGAAAAAAATCCGTTAGATTTTGGTTTAAATAGTATTTCGTTAATTTACCTGCTCCAAACGAAACTTTTCGATGCATTCCTTCGAGCTGAAATTAAACTCTCGGGAAACTGCTCGACACTTAAGTATCGATTTCGATACACGAGCTTCGTGCTCTATATCAGGTAAACTCAAGTCTTCTGAGCCTTGCCAATAGATTTTTCCTCCATCGGCGTCCCTCAGACATATCCAATTACTATTATAATTAAGAGAATCAACTATTAAACATTTAGTGAGGTTATGTTGTCATAAATAAAGGATACACTTGAAAACCTTTTAGTATTAGCTCCGCTTTATTTGTATTATCAGTATTAACATGAATCATTGTATTTGTCCACTTCGATGTATGTATTTTAATAGTTTTAATTAGTTTTTTACTCCATTTCGTACGAAATCTTGGTGAGAAGGACGGATTGAACGTGCGTACACAAAACCAACAATGTTTCGTCGATAAGATCCAGTGGCGTAACGTTAGAATTTGATTAGGGGTTGTTATCAATAACAGTCTTGCGCAAACTGTGTCCGCTAGAAAGAATCGATTTTATTTTCAAGGTAAAAGTAAATTTAATCAAAAAAATTCTTGATGTGGCGTCGTACCCTCCACATACATGTACATATTTACAAATAAAAACACTATTTTCTTGCTAACTGAAATGTAATATTTTGTGATAATATTTTTTAAAGTTGTACTTTTTACCACACCCCAAATTATGGCTTCAAATGCGGGTAAGCTGCCTTATACTAATTAATAGATAAAAATGGCTTTAATAATTATTTTAGAGAACGATTACAAAGCCAAATTGATAGCAGCCGTGAAGAAAGAAGTGAAGCAGGTGATGGAAGAATCTGTAACGAAGAAGTTTGTGCACGAAGAATCTGGATCTGTTACCTCGTTATGTGGTGCTGTAGAAGCTTGCTTATCTCAAGGTGTTCCCCTTAGCTAGCCTAAAATTATTACAAATGAGGCGTGACACTGCTTATGTTTCAGGTTTACGTAGAAGAGCTTTGGGGTTATTTAAGACTTCCTCCACGACTGCTTTATTACATAAAATAGCCAAACATAGCTCTGAAGCCGCCCTAATCTCCAAAAAGGTGATAGAATTAGAAAACATAGATCCAAATCGAAGATCTTCGAGTAGCAGCGATAGCACAACAAAACCTGTACTAATGAAAAATGCCTCATTGCAAAACGTCAATTTATTACCTAAATATTTGTGGATAAGGCTTGCTCTATTCGAAAAACAACTCTCAAGAATAATAGATTATTTAGTATCAACTTCGACAAAATACTACGACAAAGATGCTTTAGTTGCCGATCCTGATTATGGCAGCATTTTGAGTTCCTTATTAGTTGGTCCCTGTGCTTTAGATTATTCGAGAACCAAAACAGCCGATCACTTCTGGACCGATCCACCTGCCGATGAATTGGTTCTAAAATCAACTATAAAGTAATAAAAAACTAAACGGTTCATTTTTAGGTACAAAGGCACAGGATATCGAGCAGCCACTCGACACCACCTTCAATGCGAAGACCCATACCCAATTTCAGGAGATCATTAAATACGAGCTCTGAAGACTCGACAAGCCGCTGTACGACTCAACATATTGCCAAAGATTATGTGGAAAGCTTACATCAAAATTCAAGAGCTACTTTGTTGTTTGGAAAAAATAATGTTATGGTTCTTCCGGCGAAGGCCGATCAAACCGAGCCAATGCCCGGCTACCTAAGTTTGCATCAAACAGCAAACTTTTTGACAATAAAGTGGACCCCCAATCAATTAATGAATGGCTATACGGAAAGTGAAGTTTCTGACAAGAGCATCTATTGGGACTTCGCCCTGCAAGTGCGGCTCGATGAAATCGTTTATGTGCATTGCCACCAAGACGTGGATACTGGAGGAACTGTTATTTTAGTGGGGCAAGATGGTGTACAAAGGCCACCGATACATTTCCCCAAAGGTGAGTGATTTATTATTTTAATTCTTTCAAACTCGAGGTCTTTTGGGTCGCTTAATAAAATACTAATGTAACATACAATTAATTGGGTTTTATCTCTTTCGTAAAAGTTCTCCGTAATTTAATTTAATCCACGCCCTAATTCCGTTTTGAATGTACTTAAATAAATTTCCTTTTTCTATTTGTCTGAAGAGAAGACTTATTGAATTAAAAGAGTAAAAGTAAATGCTAAAATTAAGTTATTTTTGACAAGCAAAAACTACCAAATTCAATTTAAATAAGTCAATTTGTTAGCGCTCTGTAATTACGTTGCTATGATCATGTAAATAAACAAAGTCGAAAAATACAAAATGGCTAACGTTGTAAATAAGAGGAAAGTAATAGATTTATTTTTTAGGTGGACATATGCTAGCATTTTTAAGTTGTTTGGAAACTGGATTATTGCCTCACGGACGATTGGATCCCCCATTGTGGTCCCAACGTTCGGGTGCGGCAAAGAATAACAATAAAAGAAAACGACCCTTGCCTTCGCTCGTTGAAAACGAAGACGAACCCAAGGATTTTGTCTTCCGAATTGTCGATAACAGTAATCATAAAGAAATATGTAAGTTGAGTAGTGTGCTTGTTTATAATTTAATTGATTATGATTTCAAGCAGTAAAGAGGCACGATCTAATGAATAGGCATAATCCGTTGCCGCCAAAGGTACGAGCACAATTAGGAAGTTCAAGCACAAGCTCCGAAAGCTCAACTAAAAGCTTTAGTATTGATCAAAATGGGTTAGAAGGACCTGCGAATATTTGTATTCAAGCCGTGTGCGATTCTATGAAAAGGCAAATTATATCGAGAGCATTCTACGGTTGGCTTGCTTATTGCAGGCACTTATCAACAGTCAGAACACATCTAAGCGGATTAGTTCACGGGAATATTATCTCTGGCGAAAATGCACAAAGCGGATTATCGGAAGAGAAATGGTCTGAGTTATTACTTGATGGAGTGGTACATAATGCTGATGAGATCTACAGACTCACTTATTATGGAGGGGTGGCCCATGAGTTACGAAAAGAGGTCTGGCCATATCTGTTGGGGCACTACAAGTTTGGTACAACAATTGCACAAAGAGAAGAATTGTCTGAGCAAACAAAGCAAGCGTACGTTATTAAAACTCGAAATTCTTAATTAAGCTAACGTAAACAAATTTTAGCTATGAGACCACGATGTCAGAGTGGTTGGCCGTAGAAGCTATCGTAAGACAACGAGACAAGGAAACCCAAGCTAACGCTATCGCAAAATTAAGTAGTGAAAGCACAAGTGGAGAACAAATTCCAACAAACATCCCTCGGGACCTCAGTAATGATGTACGTATTGTTATTTAATCAAAATTACAAGTTTTAGTAAATTTGGTGATATTTTAGTTAAGTTTGTAATCTTTGTGTTAGTCACTAAATGGCAACCAAAACAAGTTGTTGTGAATCAAAATAGGAATCATAAAATACTAATATATTTAGACGTCTATTACAATTATTAAATTTTTATTAGGTTTTCGAGGACATAACTGATTCAGAACTTGATTCGAACGATGAAGAAGGTGGTAACCCCACTGATGCAAAAGATAAACCAAAGCGACCAAAGAAAACAAAGCAAAATACAGTAATCTACGATGGCAGTGACGAGGAGAAACAAAAGGACCAAGAAACAAAATCTGGCGAAGCGGAAAAAGAGATTGAGCCTTCCGAAGAACCCACAATGGAGGATACAAACACAAGACTGACAAATTCAGTATTAAACGGGTTACGAGATAACATTTTAAACGAACAACCGAGCACAAGCCAACTCTACAAGAGCGATTCTGAAGATGAAAAGAATCAAGAAGAGTTACGAAAGTTTATCGGAAACGTTATTATAACAAATCCCAGCGTTGACATGGCAAATTTACCTCCGGATTTTCAACACAAGACAAGCTTAGATGCTTTAACGGAAGAAGGAGGCTCATCGTTAGATACATTGGATTGTATTGAATCTCATGGGTTGGTGTCACCGGCACGGAGCGCTTGTGTCTCACCTGCCAGTTCAAATGGGGGCGTTTATTCCGTAAAATAGCTTGTTAATCATTTGAATTTGTTTTTTAATTGTTTGTAATTGTAGACCGAGCTTTTGGAGACTTTCGGCTTGAATTTGCATAGAATCGAGAAAGATGTGCAGCGATGTGATCGTAACTATTGGTATTTCAGTGGCGACAACTTGGACAAATTAAGGAATGTTATGTGCACGTAAATATTTGTTTTAAGCTTAATTGTGTGGAATGCATTTGAATTTTTTTAGTTATGTATGGGAGCATTTGGATATCGGTTATATGCAAGGAATGTGCGATCTTGTTGCTCCTTTATTGGTCATCTTCAACGACGAGAGTTTAACTTATGCATGCTTCTGTCATTTGATGGAACGAATGGTCGAGAATTTTCCAAACGGAAATGCTATGGATTGTCATTTTGCAAACATGCGTTCTTTGATACAGATCTTAGATTCGGAGATGTACGAGTTGATGCATTCGCATGGGGATTATACGCATTTCTACTTCTGTTACCGATGGTTCCTATTAGATTTCAAACGAGAATTAGTTTATAACGATGTCTTCGCATTTTGGGAAGTCATTTGGGCAGCGCAGCAAATGGCATCCAGTCATTTTGTACTTTTCTTAGCCTTGGCTCTTTTGGAAACTTACAGAGACATTATTTTATCCAACAGTATGGATTTTACCGATATCATTAAGTTTTTTAATGGTAAGTAACTCTCAGTTCTATTCACAATATGCCTTGACATAACCTCAAAACTTTTCAATGTTTGATTTGAATGAATAGATTAATGTAGAATTTTCTCGGTAGAAATGGCTGAGAGACACGATGCACAGGCAGTGTTACGATTAGCGAGAGAGTTGGTGCTACAACTGCAGCTGTTAATTGAAAATAAGTGAAGATGAATAGAAAATATTTTACTACTAAAGAAGTATTTGTTCTATATGTTGAATCTTTTATAAACTCGTTAAGTATACAAATTTTAAGTCTTGGGTGTGCGTGGATGTTTAATTTTAAAAATGCGCAAAGTGCAAATGTGCCAAAGAAAAACAAAATCAAAGAAAAAATTTGCTTTATTGTAATACTTTTATATAGTGAATGTTTTTTGCTACACGACTAACTTTAAAATTAATTCGGCATACGTGTATTTCAACAAGCTATTTTGCGAAATGAATTTCAAAAAGGATAAAATAATATATTTAAGATTTAAGAAAATAATTGGCATAAAAATATATGTGATAAGTTTCAATTTTATGCCTTCCTTTGTGTTAAAAGTTGATTGGAACTTGAAAAATTAATTTTTTTAAGGGTTGGAGTATAAAAGTTGTATGTTAAATGCTCACATAGTTTAATCGTAGATCAAAGAGAAATGAAAATTTATCTTCTAACTGTTAACTTCGATGAAACTGTGTGCATTAGAGTAGATACACAAATTATATCATCTACAACGTATATTAAAAGAGATGAATAGTGTACAAATTAATAACTACCTAAAATTAAAACAAAACTACTTATTTTTGTGCAACATAAAATGTATTTTGTAGAACACTTGTTAAGCTTAAGAGTATTATCGATGTACTATTATGAAGGTGTGAGATTAGTAATCTGCCGTTAAGTTTAAACACAAATCAAAAAAATTGTTGGATGTTGATTAATTGGAAAAGGGTGCTTAACACTGAAAGCAGATTTTGGCTCGAAGAGATGAATTTAGATTAATTTTAAGTAGTGTTCTATTTTTTTAATATTTATAAGTGTTATATTCTCTATTCTATTAATCTATTATTGTATGTGCCTTTAAAGTATTCTTTGTGGTCATATTATTCTAAAGGTATACAAATACTACACGTTTTAATTAAATGACTGTCAACGCAGGGATTTACCTAGTATTCTTTTTCGAAGTTGTCTCGAAAACTATTTCATATACAACTATCCATTATGTACGGACATATCAAATTTAATTATGTCAATGAACGAAATATAAAATAAAGTGTTTTAAATTATGCTTTTGTACGATTTTTATTAAGCCTCTGTGCCTTTATATCCATAAATTCTATAAGCTAGTAGATATTGGATTTCAATTAAAGCCTCCATCGAATCCCAAAGAGATATTTATTAAAACGAGAAAAGTTGGAAGATCAAAGTCAATAACAAACATTAAAACATGGGGAACTTGAAATTAAACAATAACCTACAAGAGAAAGACAATAATTTCATCAATAATACTAACAATAACAGGTATATCTGAATGATCATAAATCCTTCTGGTTATATCAATAGTATGGAACAACATGATTCTTCATACAATGTACTTACATATTTAATTATAAAAGGATGATTTATGCCAATAAATAATAAACACTTACGAAAGCAACTTTTCAGATATCTATTGGGATCTTCAAGCACTTTTGACACTATTTTTTAACAAATTAAACACATGATTAAGCATATAGACGTTTTGGGAAGCCATGACACGGCAGGATAGCCAATATAAATAATTAGACACAAATATCACTACAAGAAGCCTTCAACACCCGACCATCAAGAAGCAAATACAGCAAAGGCTCTTTAACACGACTAGCGTTGGTTCTTAGTATACTTATATATTTATAGATACATACACAGGAGCAATATATATAATTAATTACAGCATTTCGAAAATTACAAAATTTTCCGCGTACTTTTCAAAAATAAAAAAGTTATAGTGTTTTAAAAGTTTCATTTTAAATCTAAATTTAATTTTTCAAAAAGGCAAATTTTTTCTTTTAGTGAGAAAGCGCCGGGAAATGACACCGGCTATAGTTGCTAGGGGTACGTAGGAACGTCCCCTTGCAATATAAAGCAATTCTATTTTTTTCATTTTTTGCCAAAAAAACATGGGTTAAAACCCATGTTTTTTCAAAATAGAAAACGTTTTTTCAAAGCTATGAAATAGCACGCCTATGGTTTCTTAGGCCTATCCGAAGCCAAAAAGGCTGCCAAATCCGAATTTGTCTAGTTTTTACAGATCCGTCAACAAATAACGGCGCTACAATTTTTTTAAAGTTCAAAATGGTGCAAAAAAGCGCTCCTAAAATGACAATTTTTTATATTCGAAAAATTTACGTTGTGCCCTGTACATATTTTACATGTATCTTATGTAAAAAAGTCCCAGAATACCGAATCCGTCTCGCTTTTAATGATTGCATCGAAAATAACGGCGCTACAATTTTTTTTGTGAATCAAGGGGGTATGGTTTTCGATTTAATTAGTTTTATCGAAAATTTTTAGTTTAGAGCGAGAGCGCCAGAAAATAACACCTGTTATAGTTACCAGGGGTACGTAGGAACGTCCCCTTGCAATATAAAGCAATTCTATTTTTTTCATTTTTTGCCAAAAAAACATGGGTTAAAACCCATGTTTTTTCAAAATAGAAAACGTTTTTTCAAAGCTATGAAATAGCACGCCTATGGTTTCTTAGGCCTATCCGAAGCCAAAAAGGCTGCCAAATCCGAATTTGTCTAGTTTTTACAGATCCGTCAACAAATAACGGCGCTACAATTTTTTTAAAGTTCAAAATGGTGCAAAAAAGCGCTCCTAAAATGACAATTTTTTATATTCGAAAAATTTACGTTGTGCCCTGTACATATTTTACATGTATCTTATGTAAAAAAGTCCCAGAATACCGAATCCGTCTCGCTTTTAATGATTGCATCGAAAATAACGGCGCTACGATTTTTTTTGTGAATCAAGGGGGTATGGTTTTGGATTTATTTAGTTTTATCGAAAATTTTTAGTTTAGAGCGAGAGCGCCAGAAAATAACACCTGTTATAGTTACCAGGGGTACGTAGGAACGTCCCCTTGCAATATAAAGCAATTCTATTTTTTTCATTTTTTGCCAAAAAAACATGGGTTAAAACCCATGTTTTTTCAAAATGGAAAACGTTTTTTCAAAGCTATGAAATTGCACGCCTATGGTTTCTTAGGCCTATCCGAAGCCAAAAAGGCTGCCAAATCCGAATTTGTCTAGTTTTTACAGATCCGTCAACAAATAACGGCGCTACAATTTTTTTAAAGTTCAAAATGGTGCAAAAAAGCGCTCCTAAAATGACAATTTTTTATATTCGAAAAATTTACGTTGCGCTCTGTACATATTTTACATGTATCTTATGTAAAAAAGTCCCAGAATACCGAATCCGTCTCGCTTTTAATGATTGCATCGAAAATAACGGCGCTACAATTTTTTTTGTGAATCAAGGGGGTATGGTTTTGGATTTATTTAGTTTTATCGAAAATTTTTAGTTTAGAGCGAGAGCGCCAGAAAATAACACCTGTTATAGTTACCAGGGGTACGTAGGAACGTCCCCTTGCAATATAAAGCAATTCTATTTTTTTCATTTTTTGCCAAAAAAACATGGGTTAAAACCCATGTTTTTTCAAAATGGAAAACGTTTTTTCAAAGCTATGAAATTGCACGCCTATGGTTTCTTAGGCCTATCCGAAGCCAAAAGGCTGCCAAATCCGAATTTGTTAGTTTTACAGATCCGTCCACAAATAACGGCGCTACAATTTTTTAAAGTTCAAAATGGTGCAAAAAGCGCTCCTAAAATGACAATTTTTATATTCGAAAAATTTACGTTGCGCCTGTACATATTTTACATGTATCTTATGTAAAAAGTCCCAGAATACCGAATCCGTCTCGCTTTTAATGATTGCATCGAAAATAACGGCGCTACAAATTTTTTGTGAATCAAGGGGTATGGTTTTGATTTATTTAGTTTTATCGAAAATTTTTAGTTTAGAGCGAGAGCGCCAGAAAATAACACCTGTTATAGTTACCAGGGGTACGTAGGAACGTCCCCTTGCAATATAAAGCAATTCTATTTTTTTCATTTTTTGCCAAAAAAACATGGGTTAAAACCCATGTTTTTCAAAATAAACGTTTTTCAAAGCTATGAAATCACGCCTATGGTTTCTTAGGCCTATCCGAAGCCAAAAAGGCTGCCAAATCCGAATTTGTCTAGTTTTTACAGATCCGTCAACAAATAACGGCGCTACAATTTTTTTAAAGTTCAAAATGGTGCAAAAAAGCGCTCCTAAAATGACAATTTTTATATTCGAAAAATTTCGTTGCGCCCTGTACATATTTTACATGTATCTTATGTAAAAAAGTCCCAGAATACCGAATCCGTCTCGCTTTTAATGATTGCATCGAAAATAACGGCGCTACAATTTTTTTTGTGAATCAAGGGGTATGGTTTTGATTTATTAGTTTTATCGAAAATTTTAGTTTAGGGAGAGCGCCAGAAAATAACACCTGTTATAGTTACCAGGGGTACGTAGGAACGTCCCCTTGCAATATAAAGCAATTCTATTTTTTTCATTTTTTGCCAAAAAAACATGGGTTAAAACCCATGTTTTTTCAAAATGGAAAACGTTTTTTCAAAGCTATGAAGCAGCACGCCTATGGTTTCTTAGGCCTATCCGAAGTCAAAAAGGCTGCCAAATCCGAATTTGTCTAGTTTTTACAGATCCGTCAACAAATAACGGCGCTACAATTTTTTTAAAGTTCAAAATGGTGCAAAAAAGCGCTCCTAAAATGACAATTTTTTATATTCGAAAAATTTACGTTGCCCCCTGTACATATTTTACATGTATCTTATGTAAAAAAGTCCCAGAATACCGAATCCGTCTCTCTTTTAATGATTGCATCAAAAATAACGGCGCTACGATTTTTTTTGTGAATCAAGGGGGTATGGTTTTCGATTTATTTAGTTTTATCGAAAATTTTTAGTTTAGAGCGAGAGCGCCAGAAAATAACACCTGTTATAGTTACCAGGGGTACGTAGGAACGTCCCCTTGCAATATAAAGCAATTCTATTTTTTTCATTTTTTGCCAAAAAAACATGGGTTAAAACCCATGTTTTTTCAAAATGAAAACGTTTTTTCAAAGCTATGAAACAGCACGCCTATGGTTTCTTAGGCCTATCCGAAGCCAAAAAGGCTGCCAAATCCGAATTTGTCTAGTTTTTACAGATCCGTCAACAAATAACGGCGCTACAATTTTTTTAAAGTTCAAAATGGTGCAAAAAAGCGCTCCTAAAATGACAATTTTTAATATTCGAAAAATTTCTGTTGCGCCCTGTACATATTTTACATGTATCTTATGTAAAAAAGTCCCAGAATACCGAATCCGTCTCGCTTTTAATGATTGCATCGAAAATAACGGCGCTACGATTTTTTTTGTGAATCAAGGGGGTATGGTTTTCGATTTATTTAGTTTTATCGAAAATTTTTAGTTTAGAGCGAGAGCGCCAGAAAATAACACCTGTTATAGTTACCAGGGGTACGTAGGAACGTCCCCTTGCAATATAAAGCAATTCTATTTTTTTCATTTTTTGCCAAAAAAACATGGGTTAAAACCCATGTTTTTTCAAAATGGAAAACGTTTTTTCAAAGCTATGAAACAGCACGCCTATGGTTTCTTAGGCCTATCCGAAGCCAAAAAGGCTGCCAAATCCGAATTTGTCTAGTTTTTACAGATCCGTCAACAAATAACGGCGCTACAATTTTTTTAAAGTTCAAAATGGTGCAAAAAAGCGCTCCTAAAATGACAATTTTTAATATTCGAAAAATTTACGTTGCGCCCTGTACATATTTTACATGTATCTTATTTAAAAAAGTCCCAGAATACCGAATCCGTGTCGCTTGTAATGATTGCATGGGAAATAAGGGCGCTACGATTTTTTTTGTGACACAAGGGGTATTTTTTTGAATTTATTTAGTTTTATCGAAATTTTTTATTTTAGAGCTAGAGCGCCAAGAAATGACACCGGCTATAGTTGCTAGGGATACGTAGAAACACCCCCTTGCCATATAAAGCAATTCTATTTTTTTCATATTGTGCCATTTTTGGCGATTTTGGGGTGTTTGGGTCAGCGCCGGATTTCGACGCCTAGGGGTTGGAAACGTTCAGAAATGAAAGGATTTGACGAAACTCGCAAAGCCGGCGGTGTTAGCGCATTTTAAAAATTTAAGCAAAATATACATTTTGAAAGCTTCAAGGACTTTTTACTTTTTTTGAGAAAAATTAATTTGGAAAATCGATTTCCTTTCAATTCTTTTGGGATATTCTTATCGATCCTAAATTACCATAGCCGCAGTTATCCTTTCCTGCTCCCCTTTCAAACGCAAAAATTTTCCAAAAAACTAAAAAAATGCAAAAAAATGTAATTGCAGTTAATGGTTCCTATAAAGCCATAATGTCCATAGCCATTTTACTCTGCTACCTTTTTAAAATCAAAAGTTCTTGAAGAACATACAATTTTTGTAAAATTTACACTCGATAAATATATAGGTATCGCCCTGGTTTGATTGTATCGAGTAAAACAACACAGATTCCGAACCTAGACACATTTTCCCATGAAATAGGTTCAAAATGTTATTCTGAAATAAAATAAATTAAAAGAACGCTTACTATTAGACAAATTTACATTCACAACTTTTAATTTCATACAGTCAGTACGTACAAGTTATTGTTATAGTTATATAAGTAAATTCAATACATTTATAATTTCTTTCCATAAAATATTTCAACATCCCTGTACTTTCCATAAACAAAGTATTAATTGCTCGGTTTTCGTATAACTCATGTATTTAAGTATGATCACGATGTTTTAAAACAGTAACGTAGTTGTGAATACATTTAGTACCCTGTTGTATTTACTTGAAAAACTACATTTCTTTCTAATACATTTAAAATCCTAAATGTTACAATGAAAAACTGATATTTACGTATATCCATTTTATACACCATTAAATGAATAGAAATAAAATAGTTACAGCGTCCCATTTAGAAATATCTATCCAATTTTTAATGATTCTTACAGTATAACAATTCATTTTGCTTTTGAGAACATAATTACAAACGTAAATCACACAATTTCTATAATCGTTCAATTAAATACAATTATCTCAATTTCTATACTAGTTTCTCGCTGTACATGGTTGTCTTCTTTAATTATATTAAATTATGCTTATACGTACATATACAAAGCTTATATAAAAATTAAAAAAAGTTTTACTCTACATAATTCTTCATTTTTATCCATTTTGGTGCGCTTTGGTTTTTTATGTCTGAGAAAATTGATAGCCGACAATCCCAACTTGGTCTGCAAAAATAAACATCTTAAAAACAAAGATACAAATAAATAATACTTACAAACGAACAATTCAAATTACAACTTACAAGCTTTCATATGAGAAACAGATCAAAATCGAAACTTACCTAAATGAGTATTGCAAAAAACCTTTGCAAAATACGCAGAATGATTATTGCACTTAGAGGTAACTTAAAACTGAAAGTAAATAATGAATTAGTGAGAAAATTATGGATAATCAAATTAAATGATAAAATCATATGTCCGATGTACGATCAACCGAAAACTCGACAATAACAGAAGCCAAAAGAATAACAAAATTTGTATGATTACTTACTTATTTAATTTTATTATATATACACATGCAATTACCTTACATTGATACTTTGTCGAACAAACCAACGTTTACGACTACTCTCGAAGATAGTTCCATGCAAGTTTATTGTATAAAAATACAAATTAAATAAGCGCAAAATATACATATTTCAAATATTAATCTACATAAAGGCACAAATTAATCTTTTCCCCTAAAAATAAATAATATCGCATACTTTTGAATAACTACTGTGGAGTTTTATTGGTACATTGTAATCCTATAAATTTAACAAATCTCGATCCATTTAAATATCTGACTAATAAATAATGTGATTCATCTTTTAGATCAAATAACCATTAATCGTTGTACTTAATTTAAATACATACTTTACCGCATAATAAACTAATACAATTAAGTTCAAGAATGTGATCCGTTTTGCTTATTTTGGATATCATACATAACCTACAATTACAACCGAATCAAAACAAAGTAAATTTCTATCCAAAAGAATTTGTGCCTTTATAAAATTAAATTAAACGTAATCGTTTTTGATCAACAAACATAAAAGGACAATTACTTTGTATAATATACATTAAAGTACACTTTATATTAATTTATACAATCTATTATCGTAATGGCTATGGCATCGAATCCCAATAAAAGTACTTTTGGTAACCCCCATTCTTTAGATCAATTTTTTTTAAAGCTTCTCTAATTGATTTTATCAAAATATTTTCTGTTGATAATAGAAAATGAAACATAATTGAATCTCAAATAAATTTTTTTAACCTAACAATTAAAAGTACGAATCATTGCACTTATTCCATGCATCCACATAAGAAAACTACGGAGCAAATAATGCGAGCCCTAAAATTATCAACGTCTACATAAATATCTACTAATCAAATTATAAATAAATAAAAATAATAAAACAATGCGAGTACTACATAACATCAACAAACATCTCACAAGGGTTGCCCATAGCTATTTTAAAAGACTGTCTACTACCAGCAATATCTTTAGCCTGAGCTGCCACTTGCGTGCCACTACTTTGATCGGAACCATTCGACGAGCCGTTCCCGTTCCCCGTGGCTAAGGGCACCGCCGATCGAGGCCCCAGAGAAGTTATATCACTGTCCGATGCACTGCTATGAGCTGCTCCATCTTTCAGGGGATCGGAACCGTTCGACGATCCACCTACAAACGATTCTACTTTTATAAAAGTAAATCCTAAGAGGAAAAACTAACCACTTCCACTAAGTACGGATTCTTCACGATTGTACCCATAAACTGTATGTTCGCTGGCTGTGTAAAATGGCATTGGCATGTATTCCATTGGATTATAAGTTCCACTGTATGGCATATAATTTGGAACGTTCGGTAATGGACCGACTGAATCGGCATCTCCTTGTATTTTAAGGTTAGACATTGCCGAACACAGGTCCCCAAATATATAGTAGCATTGCTCCGAGAAAGTGATTTTGTTAACGGTATGCCTTATAAAGCCAGCTTTCAATAAGTGTGAGGCATATTTCCGAGTATCTCGTCGATCTTGGAAACCTTCGACGTGAGTCATTAACCAGTCTATCATATCAGTCCCTATAAACGCATTTGGAATTGTTATTTTCAACCACATACGATCACGAATTTCTAAACCGCTATCTGGTCTTTGCATCGCTTGAACAACGGTCGCCATTGTACTATTCACAGTTAAAGGTTCTTCTAAATCTGAAAAATGCAACGAGAAATACAACAAGCTCGATGCTCGAATAAAAAATTAATTAAAAGCAAACCAAACACTTTTGTGCATTTTTACAGAAAGGAATAAGTGCAGACGTACCAGACCCAAGCAGACACTCACGTTCGTTTGCTGGTATGGTACTTGTAATGGATGCACTAGATACCGTAGAACTACTCGGGGGCCTGGCTACAGGATCCCCACGAACCGCTGCCGTATGTGCCACCCACGCTCCTAAAACACAAACAATTTTAATATGACAATCTTAAAATTTAATAATTGTTATACTAAAAGATTAATATTTCATTTTCTTAGAAAATATGTCCCACCTGGATCGATGGGTCTCACTGGTTCTGTTCTGGGAATAGTAAAATATCCTTTCGGATTAGGATCCCAGCATTTGGCAACCACCAACTTAATAGGACTATTAAGAAAATATAAATTAACATATTATGAGTCTGTAATAATAAAAATCGAAACTAAATCAAATAAATCAACACAAATTAGAAAAAGATGCATTTATACAGAAAACAACGAATAAGAAAAGGATGCATACACTACTTTAAAATAATTATTAAATTGGTAGTCGTAAAACGAGTCTTTTCTGCCAAAAAAAAACACAAAACTGTGATATCTGAACAATGTTACTTGATTTAAATTAGCCATCTTTAATTGAATTAAGAAAGAGAAAGTTTTATTTATAAACAAAAAAAACTTTCTCTTTCGTAATTAAACAATTAAAAAGGCAAAACAAGATTGAATTTTACTTAATACATACCCTGGTTTTTGAACAACTTCTCGTAAGACTCGTACAGCCTCATCGTTAGACATATTTTCAAAATTAACATCGTTCACTTGTAAAATCATATCACCAGGTTCTATTCTGCCATCGAGAGCGACAGCACCCCTTGGACATAAAATAAATTAAAAATCTAACCAGATTTGAATAAATAAACCTTACCCCTTCATTATTGAGCCAACATAAATACCTCCATCGCCACCCTTATTACTCTGTCCAACAATAGAAATACCTAAGAAATTGACAGTGTCCATGTTGAGCGTAACTGTTATAATATTCAGAGACATCGTGGAGTCTGTTATACTCGAATAAGAACTAGTACGGGACATGGCCTAAAAGAAACCAACTTAGTAATCGAATAAAAAGCTAGCAAATTAATTTTTCTACTTGTAATCTTTGTTTTCTTCTTCTTTGAGGTCTCTTTCGACTGGCAACATGTAAACGACTAACACTAGAGCATTCTGATAAAGCTGTATGTCTTCCGGTTGTTTCTGACTGAAAACTGGTCGTTTCTAAATCCGAACTAACCACCGAAGAAGTTTCAAACAACCTTAAAACGAATTGGTCATCAATAAATTCAAAGAAAGTGAGATTTTTACCTCGGCAAATGTCCATTAATTCTAGATGAGTATTTGTGGTGCCTTCTACCTTGTCGCGAACTAATTATACTTTCAGTGTCTGTACAAATGGAGTCCGCTTGTTGAGGTGGCATTCTTTGATCGGAGGGATGTGTTACGCTATCTGTGCATTGCGAACCACCGTCTGATTGATTTGAACCTTCTGCCGATACCAACTACAATTTACATTGATTTTAAACATAGTCGTTCTTATTAATAACTCTCAAACTCACCCAACTAACAACTCGTCCATTAAAACAGGGTAAGTGTGCTAAATCTTCGATAATCTCTTCTTTGACAACCCTAAAAAGAACAGACGATTAAATACAGTTTCTATTTCCTGTAAATATTTACATATTAGATTGTCATATACGGTGTTGCAGTTGAGCATTTCCTATTCATAATTTATGAAGCTTAAAGAATCCACACTTCCTTATAAGAGAAACTGATTTGGTTTAAGTTTCTAATTTGGTTATTGAATTTAAAAAAAAAACACAAAGCTCAGATGTGATAGCCATCGATTTGCTTTTAAAAAATGTAGAAGTACGTTATTTTGCAACAGATATTGCTCTTATTAAGAATTCTACAACCATTTGAAATAAGTACAAAAACAACTGTCAATGAAGATTGATGACTGAATTGTTCATCGTAAAAGTTGGCGTCAAACTAATGATTTTAAACAATTATTACTTGTTCTTATCGCTCTTTCTTATACGTAATAAGGAAAAACTTACCCAAAATCGTCATCCATAGACTTAAAGAAAAATTTATAGTTAGGTCGATTGAGAACATTTTTAAAGTCTGCCAACGTCACTTTTTCCGGCGAAATCGGTATTTTCACTAAGTACGGTGTTTCCTCGTCGTCTATATGGTAAATTACTTTCGTCTCATCCATATTTGTGCAAAAGTTTGCACGAATATCGAGAAAATTGACAGGACCTAAGACATCAGCTCATACAACATGGCCGATGTTATTAAAACACTTTTATCCCCACCCAATTTGGTTTGTTTCTCGAGTAACTTATAGGATTTTATACAAAGCTTTGGCCGATCACTATCAGATGGCACTAAAACAGTTCTATCTGTCAAAGTAGGTCAATAATTTACTTTTCAATACGTGTGTTCGTAGTGTTCATATGTTACCTAATTCTTTAAGAGTTGCAGGAGATTCTTTACCTTACTACGAAGGCAGGTGATGATCTTTGGAAACTACATTATTTTGAGTTTTTCTCTTAGGCTTTATTTGAAAAAAATTCGTTTTAGAGATCCTCAATGCTAACCCAAACTGACATGGCTTGATATTTAAATATGGCAGATAAATTAGGCCTAGGAAATGAAGTCAGACAGCTTAAATTGGGACAAAGTTTTACAAATCCAAAGTCTACAGCTTTTCACACAATCCGATGTAGGTTTTGCATGGATGGATGCGAATGAAATCTCAATGATTTTACTTTTGCTTTCAGATGACTTTAAGCCAGCATCGGTTGATGTTAACAAAATTGCTAACGTAGAAGTGGGATCCAACCACCAGGTAACAGTTACCGTTCCACATCTAGGTAAAACTAAGTTCTTAGCAAATCAAATACAAGTTGAACATAAATAAATTGTAGATGGATCTGGAGTACCTCAAACCGTTTTCAAGGGCCCACAGAGGCCTTATCAGAAAGAATGCGTCTTAATAATCGATAGAGATACGGGTGCGATTACGCTAGAAAAGCTCTCTAGCAGTATTCAAGTTAAAAAGACTAGAAGTGAATCCATTAAACCACCTCTTCATCCAAGTAAAGCAATCGGTGTTAGAGAAGTGCTTGTTTTTTAAGAATACTGACTTTGTAGGTTCTAGTAATTCAGAGAAAAGCGGCCAAAGTACTGATAAACCCACTTTTACTGCAAGTAGGCCTCAGACTCCTCCAATAGGACAACGTTCTTCAAATAAAACAAGAGTCACCAGTGGAAGTAGGCGTCCTGATCGACCCATTACTCATCTTGTGCCTAAACACTCGCCCCTTCATGCCAGTCCCAATTATCCTTCACCAGCACATTATAAATCTCCTAAAAGAGATCTTCATGTAAATACAGAGTAAGTTGTTGTTATTAATGTTATTTACTAAATCTAACCTTGATAATTTTAGAACACATGCACAAAGTACATTAGCAAGCTTACCAATGATAGGATTGGACGATTTCTCGGATGTACCGCCTGTACCTATTAGTCAACCTACGACAAACCAAAAATCACCTGAGAAATCTCCACCGGTGCGAGCAACCGAATATGAAAATGGAGCTGTCGAAGAAATGAGTGATAGTTCTTCGTCCTCTTCGGATAGTGATTCTGATTCGGAACCGGATCGGTCTGTGCTCAACAAAACTATGGTTAATAAAACTAATGGTTATTCGAATGGTGTCCAAAATTCAAGTTCATCGTCCAAATTAGCCATGCCCACTACTCATATCTTGACCGAAGATTTATGTTTGTCAGATTCAGAATCTGACTAGTCTTTTGTAAGATTTAAATTAATACGAAGATAATAAATTTGTTTTTTATGAAACAGCGAATATTCTAATAGATGTATGTATATTTGTTTCTTCATAAATCAATTGTACCGTAGGAAAGATCGTTTTTATACTGACCAAGCAAAGATAAGGTAACGATTTCTTATATAAATATATATATATATATAAATACAATATATATAATTATTATGTATTATACGAATTTTAAATACACTTTAAAGTGTTTATTTTTAGTTTTTATACAAAATACTATCATGTTAAAACACGAATGCCAACTTGGATGCAATTTCCTTGGTCATTTTTCTCAAATGTCAATAATTTAAATATTCACATTTAAGAAAGGCTATCCCTTTATATTACATTAATTAGAAGAAAAAAAAACATTAAAAAGTAAAGCCTATTTTATCCTGGTATTTCAAAAGGATCTTTGCAAGATGAATTTTAGTCCCAAAGAACAGATTATTTCTACCTGTCTCGTTGAGAAAATAATATTTGATTTTCAGATCCTTCTCAGTAGCTCGCATACAATGCAAGTCATCTGAGTACTTCAGAAACAGTTCAAAAACATTACCAGAGTGTGTTGACTTAATTACTTGTAAAATATCGTTGTCGCTTCGTACAATAGGAACTACTTCTTTCGCTCTTTTTCTTACTAAAATTAATTTAAATTGAATGACGTACTCAACCTTTATTTCATTGGCTTACCAAAAACATAATCTCTACCATAAAATGAAATATATCTGTATTCTTCTCGATCAAAGTGTCCCCCATTCTTACTGAGTTCGATCGAATGCAATCCAGTCACTTTTGGATCATATTGTCGAAAAGGAATCGGGCTGAAGATTTGAAAATTAACAATTGTATTCATTTTAACCTAAAAACCCCTCTTGATCGTGATAATCCCTTATTTAACTCACAAAATACTTACCCTGTTTAAAAATTCTATATTAAACTTAGCATGAACATCTACAAGTAGAACTATTGAATCTAAGCCAATTTTTTTTAAAGCCAAGTCTATCAGCGCAAAGTTTAATACTTTGTGCTCTTCAATTGTGATTGGTCTGCTTGATGATGGTAATCGAATTGAAACCCATATGATTTTGTTCTCTTCGTTAAGATACTTATTGGATAATTTTAAAGCAGCTTGTTTTACTTTATAAAATACATCTGCAGTCCCCTTGCTGGCCGAGTTATACTGATAAATCAATTCAAGCATAAGTAATGTCTTCTCTCTGTGCTGAAGAATGGTTTTATTATAATCATTCATAAATGTTAGTCCTGAGTCAATTTCAGCTTCTTGAATTGGAAGTAAGATCGTCATTCTCGCATTTTCCGTTACATAAGGAGCTGGTACAAATTCCACTTTGCCTAGCGGCTTACAGACTTCAAACCTAAAATATTTAATTATTATTCAGCTTTAATTTGTAGATTTTGGTGTGAGTGTAATAAATTTAGTAAATTAGCACCTTTTAATTATTTCTTTGCCTGTATGCAAATCTCGGAAACCTATATCAAGCATGTAATCCATCCCTCGACTTAAATCAAAAGATCTATAACCATTCACTAAACGACGATATTGTAAATGATTGGAATTTTCATATAAAACTTTTTCTTTGACCGCATTAATTATTTTCTAAAATATATAAACAAATAAATGAAGTTAGATTTGTATCAATCAAGCTACCTGTATGTCTCTGTAATCAACATCGGTGTGTTTTCTCATGTTAGTAAAATCATCTGAAAAGAACATGTGTGTGGTATTAAAATAAAATTGAAGTGGAAGATCAAAACGGGTTGCTGGCCTTACAGGTGTTTTTTGTCCTAATGGCCACGATCCTTCCAGATTTTCTGACAAAACTTGGATTTCCTTTTTAAGGTTTACTAATTGCCTCTAGAAATATGACATTTGTTTTAGCTATCAATTAATTTAAAATAAATTAAATACCTTTGCAAAGTAAGCATTTAATAAATAGAAATCTCTCGCTTGAAATATTGGATATATTGAAATAGCTTTATTGAAATCGTCTTGCTTTGAGATTTTGTCTAAATGTTTCTCCAATTCGAAATGCTTCAATTTATACGTTGGCAGGGTTTGATTCTAAAAGATTAACGTTTATATTTTTTGATTAAATTCAATGATATAAATATTACTTGTACGACTGTTTGGCATTCTAAACGAGTACTTTGGTACACACAACGTCCCAAATTTTCACTGGAGTCATCGGACACAGCATTTGCTGTACACCATTCTAAATTTCTATTCATGGCACGTATTACAGAGTTACTAAACACTATTCCGGCATCTAAAATAAAAAATTAAAAAAAAATAAATAAATACATATTTCCACACAAACGTACCTAAATTACAAAAGCTACTATCCCCTGCTAAGTTTCCAAAGTAAACATCGTGTTTAACACTGATTCTTTCGACAATCTTCTTCAATATGCGTATGTTAAGATAATTAAAATCATTCATCAAAAAATAATAGTCGTAATCTTGTATGAATGTGTCGCTTATATATTTAATTATTTGAAATGGTCGATATTTTACTCTGGTGTCGGTAAATCCCACAATGCCAGTTAAATTGAAGGTAGTCTTCATTTTATTATGAACCGATATAAAAAATTTTAATTTATCAACTAAATGACCTATAGTTTTATTGATGTAGATAGCTTGCGAATTGATTTTTTCCTCTGATGTTAAGACACCAGCAAATAGCTTCTCCCGAATGCCTAATTCTGTAGAGTAATAACGAGGCCTTATTAATTTATTGTCAACTTGTCTTTTAGTTGCTAATATCTTCTTTGTCAGTCTTGATTTTTGAGTATTTAAAGTTGTCTTATAATTCAGTTCAGAGCCTCTAACGATTGATGCATATTCGTCGCTGCTACTCCTCTTAATATTTCCTTTGCAACTTACATCATTAAAATAATGATAGGTGCATATTCCTAATATTATACCAAAGAGTAAATAACTATTATTGTGAATAGTTTTGTACAAAATACGAGGCAAAAGCATTGCGGAAACTAAAACTTATTTAAAAAAAACTATGATCGAAATTATATCACATACATATTAAAAACATTGTCAAAATTACTTTTAGGTTGTAAAAGTTGATGTATCACATTATCTTATATAATAATTATTAAAATTAATCTACTTTAAAATAAGATTAACTTAACCTATAGAACTAAATATTAAAACTTCACGTTACCAACTTCTCCAAACAAATTATAACTAAACTCATTTTAAATAGTGAATGAGTGGGGATTATGAAATCTATTAAAATTTAATTGTCTTTGGTTCCTGAACTATATAAGTTTTTTGTAAGGTTTATGCAATGTTTTACAGCAGAAATAACCTAAATAAATGAATTAAAATTAGTTGTAAAAATTGCTATTATTCCAAGTGTAGCAGAGTGTTCATAGATGACACTAGCTCACCCTTTTTTGATTTAAAATAAATATTATTTCTATGCAATTTTAATCAGTTTATTAATTATATAATTGTAAACATAAAGTCAATCCTTGTTTTGTGATTTAATATATTTTTGAACATATTAACCTTCATGCACAGTCTTAGGAGGAAAAGGATATAATTCAATGATACTTTTCTTATTCAAAAGATACTACTATAATTTAATTTTTAATTAATTTAACTTACAAACGTTATAAATAAATTTAGTTATAATTAATACATTCAATTATCTACTCTAAAATTTGTCTGATACAAAATCGTTCTCAATAAAACTGTACTTAATTATATATCAATAATGCCGCTCAAAAATCAACGATTAAAACATTGTTTATAAACAATTTACATAATTTGTTTAATTTAATTCTTTACTCAACTGCCGTAAATGAAATACTATGTGCAGTTTTCAAATGTTGTTTCACATAACACTTATCGATGAAACGTTTTCCACAAATTTCACAAGAGAAAGGTCTCTCACCTGTATGAGTCCTTATGTGTTTTTGTAACTTGTTATTAGCAAAATACGATTTGGGACACATGTGACAAAAATATTTCTTGATTCTTATTGGAATTTTTGCATCGCCGATACCATGTGCTTTAGCCATGTGAATATCCAATGATTTTTGATACTTATATTCTAAATTACAAACGACACACTTATATAGACGAATATTAGAATGCGTTTTTATGTGTCGCAAAAGTACCGATCTGTTTATACACCTTCGATCACAAAAATGACATGCAAAATTGCGTTCACCTGTGTGGATTTTCGTGTGCGCATCTAAATTAGTTTTTAATGGAAATCTACGATTACAAATGGCACAAACATGTTTCCACTGACTTCGGTCTTGATGAACACATAATTTATGTTTATGGAGATCCGAAGAAGTGTTAAAAGCTTTCGGGCACTTCTCGCACCGGTACGCACGTTTGTTGGCATGGATCTTTTCATGATGATATAGATCACTACCTGTTATGAAAGCTTTGCCACAAAATAAACACACGTGTGTCCTTTCATTTGTGTGATATCGTTGATGTGCTTTTAAATACACTGAACTCACAAATTTTTGATCGCAGATGTCACACTTGAAATTCTTCTCAGTTGCGTGCACATTATGCATGTGCCTTTTAGCTAAATATTGCGTATTAAATTGCATGCCACATATTTGGCAAACTTTGGATTGTTGCCCCGATCTTCTTGGGTTTCTCTTTTTATTCATCGGATTACTTTCATTATCATAATCTTCATGTGTAATAGCATCTAAAAATAACAATAAATAAATTTCACTTAAAATAATTATTCTTAGTGTGATATGTTATATGTTACCTTGTGGATATACAGCTTCCTCGATTTTTACATTTTCAAACACTCGAAGTTTGATTTCTCGCAGTTCTTCTACTTTAGGACTAGATTGTACTAAATTCTCTACTGTTGTATCAAAAATATTGCCATTGTCGACACCAATTTTAACACTATGTCTTTTAATACCATCGCATTGTTTAAAATGCATTTTTCTTGCCCCTTCGGTTGCGTACATCCTGTGGCATTTCTCACATTTATATTTTTTCGATTTCTTTCTTAGTTTTGCTATGGTAATCCCATGCTTTTGATTTAAATGGTTGCGTAGCATTGTCCTACTGATGTGTAGGCTTTTACATAAATGGCACTCATTTCTCGGTAGCTTTTTTTCATGTTCCTGTTGTATGTGACTTATTAAAAGAAGCTTACTGTTGTATGAATTGTTGCAATGAAAACAAATAAAGTGTTCGATATGATTAACGGCTTCGTATTTTGGAATACAATAATCGTATGGTATTGTTCCATGTTCGTATTCAAGTTTTGCTAGATTACTTAAATTCAAATTATCAAATCTTTGAGTATTATCATTTATTTTTATACTGAAATCTTGACTTTGATGTTTGTTTTGTAACAAGTCCATAAATTCATTTTTTAAAAAAGTAGTTTGATATTTCCTTCTTTGTCCGACCGATTGCAGACAGAGGTTTCTAAATGCATAAGCCGCCTCCAACTGTATAATACACAACTGACATATAGAATAATTTTCCAACCAGTCCTAAAAAAAACAGTTGTAATTATTTTTCATTACTCATTAGATGAGACTTACGGCTTCAGGTACACATACACTTAATTTGTCACTCCACTTTATATTGTTTGAATCTATTTCGCATATGTTCCTTAGAAAAGTGTTGTTTTTTAAACATATATTACACAATTTGAATATATCCATTTCATTCAAACTGGATTATATTTGTTTACAAATATTATTTAATAATTTTTGGTTATGTTGCTTAGTTTTTTATCTTTTTCTGGACAGATGGCACTCATCAGTCAATTCAATTTAAATCTTTTACCAAATTGTTATAATTTAATTAGATTATATACAATTAATAATAAATAGAAACAGCAGTAGTAATAATGCAAATATTATTTTATTAACAGTATATAATACATATAAAAAGCCTAATAACAATTGCCTCAACTAATAGTTGTACTAAAATATATTTAAAAACTTATCGCATTAAATATGTACAAGAAAATTAATAATAATGACTTTAGTATAAGAAACTTAAAGCTGCAAATAAGTTCTTCTTTACGACAGAGATTAAAATATGAATCGGAGAGTATTATTGACCATAAGTAAAAATATTGGACGTTTTTATTCTTTATACTTAAGAATTTGTACAAAAACTATGTGTATAAATCCTAGTTATTTATATAAATCCTAACTGTCCAAGCTACAAAAAAAATTATTAAAGTTAAGCGAGTTCAAAAGCTTTAATTACTCACCAGGGTTTGTTTTTGCTGCTCCCTTTGTAAAATGGTATCAGTCTGTCGATCGTCAAATTTACACACAGCAGCAATCACGCGAGCTAAAACTACACTTTCTTTTCCTAGCATATAATTATAAAGAACGTTCCTTAAATATTCAGTTTCTGTTGAATTTGATAGCTCTGTACAATGATTTAATGTGACTAAAGTCTCGTCGAGCTTTCGATTCAACTTCTCATTTTTATTCGTCAATTTCTGCATTTCATTCTCATAAAACTGTATTGAACTACGATTAGTTAAATCTAAAGATTTATATTGCACTAGCTTTTCATTCAGGTGATTGATTTCTTTTTCATGGTCCTCCTGCAACCTTTGTACATCGCTAGAATTTTGTAAAGAATAATTCTTCTCTGTATTCACTATATCGAGATTATCTAATTTTTGTGCATTGCTAGAACTATTATTAATATTCAAAGGCGCCGTTTTCAATTCTTGTATTTCGTCTAAAAGTAATTGCCTTTCATGTGTTAACTCAGTAAATTGATTTTCGAGCTCTTGTAATTGATTTTCTAGGTGTTTCTTCTCTTTACTAAAAGTCTCAATCTGCTGTTCGAAAGAACTCAATTGCAGTTTCACATTTTTATTTTCGTTAAGCAAAACTTCTTTGTCTACTTGGTCCTCGATATTGGCAGTTTCGTTTGCAAATTTATTAAGCTGTAATTTGTGTTCTTCGAGCTGCTCAAAGAGTTTACTTCTTTCGACTTCCCATTGTATTTTCTCAGAATTGATTGTTTCAAATTTCAGTTTATTTTCTACCGATTCTTGTAATAAACCTTCATTTTCCTGTGTTATTTGTTTGTAATCCAATGACAGCTCTTTATTTCTTCGTTTTAATTCTTCGACTTCTTCCACAATCCTAAAATAAGATATTATTTGTATTTTTTTTCTCTAATCAAACCTATTGTAAGTAAATAACAATTCAATGTAAACATGAATTTAAGACAACCAGTGACACCAACTTATAAAATAAAAATCCTACTATTATTTAAGTCGTTTGTTAAAGCACAGAAAATAAATTAAAACCTTTATAATAAATTTTGAGTAGGTACTAACCTGGAATAATTGTCTTCTAATGTGTTATTTTTATTAAGGTGGTCGTTTAAGTTGCCTTCTAATTGATTAATAACTGTTTGAAGCTCATTATTTTTTAAATTTATATCAAGGATTTGTTTCTCAAGTTGTGTGTTGTGAGAGATTAATTGTGATTTCTCTTCGTTTAAATCGTTCCTCTGATCTTCGAGAATTTTCAAACTTAATTTTTGATTTTCTTCCATCTCTCGATGTTTTGAGATTTGTTCTCTAAGCTCCAGATTAACATTTTCAAGATCTACAATTTCTTTTTTAAATGTATTACTGTCTGTAAGATTAGCAGCAGCATCATTTTCAATCGTAGATAATTTAGCTCTAAGATTATTACTCTCATCAATACTGTTTTGTAATTGTCTACTGAGATTATCTTTACTCTCTTCGATCCTTTGTAAATTAATAGTAATTTCTTCAAGCCTGCCAGATTTATGTAATAAATCATCATTTAGTATCCTAAGGTCTTCTGCAAGCTTCTCATTTTCGATTTTTGTGATTTTGATCGTTTCTTTGTACTTTTCGAGCTCTTCCTTTATATTTGAATTCTCATCGAGCAATTCATCAAGCTGCCTATTTTTCTCAGATGAATTACTTTCGTACTCATTCAATTTCTGTTTGTAGTCCTCAATCAAAGTTTTTATATCTGAATTTTTGTCTTTGAAAGAAGAAATTTCGTTGTGTAAACTCTGTATTTCAGAGTGAAATTTAGTTTTTTGTTCTTTAAGTTTTTTTTGGTATCCCTGTTTGCTAGTTTCCAAAGCCTTCTGGGAGTTCTCCAAGTTTTGTTTAATTTCTTTTAATTCATTTGAAGCTTCGAGCTGTTTTTCTGTGTCTTTTGAAGATTCTTGAAGTTGATTTTCGTAATTTTTATTGGTTTGTTGTATTGCAATTAAATCACTTTGTTTTTGTTGTATTTCCGAGTGTAGATTTTCATTGGTTTCTGTTAATTTTTGGAGGTGTTCGGAGAGGTTGGAATTGTTGTCGGAAGCTTCTTTTAATGATTGCTGAAGCTGTAAATTGTCTATGTTTAATTTCTCGGTGTGACTTAGTAAGTGATTGTTTTGTTCCTGAAGTTTTAGTTTATCGTGGGTGACTTGTATGATGAGATCTTCGCTTTTTGATTTTTCTTCGTGAAATTGTATGTTTGTGTCTTTTAATACAGATAATTCATTTTGTAAGATATTTAACTCCTTTTGTAAGTTTGTTGACGCAGCTTTAAATTGTTGCAAATTTTGTATTTCGATTTGTAAGTTTTCCACGATCAAACTCATTTGAGCTTTTTCTTCGAGAATTTTGTTTAAATCTACATTTTGATTCTGTAAACAGACATAATCTGTTTCTAACTTTTGAAATTCTTCCTCTAATTGCGAATGAGACTTTTGTAAAAGTTCTACTAGACATTTTTCTTTACTGAGGTGCTCTTCGAGGTTTTCGCACTGTTGCTGAGCACTTTTGAGCTGACTGCGCGTTTCTGTGCTCTCCGTAATTAAATCCAAATGATTTGTTTCAAGATCAGCATATTTCTCTTTTTCTTTATGCAGCAATTCCTCGAGTTCGTTGACTTTGAGTTTTAAAGAATTGGAATATTTCTCTTCGGCAATCAATTTCAATTGTAACTCTTGAATGCTGGCATCGCTTTGAGATAACTCTTGCAATTTTTCTTCGAATTCTATTGTTAAAACTCGTTCTTTTTCTTTGTATTCTTCTGTGATTTTATGTCTAATTTTAGCTTCAAGTGTGAATAATTGCTGTTTTGTGTCTTCTCGATAGATCAATATGTTTTTCTCAAAGTCTGCTTTTAAGGCTTGTATTTCGAGTTGTAACTGCGTGTTTTCTTCTTTGATTCGTTCCAATGAACTTAATTCATTGAGCAATTCTTCATTTTTAATTTGTAAATCATTTGCTTTATGGCTTTGGCTTTGTAGCTCCTGTTTTTCATTGTTCAAAACTTCAATTTCCATTTTGCAAGCTTGGATAGTTTTACTTAAGTTCTTTAAAGAGTCGCTTTCGTAATTTTGGCACCTTTGTGTTAGCTCTTCGACCTTTTCTATTAATTTAGTGTTTTGGCTTTGTAGATTTTCCATTTTTGTGCTCCTCGCAGAGCTTTCGTAAGAATCCAAGTCTGCCTTGAGTGCTTCGATATCGTGTTTTAAATTTTCTATTTCTAAATCTCGATTTTGTATTTCAGTGTGTAGTTCCATTTTGGTTTGTGCCATCAATAAATTGTTTTCGCGTTCATTTTCCAAGACTTTCGTTAACTCCTCGGACTTATGCTTATTGCTTTCTTCCAGTTCGATAATTTTCTTCTTAAAATCACTCTCTTTGCTGTGGAAGATTATTGTGTTCGCTTTCATCTCTTGTAATTTAGCATTTAAATTTTCAATCTCAATACGAGCATCTTTAAGGTCTTTTGTAAGCATTTCCAGTTCGACTTTATTCAATTTATTTGCGTCGTCGTTGGTTCTGTTGGAATTATCCGATATATTTATTAAAAGTTCGACTGGATCCGCATTATCATTTTTACTGCTGATTTGTAAAAGTCCAACTTTAGTTTTTAATGTATCGATTACGTACTGTTTTTCGTCTAATTCTACTCTTAAAGCGTTTTCGAGATGAGCTTTTGCTTTCTGCTCTAAAGCGCATTGTTCCCTTAATTCAGCAACTCTACGTAAGGCTTTGTCCTGGGTTTCGACTAACACAGACTAAAATTAAACAGACGAGGGAGGTCATTAAGATTAAATTGTAATAAAATTACTACCTTCATTTTACCATTTTCTCGTTCCAATTCTTTGTAATGGTTTGCAATGTCTGTGAATCGTCCCCGGTACTTATGATAACGTGTCTGTGCCTTTTGGAAGGCTGCGTAAATTTGTTCCTTTGATAAGTGACCTAATTGCGAAGACGTCGACGCGTTATCTTCGACTTCGCTTGCTGATACATCCAAGTCGGACTAAAACAAATCAAACATTACAAAGAGGCTTAATTTAGTCTACATTTATAAATTACTTGTAAATGATATAAATTTGTTGCCGATTCATATCGAGGTAAGAAAGACATGTCACTGGCTATCGATGAGTTAGAATTTCTTCGCTGGTAACCACTGTTTGGGGTTGAGTAGGTTGACAAAGACACATTCGAGAAACCCGGCTCAGGGTTAGGGCTCGAGCTTCGTGCGTCTAAAATACGTTTCTGGTTAGTTAACATTGTCTTGGGGTCTATCTTTGGGGGTACCATCGTCACCGATTGAGAAGAAACTCTCGTCGCTGGTTGCGTTTTGAATTTTTCAGAGACAGACTGTGTCAATTGTTGAAATCTTTGCGGAGAACTTTTCACTTCTTCTGCTATCTTGTCCTTCAGCTTCTTAAACATTTTGTATTACTTTAATCCAAGAATAAATTAATTAAAACTAAATAAAAACTAAACTATTTTACACTCCTAGATTTTAACCTTTATTTGACGTGTCATATTTAATTAAGTGCAGACATATTATTCGTAATCTATCGATTTTATTTGCATAAATTTGTTTTAAGTAAAGATGAAACGTATGTCTCTACTTATTTTTAGTTGACCTCGTTAACAATTTGAAATTCCCCAGAAAATGTTTTGATCTATTTTAAATAATAATATGTAATATTATCACAAATTTTTGTCTTTCTTAAATAAATTTTGTAATAAACTACATAAGTTAAAATTAATACATTTATATTTACATATTTTATAAAGGAAATGTGTACACAAATCTCCGACGTAGTGCTTTAAAGTTAGACGATTGGCGACACTTAAGTTTTGTAAATACTCATTGTGGAAAGTGTTATTTACTGAATTCTGGAATGGAAAATGTTGGTTTTATTGAGTGTTATTGATTAATAAGCTTGATTTAACTGTTTTTCCTTTTTTTTATTTAATACGCTTCAATAGTAATTATTAAATGGTAAATGAAAAGATACTTAGCAAGAGTGAGGTTATGTAGATCCGGTTAAAGTGGTTTTGCTTTTTGTATTTGTAAGATTCAAGAGTGTAATATTATATTCTGATTTTTCAATTCTTTCTAAGGATCCAAGTCTTGCTAACATTCCACCTCCAGGCTATGGACCTCCACCGGCTAGCATTGGAACACCGCCGATGATGCCGCCCGTACATATGCCCCCTATGGGTGGCTTTCCACCGCTTATTCCACCTTTTAATGTGCCGCCACCTGGCTTTAATGCTTTTCCTCCACCTACATCAGGACAGGGCCAAGAGTGGACTGAACACAAATCGCCTGATGGTCGTATTTATTATTATAACACCCTAACGAAACAAAGCTCCTGGCAGAAACCTGACACTTTAAAATCTCCATCAGAAGTAAGTATCTGTAACAGTAATAGTTATGTTACATTTACATACATCTACTTTTAGTTATTATTGTCACAGTGCCCATGGAAAGAATACACAGCCGATAATGGTAAAATTTATTATCACAACATCAATACAAAAGAATCCCGTTGGGTTGTACCTCCCGAGCTCGAAGAGATCAAAAAGAAAATAGCCGAGGAAGAGTAAGATAATTTATTAATTCTTATTCACGCTTATAAAAGATTTAAAGCGTTAAAGGTTCTACGACTCCTGGGCCACCCGATGTTAGTAGTCCTATTTCTATACAGACAACTGCTGGTGGGGGCACACCCGTTGTAAATTCTCCAGCTCCTTCAACGCCAACAAGTTTGTATTGAGAAAAATGTTTTGCAAATATATTTATTAATAATTTATATTCTAGCATTAAGTCCCGGAGGAAAAAGTGCTTTAGAAGCTTCAATGGCAGCCACATTAGCTGCGATTAACTTACCAACACCCCAAAAGAATGGTACGTAAGTTGTGTCTTCACTTACAATAATCTAAACCTATTTTATTTTAGATGAAGACTCGAACCTGTCGAATCACAGTTTACCGGCAATGAGCGAATCCCGAAATTCCACACCCGAACCTAAAGTTTTCAAAGACAAGAAGGAGGCAATGGAAGCTTTCAAAGAACTCTTAAAGGAATACAACATCGCTTCCAATTCGTCGTGGGAGCATTGTGTTAAAATAATTCAAAACGACCCTCGATATGAAACCTTTAAGAAATTAAACGAGAAGAAGCAAGTTTTTAATGCTTATAAAACGCAGAAACAAAAAGATGAGAAGGAAGAGAACCGATTGAAGGCCAAGAAGGCTAAAGAGAGTTTGGAAGATTTTTTGTTGCACTCGGACAAAATTACTTCAGCCACAAAGTATTATAAATGTGATGAGATTTTTACTAACTTGGAGGTATAAATTTGGTTTATAAGGTTATTAATAAATTAATGCGGGTTAAATTTTAGGTTTGGCAAGCCGTTCCTGATTCTGATCGAAGAGAAATCTACGATGATGTTGTTTTTAGTTTAGCAAAAAGAGAGAAAGAGGAGGCGAAGGTTTTGAAAAAGAGAAATATGAAGCAGTTAGCTGAAGTCTTGGATAGTTTGACTGAGATTAATTATGATACCACTTGGAGCGAAGCACAAGCTATGTTATTAGGAAACATTACATTTAAGAATGATGTTAATTTACTTGGTGAGTGCACCGTTTTATTAATTGTTTTCTCGAGAAATAAGACAAAGTTTTTAGCTATGGATAAGGAAGATGCTTTAATAGTTTTCGAAGAGCACATACGACAACTCGAAAAGGAAGAAGTCGAAGACAAGGAAAAAGAGAAACGCCGTTTCAAACGACAATGCCGTAAGAATAGGGATATATTCTTATCTTTATTAGATACATTGCACGAAGAAGGTAAATTAACGTCGATGTCGTTGTGGGTCGAGCTGTATCCTATTATTTCGGCTGATGTTCGATTCTCGGCAATGTTGGGTACGTTTTACCAATACAGTAAGTTTTCGAAAGCCCACAATTTTTATAACCTTTGAATCACACTAATTTTAGGGCAGAGTGGTTCGACGCCTCTGGATTTATTCAAATTTTATGTAGAAGACTTAAAAGCTAGGTTTTACGACGAGAAAAAAATTATTAGGGACATCCTTAAAGAACGCGAGTTTGAGGTTAGGGTCGATACTTCTTTTGAACAATTCGCAACGGTTGTATGCGAAGACAAACGTAGTGCTACACTCGATGCCGGAAACGTTAAACTTACTTATAATTCTCTCTTAGAAAAGGTACGTTGAATCATAATAAGTGAAATATGTATTTACTGCAATAGTAATTTTAGGCCGAAGTCAAAGAAAAAGAGAGGTTAAAGGAGGAAACGAAACGGATGAAAAAATTAGAGACTAACTTCAAGAATTTGCTGAGAGACTTGAATATTGATTATGAGTTGTCGTGGGAGGATGTCAAAGTGAAATTGGAGAATGAAGACGAGTTTTTAGCCTTCTCTTCGGATAGTGACAGGAATAAAATATACAAGGTATGTCTCTGCTGCATTTTATTGCTTAATTAAAGGGAATTAAGGTTATAATTTTAGGCCTTCCAATATGAAATGGAAGAATCCTGTAGCCATCATCACTCGAGGTCGAGAAAATCGAAAAAGTCAAAGAAGAACAAAAAATACAAGTCGTCGAGCAACTCTGAATCTGAGGAAGAACGAGTTAGAAAAACCAAGCATAAATCTAGGAGCAACTCGCCTCCTTCGATCGACAGCGGAGAGGATTATAGCAAAAAGAAAAAGAAGAAGAAACATAAAAAGAAAAGCATTTCTGTGAGTGTCGTATGAGTAACTTAAGTATTGTGTGAACTTTATTTATGAACAAAATTTTAAAACATTTCTTTAGAATAAGAACTTATGTTTAATTCTACATGTTTGCCTTGTTGCTCAATCGAGCTCAATTGATGTTGATATTTCGATACGGATGCTTCTCCTATGCCACTTTTCGGACATCGAAGCATCGATTCCTTTAGAATATAACTCAGGCACACAAAGCAACAAAATTCATTTGATTTTAATTGAAGTAGTGTTTTTAATTTTTTTCTTGCTGTGTATCGATTTAATTCTGAGAGTATCAATTGATATTCATAAATTTTGATACTTTTAGAAGACTTAAACGTTTTGTACGTTTGACACTTGTTTGTAAATTTGAATTTTTGTTTTTAATTACAGAATTTTTGATAAATGCACGTTTTTTAGACGCTAAATTTTTTAGATAATTAAGGAGCATAGGGTGATAATGTAGTAATGTTTTTTATAATTACCACAGCGGAGCCCATCAGAGGATCGGAGTGTCTCTAAACGCTCAATTCGTAGACCATCCGATAGCAGCACGGCAGGCAAAGGTTGCGAACTCAGCGAATCCGAATTAGAAAAACAAAGAGCTCTTTTGTTAGCCCAACTTAAGGAACCCGAAAGCGAATAATGTCATTTTTTGTTCTTAAAAGAGTACTTTTTTTCTTTTGTAGATTATTTGAAAATCTCTAATAATAATTTGATGTGTTTTTTGTATCTGTTTTGTGGTAACAAATGGTCATTTTAGTAGTCTAATACTTTAAATATTACAGTAAGTAAGTGCTTTAGGAGCGAGCAAACTTGTAAAAATAACAGGATTTAATTTTAGAAACTGTATCGAAGAGCTGTAGAAATAAAAATAGAGATTGTAAAACTATGTTCAGATACAACTTTCTTATTACAAATAGAAATCGCATTAACAAAATTGGTAAGTTTAATCTGCTGTTTAAACAAAGATGGAAGATGAAAGGACTCGAAGGTTGTTTAATACAATTTAAGCTTGCTCTCAAATATTTGTATGAGGTATTTATACACTACATATTATCTGTGTTTTTACTAAGTTTACAAAGTAGATAATGTCATCGTACTCTACGTTGATTTCAATCAGTCCGATGTGTTTGCTTTGGACTTGATTGCAAAAATTATTACAATCGTTTCTGGGCCACTCGCCCAATTAAGCAAATTTAGTCTTGTTTATTAAATTTATACATTAGGGCCGATTTTGGATCCTTTTCTTTGTTTTTTAACTTTAAGGCTAAAGACATCGCACCTCGGAAATAATTAATTGAAGCACTTTTAAGTTAACATTATAATATCTGAGAATATTGAAAAAAACAATATGATTTACGCATAGGATAGATAAATAAATTAATTGTCATTATCAAACATAGATAAGCACTTTATTTTCTTACAATTCTACGGAATTAAACTCGTGCCATCTTTCAAGAGACGACTACTTTGTTGTGCGTTAACAAATTTATTATTTGATTGGTTTTATTTATGAGGTCACTAGTTCAAAGTTAATAGACTAATTTTTTACTTAAGTAAATTTAGCAAACAAAGTAAAGTTAGTCATTGAACCTTTAGACTTAAAACCGCATTTTCTGAGGGTGCCAAACACTAATTCCCATGTTTTTGATTTGTTTTAATCTTATCACACTTCAGTATTGTTTTTTTAATTAATCGAGTATTTTGAACTGTAGTTAGAATTTATTTTCGGATGGACCATGGTTTAATGGTCTTTTCATCGAATTAAATCAATCTTGAGATGAATCGAGGGGAAGAAATATCGAAAGATTCAAAGGAAGTGGAAGAGATTCTGATCGAAAAAAAGGATGTAATATTATTAGATATTCCTTGGAGGCAGTCCTTGAGACAGGTATAATTTGTATTTATTTATTAAAATTAGAATTAATTGTTGTTTTTTTGTAGATAAGTGCATGTTGTATTGCACACAGTTTGGTGATCCAAGCTGGGATTAATATGGCCTTTAGTGCGATTTTATTGCCTCAATTACGAAATGGGGGCCCTAATGGCATTACTATTAATAAATCAGAAGCTTCATGGATCGGTACGCTTTATCTAATAAGACAATATAAAAAACATAAACGGAGTTATTAAGGAACATTTGCGACAAATAAGTACATATTTTGGAATTTAATGCGGCTTTTTTTTGCGAAATTTGCAAAATCAAAGCATTCTTTGTGAAGATAAATCGTATTTATTTCAGATCAATGTTTCAGCGAGTTTGGTTACGATATCTCTTCCCTTTGGGTCCCTACTGACGGGGGTACTGATGGATAGGTTTGGAAGAAAGAAAATATGTATATTTACATGTGTGCCTTTTATTTTGGCTTGGATTATAAATGCAACAGCAATGCATGTGTGGCAGATTTATATTGCTCGAATATTAGCTGGTTTCGGAGGAGGCATAATTAATGAATATTTTTTGTTGTTTTATCTTTAATATTTATTATTTTAGGATTATCGACCGTTGCTTTAGTTTATGTTAGTGAAATCACTCATCCAAACTATCGATCCATGTTGTTGAGCTTAAATTCAGTTTTTGTGTCCTTTGGAATTTTATTAACTTGCATTTTTGGTAAGATTACAAGACTTCTTCTAAAGTAAAATGTTAAAATGAAATCGTTACAGGATTCTGGTTTATTTGGAGAACGATGTGTTATATTTTTCTTTGCCTAATCTTCATTACTTTAGGGCTCCTATTTTTTATACCAGAAAGTCCACATTGGTTGATAACTTTTAAAAGCGACAATTGTGAGGTCGCGAAGTCTTTACGATGGCTTTATACCGATAATGAGGTAATCAGTTCCAGTTAATTCGATTTTTATAGAATAATCTTTTTGTAGATCTACGAAAATCAATACCAGCGACTTTTGGAAACAAAGCTAAAACAGAAGGATTTTAATACAACACACGAGTCCGATCGGGGGACCCTTTTGAAACTTAAGAAGGGCATAGCTTTTTACAAAGAACCGATCGTTTACAAGCCTCTTATGGTTTTATTCGTAATTTTCTTATTTCAACAATTATCAGGGGCCTACGTTATTATTTTTTATGCTGTTGATATATTTGAGAAAATTGGAGGGAACTTTGGGAAAGGAATCGATGAGTATGTGGCCCTCATATTTTTGGGTACGATTAGATTTATGATGTCAATATTGACTGCGGTTTTATCTAAGAGGATCGGTAGACGCTTATTGTTGTTTATCTCAGGAATTGGGATGTTGGTTACGAGCTTCTCAGGTGGAATAAACTTAAGTTTAAATGTTCAAAATCACAGCATTACTTTAGTTTGTATCTTAGGGTACGTTTGTTTAAGTTCAGTAGGGTACTTAGTAATACCTTGGACTTTAATCGGTGAATTACTACCGGTTAAAGTCAGAGGGAAATTGGGTGGTTTTTTAATTGCCATAGCCTATCTACTTATGTTTGGTACTGTAAAAGCATTCCCTTTTATTTTAGAAGCGATACAAATCCAATGGATTTTTTGTATCTTTTTTCTTATTAATTGTTTGGGTTTTTGTTTTATTTATTATTTTCTGCCGGAAACTCTGGGTAAAAGCTTTTCTGAAATCGAACAATACTTTAGAACAAAGTAAGTAAATGAATATACTTAAACAAAAGTTGTAAATTATTAATAAATTGGTTTATAATTGCGTACAATTATATTAAGTTTGTTTAAAAATTAAATTTAGGGTTTTTAGATTTGTAGGTCACTAAATACTACGTTTGCGAGCCTGTCGCGTTCAAACGTCACATAATTTTAGTATGAAACGTCACGTATATTCGTAAGGTGCAAGTTTTTAACGAAATACTGTTTATTATAAGTGAATCAAATTAATAATACTAAACTTGTGTTGTTTTGATTAATCTAGCCGAAGCGTCGATTTTATTTTAATTACAGTAAGTGCGACAATTTCCATAATCATTTGTAACATTGTGAAAGTTGTTTTCGCCTCATTCTCAACGATAACGTTTTTCTGAGCCTCAAACTATTTGATAAATTTAAATAGAACTTGCAAGTTAATTTATGAAAATACCTCTATTGTAATCTAATTGTGTCGATTATGATTGTGATATAACCTCAAATTTATTTCAAATTACAACTGGTGTTTTACATTGTTTTCCTTGAATTAATTTCGAAATTGAATTGAAGGTGATTATGTAAAGAAAACTGTTTATTTTTAGGTGAAAAACGAAAAATTGTTGGGGCCACTCAAAATCAGAGAAAAAGTAAATATTTTTGTATGAGCAATTTTTCGATTTTGTTAATTGAAAAGTTGGTTGTTTCACACATGGCTTGCTTGACTTTCTATTATGGATACTTAAGGTCATTTGTAGTGACGTGATAATATTGATAAGTATTGTCGTTAAAATGTTGCAACTGATGTAATAGGAAAAGTTTGAAATCGAAGGTGTAGCTAAGTAATTGAGCCGTTGTGCGAGCACCTTTAATAATTTATTCGAAGAGCGTGCTTGAAGACGATCGATGCATACGTCAAGTTAAAGAATTTGGAGTCAGTAGGACGAATCAATACTAAGTAAAATTCTTAAAGAATCTGTTATGGTACAGTTTTGAAGTTGACCCAGAGAGATAGGAGGATGACCCACAAATTTACTATAAAATCAGCATTGTTGGGTGAAGGTCGGTTATCGGTGCTTTTTCTTGTCTCAATGACCGACCAGCAATGTCATTGGAAGTCTTCGTAGGGCATCCGGTTACACAATTGATTAACGAAATTTTGTCGTTGGAACTTGTAAAAAAATTACTAAGACAATAACAAGCGAGACGATAAAAAGTTTATCTTGCATTGTAGTGTTTCGTTTAGGAAAAAGGTAATCTGGGTCCCCGATCATACGATATTACAAGGCGTTACAGAGTTAAGGTCATGTACTACGAGTGTGTCTTTGAGTGGGAATAATCACCATACAAATTGAACAAATCAGAGGTATGGACTTAAGATACACTTTAGTTTGCCGAGCAAGCCCAACCAGCTAACATTCAATTTCGTTTTTTTTTTCATTTTAATAATTTTTTTTTTTAAATATTGGATTTAATTTCTTAATTAAAGAGGTGAGTCTTTACTCTTCGAATTAGCTATAACCTTTTCCAATGTATGATTTAAATACTTTATTTTTAACATAAAATTACTATCTTCTTTTACTTATTGACTTTTAAATATTTATTACCATGTGTTAATTTAAATTTTTTAATTAGTGGTCTCTTGAAATGTTATTTCACAGATTATTGTGTGATTAGTATGTATATTGTACAAGAGATGGTGCCGCAGGGATTTTAAATTTAAATCTTGAATTTTTAAGAATTAAAGCCCATCGAAGTTAAAATTTTGATTTAACGTTTTATTAATATAAAAATTAAGATGGTTCAGGTTCATTAAGGCCTCTTATGTCGTTTTTTTGACAAAGGAGTTGTTGATACTTTTTTTTTAATGAAATTTTTCAATTAAATACCGGCTTGTTCTACTCGCACCAATTATTTTTAATTTCATTGATATTCGGTGCTAATTGTAAGTTGTGGAAAGTTTTATGAAACTTAGATAATGTTATTGACACAAGGTAGTTAAAATTAAGTAACGAACAGCGTGCGATACAAAACACCAAAGTTCAAGGAATTTGTTAAAACGCTATATTTGTTACATGAACTTGTTATGGGGAGAAGGTAAATTCGTGTCGTATCTCAAAAAAAGTTTAACGAATTTGCATTGCATTTAGAATGCGAAAACTTTGTCCGATGACGTACACGAAATTGCTTGCCGCCGTGTTTGCAATTTCATTAAGCGCATTACAATTGTTATTATTCTAATTGCATGAAAAAAAAAACAGTTTTTTTTATTATTAAAAGGGAATTTTAACAAAGGGGAACCCGCCAATTCCATTTCATACGGGGCTTCGAACCGAAAAAACCGGTATTTTTGCCGGAACTGAACCGATAAAATATTTCGGTTTATTTTCACACGATCATATCTAATTACTACACATACACTGAATTAATTATTATTATTTTAAATAAATGTTTATTGATATTTCAAAAGAAAGAATAAAACATTCTAAATTAATCGATCGGCACTGAACCGAAAACCAAAAATCGGAACCAAACCGATATAAGTACTTACAATTTTTGTAATTGAACAAGAATGATATAGATAGCAGTTCGAAGCCCTATATTTAAACAGTTTATAATAAAAGTAATTAAATCCTAACTTGTAGCGCCTTTTTTTATTTCGATTTGAAATTGAAAATATTGGCTCTATTGATTTTTTCTCTTTCGACTTTGCGAAAACCGTACTTAAACTGTTCTGTTTACAATCGAATTAGTTTATTGGGATTAATCTTAGAACTAATGGTTACCATTTTTTCAGTTTGATACTCAATACGTGACGTAAATACTAGTCAAAAATGTCAGCAAAAGCAATAAGAGAAGCAACAGGAAAAGATCTCATAAATCGCCATTTGACGTCAGGAACATCGACTGTTAAATGCAAATTTGCTTCAGTAAATCCGGACACAAATCTTGCCGATTTGGTGGACGCCAACCCCTGGCTGAAGACCGAAAAGTTGGTCGCCAAACCCGACCAGCTTATCAAAAGACGTGGGAAATTAGGTGAGGTCTTCTTTTATCTAAAAGAAAAAGAGCTTATTCAATTGCCACCCGATTACAAATTAGATGAAACATTTCGAGACTTAAAAAAGCTTTTACCTTAATTATTCTCACCGTACTTATCTGTACATAATTGAACGAGCCAGACAGTTATTTATAAAAAAGGACATTTAAACGTCATAATTGTTTTTCGAATTACCACACATATTAATTATTGGGTTTTTTTTAAACAGGTCTTATCACAGTAAACAAATCCTTAAGCGAAGTCCAACAGTGGATCGGGGAGCGCATGAATAAAGACCAAAAAATCGGATCGGCCGTTGGAAAACTCCGCAGTTTTATAATTGAGCCCTTCATCCCCCACAAAGAGAACGAGGAAGTCTATGTGTGCATTTATTCGCATAGGCACGCCGATACCATTCTCTTCTACCACCAAGGAGGGGTTGACGTCGGGGACGTCGACGCTAAAGCTGTAAAATTGGACATACCCATTGGGGAAACCGTAGATATACCAACCATAGAAAAAAAATTACTCACACAAGTCTCATCATCGAAGAAGCCTCTGATTTCAAAGTTCATCCACTCACTTTATAAGCTTTACGTCGATTTATACTTCACTTATCTGGAAATTAATCCTTTGGTGGTCACCGACAGAGAAATCTACATATTGGACTTAGCTGCTAAGCTCGATGCCACTGCTGACTTCTTATGCAAACCCATCTGGGGCGAGATTGATTATCCTCCCCCTTTTGGACGCGACGCTTATCCAGGTCAGTTTACTTCGACGCTAATTAATTTGAAAATCCTGCCAGATTCTGACATTTACAACTTTGGCAAGCAGGTGCTCCAACTTATAAGCTTAAATCCCAGAGTGGCCACTCCACTTGAATTACACAGGTTTATTGCCACCGACGTGTTGTAATGAATAATTACATAAACAATCATGATAAGATAAAAAGTATCATCACGAGAGCTCTGCATATGATGTAAATCGTGATTTCTGGATGTTTATCGAAGTGGTCCATTAATATCACTCTTTTCGTGCACATGAAGTGTGACGACAAGTTATTTAAATTTTATATTTTTTTGTTTTTTTAATTTTGGTCGTTTCATATCTATTTGCGTATTAAAAAGGATAAGTGGCTCTTTGATAAGCTACATCGTTGGGTAATATGTTAAATTTAAAAAAAAAATTGCTAAGCAGACGTCACAGATAATTTGTTAAATTTTTGCATTAATTATTTATGTTTTTAGTTCCTGCGTATATAAGCGATTGAATTTTAGAGATTAATGATAAGAATTTTGTGCTTTAAACTGTAACCCTGGAGATTTGGATAGAAAAAGATAGAGCGATTGGGACATTGCTAAAACAGAGAGAGATGGATGTATCGTTTAAGAATGTGCGAATTCGCAAAAGAAATCTTATGCAAGCATTCTAATTCTATTAATATTAATGACTATTTCTAATTTTGGAAGTTCCTAATTGTATATCAATCCGGAATATTCTTAAATTTTGTTTGTAGCATTTTTACCGGAAATGAATTGTGAATTCTTGAATAATCTTAAGGATGGTTTAGTTTCGGTTCGTTGGAGATTTACCACGAGTGTTTATACAAAAGTTATATCAATTTTATCAGTAAATTAACGTAATGAGTGTAGCAATTGATATAAATCAAAATATTTTGATCGCAAGAGCGCTGTTACTATGGAAACCAAGTGCTTTAAATAATCTCGGATTGCTTCTACAATTTGTTTATGAATTAAATTCTTGTTAAGCCCCGATGGATATACAAACATGAATATTTCATACGTTTCAAATCTTTCTGTTTGTTAGGGTCCTTGACATAAATTCAACTTGATTTAAGTCTTTATTTAGAAATTAATGTAGATTTACAGTTGTGGTCAAAATAGTAACAGTTTGTACTTACGGCTTTATTTATTTTATTTTGATTTTCACTTGATTCATACATTTTCTAAAATTGTTTTGACATAATATTTTGTCAGCTGATTTAATGTAATTATTCTATTCTGATTTAGTTTGAGTTTAATTCTATTTTAGTAACAATAAATACAAACAGATTTTAGAAGTACAGCATAACTTCGATAGTTCGGACACATATCGTTCCGGGGCAATGTCTCTTTTATTTATTCGAGAGCCAGGATTTTGGATTATGAGCATAAAAACAATTTCAAATATTTAATTTATTATAGGTATGTACCTACATATAATCAAAAACATATCAAAATAAAAATTAAAAATGATCCGATTGCCGAAGTTATGCTGTACTGCTATTATTTTCGCTGCAATTAATATGTTAACTACACCACAACAAATAATTCTAAAAATACAATTTTTCGATTTGAATTTTAATATGAGAACTGTATAACAAATCCGTCAAGCTTTGTTCCCACAAACATAAACAAAACGTTAGTTTTTAATTGTACTTGTTGATGGAATTTTAATTGAATAAAATTATTCTAATTTATAGAGGAAGCTTACATCGCCGATTTGGATGCGAAATCGGGCGCCAGCCTAAAATTGACAATTTTAAACAAATCTGGTCGAATATGGACGATGGTAGCTGGCGGTGGTGCCTCGGTCATCTACAGCGACACCATTTGCGACTTGGGGGGCGCTTCAGAATTGGCCAATTATGGAGAATACTCAGGTAAATTTAATCCCACGATTATTGAGTCGTTTTCAAACGCAATTCATTTTTAGGAGCGCCATCTGAACAACAAACTTACGAATACGCCAAGACCATTCTTTCCCTTATGACGCAAGAGAAACACCCCCAAGGAAAAGTCTTGATCACAGGTGGAGGAATCGCCAACTTTACGAACGTGGCTGCCACTTTTAGGGGTATCATAACCGCTCTCCAAGAGTTTCAACCCAAATTGGTCGAGCACAAAATATCCATCTTTGTTCGGAGAGCTGGTCCTAATTATCAAGAGGGCCTAAGACGTATGAGAGATGTGGGCCAGAGCTTGGGTAATTAATCTGAGATCCTTGTAGAAACCCGGAACTAAAGTAGTTTCGTTTAGGCATCCCTTTGTACGTTTTTGGCCCCGAGACCCACATGACATCGATTTGCGGAATGGCCTTGGGCAAGAAGACAATTCCAGTAGAAAATAATATAACCGAATTTGCTACTGCTAATTTCCTTTTGCCTGGAGGCCAGACCGACAAGGTTCCTGCTTTTGACATAACTGGAAGCACATCGACTTATATGTGCGATCGAAAAATCCAGGTAAACTATCGGAGCACATCTGCTTAGATCGGGCACCTTTTATTTGTGGTGATTTGGTGTGTTTTCTATCATGCTAGCTTGTGTTTGTCCCAAAGGGTGTGTGTCATTGCTTAAGCTGCATCGTAACAGAACATGCACCAAGGTGGATGGGCTCGTTCCCAGACTTAAGCAGTGGCACGAGGCTTTTGTGATTGTCCTGCGATCTTTATACTTTTCAAGTTCTATTTTAGTCCTTTCAACACTTGCTCGCACAAAATAGTTAGATTTGCTTAAGTAAAATTGCAACACTGTTTAGGACATCGGGCCAAACCAGGTAGAATATAACGTTCCAGAACCGACCGATCAGGTAATTAAATGATTTTGAACTGTTTAAATTGTTTTCGTTTTGGCATGCACAAAAATGTATCGATCAAGTTTGTTGCATTTTTGTGGGTGTTCTTAAAAGAGCCGCTTTTAGTTTTTTGTGCTGCTACGATCATCACCGTTTTTGTGTTACTACTGCATGATTTTGCTCTCATTTAATACCCAACAATCATTTCTTAGATTAAGAGAAAAAAACATTCAAAAAGCATTAATGCTTGTGTTGTTGGTCGTTCCTAATGTTGTTAAATCGAATTCAAATAGAAGAACCGTCTCATTGGTTGTTCCCAAGTAACCAAATTACTCAACCAATCAGAGTCCTCAAATTTGAATCGCGATTTAAAAAATTTAATTAACTTCTAAATCTTCAAAATAGACTAAATTTTTAAAAATTCTGTTTCAGCGCCATCTAAAATTGTTTGAGTGAACTTACGTAGAGTAACCATTGGCAGCATTTTTTTTTAAATTGAAGCGCAAAGCTATTTTTTGATTGAGTTGCCCTCACAGAGAAGCTTTCAATTATTTAAAAAATGCTGCTTTCTTTCATTATTTATAAATTGTGCTATTTGGTTTAATGGAAATGTTTTGATTAGAGCGACGGTTTGGGAGATAGGACCCCCATGTTTTCAACTAAAACCAAAGCGATCGTTTGGGGAATGCAAACGAGAGCCGTCCAGAGCATGTTGGACTTCGATTTTGTGTGTCGACGTGCCGAACCCAGTGTTGTGGCCATCGTCTATCCATTCACCGGCGATCACAAACAGAAATTCTATTGGGGACACAAAGAAGTTCTTATCCCAGGTATTTTTACATAAAATAATCCCAATTGTGTATGTCTAAGTTTTAAATTGATTGTAGTCTATAAAAAAATGGAAGATGCGATGACGAAGCACTCCGATGCCGATGTTATGGTCAATTTTGCTTCCCTAAGATCTGCTTATCAAAGTACCGTAGAAACGATGGAATATTCTCAAATTAGAACGATAGCTATTATAGCCGAAGGCATTCCCGAGAATATGACAAGAAAATTAATTAAAATCGCTAACGAAAAGCATGTAGACATTATTGGTCCTGCGACAGTGGGTGGTTTGAAGCCAGGCTGTTTCAAAATCGGGAACACGGGTGGTTAGTATTTAGTTTTCCTTAATTTGAATAATTACATTTCAAAAATTAATAAACAAAGATAGATAATCGCTTTAATGTAGCGTTAAACAGAGATGAGAAGTGAACAACCAATAAAAAGCGCGTTTTTCAATTTTATGATGATTTAAAAAATTTTTAAATGCAATCTCTTCTTTAAGGTATGATGGATAATATATTACATTCCAAACTCTACAGACCTGGAAGTGTGGCTTACGTATCGAGATCTGGTGGCATGTCTAACGAGCTCAATAACATCATCTCAAAGGCAACCGATGGAGTTTATGAAGGTGTTGCCATCGGTGGCGACCGATATCCAGGCACCACTTTTATGGACCACATAATGAGGTTTTTAATTCATCTTTTTATGCAAATCTGCGGAAAGATTAAAATTGTACGTTTTTAGGTATCAGAAGGATGAAAATATTAAGATGATCATCCTTTTGGGCGAAGTAGGCGGTGTTGAAGAGTACGAAGTGTGCGAGGCACTGCAAAAGAAAGCTATCACAAAACCTTTAGTGGCTTGGTGCATCGGCACTTGTGCTGGCATGTTCACTTCAGAAGTTCAGTTCGGGCATGCTGGTTCCTGTGCACAATCCACCAAAGAAACGGCCACATCTAAAAATAACGCACTCAATCAAGCTGGAGCGTTTGTACCAGACTCCTTTGATAACTTAGGTATACTGATACGACCCAAAATTAGGCATTTTTACATTATTTCTTTTGCGTAGGTGATGTAATACAAAACGTTTACGAAAGCTTGGTAAAGAAAGGTGTGATCGTTCCTAAACCCGAAGTGCCTCCTCCAACAGTGCCTATGGATTACAGTTGGGCCAGAGAATTGGGTCTCATTCGCAAACCAGCCAGTTTTATGACCTCCATTTGCGACGAAAGGGGGCAGGAGTTATTATACGCCGGTAATTATTTACGAAACTTGATATAAAATGAAAAATTAACGTTGGATTTGTAGGAATGCCGATTTCTGACGTTCTGATTAAAAATATGGGTATCGGAGGGGTAATATCGTTGTTGTGGTTCCAACGGTGTCTCCCACCTTACGTATGTAAATTCTTCGAGATGTGTCTGATGGTGACCGCCGATCATGGGCCGGCCGTGTCGGGGGCTCACAATACAATCGTTTGCGCTCGAGCGGGAAAAGACTTAGTTTCCAGCTTGGTTTCTGGTCTTTTAACGATTGGGGATCGATTCGGTGGGGCTTTGGATGGCGCAGCAAAGCAATTCAGCGAAGGGTACGATGCAGGTATAAAATTCATTGAAACAATTCTTTCGTCTTGATTAACTCTTTTGGCTGGTAGGTTTACATCCCGCCGAATTTGTGAATCAGATGAGGAATAAAGGACAACTTATTATGGGCATTGGGCATCGTGTCAAGTCGATCAATAATCCCGATCAAAGGGTGAAGATTATTAAGGAGTACGTGCTGGAAAGTTTCCCTGCCACTCCTCTCCTTAACTATGCTTTAGAGGTTGAAAAGATCACTACCAGTAAAAAACCAAATCTTATTTTAAATGTTGATGGCGTTATTGCGACCACTTTTGTAGACATGCTAAGAAATTGTGGAAGCTTTACGAGGTATGGATTTAGATTTAAAAAATCAGTTCTGTTTGATAATTTGATTGCGTTTTACAGGGAGGAAGCACAAGAATATATAAATATTGGTGCCATTAATTCGCTCTTTGTACTGGGCCGATCGATTGGTTTCATCGGTCACTACATGGATCAGAAGAGATTAAAACAAGGTCTTTATAGACATCCTTGGGACGACATTTCGTATGTTCTGCCTGAACAGTACAACAACTAGATGTATACACACTATTTTAGTAATCATACGAATTGCATTTACATGTAGTAATGTGGGATTTTATGTAAGCCTTGTGGAGCTTTGTTTTGACGATTTGTGGTTATTTATAAGTTTTATCTGTATGTATGTAATTGACAATGGATAGATAAATCGTAAGATAAGTAAATTATTGAAATCTTTGGAGGCATTTCGTGTACTATACTAAACTTCCATTTTATTAGTATTTTTTTTAAGTCGTGTCACTCATTCCTTATATTTTATGTATGTATCATGCAATAAAAGAAACTCACTTAAAACTATTTAATTTATAGCCTTTCCTGTTGAACAAAATTGTAATTTTAATTTGTAACATCTCGACTTTGTTAAATGATTAAGACTTAATCATAATAATATATTGGAAACTACTTCGTTACAACATAAACGATTAAAACTTACAAATACGTAAATTAGGTTAATCTTAGGATATTACAATGAGAAGACTTACTATTATCAATTACCATAGCAAACTAAAAGAAAACATTACTAACAAATGGATTGAAAACAAATAAAACTTACTTAGTAACTGCAAGTGGAGGCATCCCAGGGTCAGCTCCTTTTGTAAATCCTATTTAAAATAAATCAAACTTTATTAAAGAGATATACCTAACCTAAAAATACATACCCAGGTATATAACAGTGGGAATGAAAGCGTAATGAAAAACTGTTTTACCAATTCGTACAATAGTCGTTAATCTTTCTAATGCATCTTGTGCTATTAATGCCATTTTTTAAAATTCTTAATTGCAATTTAAATTCTAATAAAATTAGGCACATGCAAACACAATTATTTCAACTTCTGACGCAATGGAAGATGGACAGTTCAGCTAAACGCAAAGAGGTGGCGCTTGTAACACTTAAACAAATATTTAATTAATTTTAAATATTAATTTATATATTAATATTTGTATATTATTTATAAAATATCATTATTTAATATTACAATTAATAAAAGTAATAATTGTATTTAGAAGCTCTTGATGCTTTATCACATTTACTAACAGTTACGTTAAAAAGAAAGACAAATTAAGATTTGAAAAATAATTTAAAAGCATGTAAACCCTGTCTAAACACTGTATTATTTATAAAGCCATAAAATTAATTTAAAAAAAAGTAATCTTACAAGATTTTTACGTTTCTGTTGATTGTTAAGTACATACGTACTTGCAACATTTGTTTATTTAATAACTTTGTGATAAAACTAAAAAATAATACTAATAGGACGTTTCACAAATCGTTTGATAAGATTATCATTTGTATTTTACTTGTTTAATCAGATTCGGCGAGCAACTTATTAAATGTGTCAATAAAAAGCCCAAAAGATAAAGTTCTGATTTCCAAGAGTTTATTAAAGGAAATGAATCATTAATAGTTTAATTATTTATTTGCTCTATATCATAAAGTGACATTTCTTAATATCAATTATTAACTTTTAAGTAATTATTAGGGTTTGCATCAAATTCAAATTCAAATCCCAACAGGCGTAAATTCACGACTTTTAACGGTAACGCCCGATAACTAATCAATGAAAGGTGTGTTTCTAAATTATAAAATAAGTATCGAATAGGTCCGGGAATAGGTGATAAGTGATCTAGAATTCGGTGTTAATTGAACTTTAATTTAATGTATAGTGTAGGAATGTCATGGCCATAATAACGGCTAATTGTCTACTTTGATTGAATCGTTAAAACGGCAGTACATCCAAAGTTTTACCACTGTCAATATGTCAATGCCTATTCGTAGCGGGATGTCCAAGTTGAAAAAAAAACATTTTCGTGTGAAACATCAAAAAGTAAAGCTTTTCAGAGCTAACGAACCTTTACTTTCTGTTTTTATGTGGGGGATTAACCATACCGTAAGTCCCTAACCTTATATTTTCTTAATTATTTCTTACGTACTTTTTTTTTTTTTAGATAAACGAATTAATGCATGTTACGATCCCAGTAATGTTGCTGCCCGATGACTTCAGGGCTTATTCTAAGCTGAAAGTGGACAACCATTTATTTAACAAGTTGGTCGATCTACATTAGTTATGATGTAATACTTACCGAGCTTTATTTCTAGGGAAAGCATGCCCTCGCATTTTAAGGTGAAAGAGTACTGCCCGATGGTCTTTCGCAACATAAGGGAACGTTTCGGAATAGACGATTTAGATTATAAAGAATCTTTAACGCGATCTCAACCTTTACCGGATGATTCATCCGGTAAAAGTGGTGCTAAATTTTATCACAGCTACGATAAGCTTTTTATAATAAAAACATTGACCTCCGAAGAGGTCGAAAGAATGCATTCTTTTTTGAAGCACTATCATCCCGTAAGTGTTATCAATCTAATTGGTTCGAATAAAATATTGTTGTTTTAGTACATAGTGGAACGGCATGGGAAGACTTTATTGCCGCAGTATTTGGGCATGTATAGGATAACTGTTGATAATGTTGAGCATTACTTAGTGGTTACGAGGAATGTTTTTTCTAATCATCTTAGCACACATCGAAAGTTTGATTTGAAAGGTTCTACAGTTGATCGAGAAGCTTCCGATAAGGAACTAGAAAAAGACTTGCCTACTTTTAAAGACAATGATTTTGTTAACCAACAAATGAAAGTAAGCCTTTTATGACTACTTGATTAATAACATTTGTTACAATTGTTATCGTAGGTTTATATTGGTGAAGAAGCAAAACAAAAACTATTGAACACTTTAACGGCCGATGTTGAATTTCTTACGAAATTACATCTAATGGACTATAGTTTACTTTTAGGTAATATGGACTTTATTTAATTTACTACTTTAATAATCAAACGGGGTATATTTTTTTTTAAAAGGTATTCATGAAGTTGAAAGAGGCGAACAAGAACTACAACGGGAAAGAGAAAACGAATCAGACAATACAGGATTAGATTCAGATGAAAGTGAATCAGGTTCGGGCTTAGAAAATAGGATTTTAGGTTTTGGAACCCCACCAGATTCCCCAAATGCTGTGGCACAGTTTATTAGGGAACACAGTTTACAGTATGATGGTTAGTACCTGATTCTTTAATATTTTTATTGAAATAATTCTTTAATACCTTTCAGGAAATATAATTCCAGAATTAGATATATATGCAATACCAAGTTGTGATACAGCACCTGTTAAAGAAATATATTTTGTTGCCATTATAGATGTTTTAACTCATTACGGAGTGAAAAAACAAGCTGCAAAAGCAGCCAAAACTGTTAAGTATGGTTCAAATGTTGATGGTATTAGTACATGTGATCCTGAACAATATGGAAAGCGATTTATAGATTTCATGTCGAAGGCTATCGAATAAACATAAGTCCCTTTCACATTTTTTTTTGCTACTGCTGCTTTGAAAGCCCTACGTTTGTGTTTTCCATATTGTTTTAATTTTAGGACAAAAATTATGCATCACATTAATATGATGCAAGCTCGTAGTATTATAATAATAATAATGACTTGTAGGCAGATAAATGTAATTAATTTTTATTTCTCGTACAAAATTCTTTGTGTGTTTACCATTTGATTAAAAAAAATATTTCTAATAACTCGTTACTATCGAACTCAAATTATTTGACAGTTTTCAAACCGTTAATTTGGGGATTTTTTGAACTTTAATTATTTTAAATAGAAAAATTCGTAATGTGAATTTTAAGATATTTATTTAAAATATGTGCCATTGAATCAGTTTAAAAAGCAAAAAGTGTAAACATACAGAAAGTATTTTAAAAATGCAATTTATACGAATGCAACCAGCTTGATTATATTTTGAAATTTATTCAAATAGAAAAGGAATTGTCTATTTTCTAAGTTATTTATTTAGTTTTTATTGTAAAAAAGTCGCCCTTTTGATGAAAGGGCTTTGATGTAATCATTCGACTGAAGCTTCTTGTATCGAGACAGGGTCCGAGCAGAAATTTTGTATTACATTATTTAATCGAGGCAATCTTTAAAGTTAAAACGGCAGTACAAAAATTATCAATATGCATCTTATTAAAGTCAACTGTAGTTTAACCTTTGGGATAATTTCTTGCCTATGCTTGTTTAAACATAAGCTTCCTTGGTTTCGATTTCTAATAATATTGAGAATATTTGCTGTGATTATTTTTGTACATACCTACTTATGTAAGGAATAAAGTCAGAAATTATGGATATGATACAAATAATTATTCGTAATGAGTAGTAGATGAGAGTATACGGTTTTGGTGTTGTGTTGTTGTGTAAAATGTTTCTTTAATGAGAAACTACTTACTTCCAAGTGGGTTACATTGTACGACCGAGTGTCTTTCATTTTTCTCTTTGGTATTTGTAACTGGCACTGTCATGTGTTGCTTCATCGTAAGCAAAGTGTCGATTACATAGTGGTGCAACGATTGTATAATCTTGTGGCTTAGCTTGCCTTTTTCAAAAGAGAATTCAATAATAAAAACACTAAGAAATAGTATTAGCACAAAGGTTCTATAACAGATTTACATATCTATTGAGAGCAATTTTTTACTCGACAAACACTTATTCGTTGCAGCACTAAATAATGTATGATTCTTAGGCTTAGAGTTAGATTATATCAATTAAGCATGTGATTTAAGTAATAGGCAGCCACTTCTGTGTGGTAGATTTCTATAAATGTACATGTATTGTGTGCACATCATTGAACGTAACATACTATCGATGTTTGTCATTTTATGGCTGAGCTAGAGTTTCTACATAATTAAATAAAACGCCGATGATGTAGAAGCATTAACATTTTCTACATTTGATAAATTTCTATTAGGTAATATTAAGTAGCTAAAGAAATACTCCGATGATAATTGTTATACATTCTGGCTTTCGACACACTATTGACACACACACACACAAATTTAAGCACCTAATTTCGATCCATCATGCAGTCTACATACATATACATATATAAAAAAAACATTACTTTTTCTTATTTTAAGTATTAAAGAATAATTTTCTGATTAGAGACAGGTATCGGGTGTATCTGTGAATAAAAACAGAATTTTGTTTTTTGCACAATTTAAGTTTTTGTATTTTGATGCAATGCCAAAAAGAAAGGATTGGTCTTAAAGTTGTAGTTAAGTTTTTAATTAAATTATTAAGTATTTTGTTGTATGTATGTGTAGTTTAACCAGTCGATTTATGTTCATGACTGAATTGTTTTTATTTTCTTTTGTACATATATATTTATCGTGTTATGGCATATCTAGTCTTAATTACTGTAAGGTGTGGAATTTGCATTTCCCTTAAATCAGTTGTATTGCGTTTTATTTGCCTAAACAATGTTAAAAGTTAAGAAATCCATTACCTTTATTGTATGGTGTTTATATGAAAAAAAAAAATAAATAAATGGTATGATTTAAAATTGAAAAAACTTATGAACACTATTTAAGAAGATTATTTAACATAGAACTTGTTAATGTAATTTTATTAATTTTTTGACTAAAATGTTTATTTTTGAATTCAAAAGAAAGAAATTAGCGCCATGGGGGCTCCACACGAGCTTATCCATAGATTAAACAGAGTAAGATGTTCAGATCAATGTTAAAAAAAGGGAAACAAAATTCGATTACCACGCCGCAATTGGCAGTGCAAGAGAACTACATATAATCAGCGGCAGATTCAAATTTATTATTTGATATTCTCATTGAAAAACATATACATAAAAGATGTAAAATAAAACAAACTTATTATTTTTAACATACAAGGATATTTTATAAACCATTTGTTATGCTTTTTTGTCATCATTAAGCCTAAAAGAAAAGTTTGAATCCAAAATCGAAATGTAAATAATTGTGTACTAGAATTTACCAAGATTTTGAAATAAAACTAACCTTATGGTAGTAATTAATAACAATATACATAAAAATGGCTTACAAAATAACCCTATTAATTCTATATTATTAGAAAAATTTAATATGTATTACAACTAGAACTTACAATTTAATTCACAACAATGAAATAAATAGGTTAAAGATTAAAAATTATGAATTTTTTAGACATAAAAAATAAATTAAATTATAACAATGAGTAAATATATGAAAAAAAATTCAACTTTGTGAATCATTAAAAATTATTTACCTAAATTAAATGACAAAATAAATACTTAAATAATTAAGAACATTCTAAATAAAATAACTAAATAATAAGAAATGTATATAATATATGAATATACTAAAAATCATCCTCTTTCTGGCAAACTAGCAAAAGTTTCCTCGATCTAAACATTTAAAACTAACTCTAATTTCTCCTATAAAATTCATTTTCGTATTTTAATGGTTGCTTGTACCTATTATGTGCCTTTATATTAAGGGTCCAGTCTACCAAATTTCACCCACTAATCCTAATAAATCATTTAACACTTAAACACCACCGTTATTACTGTTAACCTCAAACAATAATAAACACAAATTTTAAATTTGCACGCCCTTGGCAGTGCAAAGAACTACATAAATAAAGATTTTGTTTGTTTGGTGTTGAACTTTACTGAGTAATTCAGCTGCACTGCCGGTCGCGTCGCGTCGTTTGCTGTTTCCAGTTTCCCTATCCAATTAGAACATCTTAACTTCATTTATCTATGCTCAGAACTGAACAAAATTTAACCACAAGCAACGTCCATTTGATTCTTGCCTTAATTCGGATGAAATGTTTTCTTTCTTTGTAAGTTGCTGAAAACTAAAAGCTTGCATTTTAATTAAACTCCACTTATTTATACAAATTTATATAGTTAATTGTTCTTCTCTTACATTTTTTAATTGCAACATTCTACAATAGGGAAAATAGGTTAAGTTTTTCTGTGTTTTTAAGTTCGGTTATGGTGACGTGACGTCATCTGCGGCCATCGATGTGCAGCGACCTTGGCGTTACGAATGAAAATAGTAAACTGACCTGTCTCACTAGTTCAATGGCCGGCCAAACGTAGTAAAACCGCGTGGCTTTGTATCCCAATTCCAACGTTAATTATTTTTTCCCAGATTTATTATTAAATTTATTATTAAACGTTCTTTGCCTTAGATATTAATAAAGCTGTATTTAAAAATGAGAGATATTAATCCCTTTACTTTGTAATCAAACGAAATAATTTTGTTTTATTTTCTCATCACGGAAATAGTTTTCAAATGATTTGTTGTTTATTTGTTAGCATCCTGTACGTATATAATTTTCTTTTTAGTAGCCGTGATTATTTTATCGCTTGAATATTAAGCGGAGCTCACCTCCGTGGCCTTATGATAAGATACGAGACTCATTGCTTACCTAACGCCTTTGTCCAATATAATTTTAGTCATTTAAGCGTTCGCTAGCGAAGCAGTTCAAAAGCTATTAAGATAAGACATTCGGGAGTTTTTAGTTTAATTAATGTAAGTGATGAGAAAATATGCCTTTAAGTCGCCATTCTACGAGGAATATAAAGAAGCAGAAACGGCCCTTTCCCGGTGAGTGATTTTTCTTTGTCGTATTTAGAAATTGTTTTTAATAATTTATTTTAACCCAGAAAATAATCTAACAATTTTCGGGATAGTAAATAAAAAGTTGATTGTATTTTAAAAAAATACCCTCCCTTGTTTACTTCTCGAATGGGAATGTTTTTTTTAATAACATGCGCTACCTTGGGTTCTAAATTTTTTTCTGAAATAATAATAACATAATACGCCCCTGCAATAATATAATTTAATTGAATTACTTTTCTTTTTAATAATAATTTTGTAGTTATTAAAGGTTACAGTTATGGGTTCGTTTTCGCGATTCAAAATTGAACAAAGACAAACCCTAAATCGATTATTTGTGAAAGGATCTTTACAAACAATAGCCCTAGTATTGGAACATTGTAGATTTGGATTAGTATTTAACATTGTTGAAATCTTCATTAATTTTGTTTGTGGCGTATTAGTGCTTGAAACTTTATTTAAATAAATTGTTTGTTAATTATTAGATTAAACAGCCGTTACGTGACATTACAATAACTTTGAAAAACGTTATCGAGGCATTGTCACTTTTGATAACAGACAACTTGACTTGTGGGTCAATGATATGAGGTATAGGGATAAACAGTACAGTGATTGGCCCTTTTATCAAACAACATAGTTATTGGCCATATAAATATAGTAATTGACTAGTGAATTTACAGTGATCGGCCAATATTTTCTAATTAAAATAAGATATAGTAAATTAACAAAAAAAACTAACCATTTATTAGAAATTATATATTAGGAAATATAGATTTATTATTAAATAATTTTTTAAATATGGCCAATCATTGTCGACTGGCCAACAACTGTACTGTTTACCCCTATCAGCCATCACATAACAGTTTCGATTTTTGAATCATTTTTAAATGTAAGTGTAAAGACCAATAGGTGTGTTTTGTTGCAAATACAGTCGAACCTCCATAAGTCGAACCTCGATAAGCCGAATTTTTGATAACTCTAATTATTTTTAGTTTTCCTTCAACTTCGACTTATCGAGGTTCGACTGTACATGCTTTTAATTCTAATTACAACTATTAATCTCAAGTAAATATTAATTTTACAATTTTTTTTTAATCTACGTTTTTTTTAAACATTTAAGGTATTTTACAGGACGAAATATAGATACATACAGACACCTCACACCACCTTCAACTCTCTTTAGATGGACAATGTTTTGAAGTAAGCATCGCTCTTGCGCTTGTAGGGGAGACCGGATATAGTTGTCTCACGGGTAAGTTGTCACAAAAGCCATAACAGCAAACCGAATGAATTAATAAATTTGTTTACCCGTGTCAAAGAAGCCCGAGCACAATACCTCCTTGCGTACTTCACTTCAGTTCGCTCTGAAATGCCGTAAAAGAAATATATGCGTTCGTTTTTTTTGCACAGTGAGAGTAACTTTTTGTGAATTTGTGTTGAGTCTCGTAAGTATATTTAAGTTTTGCATAGTGATATACTTTTTCGTGTATTTATGATGTTTAAGATATGCTTCATGATATCATTCATATGGTTTTTTAAATGACCATTGATTTAAATTTATTTTGGGAGTTAATTGTCTAAAACTGTTTTGGGAAAAGTTGTCTCAAGTTAACGGGGGCTAGTTGTCACATGTGCAAAGCAACACCATAAATATGTGCGGTCTTTTTTATTGGTTTCTAGGGGTTTTACTACATAAGCTGTCATTATATTTGTGTCATTTTTGTTAACATAACCTAAGTTCGTTAGATAGAAGTTACTATTCGCTCACAGCAAATATTTTTTATTGTTTTTAATTATGAATAAGATATTTTTCGTTCCTTTGTTAGATAAAATGTGTTACGTACAACATTTTTATCTTTAATAAAACTAGGTATTTGTTTTCTCGTTTTGTATGCTACCTTGTATTTAACGTTTGACTACCTACCCCAGACAGGGGGTTAAAAGTCACACTTATCTTTTTTCATAAAAATTATAATATGTTCTCATTAGATAATGGTAGAGAAAAAGTCTTAATTTTTTTTTAAACTGGAATAAATGCACTATCTATTGTTATATAAATGTCATTGATAAATTAAGATCATGGGTTCTATAAATGCAAAAGAACAAAAATTGTGACTTCTAACCCCGCCTCCCGTACTTGTATAATTCGCTACTTGAAAGTATTTTGGAAAATGGTATTTTCCTGCAGCTTCAAGAGACAACCGGTGGGCTCCAGCTACTTGGGTTTTTATTATCACTTTTTCTTCTTTCGCTGTAGTTTTTATTTGTAACATCGACGGTTCATCTTTACGACCAATAACGATTTTATTAAAGCCGTTTTATAAAAATCTTAAAATTAGTGAGCGATTTAAATAAACAACGAATTTAAAAAAAAATGGATATACATAGTTACTTCGCGTATGAATAAGATCCTTATTTTAACAGGACCAAAGCAGGGTAATTGTTTTTTTGTCAATAACAAAATAAAAAACCCACGAACGATATTCTTGTGCCCAATTGTCGACGGAAATGTATGCCCACTGTAGTTTGCGTGCACTTGCAAGTCGATTAAAATTTTTGGTTTTGAAAATATCGGAATAAAGTTTAACCAGGGGATCTAAATTGGTTTGAGTGTAACGAAAACGTTCCACTAAACATGTAAAATGTATTCGCCAACAGATTGCTTTGTTAAGGACGAGTGCTTCAAATAATGTAAACTCCGTCAAACATTATCTTTGTTTAACAAGGTCGGGGGTAAGCAGCACTTAAGCGTGTATTTGGTAGACCTCCATTGCCTGTTATCATATTTAACAATTCACATCTGAATTAACAGTTTCTATAACTTTATAGGAAAGTTAATGCGGTGCGAGCGCGAAGAAAAAACGACAAGGTCCTTTTTCCGTCTTCCTCGCGTTTTTTTCCTCTCGCAGTCGTTAGGCGTTCTTCCTGTTTCCTTCATCAGCCCGATAAGATCTCTACATGTCGGCTTTTTTTTGATGGCTCGTAGTTAATTTCGTTTTATACTTTTTGTTCTTCGGCCTCCTTCGCAAAGAAATCTGACGACGCTTTATTATATTATAAAAACTCATTGCTATTGTGAAAATACGTTTTTCGAATATAAAATCGATATTTACTAAACTAAATTTAAATTTTTTGATTTGTAGGAGCGAAGGATAAAGTAGACAAATTTATAAATACGAAGATGTGCGCTTTCGAGCGAAAAGTGGCACATTTCCGAGCGAGGAAGGCAAATAAAGCGCGACGCGGAGCGGCGCGCTTTATTTTTCCGAGATCGGAATGTGCCACTTTGAGCTCGAATGCGCGCACTCGGTTTTAAGCATGATTCCCAATAATTTAGACCGCGAAATTTGACGAAAAATTAGTTGAATAACTTAAATCGTTTCCTCTCGCTTGCACCTACGAGATTGTCGTATCTTTTTGCTCGCTCCCACTCATTGCTATGCTAAATATGTTTTTCAAACATAAAATAGGCCTTTACTAAACTAAATTTAATTTTTTTGATTCGAAAGGGCGAAATTAC